>OW121740.1:50484173-51684173 GCA_933228675.1 Stomorhina lunata
GCTTTTACCTCTCATATTTCCCTCAGTGTATTCCCATTTTAGACTTGCATCTCGCTTTTATATTTTCCTTAATTCCAACATTGTATTACTTTTAGCCAATATATCGGGTGTTTTTTATTGAGGTATAGAACTTTAAGTTGGCATCACTTTTTTAACTGGCGGCCATTTTGTCAGCTGTCAAGTGATTAATATTTAGTTTGGTTTGCCATTTCATCATGAAAAGGTTGACAAAAGAACAACGCTTGCAAATCGTGCAAATTTATTTCGATAATAATGGTTCAGTTCGCGAAGTTTACAGCAAGCTCCGTCCATTTTATGGTCGACATAATCGTCCATCAGAGCAATTAATTCGCTTAACCATGGATCGTTTTCGCACTACGTTTACTCTATGTGATAATACGCATGCGCAGCTACGTCGAACAGTGTGCACCGAAGAAACAATTGCCGCTGTAGAGCAAAGTGTTGAAGAGGACCCGAATGAATCGATTCGCCACCGTGCACAACAATTGGAGCTTTGTCCATCAACTTTATGGAAGATTTTGCGCAAAGATCTTGGCTTGCGACCTTACAAGATCCAGCTTGTGCAAGAATTAAAGCCGCGAGACCATGCAATGCGTCGTGATTTTGGTGTATGGGCCGAAAATGAGGTTGATCTCGATGCTGATTTTCATCGCAAAATTTTGTTCAGTGATGAGGCTCATTTTTGGTTGAATGGCTACGTCAACAAGCAAAATTGCCGCATTTGGAATGAATAGAATCCACATGAGACCCTTGAGACGCCATTACATCCACAAAAACTGACTGTTTGGTGTGCTCTATGGGCTGGTGGAGTCATTGGGCCATACTTCTTCCGAAATAATGCTGGAGAGCCATGATAACCGACTATTTTGTTCCCCAATTGGATGACATGAATGTGGATGAGTTGTGGTTCCAACAAGACGGCGCTACATGCCACACAGCGCACGTCACAATTGATTTATTGAAGGAAACATTCGATGAGCGCATAATTTCGCGGAATGGACCTGTCAATTGGCCACCAAGATCGTGCGATTTGACACCACTGGATTATTTTCTTTGGGGATATGTGAAGTCACTCGTCTACGCCAACAAACCAGAAACGTTAGGGGACTTGGAAGCCAACATTCGTGGCGTTATTGCCAACATACGGCCCCATATGCTCGAAAAAGTAGTTGAAAATTGGACCTTTAGAATTGGCTTTATTCGAGCCAGCCGCCACATGCCCGAAATCATATTTAAACATTAATGGCATAAAATTATCCTTCCAATAAAGCCAAATTGATGGACATTAAAACGATTTTCTTGTGTTTTATTTCAATTCGAAGTTCTATACCTCTAAAAAAAACACCCATTACTTAAAATTTAACTTCCGGGATATAAAAACGTATTCAAATTTTGGACTTTGAATGGAAAAAATATAAAAAAATTGCTATTGCCTAATAAAGTTATGTCAAATTAAGCCTTAACAAAATATATGTTTCGAAAATTTTCCGAAAAATTTCCTTTCATTAAAATTCTGTCAATTCGTTTATCTTTCTCTTGGAAATAATTTATAAAAATTCTGTAGTCAACCCGTCCGTCCCACAGCCTGGTAGTTTGCATAGCCCGTCCGTTTGTCTACTAGTCACTTTTTCTCAGCTACTTTTTTTCTTAAGTTCTCCTTAAGCCCACATTGTGATGATAAATTGAAAGTAATCATGATTAAATTATTGTTTAACATTGTTGCAAACTTATAATAAACCGAAGGCATAATATAGTTAAGTGTTTATATTTTTATTTTTACAAAAAGTACAGAGATTGGTCAGTGCTGGAGCAGTTTTCAGACATGTATAATACATATAATTTTGCTGATTTGAAGGAAAATTTGCAAATATATGCAGTTAATTTAGATACCGTTTAAAATCTAAGACCTCAGTAATTAATTTCATATAATCTTTCTTTTGTATTCTTAAATTGAAAAAATTTAGATACTCCTAAAAGTAAAAAAAAATAATTGTTAATATTTTTATCGAAAATATATAGAAGTGTCAATACTGTCATAACATAATGATTTTTGGAATATTTTAATGACACAAGTCAACAGCCCAAATTGCATTAAAGTTAAACTATTTTCTTTAACGTGCTATGGTCCCTTAAGTACAAAAATACTCGAAATTTTTTTTCTAAAATATGAGATTTTTAAGAGGTAATCCTAGTTAGTTTACTATATCTTGAAAACGACTTGTCCAATTTTAACGAGAATTATATCCGTGAACTAAGTACAAAATTAGCCTAAAGACGTGGGAATAAAATATTTTTGTGTGATAAACGGTTTTGGAGTTATTCTCATTACAATGTCAAACAAAATATTTTTTTTGTGAAAAATCTAACAAAAAATACTTTTAAAAAATTCATAATCAATCAAAAATGTCAAAAACTTCTATATATCTTTTCTCAACAGACACAGAACCTTGGTTTTAGTCTGCAAAAGAAAATAAGTTCATCTCGTATTTAGTTTAGGAGATATCCGGTAATAAAAAAAGCTTTACAAAATTCAGTGTTTTCGTTTTTCTTTGGACAGAAACTAAGTTGGCTCGGTTTTACTCGACGCTCCCATCATAACCATCTTAAAGATGACAGTCTCTTCTTTAGGTTGAGAGAGAAAAATTCACCAAAATTTACCGACCGTAAAACAAAGTTCAAAATTGTGTTGATAAAGTCACATAAATTGTCACCTACTCATATTAAAAGCAAAAAGTGTTGCAGTCATTTAGGCGTAACTTTTTATTAAAATTTAAATTAAGTGTAAGTCCCGTAGGAGTCAACATTAATAGAGCTCTTTTTTGGGTCAACCAATAGATACGTGCCTAATTTCGTCTGTTCTATTGAGAATTGTGGCTTATATTCAGAAGATAAATAAGTGAAAAATTGGGATTCAAACCAGGTACTCCAAGAAGTATACGGATTTCAACCAGAATTTTAACGGATTTCTCAACAGAATTTTCCAAAGTATGTACCCTAGAGTGGTTCGAAAAAAAGTTGAGTCAGTCACCCCCTAGAATTTAAGATAATGTCAAAACAATTCCAAAAAATATTTTTTTTATTTTTTTACCACGCCTACAAATACCGCCCTTTTAGTATTTTGTTCACTGTGTCGCCATCTTTAGTCCGATTATAACACTTTATACATCTATGTTCAGGGCTCTGTAAGGGCTACATTTCTCTCTTTGATAGTTTTTTACAACCTCGTCAATTTCTAGTCATAACTTTTTAAAATTCGAGTCGTCCCACCCTAATCAAATCGAGTAAAAATCTATCTTTCAGAAGTTATGACTATAAATTGACGTGGTAGTATAAAACTATCAAAGAGAGAAATGTAGCCCTTACAAAGCCGAGAACACCGATATATAAAATGTTATGATCGGACTTAAAATGACGACACAGTGAACAAAATACTAAAAGGGCGGTATTTGTAGGCGTGGTAAAAAAATAAAAAAATAAAAAAATATTTTTTGGAATTGTTTTGACATTATCTTTAATCCTAGGGGGTGACTGACATAACTTTTTTTTTTGTATGGAAGGCGAACCGCACTAATGTACCTCAAGGGGTTGCCGAATTTCAACCAAAATTAGCAGAATGGAAATAATTCTGTAACTTCTAAACCGTTGGGCGGATTTAAAAACAATTTTATGTGGATATAGCAGAAGTGTTGAAGACTTTTGAACCTGGAAAGCCTAGATTGTACTGGGGCGCACAAGCGGCCCCCAAAATAGGGCACCTCGGACTCATAAATCACTTAAAACGATATATAATTGTCATTTGCCAACCGATTTAGAAAATCTTACTATATATCGAATACATTTATCAAGATCTGCAAAAAAATCCCTACATGCCTAAGCTATCTTGACTTCAAAAAATAAAATTTTCAATTTTTGTCCCATACTGTACCGATTTTTTACTTATATCTAATCTATATATAAACCGATTTTCTTGATTTAAAGTTTTCTAACAAAATTCTAATTATTTTACGAGCAAGAAGTGTATAAAAAGCTTTACTATATGACAAGTTATAAGTTTCTTAAAGTTAATATTTAAAAAATAAACCATTTTTCACCGTTTTTTGGATAAAAAGTATTTTTAGTGTTTTCTTAAGAAACATATAACATATTTATAATTTTCTAAAAGAAAACTTCAAAAGGTTTATAATTGAGCTAAAAAAAACTTGTTGTTCTTTCGGTGTTAGTACCAGAGTCTCTCGAATTAGACCAATTGTTTACGGAAATTACAATTTTTATCCACATTTCCCCCGAACGTAAAAGTGGCCAAGCAACTAGAGCAAAAAAAAAACTAAAATTACCCATTTTTGGATATTTTTCAAAACTTTTTAGGAATTCTTTGATTTGTGTTACTAAAAATATTTTTTTTTATTTTTGTATTTTTTTTCTTAAAAACTTTTAAACCATTGCAAATTTTCATTAAAATATATTAATAAATAATTATTCCAATCCAAAATCTATTATTATTATTATTAACGCAGATAAAACAAACATTTAGACAGTTTTCATGTTTTCTACCAAAAGTGTGATTTGCTTTTTTAATTTTTTCCCACTAAAATGTATGTACAATGTAATTATACCCTTCACCACCATAGGTGGAAAGGGTATTATAAGTTTGTGCTGATGTTTGTAACGCATATAAATATTTGTCTTAGACCCATCTTTTAGTATACCAATAGGCTTATCATCACTTTCTGAGTCGATTTAGTGATGTCCGTCCGTCCGTACGTCTGGCTGGCTGGCTGGACCCCCATATAAACCTTGTAATCAAACTACAGGTCGCAATTCTAAAGATAATTTGATGAAATTTGGCATAGATAATTTTTTTGACAATGGAACCATGGCTATTGAAATTGGTCAAAATCGGTCCATTATTTATGGTACCTCCCATAGGTCCCACTTCCCGGAATTGATATATTGGCCACAAATATCAATATTTTTTCATGAAATTTAAAACAGATACTGCTTATGTAAACTTAAATCACTGTACCAAATTTCGTTGAAATCGGTCCACATTTGACCATAGCTCCCATACAAACTCTTCTTTAAAAACGCACTAAATGAGACAAAAAATCACTAAAACGCTCGTAAATCTAAAGATAATGAAAATTTTGAGTTTATTTTTCGCATACATAATGTTTGTAACAACTGTAGTCAACTTGCCAAATTTCGAGATAATCGGTCCACATTTGACTCTAGCTCTCATATAAGTGCAAATGACAGAAACAGGTTGAATATATAAGTTTTGAGAAAATGTTTGTATGATGGCAAAATTTTGCAAATATTTGTCTTTATACAGGAAAAATAACACCTTTGACCTTAGTGGTGAAGGGTATCGTATGGTCAGCTTGACCGACTATAGCGCTTTCTTACTTGTTTTATCTAAAACCTAAAATTTTTCCTCAGTATGATTTTCGAAATCGGTTGGGAAATGACAATTATATGTCGTTTAAAGTGATTTATGAGTCCGATGTGCCCTACTATAGGGGCCGTTTGCACCGCCCCAACGGTTTAGAAGTTACTGAATTATTTTCATTTTATTTTTAAACCATCCCACTGTGCGTCGTCTGCTATCCCTGTCGTTGTACTTTTGTAGCGTCCCTGTTGAAAAACCCGATATATGAGATCAAAAATGTAACTTCTTGATCGTTTTTATACCCACCATCAAAAAGAATGGGGGGTATATTGAGATTGTCATTCCGTTTGTAATTTCCTAAATATTGGCTCAAAAATCAAAAACGATATATATTCTGAATCCTTATGAAATTCTAAGACGATTAAGCGATGTCCGTCTGTTTGTCTGTTGAATTCACGATAACGCCTAAAAGAAAGGAGCTGGCTCACTGAAACTTAGTGGAAACATTTGTCATCTATGAAAAAATTTTGGTATTGAAATTGGGCAAAATCGGTTAACATTTGACCATAGCTCCCGTATAACCTCGTCTAGACTAGACGCTTATTTGCTAATAAATGACAAATTATAACAGCTATGATGGTATCTAGAAGTTTACCATAAGCAATAGGCAGTATATAAAATTTCATCGAAATCGGTTCACATTTAACCATAGCTCCCATATAAAAAACTTACGGAAACAGCCTAAATTCCACCTGAAATTCACTTAAATGCCACTAAATAATAAACTGTGATAGCTTCGACCACTAAATTTAGTACAAGGTCTTATGTGAATGCCAGCCAGTGGCAAAATTTTGTCAAAATCGGTTACCATTTGACCATAGCTCCCATATAAAAAACTGACGGAAACACAAAAATACAAAAAGAAAAGGGGCTTTACGTCCGTCTGTCCGTTAGATAAAAGTGCGTTAGCGCCTTAACTAAAAGGGCTACAGCAACAAAATTTTACCAAAGGAAGTCTTATGTGAATGCCAGCCAGTGTGCAAAATTTTGATACAATAAAGAGTGTTCTAAAAAAATATGCATTTACTATTTTAGACAAAATTTATCCATAGTGCAAGAAATAATTTATTTTTTGATCAAGTTAGTTTCTATAGATATGTCAGATACTATTATTTTAGAAATTATTAATTTTCAATAGTTATTTCAATCAAAATGGACTGCGAAAAAAAAGTTCGTGGAAATATAATTAAAACTTTTCAAAAAAATCCGTCATGGACTTTTAAAAAAATAGCTAAAAATTTGAAAGTTGACCCTCGAACGGTTTCTAATGCCATCAGACGGTATAAGGAAAACCTGAGCATTAGTAGAAAACCTGAATCAGGGAGGAAAAAAGGTCCTACAGATATTGGTAAGGCAAAAGAAGTCGAGCGACTCTTTCGAAGAGCGCCTAACACTTCTTTAAGAAAAGCAGCTCGTACGGTGAAATCTTCTACGAATTTTGCACATAGAGTCAAAGCTTATGCTGGACTGAAGACATACAAAGTCCAAAAGGTTCCAGATCGCAATGCTATAAAAAACTTAGAAGCAAAAAAACGAGCGAAAAAAATGAAGTCTGATTTTATAAAAAAATACACCTGTTGTGTGATGGATGATGAAACATACGTACTGGCAGACTTTTCTCAACTTCCTGGTCAAGATTTTTATGTTGCTGATAAACGGGGCAATGTTCGGCAAGAGTTTCGCACAAAAAAACAAACAAAATTCCCTAAGAAGTTTCTCGTGTGGCAAGCTATTTGCAGTTGTGGCAAAAGAAGTAAAGTATTTGTGGCATCTGGCACAACAAACACATAAATTTATATAAAGGAGTGCCTACAAAAACGGTTGTTACCCTTTTTAAGAGAGCACAGAGTGACTACATTTTTTTGGCCCGATTTGGCATCACGCCATTATGGAAAAAAGGCACTTGAGTGGTACTCAAAGAATAATGTAATTTTTGTACCACGAGAGGCAAATCCACCCAACTGTCCAGAACTTCGGCCTGTGGAAAGGTATTGGGCTCTGGTAAAAAAGGAATTGAAGAACACAGGAAAGATTTCCAAGAATATGTCCGATTTTAAGCGCAGGTGGAACACATGCTCCAAAAAGGTATCAGAAGCAACTGTAAAATCTTTAATGGGAGGGTTTCCGAAAAAAGTCGATAATTTTGCAAAACCCGAGTACTAAGTAAACATTTTAATGCTAAACGATTTTGTATAATATGTCATTATATTTGCGTATTTTGTAGAGTTTTTTATATTAAAAGGTTTGATTTTTATTTAAGAAAATCCAACTACAAATTTTATTTAGAGCACTCTTTAGGTCACCATTTGACCATAGCTCCCATATAAAAAACTTACAGAAACACAAAAAGAAAATTAGATTTATGTCTGTCCGCCAGATAAAAGCGCGATAGCTTCTTAACTACAAAAGCTAGAGAGACAAAATTTTACAAAAGTACTTTTGATATGTAACAAAAGTTGTGTACTGAAAATGGGCGAAATCGGTTCAGAATTAGTTAGAGCTCCCATATAACCCCGCCCCGGGAAACACATGAATACTGATAAATTGAATACAATTGTAATAGCTATGACGACTAAATTTAGAATAAAGAAGTTTTATGCAACTATTGGTCAGTGTATCAAATTTTAGAGGAATCGGTCCATATTTGACTATAGCTCTCATATAAAAAACACTCCCGGAATCCAAAAAATATTTAGCAAGGACCAGTTAAAAGCTATTGACTTAGAAACTGTGACAGCTATTGCCAATAAGTTTTGCAAAAATAAGCTTCATATAAATACCAGACAGTGTGTGAAATTTTGAACCCTCGTAGATATATGAGATATGTTTCTAAATTTAACACAACTTGATGGTGCGTATATAAGATTCGGCACAGCCGAATATAACACTCTTACTTGTTAATTTTCGAAAAACCCGAGGTGACCTACTCCTGATAAGTCTACAGACTTCAAATTCTAAATTTTTACGATAACAGATATTGAACCATTCATATTTTATAGCCAGAAAGTAAGATATGTAAATAGAACGAGTCATATAATACGATATGGAACTAAATATACAGGGGTGTCATAGAAACCAAGTCAGTTTTTAAATTTCTCGGTTTTGAAAACCAATACTGGTTATATTTTGTGTTATGAAACCAAGTCGGTTTTTTTATTGTTGGTTTTAAATCAAACAAAATGTTGGAATCAATTGTTTATTATTACATTTGAAATTTTTTTGAAACATCAAAAATCAAATAAAAAAATGAAATAAAAATTATTAAAGAAAATTATTTGAAGAAAAAATTTCAGTTTTTGCGATGTTTGTGGTATAGGTATAAAGAAAACGCTGCTATTTGGACAAATGAAGCTTGTATACCCCAACATCATGAAATGAACGAATTGCGCACTAGAAAAAATGTAATCTACCAAGAAACAAACCACAGCCAATCAAAGGACGATTGTCATTTTCATGCGATATTCATTAAATTGCAAACAAATATGTTGATATGCATTTGCTTCGCCAGTACCTCCACACAAAGAATATTCTAGCCTTATAATTTTTCCCTTTTTTTGACATTTTTTATGTTTGTCGATACGGTTCATTGATTCCAAAGACAAAAGACAAAAAGTACCAAAACTTGTTTTTATCTTATTACATGATAAAAAATGCTATGTAAACTTTTCACCCATCTCTGTTTATTTGAAAGTTAAAGCTAAAAAGTACCAAAAACATTTTTTCTCTTTTTCTCCCCTTTTTTCGAAAAGTACTTACCATTTGTACTGTTGTTTGTTATTATTTTTGTAACTGATCCAAACTCGATTTCAATTTTGGTTCTATTATTTTTAGTTTGGGAATTATAGCGTTATTGAATTTTCCCTTTTTTATCCCCCACAGAGCCAAAATTTAAAAAATCTGTTCTTAGTGGATCTTTAAATCAAAAAAGGCATCAGTTGGCCAGTAACGCCTTTGTTTTAAATTGATAGACCAATTTTGAAATGAAATCTGTTAACTGTAAGTTGCTTGGTTTATTTCCAATACTAAACCAATAATATTATTTTCTGTGACACATAAAACCAATAGAAAATGTAGCTCGAACGTTAGTATTGGAATTTATGACACCAATTTAATTTTTTTGTCGTTTTCAAAACCAATACCAATGAAATTGGTTTCTATGACACCCCTGATAAAATAAGTTATTGAAAAAGCATAACATTTGAAAGATACTTTTTAAAAAGGTGCATTTTTGGGTACTTTTTGTAAATAGTATTTATTTTTAGTTTTTTTATAGTTTTTATTTCTAAATTCGTTATAGTTTACAAAATTTTACTGACAGGTTAATTATTTTCAACAGTTTAAAAAGAAACTCTTTTTAGTTTTCAATAAAGTAATTTTCCAAAAGATAATTATTTAGTATTTCTTTGTTTTTGGAAGCAATTCATAATGACTAATGTTCCGTTTTATTTCATCATTAGTTTAAATTGTTTTCAGATGAGGCAGAACCAACAAAACGAACGTTACTTGGCCATAATAGGATTTGAGGGAAGTCAGTAGTAGAGTACGAGTAGAGTTGTAGTCAATCAGTTTCGGCCTACTTTAACTGAATATGGACCAAAGCAACCGCAATGCAATAATAAATATGATTATAATTTGACTTCAAATAACGGAAAGATGGATGGAAAGGACAGACGGACAGAGGTATAAAGAGGCAGGGACGGACAGAGGTATAAAGAGGCAGGGACGGACAGTCGTATATACTAATAGAAAACATATGTTTTTAGAAATAAAAGATGAAAAACAGATATTAAATTGTGGTTTTATCAGGAACTAGTTGATTTTTAAATGTAATGATGAGTGTTTTTTTCCAGTCAGTCTGACTGTCTGTCCGTCTGTCCACCCATTTGTCTATCCTCAAACATATATGTTCTACTTTGATTTTTATCTGTTTTTTTTTGCCTCATTTTTACTTATAAACTTTAGTAACTATTAGTTGTTTTTCCAGCAATTACTAGTTGCTGTTGTTCTTCCAATTTTCATTTTTAATTTATTATTTTTATAGATTTTCTTTCGCTTTTCCTTTACACTCTCCCAAAGTGGTCATTATTTTATGACCAGAAATCAATCTTTATCTTTTTGTTTGTATTTTCTTCTTCATGGCAGTTCGGTCCAGTCCACGCCACAGCACAACCCAATTTAAAACAAACTTATGTTATGGAAAAATTGTGATTGATTGTAGGCAATTTATCTCTTCGAAAAAAAGTTCCCGATAAAAGATGCAAGAAATTGTAAATTGTTGTATTTGAATTTCAAATAATCTAAACATTAATTGTAATAGATATAAATCGTTATAGCAGAATTCCTGGTGGATAGATAGAGTCGTTTAAAGAAACAGCTTGAAATCTTGACTTGCCTGCACTATGGCCTGAAAGTGTCAAGTGTGACAAATTGTCTTTGTCAATTAAATAAAGAATTTATTAAAATAGCACGAGTTTTTAAAACGAAAATTTTTCGAAAAGCCAACAAAATTTAAATACTTTCTTCGTTCAAACAGAAAAAAAATCTTTGTTATGTTTTTCATTATTCTTCTCAAGTATTTTTCGGCCCCATTAAATCGGTTAGTTATGGCCACTAAAAATCAAGTATTTTCAATTCTATTGTTGTAATATATTTTGTTAATTTATTTAAACAAATAAATAAAAACAAAACTTTTTTTTTTGTAAATTTGTCTAAATAATATTAAAATAAATGACGCTTTTACACAGTTTCCAAGTTTTGTTTTGAGGCAAATGCATAAAAATGAGATTTTAAATAAGATACAAGACTAGTTATGTGACGAGATATAAACCTATAATTAGCTTTGAATCAGAGACACGTGTGACGGGCTACTAAGTCTAGGAGTTGTTATTTAATTTAGTATCAAAGGACGCTATTCCGGATAGACTCAAATGGGAAGATCGTACATCGCTCTAAGATGTATATCGGTACCGGTTCGGCTATTTTTCTGTCTTCCAGTCAGAAGCTTTCCATATTTAAAGCCACCGAGCCAATTCCAAACAACATAAATAGCGAAAAATTCATAGTGGATAGCCCCACTATCGATATTCAGGCTCTAAAAGGACAAAGCATCACATCCAAATTAGTTAAGAAATGTGGATTAACTCTAATCTTATCTTATATCTTTAAACGAGCAATAATTGTATGTATATATATATCTATATAGTACCTGGTTGACCGAGCCTTGCTCGGGGCTTTATGATAAGCATTTTGAGGCAAATTTTAAAGTTTTTATATATTTTATTTTATACAGTTACAGTTTAACTCATTTTAAATAATTTTGAAAATTGGTCATACCAACAGAAACCTCCGTCGACTCATGCGCAACAACTTTGCTAAAGATTATAGTCTGATCAAATGCACAGTTTACGATTTAATTCATTTTGAGTAGTTTTCAGTGGCGCCGCCTGAAGATTTAATTCACTTATTGTCTGATCAAGTGCACAGTTTACGATTTAATTCATTTTGAGTAATTTTCACTGGCGCCACCTGTCGGACTTTGGTCATTCCAATTAATAAACCTTCGTCGGATTATCCGCAATAACTTTGCTAAAAATTATAGCATGATTAAATGTACAGTTTACGATTAAATTGACTTTAAGTAAATTTCAGTGACGCCACCTGGCGAAATTTCTTCATACCAACTAAGAAACGAAGCCGACGAAGGGCTCATGTGCAACAACATTGCTAAAGATTATAGCATGATTATATGTACAGCTTACGATTAAATTGACTTTGAGTAATTTTCAGTAGCGCCACCTGTCGGAAATTATTCACACCAATTAAAAAGCATTCGCCGGCTCATGCGCTACAACTTTGCAAAATATCATAGTATGATCAAATGTACAGTTTACGATTTAATTAATTTTTAGTAATTTTCAGTGGCGCCACCTGTCGGAAATTCGGTTTACCAACTTAAAAACCTCCGCCGGCTTATCCGCAACATCTTTGCTAAAGAGCATAACATGATCAAATTTACAGTTTACTATTCTATAAAGAACATACATACAGACAAACATTAATTTGTTTAAAAGTTACTAATTTTTTCCCCTTTTTATCCCCTATTTTCAAAAAGTTCCATATGCATAATTGGTACTACTTTGGTACCAATTGAATTCGGTACATTTTATTAGAAAGCAGTTAACATAATTTTCCTATTCATATTACTTTTGTAGATGTTAAGTTATCAGTTTATCCCTTTTTTACACATTTTGGCCACAAAATCAAAAAAGTACCAAATACGTGTTCAATAGTTCTTTCACATTTATTGATTGCAGTACAAAGTTTCTTTCTATATTCCTTAGTTTAAAATATAAGAGTGGGTTAAAAAGGTACCAAAAAAACTCTTTTCACCCTTTTTTACGCCTTATCGGACATAGTTTCAAAAAAGTACCAAACACCTTTGTTTCTATACCTATTACTTAAGGAGATATAGCGTTTTCGATTTTTCCCCTTTTTACCCGTTTTTACCCTCTTAGAGGCAAAGGTTCCAAAAGTCCCTTCTTCTTCGACCTATACATCAAAAAAGATACCCACTGTCCAAATTTTATCAAAATCGTTAGAGCCGTTTTCGAGATAGTCATTCTATATATATATATATATACATATATATAAATACATACAATTCTTGCTCGTTTAAGAATATAAGATATATAGAATGGCTATCTCGAAATCGGTTCCAACGATTTTGACAAAATTAAGACACTGGGTACCTTTTTAGCCGTATAGATCGAATCTGAAGGGACTTTTGAGACTTTTACCGCTAAGGGGGTAAAAACGGGAGAAAATGGGAAAAAATCAAAAATGTTATATCTCCTAAAGCAATAGATATAGAAACAAAATTAATTACGTTTTGAACAGCTATGAAAATAAGCGGACAGGTGTTTCATACTTTTTTCAAACTATGTCCGATGGGGGGTAAAAAAGGGTGAAAATATTTTTTTTTTTTGTACGTTTTTAACCCACTCTTATTTTTAAACCAAAGAATATAAAAAAGGAACTTTGTACTGTAGTCAATAGATATGAAAGAAATATTGAACACGTATTTGGTACTTTTTTGATTTTGGGACCAAAATGGGTAAAAACCGGATAACTTAACATCTCAAAAAGTAATATGAATAGAAACATTATGTTAACTGCGTTTTATTCAAATGTGCCGAATTTAGTTCTTTCCAAAGAAGTGCCAAATATGCATATGGAACTTTTTTGAAATTAGGGGATAAAAAAAGGGAAAAAGTAGCATTGTTATAACTTTTAAACAAATAAATGTTTGTCTGTATGTATGTTCTTTATAGAATAGTGAACTATGCATTTGATCATGTTATGCTCTTTAGCGACGATGTTTCGGATAAACCGGCAAAGGTTGGCATCTTCCCCGAGGCATGTCAGGAAAGATCTTCGCGTGTATGAGGATAGCATACAAAGATATGTACATGATCCTTTAGATCATACCTCGTACATGGCAGCATTAAACAACATTCATAAAGACGCCACCAACTCCGCGATTTCAGGTCATCGCATGAATGTTGTATTAGGAGGTCGCCCACCGCACATAGCAGAAGAAAAAACGAACCTGCCGCGGAAAACAAGAGTCGTTCTGGCTCAATTGAGATCGGGATGGAGCAATAGATTAAATATCTTTTGGTCCCGCATAGACCGTGCCGTCCCTAACATATGCCCAGCTTGTGGTCAGGGTCCACATGATACCTCACACATTTTCAACTGTACCGGCAACCCTACATCACTTAGTCCTGAGAATTTGTGGACTCATCCAGTTGAAGTAGCACAATTTCTTGGCCTTGTTCTCCAAACAGATCCCCCATAAAAACAAAATTATAAAATTGTAAATGTTAGAGCTGTTACAACAACAACAACAACTGTTGCAGAATCACCATTTTTGTAGTATGTTTTGATAATTTTTATGCGTTGTGTGATACTTTAGCGATCCATTTTCGTCAATGTCAGACTTTCAAATGAAAAGAAAAAAATTGGTCTTACAACTTGGTTTGACAGATATCGAATTCCAGTCCTATACTTTTGAAACCAAAATGGATAATCCTTTAGAATGAGGCAAGGAAAAGACATAAAGTGAGACAAAGAACGAGATATAAAAAGAGGCGCAAAACTATATACAGAACGAGGTACCGAAAAAATTGTTCTATATCTGTGGGAAATGGTGTTGCACAGTGTCTATATTTTAATGATTCGAAAAGATTTTTATTACAGCTGTCACTGCTACCGCTAACGCTGCTCTGCTATTGATGGCGATGATGATGGTTTGATTTACGGTTTAATTTTTTTGGTTTAGTTTTGTTTGCCGCAAAACAACTGAAAACTAGAGCAGAACTAAAAAATTCTGTGCCAAATTGTAAAATTAAAAATGAAAACGAAATTGAAAATGAAATGAATAAATAACAGAATAGCCAACGAGTGGCTATAAAAAAAAACAAAAAAAATTGTTTGTAATTTTATTTAATAAAAGAAATAAAATATCAACAAAAGTTCAAAATAAAAAATTTCAAAATATTTTCAAAACAAAACAACAAAAGTGTTAAAAGATTTGGTCAAATTTTCGTTAATGAAAGTCAACAATATTAAATCTTATAACAAAAAATACCGAATTCAAAATCAAACAAAGAAATTTAAATAAATAGAAAAAAAAACAAGTAAGAAAGTGCTATAGTCGGTCAAGCCTGACCATACGATGCCCTCCACCACTAAGGTCACACAAACATATTCTCAAAACTTATACATTTAAGCTGTTTCCGTCATTTGGACTTATATGAGAGCTAGGGTCAAATGTGGACCGATTATCTCGAAATTTGGTGAATTGATTACAGTTGTTACAAAAATTATGTGTGCAAAAAATAAACGTAATATTCTCATTATGTTCGGATTTACGAGCGTTTTAATGAATTTTGTCCCATTTAGTGCGTTTTGAGAAAAGAGTTTGTATGGAAGCTATGGTCAAATATGGACCGATTTCAACGAAATTTGGTACAGTATTTTAAGTTTACATAAGCAGTATTTGTTTTTAATTTCGTGGACCGATTTTGACGAATTTCAATAGCCATGGTCCCATTATCAAGAAAATGATGTTGCCAAATTTCATCAAATTATCTTTAGAATTGCGACCTGTAGTTTGATTACAAGGTTTACATGGAGGTCCAGCCAGCCAGACGGATGGACGGACGGACATCGCTAAATCTGCTCAGAAAGTGATTCTAGGCCTATTGGTATACTAAAAGATGGGTCAAAGACAAATATTTCTTTGCGTTACATACATCAGCACAAACTTTCCCCCTATGGTGGTGAAGGGTATAATAACAACTTTTTATACCCTTCACCACCATAGGTGGAAAGGGTATTATAAGTTTGTGCTGATGTATGTAACGCATATAAATATTTGTCTTAGACCCATCTTTAAGTATACCAATAGGCTTAGAATCACTTTCTGAGTCGATTTAGCGATGTCCGTACGTCCGTCCGTCCGTCTGGCTGGCTGGCTGGACCCCCATGTAAACCTTGTAATCAAACTACAGGTTGCAATTCTAAAGATAATTTGATGAAATTTGGCAGAGATGATTTTTTTTTTTTTGATATTGAAATTCTTCAAAATCGGTCCATTATTTATGATACCTCCCATAGGTCCCACTTCCCGGAATTGATATATTTGCCACAAAAATCTATATTTTTTCACGAAATTTAAATCAAATACTGCTTGTGTAAACCTAAATCACTGTATCAAATTTCGTTAAAATCGGTCCACATTTGACCATAGCTCCCATACAAACTCTTCTTTAAAAACGCACTAAATGCGACAAAAAATCACTAAAACGCTCGTAAATCTAAAAATAATGAAAATTTTGATTTTATTTTTCGCGTAAATAATTTTTGTAACAACTGTAATAAATTTGAAAAATTTCGAGATAATCGGTCCACATTTGACCCTAAATATATAAGTTTTGAGAAAATGTTTGTATGATGGCAAAATTTAGCAAATATTTGTCTTTATACAGGAAAAATAACACTTTTGACCTTAGTGGTGAAGGGTATCGTATGGTCGGGCTTGACCGACTATAGCACTTTCTTACTTGTTTTAAATAAAAGAGAAAAAAGCAATAAAATCACCAAAAGTAAATTGTTGTAATTCTTTTAATTTGAACCTAAAACATTGATGTTTTTCTTTATGGCCAAAAACCGTTTGACAATTAAATTAAATGACTCTAAGCGTTTTCCTGCTTTAAGTTTCTTTTATCACGGTTTCGTTTTTATTATTTTCATTTCAATACACATTTTTTTTATAGGTAAATATCTGAAATCAATGTTTTCAAAACCATTTAGCCGCTGGCCCTTAAACTACACTAGTCGGCAGAATTATTTTGACAAACCAGTTGTTTTTCTTCTTTTTTTATTTCCTATGCAATTAAAAAAATAAATTAAAAATATTGAAAATAGTAAAAATATTGTAATTTATTAGAAAACAAAAGACCTTTCATATTTTAAAAGCTTTGTATATTTTTTTAAATTGAAACTAAAAAGGGAAATTCAAGGTCAACAAAAATTAATAATTATTTAAATTAATCACAAATATATTCTCCTTTAGCATTTAAAATGATTTGGTGGATGTTCGGAACAGAATCCACCAAGAACTGCAGAAACTCCATTGAAATCTCTTTCCAAGCATTTACGACCTCAATAACCATTTTATCATTTGTTCTTGCCAAATCCGCAGATCTGTTTTGCTTTCTGTTGGACTACACATTTTCTATTACATAAAAAACTGGAATTTGGGGAAGCCAATCCAGAGTTTTGAACACCAGCCTCTGTTACAAATTTTGTGATCATCTTGCTCTTATGACATGGAGCGTTATCCTGTTGGAAATTTACATAATTTTTACACATCCTAAAATTTCCTTTTTTAGTTTCAATTAAAAAAAAAATATACAAAACTTTTAAAATATGGAAGGTTTGTTGTTTTCTAATAAATTACAATATTTTTTACTATTTTCAATATTTTTAATGTATTTTTTTAATTGCATAGGACCGGAAATAGAAAATGTGTCAAAATAATTCTGCCGACTAGTGTAATCCAGGTCACCGAAGTCAGTTCATATATATTGATCGTAAATTATTTACTTGTTCTTTGTAAAACAGACCAGAATTGTAAATCATTGCTTTTACAATTGTTTTGTTTCCCGATATACTTTATTTTTATTTTATTTATTTATTTTAAAACAATTGTTTATGTTTGAAGCATCTGGACATTAAAATTCCAAATTGATTTGACAACACTAGTTTATAAAATTCATTTAATTCCTGCTATGTATCGGGTGTTTTTTTTTTAGAGTGCCACAAATTTAAGTCCGCATTACTACTTTTTTTTGGACACCCATTTGACAGCTGTTAGTTGCCATGAAATTTCAATATGCATCGACTTACAGCGCCGCCAATTGATTTTAAATTTCCATCAAAAATTGTATATTCCGATGAAGCCCCTTTCTCGTTGAATGGGTATATAAATAAACAGAGCTGTCGCATTTGGAGTGAAAGGAATTCACAAGCTTTTATCGTAACACCATTACATCCACAGAACATTACTGGTGCGCTTTATTGGATGTCGGAGTCTTCGGCCCATATGTCTTCAATGTTTGTTCGTACATGATTTACTTGGCATTAATCTTGCTGATATGTGATTCCAACGGGACGAAGTCACATGCCACACAGTGGGCACTAAAATTGATTTACTCAAAGAAATTTTTGGAGAAAAGATAATTTCATCTAATGACTCAAGCAAAAAGATGTTTGGGGTTATGTTAAGTCACTTGTATAGGTCGATAAACCAAACCAAGAAATCATGTCTAAACAATAATTTCATAATTTATTTTCTAACATATCCCAGCAAAACTTTTCATTACCAAATAATGAGTTAAACAGTTAAACTATTGAACACGAACTACTTACTCATTCACTGTTTAAGTCATTACATTAACATGGGGATGTCATTGGAGGCAAGTACTTACCAATTGCAGAAATGTAATGACTTGGGTAAGTAATTGGAAGACAACAACAACAACAACAACAACTTTTTTGTTGTTGTTTTATTTAAAAAACATATTTTTAAACGAAATGCAATTTTTTTCTTATGACCCCATGGGGGCTGGAACCCAGACCCTCCGACTGCTAGGCGGAGACTCTTCCACCGAGCTACTTCATATGTTGAAAACTTAGCAGCTTATAATTAATATAAACAATTTTTATTTTTAGATCCAAAATCACGTGACAATAACTTTGTTTTTCTCTGCTTTTTTGCTTTGTTGTAATTTTTGGAAACATATTTCTATACGATTTTTTGTAAATGTTTAATGCATTTTATAAACAAAGAAGAAGTGTTTTTTAATTATTTTAAAACTTAAACAATTTAAATCTTCCCTTTTGTATAAGTTTTTATATAATATTGGCTCTTACTTACTTAAATGGCCTTTAGATACAACCTATTTTCTTCGATCTTGTGCAAATATTCTTCAATTTAATAGGCCAAGTTGTGAAAATTTTTCCTCTACTTGGTCTTTCCATCCCATTTTTTATCGTTCTTATTTTACAACTCGCGGTACATGTTAGCTCACTACGTAACGTAGCTCTTTTGGTGATGTCACTAGGAGGTCAGTGTCCACAGTTGAAATAAAGGATAACCAAGATAAGTCTATGCTTACCAAGTTAAGACCAAGCAGAACCGTTGCTTGGTATCCAATAGGTATGTAGCCTACATAATCAAAAATGACTCATGATAGTATTTTTTCATTACCGTGAGTTAGTTTTCCAAAATTGTTTTTACAGAAGGTAATATTTATGTTTTTAAAATTCAAAAATCATTTAAAAATACTTTTTTAATAAAAAACAAGTAAGAGTGGTATATTCGGCTTTGCCGAATCTTGGATACCCTTCACCAATGGTGTTCCAAAAGTAAAGTATAAAATCGTAAGAATATATTGATAATTATATAGTTTCTGATTACTGACAAAGTTGAGCCCCACACAAATGCTTCATATGTATATTAATTTTCTTTTGTTCATACTAAATGTAATTCCTAGCAATATATGGTTATACTAGTATTATATGCAAAGAATCTTTAAAATTAAGAGTCGGAAAACGAAAAGCTTTTTGGTGGCGTCATCATCTAAAATAGTTATGGACCCAAATGTTAGGTTGGGCAGGTGGCTGATGTCGAAGGCAGCGTCACTTCGATTCTAAAGTGATATGTGTCTATTTTACGAACATTTGATAAAGTTCGATAGACCAGATAAACCATGCAGAAAAGATGCTTCAAAATGTAGATGCCCTTAGATTTGCAAAAGAGCATCGATTTGATGAAGATGTACTTTAATTCATACGAATTGTCCAACTATTAAAAGTTCATGATTAGTTATGTAAAACTCTGAACTGATTTAGGTCAAAGCTTTAACAATGATTGTCAATGTATACAAGCCTTAGAATTATTTATAAGGTATACACTCATAGTTTTAGATACATACGTGAAATATATAGCTTTTAAATGAATGGATATCAGCTTTGGCGGAAATTTATTGAAGATTTACTTATTAATCTGAAGTTAGTTAACTCATTAAGATGAATACTTCAACGATAATATTTGGGATCTATTGTTATTTCGATCTGTCCAATGAATGTGTGGAAAGTTTTGCTCTAGTTCTTTGTGCAATTATAATATGCAGGGACTGTAACGGTTACGACTTTTATAATAAAACTCAGAAAATAACGGTTACTTTTTGATTTTTATTTTTTTGATCAGAAATAAAAGTTATTTTGTGCCTTTTATTATTTCAGGCAAAAATAACAGTTATTTTTGCTTAATATTTTATCGCTCAAATTATACCGGGTATTTTTGATTTATATTTTTTTGCTCAATTTATACCGAGTATGTTTGATTTATATTATATCGCTCAAATTATACCGGGTATTTTTGATTTATATTATATCGCTCAAATTATACCGGGTATTTTTGATTTATATTATATCGCTCAAATTATACCGGGTATTTTTTATTTGTATTTTATCGCTCAATTCATACCGGGTAAGTTTGATTTTTATTATATCGCTCAATATGTGACGGTTATTTTAATATAATATGATGTCAAGCAATGACTGCTTTTTATTTTGTGATTTCAATTTTTTAAGCAATTTCTGAGCGATATCTTTTAAAATTGATTTTTTAGAGCAGGAATTTGGTTTTTTTTATATAACAAGTAAAAGTGGTATATTCGGCTTTGCCGAATCTTGGATACCCTTCACCAATGGTGTTCCAAAAGTAAAGTACAAAATCGTAAGAGTATATTGTTAATTATATAGTTTCTGATTACTGACTTAGTTGAGCCCCACACAAATGCTTGATATGTATATTAATTTTCTTTTGTTCATACTAAATGTAATTCCTAGCAATATTAAGCTATGTCGGAAAACGAAAAGCTTTTCGGTGGCGTCATCATCTAGAATAGTTATGCACCCAAAGGTTAGGTTGGGCAGGTGGCTGATGTCTGGGGAAGCTTCACTTGGGTTCTAAAGTGGTCCCTTTGTGAAAGATAATGATTACTAGACTACAAGTAGAGAATGCATATTTAAGCCAGCCAGTAGCTTCGAAATAAAATAGACACATATTTTACGAACATTTAATAAAGTTCGATAGACCAGATAAACCATGCAGAAAAGATGCTTCAAAATGTAGATGCCCTTACATTTGCAATAGCATATCGATTTGATGAAGTTTAAGTATTCTGGCATGCAACCCAAAAACACAGTGCCCAGTGAGGGTTGTGCACTTTAATTCGTACGAATTATCCAACTAGTAAAAGTTCTTGATTAGTTATGTAAAACTCTGAAGTTAGCGGACTGATTTAGGTCAAAGCTTTAACAATGATTGTCAATGTATACAAGCCTTAAAATTATAGGGTATACACTCTTAGTTTTAGATACATACGTGAAATATATAGCTTTTGAATGGATGGTTATCAGCTTTGTCGGAAAAGTTTACTTATTAATTTGAAGTTAGTTAATTAATTAAAATGAACACTTCATCAATAATATTTGGGATGTATAGTTCTTTCGATCTGTCAGATGGATGTTTGGAAAGTTTTGCTCTAGTTCTTTGTGCAATTTTAATGTGATTTAATTTATCAGCATTAAATCGATTCCCGGTCGGGTTTATATGGGAGATTTCACTAAATGTGAATAGAGCTCGACCATTTTCAATATCGAACTTTTCAAGAGATCAGAAATACTTTTGTCAAATGTTGTCCCTCTAGAAAGTTTATTTTAGGCGCTATTGTCCTGAATATCAATATTGTACATCGTATCTATTATAATTTGTCATTTATTAGCTACTAAGAGATTGCCTTAGGCGAAGTTATACGGGATCAATTGTCAAACGTGAACGGATTTCTCCCAATTGCAATTAAAAAATTTAAATTTTTGTTGATATGTGAGATACTTACATACATATGTAGGTTTTGAACGGATAGCATTTTTGTACTTCCTAGGAAGATTACCTATAATTTGATAAATATATAATACATTCTCAAATGTTATCATAATGTTCAAAAGTCAGACACAAAATTAAGATAAATGCAGTGTGTCTGTCTGCTAAAACCAGATTTGTGGAGCTCCTGAATTGTCCCACCCTGAATTTCAACATTGTCGATCAAAACACCATCGCTTAACGCTAAATTATATCTACCACAAATTACAGAATGCATCAGGATTTAGATAATCCCCTGCGAAGGACGCTATTAAACTTCATCAAAATAAACATCTTAGATATCGACAAAACAGGAGCTCCAAAAACTTGACTACAACAGAAAAAAGGACAGACAGGTAGACGGACGGATAAACAAACAGACGGACGGACGGGCAAACAAACAGACGGACGGACTGAGGTCGCGAAATCGATTCTTGTGCCGATTCTGAGTTGATCGGTACAATTTGAATGGTATTCATAATCAGATTTGTGGAGTATATATATCAGATTTTAGAAAATCCTCCCATAAACAACGATGTCAAATTTCATCACAATCGGTCCATAAACACCTGAGATATCGCTGAAACAATACTTACAAAATGTAAACAAAATTTCTTAGACACGTACTTTGGGCAATTTGCTGTACATCAAATGTAGTGTTATGGCGATATCTCAATTGTTTATAGACCGCTTTTGATAAAATTTAATAACGTGCTTGGTGGGGGAATTTCCTAAAATCTGATATAAAATTTATGTAGGTCCGTACTAAAGGAGGATAGTTTTTCCTATTTCTGCATTTAATTTTTTCAACAAACATTCTCTAATGTGTACTTTGGGCAATTTGCGATACATCAAATTCAGTGTTTTGGCGATATCTCAGTTGTTTATGGACCGATTTTGATAAAATTTTACAGAGTGCTTTGGGAAAATATTTCCTACAATCTGATATATAACATATTATCACATGTACACCAGGAGTATCTTTTTTCTCTTGTTATTTAAAAGTGTGTTTCAATCAAAAATTTTCAAATTTTCGTCTAATTTTTAGTATTTTTTCGATATTTTCGGTGTTTATAAACCGATTTTAATGAAATTTAATAGCGTTCATTGCGGGAGAATTTCCTAAAATCTGATATATAATTTATGTAAGTCCATCCTCCAGGGGCTTCAGAAACTTGATTTCAACAGACAGACAGACAGACGGACGGACAGACAGACAGACAGACAGACAGACGGACATCGCTTAATCGATTCTCCTCCCGATTCTGAGTCGATCGGTATAATTTTTATGGGGTCTACGATCACTAATAAAAAAATTACAAACGGAATCACAAACTTATAATACCCTTTCACCTATTGGTGAAGGGTATAAAAATAAAAAAAATTGTTGCTCTTGGTGGGATTTGAACCCGGGCCATTCAGTTCAACTTACCATTTTAATTACAAATAAGTACTTATGTAATAACTTATTAGTTATTCGGAGGGTATGCTGTAGTCATTACAAGGTAACCAGATACCAGAGTACTTGCCGTTACCAAAGTTTTGCTGGGTATAATATTTTCTCTATGAAAAAATATGATTTCGAATGTTATGGAATAAAGGAATATTATGTAACTAGGTTTAAAAGTCTAGTTCTGAAAATTTGAGCCAAATTGGACAACGTTCTATGGGCTCGCATCAAATTATGTCTAATTTTTAAATTTCTTTATTTACAACATACAATTTTTGGTGCATATCCTTAGGCTCGTTTTCAAAGGCCATGAATTTTCAGGGGGAAAATGGAATAACTCCAAAACTACTTCATGGATTTTGGTTTTTCACTATTTAAAAAAAAAACAGTGTTAGTTTTCTTTAATATTCTTGTAAAAATTGTTTATTTTTGGTTGAATTTTCTCAAAAATAAAAAAAACTAGTAAGAAAGTGCTATAGTCGGTGAAGCCCGACCATACCATAGCCTTCACCACTAAGGGAAAGGTGTTCTTTTTCCTGTATAAAGACGAATATTTTCTAAATTTTGCTGTCATACAAACATATTCTCAAAACTTGTACATTTAAGCTGTTTCCGCCATTTGGACTTACATGAGAGCTAGGGTCAAATGTGGACCAATTATCTTTGGCAAATTGATTACAGTTGTTACAAAATTGATTACAGTTGTTACAAAAATTATGTATGCAAAAATAAACTTAAAATTCTCATTATCTTCGGATTTACGAGCGTTTTAGTCAATTTTGTCTCATTTAGTGCGTTTTGAGAAAAGAGTTTGTATGGGAGCTATGGTACAGTAATTTTAGTTTACATAAGCACTATCTGTTTTAAATTTCATGAAAAAAATGTATATTTGTGGCCAATATATCAATTCCGGGAAGTGGGACCTATTGGAGGTACCATAAATAATGGACCGATTTTGACGAATTTTAATGGCCATGGTCCCATTATTAATGATCTGTGCCACATTTCATCAAATTATCTTTAGAATTGCGACCTGTAGTTTGATTACTAGGTTTACATGGGGGTCCAGCCAGACGGACGGACGGACGGACATCGCTAAATCGACTCAGAAAGTGATTCTAAGCCTATTGGTATACTAAAAGATGGGTCTAAGACAAATATTTCTATGCGTTACATACATCAGCACAAACTTATAATACCCTTTCCACCTATGGTGGTGAAGGGTATAAAAATGAACTCAAGCCTGATAAATCCTAATTTTTCAATTAAATAACTTAAAACCTATAACAGTTATTATAGTAAAGTAAACATGTTTTTTCTTTGTTTATTCAAGCCCACTCCAAAATGTAAAAATCAACTATATTGAAAGAGCTACAGGGTCCAAAAGCTTTTTCTACTTCTGAGGGTGTCGACTTTGACGCCCAATAATTCACCCTGCGTAAATACCGGGTAACCGTTAATGCAAAATTCAGAAGGCATGAGTCCTCTTTAACAGTTCTCTCATATATACTTTTGCCATTAGACTTACAGTTTAGAAGATAGAGACTTATAACCACTTTGTTCTTAGATGTAAAGACGAAATTTTAGTTGAATTTTTAATTGGAGTATTCACAATGTCTGCCATGGTATAGCAGGTTAGTCATCCGCCAGAGAACCCAATGGCCACCACCACTTGAAAAAATAAAAATTTTCAGAAAAAGCGGCGGTTTACCTCATAACTCAGTTAGCCACTGGTTATTGAGTATTAGGCTATGTAAGACTTCTCTAACTAATGCATTTGCCGTTCGGAGCCGGAGTTTAAACGTAGGTCCCTTTCAATGAGTCAAAAATAGAATCGGTTGCAGCTCATTGTCTAAAAGAAGTACCCCTTTTTTCCAATTGGAATGTTGTCCTGTAAATTATTATTATTATTATTCACAATCTTATCTATTCATATTGTCATAAGTCATAATTAAAAAACAGCTTCTTTTTTGTTTAAACTTTTATATTTTTTCCCTGATTTGATTTAAAAACATTTTTCTTTCGAAATTTAAAACTTAAAAAAGTCAAAAGCCAAATAAATTAAATTTTTTTCAATTTCTTTTTTCAGGTAAGTGTTGTCAACGTCCCTTGAAAACCAAACAGTCCTGTTGTTAAACTTTAAGTAAGTAAAAATATATTAGCTATTAACGTAATGAAGCTGTTGATAAGTTCGAAATTCATGGTTCCTAGTACCTCTGGTCAACCCTCGTACAAAGTGCTTACGAGGGCGGTTCGCAAACTCCTTAGCCTAGCACAAAAAAGCGTGGTACAAACAGAAAAAAGTTAAGTGTTTTGGAAACTTCCATCTCTGCTATAAACACATGTTAAATTTTGTTTCGATCTGATAACTCCTTCATATAGAAACAGGTGTTCACAAAAGACGCATCCGCTATTTTTTTACAATGGAAAAATTAGAAATACGTAGTGTCATTAAATATTTACATAAAAAAGGTTTATCGGGACAAGAAATCCATAATGATATGGTGAATGTGTTAGGTGAAAGTGCTCCTCCATATGCGACTGTAAAAAATTGGGTTGCTGAATTTAAACGTGGTCGCACAAGCATTGAAGATGAACCACGTAGTGGACGTCCAAAAACAGCAACTACAACAGAAATTGTAGCCAAAGTGCATGATATGGTATTAAATGATCGACGAATAAAAGTGCGTGAAATAGCTTATATCATGGGCATCTCAAATGATCGAGTCCATTTCATTTTGCATGAAGAACTACAGATGAAAAAACTTTCTGCAAGATGGATGCCGCATTTGCTAACCGTCGACCAAAAACCCATAAGAATGAACATTTCTCAAGCTTGTTTGGATCGTTTTAAGCGAAATAAAATGGATTTTAAGCGTCGTTTCGTAACTGTTAATGAGACATGGCTCCACCACTATACTTCAGAGACAAAGCAACAATCCAAACAATGGACTGAAGCCCAAAGAAGGCAAAAGCAATTCAATCGGCTGGTAAGGTTTCTGGGACTTCAAAGGTATTTTATTGATTGACTATCTGCAAAAGGGTTAAACAATAAATTCAGAGTACTACTGCAACCTTTCGGATCAATTAAATGTACAAATTCGAGAAAAACGTCCTGGCTTACAACACAAAAAAATAATTTTTCATCAAGATAACGCACCAGCACACAAGAGTGTTTTAACGATGGCTAAAATCAACGAATTAAAGTACGAGTTGCTTTACCACCCACCATATTCTCCTGATTTAGCTCCCAGTGACTTTGACCTGTTCCCAAATCTAAAAAAATTCCTTGCTGGCAAGCGTTTTACCTCAAATGAAGATGCAATTACAGCTGTAAACCACTATTTTGAAGACCTTGAGGAAAAGTATTTTAATCAAGGGAGAGAATTGCTAGAAAAGCATTGGACTAAGTGTATTGAAGTTTCAGGAGACTATCAGGGGTGTCATAGAAACCAATTTCATTGGTATTGGTTTTGAAAACGACAAAAAATTAAATTGGTGTCATGAATTCCAATATTAATGTTCGAGCTACATTTTCTATTGGTTTTATGTGTCACAGAAAATAATATTATTGGTTTAGTATTGGAAACTTACAGCTAACAGATTTCATTTCAAAATTGGTATATCTATTAAAAACAAAGGCGTTACTGGCCAGCTGGTGCCTTTTTCAATTTAAAGATCCACTAAGAACGGATTTTTGATAATTCGGCCTTGTGGGGGATAAAAAAGGGTAAATTCAGTAACGATGTGATTCCCAAACTAAAAACAATAGAACTAAAATTTAAATCGAGTTTGGAATAGTTACAAATATAATAAAAAATAACACTACAAGTGGTAAGTACTTTTCGAGAAAAGGGGAGAAAAAGAGAAAAAATATTTTTGGTACTTTTTAGCTTTAACTTTCAAATAAAAAGAGATGGGTGAAAAGTTTACATGGCATTTTTTATCACGTAAAAACAAGTTTTGGTACTTTTTGTCTTTGGAATCAATGAACCGTATCAACAAACATAAAAAATATCAAAAATGGGGAAAATTGTAAGGCTAGAATATTCTTTGTGTGGAGGTACTGGCGAAGCAAATGCATATCAACATATTTGATTGCAATTTAATGAATATCGCATGTAAGTGACAACCGTCCTTTGATTGGCGGTTTGTTTCTTGGTGTAGGTAGATTACATTTTTCATGATGTTGGGGTATACAAGCTTCATTTGTCCAAATAGCAGCGTTTTCTTTATACCTATACCACAAACAGCGCAAAAAACTGAAAGTTTTTCTTCAAATAATTTTCTTTAATAATTTGTATTTTATTTTTTGATTTTTGATGTTTCAAAAAAATTTCATAATAAACAATTGATTCGAACATTTTGTTTGATTTAAAACCAACAATAACAAAACCGACTTGGTTTCATGACACCAAATATAAACGGTATTGGTTTTCAAAACCGAGAAATTTAAAAACTGACTTGGTTTCTATGACACCCCTGTATATTCAAAAATAAAAATATTTTTGAAAAACTAACTATTCTCTTTCATTGGTAGGCTAAGAAGTTTTCGAACCGCCCTCGTATACAATATTTTACAAATAAAATTCATAAAATTTTTGAAAATTTCATTGGCATTTTAATGAATTAAATTTCAAAACTATACAAATTCCAATTATACAGGTGTTTTTGACTTGTAAACTAAACGCTATCAAGAGCTGAACTGACTGACTGACCATCCTAGAAATCCATTCACCAAACTAAACTAAAAAAAAACAACCACATATTATCCACTTATATCTACATTATGAATAGATGGATAGATTCTTCAAGCAACATTAATTTTTAAATCCACATTTTATTTAGACAAACTTCACAGCTTGAAGTTGGGTTCCCTACATCTTTTTTTTTTAACGAATTCGAGTTGTTATTTCGGTTTATTAGGAAAATTTTTATAAATGTATAAATGTATAAGTGTGGAAAACTCTAAAGTTATTCATGCAACACAAATTAGGCACAAACGCATAATTAATTAACTAGAAAAACGTAAATGTTTATGTATTTGTACCTATATAAGAAACTACTACTCACACATACATACATGCTCGTAGACGGACTAATAAATGAAAATTACATTTAACCGACTTATATTGTAAATAACTTTGGATACTTGTTGTAGCAGCAACAACTAGACACTTTCGTTGCAACTTAAATTTGTAAGAGAATGAAGTAGAGGAAGAGATAATGATGAAAATTTAAGGGAAAATGTGGAAGGTAAAAATTTTAGCATTAATTTAATATTAAGGGTGTTCAAACTATAATTAAGCGCATAACTCAAGTAATAACTGAATTTGTGACAAATTTCTATTTTATTACACAAACAAGTAAGAGTGGTATATTCGGCTTTGCCGAATCTTGGATACCCTTCACCAATGGTGTTCCAAAAGTACTTAATGTAATTCGTAGCAATATTTGGTTATACTAGTATTATATGCAAAGAGTCTTTAAAATTAAGAGTCGGAAAACGAAAACCTTTTCGGTGGCGTCATCATCTAGAATAGTTATGCACCCAAAGGTTAGGTTGGGCAGGTGGCTGATGTCTAGGGAAGCTTCACTTGGGTTCTAAAGTGGTCCCTTTGTGAAAGATAATGATTACTAGACTACAAGTAGAGAATGCATATTTAAGCCAGCCAGTAGCTTCGAAATAAAATAGACACATATTTTACGAACATTTAATAAAGTTCGATAGACCAGATAAACCATGCAGAAAAGATGCTTCAAAATGTAGATGCCCTTACATTTGCAATAGCACATCGATTTGATGAAGTTTAAGTATTCTGGCATGCAACCCAAAAACACAGTGCCCAGTGAGGGTTGTGCACTTTAATTCGTACGAATTATCCAACTAGTAAAAGTTCTTGATTAGTTATGTAAAACTCTGAAGTTAGCGGACTGATTTAGGTCAAAGCTTTAACAATGATTGTCAATGTATACAAGCCTTAAAATTATAGGGTATACACTCTTAGTTTTAGATACATACGTGAAATATATAGCTTTTGAATGGATGGTTATCAGCTTTGTCGGAAAAGTTTACTTATTAATTTGAAGTTAGTTAATTAATTAAAATGAACACTTCATCAATAATATTTGGGATGTATAGTTCTTTCGATCTGTCCGATGGATGTTTGGAAAGTTTTGCTCTAGTTCTTTGTGCAATTTTAATGTGATTTAATTTATAAGCATTAAATCGATTCCCGGTCGGGTTTATATGGGAGATTTCACTAAATGTGAATAGAGCTCGCCCATTTTCAATATCGAACTTTTCAAGAGATCAGAAATACTTTTGTCAAATGCTGTCCCTCTAGAAAGTTTATTTTAGGCGCTATTGTCCTGAATATCAATATTGTACAACGTCTTTATACTAAATGTCATCATCGTATCTATTATAATTTGTCATTTATTAGCTACTAAGAGATTGCCTTAGGCGAAGTTATACGGGATCAATTGTCAAACGTGAACGGATTTCTCCCAATTGCAATTAAAAAATTTAAATTTTTGTTGATATGTGAGATACTTACATACATATGTAGGTTTTGAACGGATAGCATTTTTGTACTTCCTAGGAAGATTACCTATAATTTGATAAATATATAATACATTCTCAAATGTTATCATAATGTTCAAAAGTCAGACACAAAATTAAGATAAATGCAGTGTGTCTGTCTGCTAAAACCAGATTTGTGGAGCTCCTGAATTGTCCCACCCTGAATTTCAACATTGTCGATCAAAACACCATCGCTTAACGCTAAATTATATCTACCACAAATTACAGAATGCATCAGGATTTAGATAATCCCCTGCGAAGGACGCTATTAAACTTCATCAAAATAAACATCTTAGATATCGACAAAACAGGAGCTCCAAAAACTTGACTACAACAGAAAAAAGGACAGACAGGTAGACGGACGGACATGTAGACGGACGGATAAACAAACAGACGGACTGACGGGCAAACAAACAGACGGACGGACTGAGGTCGCGAAATCGATTCTTGTGCCGATTCTGAGTTGATCGGTACAATTTGAATGGTATTCATAATCAGATTTGTGGAGTATATATATCAGATTTTAGAAAATCCTCCCATAAACAACGATGTCAAATTTCATCACAATCGGTCCATAAACACCTGAGATATCGCTGAAACAATACTTACAAAATGTAAACAAAATTTCTTAGACACGTACTTTGGTCAATTTGCTGTACATCAAATGTAGTGTTATGGCGATATCTCAATTGTTTATGGACCGCTTTTGATAAAATTTAATAACGTGCTTGGTGGGGGAATTTCCTAAAATCTGATATAAAATCTATGTAGGTCCGTACTAAAGGAGGATAGTTTTTCCTATTTCTGCATTTAATTTTTTCAACAAACATTCTCTAATGTGTACTTTGGACAATTTGCGATACATCAAATTCAGTGTTTTGGCGATATCTCAGTTGTTTATGGACCGATTTTGATAAAATTTTACAGAGTGCTTTGGGAAAATATTTCCTACAATCTGATATATAACATATTATCACATGTACACCAGGAGTATCTTTTTTCTCTTGTTATTTAAAAGTGTGTTTCAATCAAAAATTTTCAAATTTTCGTCTAATTTTTAGTATTTTTTCGATATTTTCGGTGTTTATAAACCGATTTTAATGAAATTTAATAGCGTTCATTGCGGGAGAATTTCCTAAAATCTGATATATAATTTATGTAAGTCCATCCTCCAGGGGCTTCAGAAACTTGATTTCAACAGACAGACAGACAGACGGACGGACAGACAGACAGACAGACAGACAGACGGACATCGCTTAATCGATTCTCCTCCCGATTCTGAGTCGATCGGTATAATTTTTATGGGGTCTACGATCACTAATAAAAAAATTACAAACGGAATCACAAACTTATAATACCCTTTCACCTATTGGTGAAGGGTATAAAAATAATAACCATTTTTTGATTTTATGAACATAAAATGTTATCCATTTTGCGGTTTCATAAGTGAACGTAAATAAAACACATATACATTTTTTTTCATCATATTTCTTTTTATACCCTTCACCGCCATAGGTGGAAAGGGTATTATAAGTTTGTGATAATGTATGTAACGCATAGAAATATTTGTCTTAGACCCACCTTTTAGTATACCAATAGGCATAGAATCACTTTCTGAGTCGATTTAGCGATGTCCGTCCGTCTGGCTGGCTGGCTGGACCCCCATGTAAACCTTGTAATCAAACTACAGGTCGCAATTCTAAAGATAATTTGATTAAATTTGGCACCGATCATTGCTTTGATAATGGGACCATGGCTATTGAAATTGGTCAAAATCGGTTCATTATTAATGGTACCTCTCATAGGTCCCACTTCCCGGAATTGATATATTGGCCACAAATATCAATATTTTTTCATGAAATTTAAAACAATTACTGCTTATGTAAACTATGTAATCACTGTACCAAATTTCGTTGAAATCGGTCCACATTTGACTATAGCTCCCATACAAGCTCTTCTTTAAAAACGCACTAAATGAGACAAAAAATCACTAAAACGCTCGTAAATCTAAAGATAATGAAAATTTTGAGTTTATTTTTTGCATACATAATTTTTGTAACAACTGTAATCAATTTGCCAAATTTCGAGATAATCGGTCCACATTTCACCCTAGCTCTCATATAAGTCCAAATGACGGAAGCAGCTTTTAAATATATAAGTTTTAAGAAAATGTTTGTTTGATGGCAAAATTTAGCAAATATCTTATCTTATATTCTTAAACGAGCAATAATTGTATGTATTTATATATATATGGATATATATATATATATATATATATATATATATATATATATATATATATATATATATATATATATATATATATATATATATAGAATGACTATCTCGAAAACGGCTCTAACGATTTTGATAAAATTTGGACAGTGGGTATCTTTTTTGATGGGTAAAAACGGGTAAAAAGGGGAAAAAATCGAAAACGCTATATCTCCTTAAGTAATAGGTATAGAAACAAAATTTAAATTACATTTTAAACAGCTATGGAAATAAACGGACAGGTTTTTTTGAAACTATGTCCGATAAGGGGTAAAAAAGGGTGAAAATAGTTTTGTTGGTACCTTTTTAACCCACTCTTATATTTTAAACTAAGGAATATAGAAAGAAACTTTGTACTGCAATCAATAGATGTGAAAGAAATATTGAACACGTATTTAGTACTTTTTTGATTTTGTGGCCAAAATGTGTAAAAAAGGGATAAACTGATAACTTAACATCTACAAAAGTAATATGAATAGGAAAATTATGTTAACTGCTTTCTAATAAAATGTACCGAATTCAATTGGTACCAAAGAAGTACCAATTATGCATATGGAACTTTTTGAAATTAGGGGATAAAAAGGGGAAAAAATTAGTAACGTTATCACTTTAAAACAAATGAATGTTTGTCTGTATGTATGTTCTTTATAGAATAGTAAACTGTGAATTTGATCATGTTATGCTCTTCAGCAAAGATGTTGCGGATAAGCCGGCGGAGGTTTTTAAGTTGGTAAACCGAATTTCCGACTGGTGGCGCCACTGAAAATTACTAAAAATTAATTAAATCGTAAACTGTACATTTGATCATACTATATAGTATATAATCTTTTGCAAAGTTGTAGCGCATGAGCCGGCGAATGCTTTTTAATTGGTGTGAATAATTTTCGACAGGTGGCGCTACTGAAAATTACTCAATGTCAATTTAATCGTAAGCTGTACATATAATCATGCTATAATCTTTAGCAATTTTGTTGCACATGAGCCGACGAAGGTTTCTTAGTTGGTATGAAGAAATTTCGACAGGTGGCGCCATTGAAATTTACTTAAAGTCAATTTAATCGTAAACTGTACATTTAATAATGCTATAATTTTTAGCAAAGTTATTGCGGATAATCCGAAGAAGGTTTATTAATTGAAATGACCAAAGTCCGACAGGTGGCGCCACTGAAAATTACTCAAAATGAATTAAATCGTAAACTGTACATTGGATCAGACTATAAGTGAATTAAATCATAAACTGTGCATTTGATCATGTTATGATCATAAGAAAAGTTGTTACGCATAAGCAGATGAAGGTTTCTTAGTGGTATGCACGACTTCAGGCGGCGCAACTGAAAACTACTCGAAACGAATTAAATCGTAAACTGTGCATTTGGTCAGACTATAATCTTTAGCAAAGTTGTTGCGCATGAGTCGACGGAGGTTTCTGTTGGTATGACCAATTTTCAAAATTATTTAAAATGAGTTAAACTGTAAGTGTATAAAATAAAATATATAAAAACTTTAAAATTTGCCTCAAAATGCTTATCATAAAGCCCCGAGCAAGGGTCGGTCAACCAGGTACTTTGTCTTTATACAGGAAAAATAACACTTTTGACCTTAGTGGTGAAGGGTATCGTATTGTCGGGCTAGACCGACTATAGCGCTTTCTTACTTGTTTATAATAAAGTTAGAACGTTGATATTATGTGTGAAACACTACATCATTTAAATGACCACCACGCGAAGTGTTGCCAGCATTGATTCTTTTGAGGTAATTTTCGAGTACTTTTTGACACATATTGGGCGGTATTTCAACCATAACTTGACGAATGTTGGTTTTTAAGTGCTCAAGAGTTAAAGGTTTATCTGCATAAACACGATCTTTCGCGTAACCCCACAAAAAAAGTCTAAGGGTCAGTTGATATCGCCACGTCGAGAAATTACACGACCAGGAAATGTCTCTTGAAATAAAGCCATATTCGTTCGAGTTGTGTGGTATATGGCACCGTCTTATTCAAATCTCATATTCTCCAAGTCTTATCTTAAATAGCAGACAAAAAAAAGTCGGTTGTCATATGACCATAACGCTCCGAATTCACGGAATCGACACATTCGGGTCGTCGGCAACACTTTCACTTACAGCAGCGATATTTTCAGCGGAATGCGCGAAACGATGATGCACAGGCCTTACAATATTTGTAACCGCTGCAGTCTCTTCAAATTTCTTCACAATTTTGCCAATTGCTTGCTTAGTTGGACGATTATGTAAACCATAATCTCCTCTTAAAGCACGATATGTGGCTATTGCAGAATCACCATTTTTGTAGTGTGTTTTGATAATTTTTATGCGTTATGTGATACTTAAGCGATCCATTTTCGTCAATGTGGATCGACAGATGTCGAATTTCAGTCCTATACTTTTGAAACCACGAAGTGAATAACCCGATATTAAGAGCGTCTAAATTTTTCAAAAGTGATTGTGAATGATCGTGCTTTAAAGAAAACTCACTTGAACATCACTGATATTTAATTACTTACGTACGATTAGTCACATTAGCAATAAATTAAAAACATAGCGCCAGTTTATGTAAATGTCTGAACAAAACGTGATCATGATGGATGAGAGTGTTAATAAAATACAAAATTTGTTTATTAAACAAAAAAAAAAAAACATGAATCATATTTAAGTTTTTATAATCCTAGAATATATTGCAAAATTTTTTGCTACCGGAAAAACTGAGCAGTTCCCATTTAGTTACAGTTATTTTGAGATATCGCTCTATGTAAGGAAATACAAACAATCGCTTATGTTCTTTTCTTCATTTCTTGAATTTCCTCTTGGTTATAAAAATTTGTAAAATTAATTATTTTTAATTTCATTTTATTTCTAACATTTCTATTTATTTGTGTCTAAAATTTTATCTGAACGTTTCAATTAATTTCAAAACGTGATCATTCAATTTATCACGTTTTGGCTTCTAACTTTTTTCTTATCGAATTATTCCAAAAAACTGTATAACAATTAATTTAACATTTGTTCTTTATGCTTAAAAGCTCAAGCCGTTTTCTTTCCAATGCAACTGGCCCTTTATAATTATCATAAATTTGGGGGTTCAAAAAACAAAAGTGGGTCAATACTTTAACATTATTTCACATATTAAAGTCTCGTAAAAAAAACACATACACAAAAAGTGACGCATTATTTTTCCAGCTGAAGAGCGATCGCGATCGTTGGCAAAGGCGAACAAATGATTTAAATGAATCATAATTTGAATGAAATTTGGAAAGAGCAAAAAAAAACAATAACCGGGACAACCCCAAGGGGAATGATAAAGCATTAAATGTGTAGACTTTGAAAACAATAGGGGCCGAGATATCAAAGAAAAAAAGCTCAATTTCAAATAAACTTTTCAACTTATATGGGGAGATCAAGCGACATAAATACGAACTCACACACATATACACTCACACAAATAAATGTGTCATTTTTTCCAAAAATTTAAAATTTATGCATAGAAAAACAAAGAAACTGTTTATTTTAACAATTAAGAATATTGTAAATTTCGCTTTCGTTAATAAAGGGGAGGGAGTAGAGATGTCAATACAAAAGTTTTCCAATGTAATAAGAGGCAGGCAAATAGACGAATGGAGAGACGGTTTTGAATGACAGATGAACAAAAACTGTAACTTTAGCTTAAATTTGGGTTTCAGTTTTGCTCGTTTTGAAAGTAGAAGTGTTAAAAATTACACTAAATTTTCAACAACTTCAAATAACATTGTTTTGAAGCCAACACAATGTAGTTGACTGTATCCAAGCAATTAACCTAAATTTTGAGGTAAATATTGTCTTTTAAACTAACATTTACAAACACATTGAAAAGCTCTGCCCAATAGTTTCAAAACGTTAAAAACAGAATAAGTAAATTTCCTGGATAACATTTTAACACATTTTTCTATAGAAAAATTTTTGTATAACACATTTTTCTATAGAAAAATTTGTGTATAACACATTTTTCTATAGAAAAATTTGTATATGACACAATTTTCTATAAAAAAATTTGTATATAACACATTTTTCTATAGAAAAATTTGTGTATAACACATTTTTCTATAGAAAAATGTGTGTATAACACATTTTTCCTTAGAAAAATTTGTGTATAACACATTTTTCTTTAGAAAAATATGTGTATAACACATTTTTCTTTAGAAAAATTTGTGTATAACACATTTTTCTATAGAAAAATTTGTGTATAACACATTTTTCTATAGAAAAATTTGTGTATAACACATTTTTCTATAGAAAAATTTGTGTATAACACATTTTTCTATAGAAAAATTTGTGTATAACACATTTTTTTATAGAAATAATTGTGTATAACACATTTTTCCATAGAAAAATTTGTGTATAACACATTTTTCTATAAAAAAATTTGTGTATAACACATTTTTCTATAGAAAAATTTGTGTATAACACATTTTTCTATAGAAAAATTTGTGTATAACACATTTTTCTATAGAAAAATTTGTGTATAACACATTTTTCTTTAGAAAAATTTGTGTATAACACATTTTTCTATAGAAAAATTTGTGTATAACACATTTTTCTATAGAAAAATTTGTGTATAACACATTTTTCTATAGAAAAATTTGTGTATAACACATTTTTCTATAGAAACATTTGTGTATAACAAATTTTTTTGTATAGAAAAATTTGTGTATAACACATTTTTCTATAGAAAAATTTGTGTATAGCACATTTTTCTATAGAAAAATTTGTGTATAACACATTTTTCTATAGAAAAATTTGTGTATAACACATTTTTCTATAGAAAAATTTATGTATAACACATTTTTCTATAGAAAAATTTGTGTATAACACATTTTTCTATAGAAAAATTTGTGTATAACACATTTTTTTATAGAAATAATTGTGTATAACACATTTTTCCATAGAAAAATTTGTGTATAACACATTTTTCTATAAAAAAATTTGTGTATAACACATTTTTCTATAGAAAAATTTGTGTATAACACATTTTTCTATAGAAAAATTTGTGTATAACACATTTTTCTATAGAAAAATTTGTGTATAACACATTTTTTTATAGAAATAATTGTGTATAACACATTTTTCTATAGAAAAATTTATGTATAACACATTTTTCTATAGAAAAATTTGTGTATAACACATTTTTCTATAGAAAAATTTGTGTATAACACATTTTTCTATAGAAAAAATTGTATATAACACATTTTTCTATAGAAAAATTTGTGTATAACACATTTTTCTATAAAAAAAATTTGTGTATAACTCATTTTTCTTTAGAAAAATTTGTATATAACACATTTTTCTATAAAAAAATTTGTGTATAACACATTTTTCTATAGAAAAATTTGTGTATAACACATTTTTCTATAGAAAAATTTAACACATTTTGTTATAACACATTTTTCTATAGAAAAATTTGTGTATAACACATTTTTCTATAGAAAAATTTGTGTATAACACATTTTTCTATAGAAAAATTTGTGTATAACACATTTTTCTATAGAAAAATTTGTGTATAACACATTTTTCTATAGAAAAATTTGTATATAACACATTTTTCTATAAAAAAATTTGTGTATAACACATTTTTCTATAGTAAAATTTGTGCATAACACATTTTTCTATAGAAAAATTTGTGTATAACACATTTTTCTATAGAAAAATTTGTGTATAACACATTTTTCTATAGAAAATTTTGTGTATAACACATTTTTCTATAGAAAAATTTGTGTATAACACATTTTTCTAGAGAAAAATATGTATATAACACATTTTTCCAAAGGAAAAATTGTGTATAACACATTTTTCTATAGAAAAATTTGTGTATAACACATTTTTCTATAGAAAAATTTGTGTATAACACATTTTTCTATAGTAAAATTTGTGTATAACACATTTTTCTATAGAAAAATTTGTGTATAACACATTTTTCTATAGTAAAATTTGTGCATAACACATTTTTCTATAGAAAAATTTGTGTATAACACATTTTTCTATAGAAAAATTTGTGTATAACACATTTTTCTATAGAAAAATTTGTGTATAACACATTTTTCTATAGAAAAATGTATAACACATTTTTCTATAGAAAAATATCTGTATAACACATTTTTCTATAGAAAAATTTGTGTATAACATATTTTTCTATAGAAAAATTTGTGTATAACACATTTTTCTATAGAAAAATTTGTGTATAACACATTTTTCTATAGAAAAATTTGTGTATAACACATTTTTCCTTAGAAAAATTTGTGTATAACACATTTTTCTATAGAAAAATTTGTGTATAACATAATTTTTTATTGAAAAAGTTCTAAAGAACCCCTTTTTTAGTGCTGTCCGTTTGCAACTGCTGGGTTATAAAAGAAACACCTTAACACAGATACATTAAGATGGTAATAAAAATCGCCAACAACAACGATCGAACACTAAATGCAACCAAATCAACGACATTATAATATTGCAGTTAATTTACAACAAAATTAATGTCAAACCACAAAATATAACAAAACAACGACAACAGCAGCAGTAACAACAACAAGAAAACAATAACAACTAAAACGACAACATCTTGCGAACAATAAACAACTGCATCTCTTACATTTGAGACAAAATTCCCAATTAGTTTATGGCCAAATGGGCGTTGTTAGCCAAAGCTCTTGTTTGTTAAAGTTTTTTTTTTTTGGTAATTACGATTTTTAACTTTTATGGTCCATGAAACGAACGTGTGACATGTGAGCGCGTCTAAGGTGCGCACGCGTTTAAGCGACGACAAAACTGAAATTAAACAAACTAAATGATCGCTCAAATATTGGTCGGTTGACAAAATTGCTAACAGCAAATTGGAGTTAAAAGACATACGCATGCACACCCAAAACTACGCACAGCTAACAGCAAAAAAAAACAACTGTAATAAATTTTAACCAAAAATAAACAAGACAAGGTTTAACATGCATAAATTTGGTAATAGGTAGCGGACCATTTTTTTAAGCCCTACTTTCGTACGACAAATTTTATGAAAATTTTGTTCGGTAAAAAAAAAAAATTGTATAACAGTTTGTAATAAAGAAAAAATCGTGTATAACAGTTTTTTTCTAAAGAAAAATTTGTCTTTAACAATTTTTTCTGTAGAAAAAATTTGTCTTTATCAATTTTTTCTATAGAAAAAATTTGTTTTTAACAATTTTTTCTATAGAAAAAATTTGTCTTTAACAATTTTTTTCTATAGAAAAAATTTGTCTTTAACAATTTTTTTCTATAGAAAAAATTTGTCTTTAACAATTTTTTCTATAGAAAAAATTTGTCTTTAACAATTTTTTCTATAGAAAAAGTTTGTCTTTAACAATTTTTTTCTATAGAAAAAATTTGTCTTTAACAATTTTTTCTATAGAAAAAATTTGTCTTTAACAATTTTTTCTATAGAAAAAATTTGTCTTTAACAATTTTTTCTATAGAAAAAATTTGTCTTTAACAATTTTTTCTATAGAAAAAATTTGTCTTTAACAATTTTTTCTATAGAAAAAATTTGTCTTTAACAATTTTTTCTATAGAAAAAATTTGTCTTTAACAATTTTTTCTATAGAAAAAATTTGTCTTTAACAATTTTTTCTATAGAAAAAATTTGTCTTTAACAATTTTTTCTATAGAAAAAATTTGTCTTTAACAATTTTTTCTATAGAAAAAATTTGTCTTTAACAATTTTTTCTATAGAAAAAATTTGTCTTTAACAATTTTTTCTATTGAAAAAATTTGTCTTTAACAATTTTTTCTATAGAAAAAATAGAAAAAATTTGTCTTTAACAATTTTTTCTATAGAAAAAATTTGTCTTTAACAATTTTTTCTATAGAAAAAATTTGTCTTTAACAATTTTTTCTATAGAAAAAATTTGTCTTTAACAATTTTTTCTATAGAAAAAATTTGTCTTTAATAATTTTTTCTATAGAAAAAATTTGTCTTTAACAATTTTTTCTATAGAAAAAATTTGTCTTTAACAATTTTTCTATAGAAAAAATTTGTCTTTAACAATTTTTTCTATAGAAAAAATTTGTCTTTAACAATTTTTTCTATAGAAAAAATTTGTCTTTAACAATTTTTTCTATAGAAAAAATTTGTCTTTAACAATTTTTTCTATAGAAAAAATTTGTCTTTAACAATTTTTTCTATAGAAAAAATTTGTCTTTAACAATTTTTTCTATAGAAAAAATTTGTCTTTAACAATTTTTTCTATAGAAAAAATTTGTCTTTAACAATTTTTTCTATAGAAAAAATTTGTCTTTAACAATTTTTTCTATAGAAAAAATTTGTCTTTAACAATTTTTTCTATAGAAAAAATTTGTCTTTAACAATTTTTTCTATAGAAAAAATTTGTCTTTAACAATTTTTTCTATAGAAAAAATTTGTCTTTAACAATTTTTTCTATAGAAAAAATTTGTCTTTAACAATTTTTTCTATAGAAAAAATTTGTCTTTAACAATTTTTTCTATAGAAAAAATTTGTCTTTAACAATTTTTTCTATAGAAAAAATTTGTCTTTAACAATTTTTTCTATAGAAAAAATTTGTCTTTAACAATTTTTTCTATAGAAAAAATTTGTCTTTAACAATTTTTTCTGTAGAAAAAATTTGTCTTTAACAATTTTTTCTATAGAAAAATTTAATTTAAACAATTTTTTTTATAGAAAAATCTTGTCTTCAAAAAAATTTGTCTTTAAAATTTTTTTTATAGAAAAAATTCTGAAATTTCTATAGAAATCAAAAAAGAAACTGTATAACAGTTTTTTTTCGATTGAAAAGTTTGTATAACAGTTTTTTTTTTCGTTTGAAAAATTTGTATATAACATTTCTGTCTATAGAAAAATTTGTGCATAACAATTTTTTCGTTTAAAGAATTTTTCTATTACATTTTTTTCAAAAAAATTGGTGTATAACAGTTGTTTTCTATATTTTTTACAAAATTCGTTTTTATAGAAAAAATATGTTTATAACATTAGTATTCTATAGAAAAATCTATGTATAACAGTTTTTTCTGCAGAAAAGCTTATGTATAACAGTTTTTTTCTGTAGAAAAGTCTGTGTATAACAGTTTTTTCTGTAGAAAAATTAAGTTTTTATATAGAAAAACCTGTTTATAACAAATTTTTAATAGAAAAGTCTGTGTATAACAGTTTTTATATAGAAAAATCTGTGTATAACAGTTGTTTTTTTATATATTTTGTTTTTGTATAACATATTTTTTATAAGTGAAAAATCAATTTTGTAACAATTTTTAATAAAAAAATTAGTTTATACCAGTTTATTACATGGAAAGACCTTTGTATAAGAGTTTTTTCTGCAGAAAAGCATATGTATAACAGTTTTTTCTGTAGAAAAGTCTATGTATAACAGTTTTTCTGTAGAAAAATTTATTTTTTTATATAGAAAAACCTGTTTATAACAAATTTTTTTTATAGAAAAGTCTGTGTATAACAGTTTTTATATAGAAAAATCTGTGTATAACAGTTTTTTTTTTACATATTTTGTTTTTGTATAACAGTTATTTTTTATATGTGAAAATTCAATTTTGTAACAATTTTTAATATAAAAAAATTAGTTTATAACAGTTTTTTCTATGGAAAGACCTTTGTATAACAGTTTTTTTTTCTTTATAAAAATTGTTTTTTTTTTTTTTTTTTTTTTTTTTTTTTTTTCAGTCTCATTATAAGTGCGGTTGTATGCAGACGTATTTTTCGCAAATTTACTTGTAATTTACAAAACAAACAATTTGCAAAACCTTTTAAAAACAATAACTAAAAAAATTCAAGAAAAAATTCAAAGAATTTACACAAACAATATTTAATAAACAATTTTGCGGTACTGCTTGAAAGCAGTATAATATGCCAAACTTAAGTGAAGAAAGTGATAGTGAAGAAAATGATGATGGTATATGGCAGCAAGTGCCAGGTATACCAACAAACAAACGACGGTTAAATAAGTCTCCACATATGCACCAACATAAAATATTTAGCATTGATGGTCCTAGCTCTTCAAGAACAAATCAATTCCAATTATTGGATAAGGGCACTGAAGATGAAGATAAAGAAGAAGATGACCAGACTCCAAAGCCTCCACCCATTTTTGTTCCAGATGTTTTAGATATAAATAAAATGATTAAGTGTATCAGCAAAGAAATAGATGATTTTAATTATAAATCTTTAAGAGACAATACTATTAGGCTCATGATTAAAAGTGTTGAGTCATTTAGAAAAATTGTTAAATATTTTGAAACCAATAATATTAGCTATCACACATATCAACTAAAGCAGGAACGAGCATATAGGGTAGTTATTAAAGGCATCCATCATTCAACCCCGATAAATGATATAAAGGCTGAGCTGTTACAGTTAGGACATCAGGTCAGAGAAGTAGTTAATGTAAGAAGTCGCATTACAAAGCTGCCTTTATCAATGTTTTATGTCGATCTTGATCCAAATCCAAGTAACAAAGATATTTTCAACATTAAACACATAAATAATGCAATTGTCTCGGTCGAAGCGCAAAGAAAGACTGATGATTTAGTTCAATGTCATCGTTGCCAACAGTTTGGCCATACCAAATCCTATTGTAAGAGGCCATTTAAATGTGTCAAGTGTGGATTAGATCATCAAACCTCAGAATGCACAAAAACTGTTCAGTCTCCCCCAAAATGTGTAAATTGTTTGCAAAACCATACTGCCAATTATAAAGGATGTTCAGTTTACCAAAAAATTATTCACCAGAAAAGAAGTTTTCTTACTAAAAAAAATCAATACAGAACTCAACAAATTCCACAACCTAACTTTTCTCAATTTCAATCAAATACCAGAACTAATGATACTACAAACAACGGTGGTGTTACGTATGCGCAAACAGTAATAGGAAATACAGAGAGTCCTGAGATGAGATTAATGGAGAGGTTAGAACGTATGATGGACAGAATGTTTGAGATGATGACAAAAATAATGGAAAAACTATGCAAATAAACCTAAGAATTTCAACATGGAATGCAAATGGCGCTTCCAATCACACCAGAGATATAGAAACTTTTCTTAAAACTAATTATCTAGATATTTTATTAATATCTGAAACGCACTTCACATCTAAAACGTATTTTAATATAAGAGGCTATGACTTATTACAAGCAAATCATCCAGATGGTAAAGCCCATGCTGGGTCAGCAGTACTAATCAAGTCAAATCTAAAATATGAATTTTTACAACCTATTATCAAACCTTCGATTCAAGCATGTGGTGTCAAAATCAAATGTAATAACGTCGAAATTCCTATATATGCCATATATTGCCCTCCTAGACATAGTTTATATCTTCAAGATTACGAAATTTTCTTTCAAAACCTCGGACCCAGATTTTTAGTGGGCGGAGATTTTAATGCCAAGCATCCTTGGTGGGGCTCGAGACTTGCCAATCCAAAGGGAAAGGAACTTTATAAATGTGTTGTAAAACACGGCTACAAAACTTTATCCACAGGAAGGCCCACATATTGGCCATCTGATCCAAATAAGATTCCAGACTTATTGGACTTCTTCGTTTACTCAGGTATTTCCAGCAATTTACTTGATATAATCGACTCGGATGACCTTGGTTCCGATCATACACCTATAATTTTGTGTTATAGTACAATATTTCCAACTATTTCTAAAAGTGTCAAAATAATTTCATCCAAAACTGATGTAAACCTTTTTCAGGAATGTATGGATCAAAATCTTAATCTAAATACATCTATTAAGTCTTCTGAAGAAATGGATGTAGCCATAGAATCATTCACCAATCTAATATATTATGCTGCTGAAATATCTACTCCACAACTTCAGCCAAAAGACGGCCAAACTGTGTTTTTATCTACCGAAATAAGAGAGCTAATAAGAGAAAGAAGAAGATTACGTAGAATATGGCAATTAAGCAGAAATCCAAGAGATAAAACAAATTTTAATAGAGCTTCAAATAATCTCAAAAGGAGAATGGCAGAAGTTAAAAATGACGAAGTATCAAATTTCTTAAGAAACTTAAACACATCGAAGGATTCTGATTATAGTTTGTGGAAAGCCACTAGATATTTAAAACATCCAGTTAAAAGAAATATACCTATCGTAAAACAAGATGGCAGTTGGTGCAGAAATAGTAAAAGTAAGGCCGAGGCATTTTCCGAACATTTAAAACATACTTTTGAACCTTTCCAGCTGTCCAACACAAGTGATGAATGTGAAATACTGAATTTTTTAGAATCTCCTTACCAAATGGATGTACCGATCAAGTCTTTTTCTCCAAGTGAAGTACAGAGTGAAATTTGTAAGCTCAATAATAAAAAGTCTCCAGGCCATGACAAAATTGATTCTACGGTTGTTAAATCATTATCGAAGAAAAGCATAATATATTTAACTTTAATATATAACTCTATTTTGAGGCTTTCTTATTTCCCATCCGAATGGAAATGTGCTGAAATAATAATGATTCAGAAACCCAATAAACCTGAAAACTCCGTCGCATCTTATAGACCCATAAGTTTGCTAACAACTTTTTCGAAAATATTTGAGAAACTGTTTGCATCTAGATTAAAACCTATTTTGGAAAAGCAAAAAATTATACCTGACCATCAATTTGGTTTTCGTGAGAAGCATGGTACTCCAGAGCAATGCCACAGGATAATCAATGTTATATCGGATTCATTAGAAAGAAAAATCTATTGCTCAGCAGTATTCTTCGAACATCAAGCAAGCATTTGATAGAGTATGGCATGAAGGTCTTTTATATAAACTTAAATGCTTATTACCTGCACCATTTTATTCTGTAATAAAATCTTACTTACAAGATCGGAAATTTTTTGTAAAGGTCGACGATGAAAAGTCTAACACATATGAAATATATTCAGGAGTGCCGCAAGGCAGCGTTTTAGGTCCCATACTATATACCATTTATACTTCCGACATGCCCACAACAGATAATGTTACACTAGCTACCTACGCTGATGATACTGCTATAATATCTGCAAATGAGTCTTCAGTCGAAGCATCAACTATCCTTCAAAGGGAACTTAATGTTCTACAACAATGGTTTTTCAAATGGAAAATCGAAACAAATACGGATAAATCAAACCATATTACATTTACTTTGCGTAGAGAAGAGTGTCCACCATTGTATTTGAATGACTTACAAATACCAAAAACAAATTGCGTTAAATATCTGGGAATGTATCTTGACAAACGTCTCACCTGGAAAAATCATATAAAGGCCAAGAGAGATCAGCTTAATATCAAAACAAAAAAATTGTACTGGTTACTTGGTACAAAATCACAACTTAGTATGGAAAACAAAATTAAGCTATACAAAGTTATTTTAAAACCAGTATGGACCTATGGTATAGAACTGTGGGGTACAGCTAGTCATTCTAACGTTGAGATATTGCAACGTTATCAGTCAAAAACACTAAGGCTCATAGCCAACGCTCCATGGTATATGACCAATAAACAAATTCACAGAGATCTAAAAATACCTTTCGTTCTGGATGAAATAAACAGATTTAGTACACGTTACGTTAATCGACTTAGTAATCATTGCAATATATTGGCAATTTCCCTGCTAGATGAAACCAATGAAATTAGAAGACTTAACAGGCTTCATGTTTTAGATCTTCAATATAGAAAATAGACTTTTATGTATGTAAATAACATTAATTTAATAATATTTTTTTTTCTTAAACCAGTTTATTAAGCTTATTGTAGTTTAATAACTTAAAGATGTTATTGTATCTTAAATTTATCGAATTTACTAAATATTGTAAAATAGATTGTAAATAAAAAGATTGAAAAAAAAAAAAAAATTGGTTTTTAAAAGATTTTCTTTAGAAAATCCGGTATATAAAATTTGTTTCTGTTAAAAAGTTTGTGCATAACGGAAAGGTCTTGCGTATAACAGTTTAAAATTTATTTGGTCGTCCTTTCTTGGAAGCTGTTTCGCATTGAATTTACCATAAATAAATATTTATTGCCTCTGCTATATCTTTAACTTTGTTTATTGCGTTTTTTATTTGTTGCTGCTGCTGCTGCTTTAGGCTGTTGACAGCAACCACAATATTGCAGCAATAAAAAACAAAATTCGCCTAAAAACAACTTAAATGAAAAACCCCCCTCATTGCTCCCTCTTCCCCTTTCATTGATTCGAATTTTGCTTTGAAAAGGAAAAATAAAAGTTTGCAACGGAATATGTTTAAAAATTTATGTATGCGAATCGTGTTCGCGGCACGCGCTTGCAATTAATTTGTAACGCGCCACCAACAAAATATTGTTGTCACTCGTATTTATTGTTTTAACAATGCTTCTGATAGTGTTGTTGTTGTTTCTGTTGCTAACGATATTGCTATTGTTATGAAGTAGTTATTGCTATTGTTGTTGTCTTTATCATTGTCGATAATATAGCAGCAGTTTGTCGTTTAAATTGTGGTTTCTATAAGAGGTTTGTTAAACGATTGCTAACATTTTGCTGTAGTTTTGATTTAACTCTTTTAAGTCTAAAACGCAAAATTCTGATATATTTTCCGATTAGAAAATTTAGTATTTTTAATTTTTTCTATAAAAACATTTAAATATCAAACATTTTTTTAATGGGAAACATTTTATATTAACATTTTTTTAATGGAAAACATTTTACGCCCAATTTTTTTTTTTCTCAATTTTTAATTTATATAGAAATTATAAGTTTGATGAAATATAACTTTTTCTGTTGACCTACTTCAAAAAAGATTTTATACTAAATTAAAGGTTGGGGTCTTGGCTTTATAATTAAATAGAAATAATCTGCATATATTTGCATATTTAGCTGAAAAATAGTAATGACCGACATGTTCTAAAACAAGTAAATTTTGAAAATATGTCTACAAATTTTTGATATGTCTTTAACATGACAGTAATTAAAATTGACTATGGTCGATAATTATATTAATTGATAGCCTGAGGTCTTAGCTTTATAGCGGTATATAAATAATGTGCATATATTTGCATATATAGCTAAAAGTTCGGAATAAGTGACATGACCTTACAATAGAAATTTTTAAAATATGCATAAAAACATCGGTTATGAATATATTATGACAACAATTAAAGTTGACTATAGTGGTCAATTACTTAAGTTCACTCCTAGTCCTATACCACAGTTATTTTTACTCGACTTTAGCTATAGGCAACTTGTAATACATTGACCCTCAAAGTTATTCAATTTGAAAACCTCAACGCAAAGCTCATTACACTCTAATACCATGTAACTTTTTTTTACAAAAATTGTTAAAATTTCTGTTTCAAATTAATATTAATAATTATTTTCTTCAACATCTTCAAAGTCATAAATAATGCACGCATGTGTAAAAAAATTGTTAGAAATAAAAAATTGTATAGCGAAAATATTTTTCTTCATTATTTCAGTGGAAAACAATTTCCAAACGTGGGAAGTTGTGAATAGGAGTGAAAACAACAAATTGCAATGAATAAATATTAATTACCGTAAACATGCCGGTATATTAAGATACAACAACTAAATAAATATAATTTCTTTACAGCAACAAAAATAATATTGTAAAAAAAGACTAGAGAGTTGGTAATAGAAAAAATATAAATAAATAAGTAATAGATATAAAAAAACACAAAGAAAACTGAACACAGATACAAGGCACAACATATACAGATACATTTTTGTTTCTGTAAAAAAAGATACATATACATAAATCTATAAAAGTTTTCCGCAAACGTATTACATCATACGAGGGTGGTTTGAAAAGTTAGCTTTTCATAAAAGGGTATACTCAGATTAGCTCATCATAGGTTATACTATAATGAGCTATAGTCCCATATAGTCACTGACTATAGTCTCCGATAGTCACTGACTATAGTCCCCTATAGTCAGTGAATATAGTCCCCTATAGTCACTGACTATAGAGGACTATAGTCAGTGACTATAGAGGACTATAGTCAGTGACTATAGTCAGTCTATAGTAACTGACTATAGTCCTCTATAGTCACTGACTATAGTCCCCTATAGTCATTGACTATAGTCCCCTATAGTCACTGACTGTAGTCCCCTATAGTCACTGACTATAGTCCCCTATAGTCACAGACTATAGTCCCGATAGTCACTGACTATAGTCCCCTATAGTCAGTGACTATAGTCCCCTATAGTCACTGACTATAGTCCCCTATAGTCAGTGACTATAGAGGACTATAGTCAGTGACTATAGAGGACTATAGTCAGTGACTATAGGGGACTATAGTCAGTGACTATAGAGGACTATAGTCAGTTACTATAGACTATAGTCACTGACTATAGTCCTCTATAGTCAGTTACTATAGACTATAGTCACTGACTATAGTCCCCTATAGTCACTGACTATAGTCCCCTATATTCACTGACTATAGTCGCCTATAGTCACTGACTATAGTCCCCTATAGTCACTGACTATGGTCCCCTATAGTCACTGACTATAGTCCCCTATAGTCACTGACTATAGTCCCCTATAGTCACTGACTATAGTCCCCTATAGTCACTGATTATAGTCCCCTACAGTCACTGACTATAGTCCCCTATAGTCACTGACTATAGTCCCCTATAGTCACTGACTATAGTCCCCTATAGTCACTGACTATAGTCCCCTATAGTCACTGACTTTTGCCATCCATAGTCTAGTCACTGACTAGTCCTCTATAGTCACTGACTATAGTCCTCTATAGTCACTGACTATAGTCCTCTATAGTCACTGACTATAGTCCCCTATAGTCACTGACTATAGTCCTCTATAGTCACTGACTATAGCCCTCTATAGTCACTGACTATAGACCTCTATAGTCACTGACTATAGTTCCTATAGTCACTGGCTATAGTCCTCTATAGTCGCTGATTATTGTCCTCTATAGTCACTGACTATAGTCCTCTATAGTCCCCTATAGTCACTGACTATATTCCCCAAAAATCACTGACTATAGTCCCCTATTTTTACTGACTATAGTCCCCTATAGTTATTGACTATAGTCCCCTAAAGTCACTGACTATAGTCCTCTATAGTCACTGACTATAGTCCTCTGTAGTCACTGACTATAGCCCTCTATGGTCACTGACTATAGTTCCTATAGTCACTGACTATAGTCCTCTGTAGTCGCTGATTATTGTCCTCTATAGTCACTGACTATAGTCCCTTTAGTCACTGACTATAGTCTTCTATAGTTAGTGACCATAGTCCCCTAAAGTCGCTGACTATAGTCTTCTTTAGTCACTGACTATACCTCTATAGTCACTGACTTTAGTCCTCTTTAGTCACTGACTATAATCCCCTGTAGTCACTGACTTTAGTCCCCTATAGTCTCTGACTATAGTCCCCTATAGTAACTGACTATTGTCCCCTATAGTCACTGGCTATAGGCCCCTATAGTCACTGACTATAGTCCCCTATAGTCACTAACTATAGTCCTCTATAGTTAGTGACTATAATTACTGACTATAGTCCTCTATAGTCACTGACTATAGTCCCCTATAGTCTCTGACTTTAGTCCCCTATATTCACTGACTATAGTCCCCTATATTCACTGACTATAGTCCCCTATATTCACTGACTATAGTCACTGACTATAGTCCCCTATAGTCACTGATTATAGTCCCCTATAGTCACTGACTATAGTCCCCTATAGTCACTGACTATAGTCCCCTATAGTCAATGACTATAGTCCCCTATAGTCACTGACTATAGTCCCCTATAGTCACTGACTATAGTCCCCTATAGTCACTGACTATAGTGCACTATAGTCACTGACTATAGTCCACTATAGTCACTGACTATAGTCCCCTATAGTCACTGACTATAGTCCCCTATAGTCACTGACTATAGTCCCCTATAGTCACTGACTATAGTCCCCTATAGTCACTGACTATAGTCCCCTATAGTCACTGATTATAGTCCCCTACAGTCACTGACTATAGTCCCCTATAGTCACTGACTATAGTCCCCTATAGTCACTGACTATAGTCCCCTATAGTCACTGACTATAGTCCCCTATAGTCACTGACTTTTGCCATCCATAGTCTAGTCACTGACTAGTCCTCTATAGTCACTGACTATAGTCCTCTATAGTCACTGACTATAGTCCTCTATAGTCACTGACTATAGTCCCCTATAGTCACTGACTATAGTCCTCTATAGTCACTGACTATAGCCCTCTATAGTCACTGACTATAGACCTCTATAGTCACTGACTATAGTTCCTATAGTCACTGGCTATAGTCCTCTATAGTCGCTGATTATTGTCCTCTATAGTCACTGACTATAGTCCTCTATAGTCCCCTATAGTCACTGACTATATTCCCCAAAAATCACTGACTATAGTCCCCTATTTTTACTGACTATAGTCCCCTATAGTTATTGACTATAGTCCCCTAAAGTCACTGACTATAGTCCTCTATAGTCACTGACTATAGTCCTCTGTAGTCACTGACTATAGCCCTCTATGGTCACTGACTATAGTTCCTATAGTCACTGACTATAGTCCTCTGTAGTCGCTGATTATTGTCCTCTATAGTCACTGACTATAGTCCCTTTAGTCACTGACTATAGTCTTCTATAGTTAGTGACCATAGTCCCCTAAAGTCGCTGACTATAGTCTTCTTTAGTCACTGACTATACCTCTATAGTCACTGACTTTAGTCCTCTTTAGTCACTGACTATAATCCCCTGTAGTCACTGACTTTAGTCCCCTATAGTCTCTGACTATAGTCCCCTATAGTAACTGACTATTGTCCCCTATAGTCACTGGCTATAGGCCCCTATAGTCACTGACTATAGTCCCCTATAGTCACTAACTATAGTCCTCTATAGTTAGTGACTATAATTACTGACTATAGTCCTCTATAGTCACTGACTATAGTCCCCTATAGTCTCTGACTTTAGTCCCCTATATTCACTGACTATAGTCCCCTATATTCACTGACTATAGTCCCCTATATTCACTGACTATAGTCACTGACTATAGTCCCCTATAGTCACTGATTATAGTCCCCTATAGTCACTGACTATAGTCCCCTATAGTCACTGACTATAGTCCCCTATAGTCAATGACTATAGTCCCCTATAGTCACTGACTATAGTCCCCTATAGTCACTGACTATAGTCCCCTATAGTCACTGACTATAGTGCACTATAGTCACTGACTATAGTCCACTATAGTCACTGACTATAGTCCCCTATAGTCACTGACTATAGTCCCCTATAGTCACTGACTATAGTCCCCTATAGTCACTGACTATAGTCCCCTATAGTCACTGACCTTTGCCGTCTATAGTTATTGCAAATTTATGACCTTGTCAAACCTCCCTCGTTTGAATAAATTACATTTACAAGCTTACCCAAAGATATGAGTAACAATAACAGAGAATTTAAGGTAAATTATGAAAGAAAAAGAGAGCAAGAGAGAACTTTTTTTTTAAATAAACAACAAGAGCTTAAAGTAAACGAGAGCAGAGGAAATATATCTTGGAAACAAAAAAAGATACAAACTAAATTTTAGTTTCACTTTTCATGAGCTTTTGTTTTAAAAAATTAAATATTCAACAGAAAAAGCTCTTTAACTCAAGAGTAAAAGAAAAGAAAAAAACTCAAATTACGCTCTTAAATTTAAGTTAAACAAGGAAATAAAAATATTTTAACTAAATCAATAAAAGGTCTATAAATTTCTTGAAATTTAAGGAAAATATTGACTTAACAAAAGTTACTTAAAATATTTTTTTTTAAATTTTTAAATATTTTTATCTAAAATTTTTTTTGATGTTTTAAATTTAAACAACATTTTTTGAGAAAATTTTAAATTTCCTATGCCAAGTATTTAATTTTTATTTTACATTTCCCAGTTTTCTTTTTTTTTTTTTGTTAAATTTTCTAATTTTATTTGCCTTCATCTTTTGCTTTATAAATTTTCTTATATTGTTTTTGTAAAACAAAAAACTTTTTACTTTATTTGTTTTAGACGAAATGAGTGCGATTATGAAACAAGTACAAGGCCAAGTGAGTGCTAATTTAGCCTCATTTTTTTTGTTGTTATGTATTTGTTTCTGTATTCGTAGTCGAGTATCTGTGTGCGTATCAAGAGCATCTGTTTGTTTGTGTGTATTAGAATTGTATCTTTTTCTCCTTTTGCCAATTCAAGCTGAGAGATGTAAACAAATCCGGAGGCCTGCCTCAGTTGGCCAACCTTTCAGTCGGAAAAACCACTTGGCTGCGTTATTTTTTTTCTTTTTTCTGCGTTATTATTTTTTCTTGAGAGTGTTTGAATATGAGGGTTTGGACGTTATTGTTTGTATCTGTATTCGGTTTATGTTCAAAAGAAAGAAAACCAATATCTCGCCTCCTCCTTAGATGTGCATACCATCAGTATACAGATGTTTTTTGTTTTCAAACCCTTGTCAAAATAATAACAAACTCAAATTCTCTTGATATGAAAATAAATAAACGAGAGAGATATGGCAATGAGAGGTAGAGCTAGATAGAGTATCTATGAATTGGTACAATAATGGAAGTACCTTTTTACTAAATGCTATGGCAAGGGTTTTAGTTTGTTTATTTGTATAATATGACGTATAAATAGAATGAAAATAATATTTATATCAAGTTTTATGGTCCAAAATCTTTTTTCTAAGGTTTTGGAATTTTGTAATTCAACCCTAAAAAATATTCAGTATCAGTGAAAATCTGGCGAATATATCGAAAATTTTACTGAATAATAATAAAGCTGTCATCAAATTCCTGAAGAATATAAACTCGTTCACCGCAACGGTTCGAGAATTCCGAATATAAGAAAACAGAACATCAGCAATCTAGATCTTGGTATCGGGAATACTTCGATAGTTATATGACAAACTTTAACACGAAGTCAGGTATCACCAGACATTGAAATTATGTAACACTCACTCACTTACTTACTTACTTAAATGGCCTATAGTTAAAACCTATTAAGGTTAAAGGGCGAGCATATTTTGAATTAAATACGCTTCGTATGCCAAGTTTTGATGGTCTTCGACCATCGAAGTTTTGGACGGCCTCTTCTACGACTTTCTTCAGGGTCATTCTCACAATAGCCAACCCACGCTGTTACTTAATTCGTTTCAGTATGTCTATGTCAGCATATAACTCCTACAGCTTATGGCTCATTTGATGACGTAGATAGGTCCAATGATAGGCCTATGATTCAGCACCATACAATACCATAGTACCATAGTATAAGCGTTTTATAGACCGTAATTTTACTTCTTACGGAGAGGCTTTTATTTCTTAGCTGTTTGCTTAGGCCAAAGTAGCATCGATTGGCAAGTATGATTCTACGTATGATTTCGAAGCTTATATCGTTGTTAATGTTCACAGGGGTATCAAGGTATACAAATTCTTTTGCAACTTCATATAACACATGTCCGCGAAATAGGAATCATATTTAATGACTTTTGCCTTAGATATAGCAGGTACGATCTTAAATTTTTTTGGAAATATATCTGATACTAAATGGCTGATCTGTTTAAACAAAAAGCTGCAATTCCAAAGCCTTGAACAAAGATCTAAAGAACTAATAATAATAAAATGTTCACATAAAAGCTCACATTTTTCTCAAGGCTCTTAAAACATGTTTCCAGTTTAGTGAAAACATCTTTGTAAGTATTTCCGAATATGACAAAATTTGTTAATCTAGATCTGGTTTTATATAGGGTAAAGTCGAAAAGTTTGCGTCGAGAAGTTTGACATTTGAATAATTTTGGAGTCAGACTTATTAGCCTACTCCAAACAAATTTAGTAAAGCCATTTGAGTCTTATAACCTATCAAACGACTGGCAAAATCATACAACACTTTGATATAGATGGGTTATCATTGAACGAGTTTAAAATTAGTTCAGTTCAACCGCAAGTCTGAATTTTGCCGTAGCCCCACAAGGCTCCATTCTTGGAAATTCGACCTTCTTTTTTAAAATTCAATTTTGATATACTTTTTTTGCAGATTATGGCAATATTTTTTATTCGTATTCATTACAATATAGGCCAATCAAATTAAAGATTGATGTCATTAGTAAAAACACTGTAAATTCTGACCTATCAGTCTACAAATTAGTTCGTGAGACCTGAAAGCATTCAAGTGCTTTTGCATTTAAATATGTGTAAGACATACTTCACTCCAATTGATTAACGTAAATATTCATACCACCAATATTCGACAGAAAATTTAATACAAGTCTCATTTATAGGTTCATCAAATAGACACATTTGTTTAAATTTCTGGGCGGCTCAGATAAGCCGCTTTATACCACTAATGGACTAGAAAACTTCCGTTTCTTCTCTATCACTTACAGGTATAACAAGGGGACCGCTTTTAAGACGCTCGTCATTCGTATGATAAGAACATTAAGAGTTTCTGATTCCTTAATATTCGTACCACCCCATAGTTACAGAAGAAAGTCGACCCTATTTACCAACCATATGTATAGACCGATAACACACAATGACAAAATTTGACTTTTTGAAATTTTCCAGAAATATTTTTCGATTTTCCATTAGATTTGTATGTCACAATTTCAAATCAAGTAGCCGTTTTTTCTATCAGCTTTAGTTTTTTGTAAATAGCTTTTTTGTATTTAAGTGAGGTTAAGTGCACTTTTACGAATTTTAGATAGTTTTGATATCAGTTGTGATCAAACTTTCGCGATGACTACATCAAGGAGACGTTGCTTAATTGATCCGGAGTGCTTTTGCGGTGAATACGTGTTCAAAAAATATAGATAATCAATTACTAACTTTGTAAAAATTGTGTATACTGACTACTTTAAAGTCGAAATGTGTGATTTAGATAAGCCGAAGGTACCGCAAACTGTTTCCCAAAATTGCGTTGTTAGCTTGCGACAATGGACAAATGGAGAAAGAAGTTCAATGAAAGATCTTGGTTGCAACATGAGCGTAAAACTCCATTATCTTCATTCTCATCTGAATTACTTCCCTGAAAATCTCGGCCACTTAAGTGACGAACAAGGTGAGAGATTTCACCAGGAAACTCGGATAATGGAGGAACGATACAAGGGCAAATGGGATGTACACATGATGGCAGATTACTGCTGGTGCTTAAGGCGAGATTTACCACAGGCTTCCCATAGCAGAAAATCGTTAAAGAGGTCGTTAAAGCAGAGCTGGTGCATGAAAATAATTTTTATTTTCAAAGCCAGGATCTACATAAAATCGAATGAACTTAATTGAAAATATTTTTTTCCAACAATATAAATAAAATAAAAATCATATAAAATTTTCCAAATTTATTCGTAGTTTTTCCGAACATTGTGAAAGGCCCTGAAAATATACAGCAAAAATTTATTCATCTGTGTCAAATATAAAGTCCATTAATATTTTTTATCAAGGCTGGATTAGGTTTAGGCAAATTTTCAATACTGCAAATTGAACATTTTGTTTTAAGGCCATTTTCAAAACATCAGTTCCGGTTTTTTGAAAATTTTGTTTAAATAAATTTGAAATATCGAAAATCGATTGAAACTGTTTTATTAAGAACATTTACAGAAATAATACAAAAAAAGAATGAGGTCGATATCTCTCATAGTTTAGCCGTACTTGGCACTCAAATTCGAAATTTTTCGTCGAAAATTACATTTTTTTGAAAATAACGACCATTAAATATCTCAATATATAGAGCTGATACAAGAAAACGGCTTTTATTTTCGAGTCAGTATGTCAAATGTCTACATTAAAGTAACTTAACTCTCTGGCAAAAAATCCTTGTCGTACTGTGTAATTCAAAGTCTTATTTTCACTTGTCGGGCGGAACACTGTTGCAATATACTCAAACGATTTTAGGGAGCTTGTTCCTGAAAACATTACATGCCTTCGTAGTAGACGATATATATCAAAAATTCGTTCCAAAGGACAACATTTCCTCGATGCGATTCGATAGTTGGTAAGGCCATCAGCAGCAAGAGGAGTATCCCTAATTCTAGACAGATCGAAAATCACAGTTTTCATAAATTATATGCCCTATAATAGTGGTTTATTATTCAATATTTGTTGAAAAATCGAATCTCAATTTTCTCAAAAGATATGTAAAAAACTTCAGAGGAAAATAACAACTTTAGGTTAAGTGTGGAAAAAACTCGGGAAACTACCTAGCGTGGGTTGTAGGCCTTATTGAGTATATGACAAATCGTAAAAAAAATCTGAAATTCGTCTGTCTGTCTGTATATCTGTCTGTATGACAAATTATTATTCAGCGTATAAAATTTCATTGAACAATTTCACATTTAACCATAACTCCCTTACAAAACACTAACGATAACAGTCAAAATTCTACCTAAAATACACTTAAATGCTAATAAATGATACTACACCATTTTCAATTGAAATTGAGAAATATTCAATTGAAATTGAGAATATTCAATTGATATTGAGAAATTTTCAATTGAAATTTAGAATTTTCAATTGAAAATGAGAAATTTTCAATTGAAATTGAGAATTTTCATTTGAAATTGAGAAATTTTCAATTGAAATTGAGAATTTTCAATTAAAAATGAGAAATTTTCAATTGAAATTGAGAAAATCTTAATTGGAAATGAGAAACATTCAATTGAAATTGAGACATTTTCAAATGAAATTGAGAACTTTTGAATTGAAATTGAGAAAAGCCCAATTGAAATTGAGAAATTTTCAATTGAAATTGAGAATTTTTAAATTTAAATTGAGAATTTTTCAATTGAAATTGAGAAAAGCACAATTGAAAATGAGGTTGAATTTTTAAATTGAAATTGAGAAGTTTTCAATTGAAAATGGGAAATTTTCAATTGAAAATGAGAAATTTTCAATTGAAATTGCGAAATTTTCAATTGAAATTGAGAAATTTTCAATTGAAATTGAGAAATTTTCAATTGAAATTGAGAAAACCACAAATGAAATTTTAATATAGGTTTTCTCATTTTCAATTCTAAAATTCTCAATTTCAATTGAAAATTTCTCATTTTCAATTGGAAATTTCTCATTTCAAATTGAAAATTTCTCATTTTCAATTGAAAATTTCTCAATTTCAATTTAAAAAGACAACCTCATTTTCAATTGGGCTTTTCTCAATTTCAATTGAAAATTTCTCAATTTAAGTTTAAAAATTCTCAATTTCAATTGAATATTTCTCATTTTCAATTTGGATTTTCTCAATTTCAATTTACAAATTCTCATTTTCAATTGAAAAATTCTCAATTTCAATTGAAAATTTCTCAATTTCAATTGAAAATTTCTCATTTTCAACTGAAAATTCTCAATTTCAATTGAATATTTCTCAATTTCAATTGAAATGTCTCAATTTCAATTGAAAATTTCTCAATTTCAATTGGAAATTCTCAATTCAAATTGAATATTTCTCAATTTCAATTGAAAATTCTCAATTTCAATTGAAAATTTCTCAATTCAATTTGAAAATTTCTCAATTACAATTGAAAATGGTGTAGCTATGGCCACTTAATTTAGTACAAGGAAGTCTTATAGCTCCCATATAAAAACTTACGGAAACACAAAAATACCAAAAAGATAGAGGGTTTGTGTCCGTCTGTCCGTCAAATGAAAGCACGCCTTAAAAAATACAGCTAAAGAGACAAAATTTTACAAAAGTATTTTCAATATCTTTAAAAAGTTGTATATTGAAATCGAAATATTTAGTTAGAGGCGGGAATATAACCCCGCCTAGGGAATCACATTAATGCTGATAAATTAAATCCTAGTGTATTGGATATGACAACTTAATTTAAATTAATTTTTTGCAACTATTGGTTAGTATTTCAAATTTTATAACAATCGGTACATTCGAATCTTATATACTTCGGGACTTAACGAATTTTTCGATGTAACGAAAGGGTCTGACAATTTATAATTCGTTAAACCGGGATACCACTGTAAGTTAATTTATTGTGTTGTTTGGATACATATTTATGCGAGTGAGTGTATATCTTAAAATTGATTTTTTACTTTTTCTTTAAGCCAAGATAATGTTACTTTTGTAGGGAAATTTGAGAGTCTAAAAGAAAAAGTATCTTCACCAGCTGTTAGAAGTTAAAAGTTAGTATTTTGGGGATTCTGTAGATTTTATCAATGAAATGTTGACAACTTATGATTTTTAGTTATTATTGAAATCTGGTATTATTTTAAACAAATTTTTTATTTTAAATATATAAATTTTAATGAATTTTAATTGTTAAAGGCAAATTTTGAAAACAATTAAGAGAAAATAGCCTAAAATTCCAGAAATGGTATCGAATTTACTTAATTTATCTAAAATTTTTTTTTGTTTCTAAGTATCTTGTCAATAAACATTGATTTTTTGTAAACAATAAGAAAAAAGGTACTTTTCTGAGATAAAAGTACCCATTAGTTGCTAACACATTCAACCCTGTGTTTATTTACCTTTTTTTTTGCTGACTCTCTTTTTCTTGCTCTCTCATAATCTCACAAGAGAAAAGGTAAACAAAGAGATATTTTTGTAAACAGAGAGCGAAACAAACACATACTAAAATCGAAAGACCAAAACAATGAGTTTTGAGATTTGAGCCAAAGAGTAGACGGAAATTTTGCAGCTAAAAAAGAAACAAAAGAAAAAACCAGCATAAACTACAACAACAAAACGAAACGCAGCCAGATATCAGTTAAACGTTAAACATATAACAACATATAGATAGAGTATCTGAATAAAAATTTATAAAAAAAAATCTTTTTCAAAATAAAAACAATAAAGTCAAACGAAAAAATCGCAGGGTCTGCAAAGTATCTGTGGGTTTATTTTTGAAGGTGGATTGAATTGTATTTGTTAGATACTTTTTACTCATTTCTGGTAATATTTTTTGGTGTAAAAACCAAGAGAAAAATGTTACGAATTAATTGCATTTGCTATGAAAATTTCAAAATTTTTTCAAACAAATGGACGGACTCGCTTTGCTCATTTCACGTATCTTTCAAATATCTACAATAAACGTCGTCATCGTTTTTGTCGTCGTCGCTCTTTTCTAGTGTAAAAACTTCAGTTCACAGCCAAAAAGCAGCAGCGAATAGCGCTAGCCGCAGCAGCTAGTAGTTTGTAGTGACTCGTTTATTTCGAATTTCAAAGAATCATTCTTGAATGCGCGCGCGAACCGTCAACATCTGATTATTGTTGTTCAGAAAAAAAATTATTCAGAAAATTTTCTTCAGAAACAAAAAAAAGTGATAAAATTTTTAAAGAAGGCAAAATTTTATTTGCTTTAAATAAAAAAAAAAACCAAAACAAACCGGGTGCATATGAAAATGTTTTGAAAGAAGAAAAATTTATAAAAAATTTTTGTGAAAATTTTGAAATTTTTTTGTGAGAATTAAGAAAAAGATATTTTTGTTTTGAAGTTTAAAAAATGTTTGAAATAAAAGAGATTTTCAAAATAAATTTTGTTTACAAAGTGATTTCCATAAATTTAAACAGAATTTAAGAATTTGGAAAAAAATTTTGAATATGAAAATTTTTAAAACTAATTTGAATTTCTTTAAAATTGCAACAAAATTAAAAAATATTGAAATAATAAAATAATTTTTAAAATCTTTAAGTAGAGATTTGTCAGCTTTATTTAAAGTGAAACCTGAAAATCGGAGAAATAATGAAAATATTTTAGAAGAACAAAAACTAAAGATTTTGAAAAAAAAAGTATTGAAAATTTAAAAAAAATTTAAAAATTTTCTAAAACTAAAATTGAAATTTTACAAATTTAATGAAAATATTTTAAAAAGATAATAAATAATTCATTATTCAAACAAACTAATGAAAAATATTGAAAATATTCAAAAAAAAAAAAAAGTAATGAAAATATTCAACAAAAAAATATTGAAATTTTTTAACAAAAAATATTGAAAATTTTAAACCAAAAGTACAGAAAATATTGAAAATATTAAACAAAAAATATTGAAAATATTAAATAAAAAATATTGAAAATATTTAACAAAAAATATTGATAATATTAAACAACAAATTTTGAAAAATTCTCTATAAAAATGCAAATATTTGAAACAAAATTTCGAAAATATTAAAGAAAAATATTGAAAATTTTATAGTGAAATCATCTCAAAGGAAATATTGAAAATACTAAACAGAAGCTTCAAAAATTACAAATAAAGTTTTGAAAATAACTCCGAATAAATATTGAAAATATTCAACAAAAATATTAAAAAAAAAAAAAATATTAAAAATATTCAACAAAAGTTTTGAAAATATTCAACAAAAATTTTCAATATATAAAATATTGAAAATATTCAACAAAAATATTGAAAAAATTAAACAACAATTTTGAAAATATTCAACAAAAATATTCAAGAAAAATATTGAAAATCATCAACAAAAATATTGAAAAATTCTTTACAATAAAATTTCAAAATTTTGAAAATCTTTAACAAAAATTTTAAAAATTTTCTAGTGCAAATATTTGAAACTAAATATTGAAAATACTAAACTGAAGTATTGAAATAAATCAGACAAAATATTGAAAATAATTCATCAAAGTATTAAAAAAATTCTTAAAATAATATTGAAATCTTTGCCACAAAATTTTGAAAATATTCAAAACAATATAAAAAAATTAAAATAAAATATTGAAAAATTGAAAGTGGAAATATTTAAAACAAAATATTGAAAATACTAAACCAAAATATTCCACAAAAAATATTGAAAATTATTCAAAGAAAATCTTGTAAAATTTTATAAGGAGAATAATAAAAATATTTTAAACAAAATCTTGAAAATATAAAGGAAAATATTGAAAATATAAAGCAAAATATTGAAAATATAAAGCAAAATATTGAAAATACTAAGTAAAATATTGAAAATATTGAGTAAAAAAAATATTGAAAATTTTCTTAAAAGAATAGTGAAAATATTTCCAATCTAATATTGGAAATTTTAACATAATCCAAACAAAAATAAACTTAAATCTGGAAAATAATTCAAACTCCAAATATTGAAAATACTAAACAGAAATCCTAAAAATATTGAAATAAAAAAATTTTGAAAAAATCAAAACAACTATAAAAATTTTGTAAAATAAACCAATAAAAATTTCCAAAAACAAAGACTTAAAAAAAGTGTAAAAATCTTCAGAAATTTTGAAAAAATTCAAAAAATAAATTTTGAAAAATCCAAGAAATTTAAAAAAAAACCCTATAAATTCTCTGAGATCTTGAAGAAATTTTTTTTCGATCTCAAAAATGTTTTCATTAAGTCGTTTTCACCGGCCGGTCTTTTGTACTCAATTAACGCACATTCAACAAATGTGAAAAAATTTCTTTTCATTCATTTTTTGATTACGTTTACTAAAAAAATTTTGTGAGCGTTTTTCGACAAAGAAAAAATCAACAACAACCTGAGAGTGTGTAAAACAAAAATTTGAGTGTAAAATTATTTTTTGAAAAAAAAATTTCAAACCTTAAAATTTAAAAATTGTGTGCGTGGTAATGTCGAAAAGAAAACATTTAGCTCTAAAGAAAAAAATGTAAAGAATTTGAAAAGAAATTTAAAAGAACTTTTTTTTTAAATAAAAGGAAATCAAAAGATATAATAAGAAAATCAATTAAAAAGATTTATACAAAAGATCATAAATTTAAATTTCAAAAATTAAGATAAAAAAAATACTATTTATTGAAAAGTTTTAGAAAAGGGGGGACTCTTTTCTAAATAACCAGAAATATAAAAAAAGTTGTCAACAAAAAGAAAACGCATGAAAAAGTGAAAAATTTGTTAAAAGAAAATTAAAAACAACAAACAAAAGTAAAAAAAACGAAAAACTTAAGTTTGTGCCTACAAAAAAATTAAAAATAAAAAAGTGAAAATAAATTTAAATAAAAATTTTAAATTTTAAACGAAATTTTCTAAAAATAAAATAGAAAATTTCATTAAAAAATTCAATATTTTGTAAAATAAAACAACTTCAAAAAATTTTAATTTACAAAAAAAATTGTCTTTGTTTTTATATTAAATTCAAATTCAAACAAAAATCTTAAAAATCAATAAATTTGAAAGAAATAATTTAATAAAAACCACAAATTTTTACCTAAAAATCCAAGGCCTAGTGTTTTTGTGGGTCTTCTAAAAATTTCTTAATTCCTAAGAAATCAGTTATCTTAAAAAAAGGGGTAATGAATTCCTAAAATTCAACCCTTTTTCCACAAAAAACAGGTGAATAAAATAACAAAAATTTTTTCAATATCAATAAAATAATCAATAAATCACACCATGCGACACAAATTTTTGGGAGTGTATAATTAATGTGAAGGGGAATTTTAGGTTCAAGAATATAAACCTAAAACCCTGAATCTAAAATTATTTTAGAACCTCAGAGATATTCTCTTAATGTGTTTGAAATAAAATTCTATAAATAAATCTGTGAAATCCCGAAAGCTTGGTCTTTGTATTTAATGGATACTTCTTAAAATATTCGCTTAAGAAATAATAAAAATCGGTTCACAAATTACCGAGATATTCTGATGAGCCATTCGGATCGCTGTAAAAAGCTCTGAAATCGGCTATATCTACGTCAGCCAAATTGCCTAGGTAACCAAAGAAGTAAGAGTCTAGTTTTAGTGTCTTACTGTATGACAGGGAAAAGCAAGTTTAGAAAACATATTTTATAGACTCCTCCTCCTTAATGCAATAGCTTCTGCATAAGCCACCCCTAACAACCTTCAGCTTAACCTAGTTTCTTGCAATCATTTAGCGTGCTATCATTATTGACGTTTTCTCTCTAAATAAGACGACAACATATCATATTCTACCTCTGGGTTCGTCTCCAATCACGGCAACATCAAATTCTAAAATTATGAATTTCTATTAAAATAAGCCCTACAGCAATAACACGCCGTCGATGTAAAAAAATATAATTGGCTGTAGAACAAAAGCTTAAATAATGCGCCTAACTAACAAAAAAGTGTTGTATTATATAAAGCTTTATTTTCCATTTTACCAGCTTTTACCTACTTTCCGCTTCCCAAAAAAGGTAATCCAATTCAAAAGTTAGTTTTCTTAAAATAAAAATGTGTGGATTGAATACATCCTCGGACAGACTCCCATCTATCATTTGCTGAATTTTAAGCTCCTTCTCTTGCAGTAGGAGCTTACATAGGTGTCAACAGATTCTTGTTCATCTGGAAAGTCCCAAGTCTTACTTACTCATCTGCTCTACAGTTCCTAGGTATGTTTCAATATTCCAATTCGAACGGAAGCTGAACTTCGGAGTATCTCGTTTATCCATCTCAGCCAATCGTCTTTTTAATAGCTTAACGTAAATTAATTTTCCTATTATAGCTACATGGTAGAAAAATTCTATGTGAAAGGGAACTTACTAACTAACTTGTCTGCTCTACAGTTCCTAGGTATGTTCATGTGGCCAGTAATTCCCATTCAAAAGAAATCTAAACTTCGGAGCCATCTCGTTTATGCATCTCAGTCAGCCGTCCACTTAAAAGCTTTAGCTGGAATAAAAGCTCAATTCCCAGTATATTAATTCTCATATTATAACTACAGGAAAAAAAGTTTTATATAAAAGGGATTTCAAATTCTTACTAACTCGTCTGTTCTACGGTTCCTAATTACATCCAAGTGCCCCGTTATTCCAATTCAAAAGAAATCTGAACTTCGTAGCCATTTCGTTTATCCACCTCAGGCAATCGTCTATTTTATAACTAAACATATCTAACTGAAATGTGAGCTCAATTCCCCGTGATCTAAATTCAGGGTAAATTAATTTCCCTGTTATAACTAGCGGTAAGAAAAGTTTTATATGAAAGGGAATTTCAATTGAAAAATTCCCGGTTGCTAAAATAACTTTTAACTGGCAACTAGAATTCACATTTGTTGCCATCTACCATGATTAATAATTGACAAGGCAACTGATGTTCTGTTCTGTTCTGATAGCAGATCAGTTGCCATACGTAATGTCATTTTGACAACCCAATTAAAGCTGAGTTGCAATACACAATCTAGCCTTATGGGAAGAGAGAAAGTGAAAATTGTCCCCTTCAGATTTTATTTATTATAGGGGAACTGGGAAAGTAGTAAAAATTCACCGGGAATTGTTATTCATTATTGGGCTGTATATATCGGACATTTGCTGAATTTCATTCCATTTATCATGACAATAGATTCTAGTTCATCTAAATTTTGTAAGATAGTTCAATTTCTTGCTTACTCACTCATCTAGTCTACATTTCTCTAGTATATCCCTTCATTTCTCTGGTATACCCCTACTCCGCTGAGACATCTCGTTGAGAAATCTGTGGCAATCCAAGGCTTGTTTTGAATGCTTCCGAATCCAGAGGTTAGCTTGATCGCCAGAGTATATATTTATATCCACTATTGTAAGCACCTCTGATACTTCATTAAAGGCATGAACTTAGATTTAAAAAACAACCCAGTGATCCGGTAGTCTTTTTTTTATTTGGCACTCAGGGGATGACCCCTATTATATGCATATGCATTGTGATAGAACTGGGAAAAAAGGTTGTGGGAAAGTGGATAGGAGGTGTAGTTTTTATGGATATTCGATTTGAATCTTTGGATGTCGTAATTAGAGGGGAAGACTAATGCAGAAAGTTTATTTCATATTCGTACTAATCGGCCAAAAAAAAATCGACTACAAAGGGATGAGCCCTTGTTGAATTACGTGTGCTACAAAGAAATGTACGTTTCAGGAACAAGATCCCTAATTTTGTTTAAGCCCATGCCATTATAGTAGCAATAGAACAGTGAAACGCCACCCACATTACGACGATGCTCCAATGAGTCAATAGAGTTGGCTACCCTGGCTACTGTCACCGATAAGCACTTTTGCCCTTTCTGGTACACGGTCGACAAGCTCCAAAATAGACTACATGAGAGTTGTATTCCATTTTCCGTCGGATATACCACTTATATTAAGATATTAATATTAAGGAGATCGGTTGGAGTAAGGTATGTCTAACACGGCTTTGTAAGCCAAGACACTTGAATGCTTCTTTCGACACTTGGAAAATGTGTTTAGTCCAACGGACATCACACTGAATTTTCATGCCTAGAACTTCAAGAGTTTCTGATGCCTCAATATTTATACCACTCAGAATTACAGATGAAGTAACATGGTTCGTATAGCGTTTGTGTGTTAACACACAGTATTAGACCTTTCGAATGTTGAAACCGAACGTATTGGTACGCTTGGAATTGATCTCCAACATGCTTGACCTATAGTTGACTGAATACGAACGACAAATGTTGCTATCATCTGCAAAAGAGTAGATAGGATTGTAAGTTTGTCATAGAAGGTCATTTAGAAAAATAAGAAATAAAGTAGGAGAAAGAACGGTGCCTTGTTGTACTCCAAGAACCAATCTTGAACTCGTCGGACGATATACGAGGGCTGCCTGATATATAACCGACCTAACCATGATGCACGCGACTTTTTCAAAAAAAAGTTTCTACTTCAAATTGTGCATATTATAATATATGTATATATGTATATATGTATATATGTATATATGTATATATGTATATATGTATATATGTATATATGTATATATGTATATATGTATATATGTATATATGTATATATGTATATATGTATATATGTATATATGTATATATGTATATATGTATATATGTATATATGTATATATGTATATATGTATATATGTATATATGTATATATGTATATATGTATATATGTATATATGTATATATGTATATATGTATATATGTATATATGTATATATGTATATATGTATATATGTATATATGTATATATGTATATATGTATATATGTATATATCTGTGCAATTATCTGTTGACAGTCGTTTTTGTGAGTCTATTTCGGTGATTTCCCCAAAATGGAAAAAATTGAATATCGAGCTGTAATTAAATTTTTATTTTTGAAAGGCAATACGCCTTCACAAATCAAACATGAGTTGGACTCTGTGTATGGTGACTCTGCACCATCGTTTACCACCGTAAAATTTTGGGCAGCTGAATTTAAACGTGGTCGCACCACGTGGACGTCCTGGGCGTCCAAAAACTGTAACCACTAACGATAACATCGCTAAAGTTCATCAATTGTTAGGGAAATAGCTGAGATTATAAAGATGTCAAAAGAACGTGTTTGTCACATATTAAACCAAGATTTGGGCATGAGAAAGCTGTCTGCGCGTTGGGTGCCGCGTTTGCTTACGCTAGACCACATTTCGTGCGCGCATGAACATTTCCAGCGCTCTGTTGGCTCAGTTTAGAGGCAATAAGACCGAGTTTTGGCGCCGATTGATAACTGTAGACGAAACTTGGATTCATCATTATACGCCCGAAACAAAAATCCAATCTAAACAGTGGATTGAAAAGGGGGAACCGGCCCCAAAAAACACTAAAGCTGGGAAAGTGATGGCGACTGTTTTTTGGGACAGCCATGAATTATTTTTATCGACTATCTTGAAAAAGGAAAAACTATAACAGGAGCATACTACGCATCATTATTGGACAAGCTAAAGGAAGAAATTTCGAAAAATCGGCCACATTTGCAAAGAAAGAAAGTCTTGTTCCACCAAGACAACGCACCATCTCACCTCAACAGTCGCCATTGCGAAAATCCACGAATTGCGGTTCGAACTGCTTGACCATCCACCTTATTCACCGGATCTAGCACCAAGCGACTTTTTTTTTGTTTCCTCAACTTAAAACTGCGCTCGGCGGCCAGAGATTTTCGTCAAATGAAAAGGCAATCTCTTTCGTGAACTCGTATTTTGCAGACAAAGACGCCAAGTACTATTTGGAAGGGTTGCAGAGATGGGAGCATCGCTGGGAGAAGTGTGTGGAGTTACAAGGAGACTATGTAGAAAAATAAAAAAAAATTGAAAAAGTCGCGTGCATCATGGTTAGGTCGGTTATTTATCAGACAGCCCTCGTAGCTTCTGCAACAACTCTTATAGTGCGATATCTGAGAAAGATCGATATAAACCGAGAAAAATTGTTACCTACACCAAAATCAATGAGTTTTGATAGAAGCAGTACTCTGTCAAACCCTTTGGAAATATCGAGAGCTATAACTTCACTTTTGCCAAAACGTTGAATAGAACGGTACAATTTTCCGATAAAAATTCTAATACATCATCCGTAGAGCGGCCCCTACCAAATCGATACTGCCGGTCGTTTAGTAGGTTATTAGACTTCAAACATTTAACAAGATGATAGTTTACTATACTTTCCATCAATTTGAAAAACGCGGACCAAATTGCTATTAATTGGTATAAGTGTGTATATAATACTTCTAGTCAAACAGTGGTACTGCCAGGATATAGTCAAGGGTGTCTGGTATGGTAGGTATAATGTTAGAAGGTAGCAAATATAGAATCGTATTTTGTGTTGCCAAATGGATAGCACAAAGCGCAACTGTTTTGCACAGATTGGCTACTCGCCCAACCTTTAGGTTTTCTTGAAGTACTCAGGTTCCTAAAGGGTTCTCCACCAGACTATAAAAACGTTTATAATTATGGGTCCTATCACCGCATTGTCTCTCAATTGCCTCCTTGCACACATATTGTGCATTTGTGGCCCTTATAACTCTCTTTATAATATTCAACTAAAAATTCAGCGTTTTGTCCAGTAATACTCCTAGGTTCTCAACACAGTCCTGTATTTCAGCTTCTTTTAAGGAGATGGGTTCCAGTGATTAGGGTTTGACGATAGCTTATGGTCTATGCTTTCCCTTAAGACTCTTGAACTCTCGGATACAATAAGTCTCTTGAAATGGCTTTAGGAGAAACGAGGACATAAAAAGGGTTTTAAATATATCAGTCTTTTAAAAGAACGCGCATTTTAGTTCTCTTTCACATAGTAGTTAGGTCGATATATGGGATAATTGAATGAATATTTAGTTCCAATTGGATCCCATATGTGATGTTGTGGGCGACACTATAAAAACATACAATTTTCTGAAACATGGGATCTGTGTAGCCACCACCATTTGTGCTCTAGTTCAGGTGACTGAAAAGTTTAAAGTTATTAGAAGCTTTAAACTTTCCAATTTTGGAATTTATCTGCAGCATTTTAATAAAAAAATTTTACCCCCTTATTCAAAATTCATAACAAAAATTCGATCATTTAATAGTTCGTTTATGAATTGGGGGTTAAAATTTATTTATTTAAGAAACAAATAAGTTTTCGAAAAATTTTACAAAAATATATTTTTTTACCTTGACCTAATTTAATCTTTTGCTTACAACTTTTGAAAAACTTTGTAAATAATTGTCCAAAATTTTTCTAATAGTCTAGATACTTGAGCAAACAACATAATTAAAAATTTAATTCATTATCTCGCATAGATGTGACGTAAAAAATTATCAAACTCAAAAATTTGCCGTTAAAAAAAAACTAAAAATTTATTTGCAAAATTTTAATCCTCCCATTTTTCTTTTTCCTCATTCCAGGAAACCATTGAACTGAAAAAACGTTTGGAAGAAGTGCGTCTGCTGGAATCGCGACGCTCTGCACGTTTAGCCGATCAGGATAAAGATACAGATTTTGCACGTTTAGCCGACATGGGTGGAGACAGGCGTAAAACATCACACAGTATTGAGGTGCCATTATCAACATCAACGCCACAACACAACAAGTAAGTGAAAATTTTCAAATGTTTTTTAAGCAAAATTTAATTTTAAAATTTAAATAAAATACCCAAACCAGACATTTAAGCAAATGTTATGCAAATTATAAAAATTAAATAAACAAAATTGCAAATAGTTACAAAACTTATAAAGACTATAACAAAAACAAAAAAATTCTAAATAAGTGCAAAAAGAAAAAAGTTGGAAATGAAATAACAATATTTATTTAACAACTTACGACGCGAAAATATTTATGTAGTCAGTTTTATCTTATCTATTGGGTTAAATAATAAAGCAAAGAAAAGTTAAATGGTTAAAATGCATTGAAAGGGTGTTGCGTTTTAAAGATATTGAAAGAAGAAGCGCATAAACTGCATTTGAATATTTTTAATTTTTAATTTTTTGCTTTGACCTATTTTGATTTTTTGCTTATATCTTTTGTATCGAGGAAGTAAAAAATGTTCTTTAAATATTGCTAGATTCCTGATAAAATGCAACATACTTCCCCGAAAGTTTGTTCAATTATCTTCTTTCGTTTTCAAATTAAAATTTATCAAAATCAATATTTCGAAATTAAAATTCCAAAATCTAAATTTTTAGCTTATCTGGGTGTTGCCGTTAGTATTTCTATGCTTTTGTACGATCTTTATATAAAGAGAAATATTAGGGTCTAATAATGGCCTATCCTTTAGAGATCACTTCTCCCTATCGCATAAAGGGCGGACGATAATGCCCTTGCGATAAGTCCAAAAAAGACCGAATTAAATTAAATTTGTGAAAAAAAAAGGTTTGATTTTTTGTCTTGACCTATTTTGGTTTTTTGCTTACATCTCTTGTATCAAGTTAGTAAGTAATTTTCTCAAAATATCACAAGATTCCCGATATAATGCAACATAATTCACCTAAAGTTTTGTGCAATTATCTTCTTTCGTTTTCAAATTAAAATTTATTTAAATTAATATTTTGAAATTAAAATTCCAAAATCTAAATCTCTAGCGTATCTGGGTGTTGCCGTTAGTATTTCCGTGATTTTGTACGATCTTTTTATAAAATGACATATTAGGGTCTAAAGAAGGCCAATTCTTAAGACATCCTTTTTCAGTATAGCAAAATGCCCTTGCGATAAATCTAAAAAAGACTGAATTAAATTAAATTTGTCAAAAAAGGTTTGATTTTTTGCCTTGACCTATTTTGGTTTTTTGCTTATATCTTTCGTATTAAGTTAGTAAAACATGTTCTCAAAATATCATAAGATTCCGGATAGAATACAAAATAATTTAGCTAAAGTTTTTTTCAATTATCTTCTGTAGTTTTGAAATTAAAATTTATCAAAATCAATATTTTGAAATTAAAATTTCAAAATGTAAATCTCTAGCTAATCTGGGATTTGATGTTAGTATTTAGATGCTTTTGTAGGATCTTTTTATAAAGCGACGAATTGTGGTCAAATTAGGGTCGTCTGACGTTAATAGATTAATGTCGTCGCAAAAGCGAGTTGCATGTGTTTTCTGTTAAAAATGGTTCCAGTTGCAGCATCTTACAAGATTATCGCCTTACCTAAATCCCCGTTTAGTTATGAAGGGCTCTAAACCAGACCAAATTAAATCTGTTCAAAAAGCTTCAAATTCCACTCTATAGAGGAGTGGAACTTCTTTTCTCAATTATCAGGTAGGCTTCAGCAGGGGACAGGAAATTATATTATAGTGGGTTTAATTCCCAGATTGGCACACAAACCTAACCTTATGTTCAAAACGGGGAAAAATTAATGTTTTTCTTTTGAAATTTTGTGGTTTCGCCTATAACTTTTGTGATTAAGGCGCAATCAAATTTCTAAAAATGTCTGGATATTCCCGACTAATTTTAAAATAATTTTAGCTTAAATTTCTTTCATTGTCGCTTTTTCTTTTATCAGAAAAAATCACTTGAAATTTATATATTGTCAATATTTTGAATTAAGTATAAACATCTAATTTTTCTATTTTCTGAATAACTTCTGAAATAGTGAAGCAAATTTTATTAAACAAATTTATTTCAGTAGGTAGCACTTCAGCAAAGAATATAATTAAAGTTTTGAAGCCTTAAGAAAATTTTTTTAATTTTTAAAAATTTTCAAAATCAAAATTTTGTATGAAATTTTATAAGTTAAAAAAATATATTCTTAAAATTTTCTTAAATTTGTAGGAATAATATCAAGATTTTGATGAGTGAATGGAAAAGTAATGAGGCTAAGGAGAATTTGTGCTCTCTAGGCGGTTATCTCTTTTTTTTAGCGAAAAATCGAAGTAACAAGAAATTTTGTTATTTTCTGTATAACTTCTGAAATAGTGAAGTAAATCTCATTAAATAAATTTATTTGAGTAGGTAACACTTCAGCAAAGAATATAATGAAAGTTTTAAATTCTTGAAGGAATTTGTTAAATTTTTAACAGTCAAAATTTTTTATGAAAAATTATAAATTGGAATGAAAATAGTCTCTAAAAATTTCCAAATAAATAATATAATAATATTAAAATTTTGATATTTGAAGGGAATTGTAAAGATACTAAATATCAGTTTTAAGAGACTAAATATTAGTTTTAATATTATCTTTTCTTTTTTTGACAAGAAAAAATTTTAAATCAGTTTTTTGTCAATATTTTGAATTTTGTATAAAAATTTAGTTTTCTTATTTTCTGTATAACTTTTGAAATGGTTAAGTAAGTTTTAATGAATAAATTAATTTCAGTAGCTAACACTTCAACAAAGAATAAAGTTATAATTCCGAATCCCTGAGAGAATTAGTTAGACTTTAAAAATTTTTCAAAATCTAAATTTTGTATGAAAAATTTTAAATTTAAAAAAAAATATTTTTTTTTAATTTCCAAAATTTGTGGTCATTAAATAAAAATTTTGATAATTGAAGGGAAATGTAAAGAGGCCAGGGATCAGTTTTAATATACTTTTCTTTTTTTCGAGAGGAAAAAAAATTAAATCTATTTATTGTCAATATTTTGAATTAAGTGTAAAAAAATAATTTTCTTATTTTCTGTATAACTTCTAAAGTGTTGAAGTAAATTTTATTAACTTAATTTATTTCCATAGGAAACACTTTGTTTAAGAATATAATGAAAGTTTTGAATCTTTATAAGAGTTTGTTTAATTTTAAAAATTTTTCAAAATTACAAAATATGATTCAAAACATCCAAAAAGTAAGAATTAAAAAAAATTGTAACTTTTCAGGAAATTTTCGGGATAACATTTAAATTTTGATGAGTGATAAGAAATGTGAATTGGACAAGGCTATTTTTTTCATTATTAGAAATTTTCTCCTTCTCTTTTTTTTCGACAAAAAGATTTTGAAAATTTTATAAAAAAAAAAATTAAATTTATAAACATGTAATTTTGTTACTTTCTGTATAACTTCTGAAATAGTGAAGTTAATTATATTAAATAAATTTATTTCAGTAGCCAACACTTCAGTTAAGAATATAATGAATGTTTTGAATCCTTGAGTTAAGTTGTTTAATTTTGAAAAATTTTCAAAGTCAAAATTGGGTATAAAATTTATGAATTTAAAGAAAAATATTTTTTAAATTTTCTCAAATTTGTAAGGATAATATAGGAATTTTTGTGATTGAATAGAAAAGTAAATAGACTAAATATCATTTTTAACATTCCAAGAGGTTGGTACCCTACAGTTGGCATAAAAGAAATTAAAGACGTTTTGAAAATTTGCAAGATGTTAGGATAAGTTTTTAAATTCTTAAGAGTAATTTTGATTAATTTTGTAAATTTAAAAAATTTCATATTATTTTTTATTTGTATACCATTTAAAAAATCACCCTTTATTTGCTGTTAAAAAGCCAATGCATATTCATACGCGTTTTATTAATGTAATTTTAGCTAAAGTGTAATGAAAATGTCATGTAATCGTTAGTTTTTTTTCAGTTCGAGACACAGACAGCATAAATACTTGTATGACTTATATGACTCTGATGTACTTAACACTCTATGGAATTTTTTTTTTGCAATTATAATCAAAAAACTACAACAACAACGAAATAATTTAATATAATTTCATATTCATTTCTAAACTAAAATAACATTGTAGTCTAGTTACATACGAGTGTGTAGTATTGGACTAGACGAAAACAAAAAATTAGTTATGATAAATTGTACAAGTTTTAATTCTGGTTTGGGGTTTCAAGTCCAGTCGTCTAGGATTTAGAATGAAAATAAAACTGTTCTTATTTCTGTAACATGTTTTTTTTTGTATGTCTTTCTTAACCATTTTGTACTTGGATATCATAATCTGGACTAGTATGTCACCTTGATTTCAAATGACAGGCTTTAAGATTTATTGGCGGAGTTTTAAGCCATTAACCAGGGTGTGTCTGGAGTCAAAGAGTTGGTCAAATGTCAGAAGAAAGATAAGATTTGAATGTCAGAGATTTTGAAAAATCATAAAGTTTTGCTTCAATTTTGCTTTAACACTTGAGTTTGAATACATGAGTTTGATCAAATTTCGTTTCCTGGCTTTAGTGGCCAGATAGGAAACTATACTGCAAACAAGTTAGCAAGACTTGGGACCACCTTAGAAATTCCAATTGTACTATCATCTGTTGGCATGCCTCTTTAGGGCCCCGTTTAGCTAGAAATCGTTCTTAAAGAACAAACGATAATTTTATGAAAAATCTTAATTTCATTTTAGTAAAAAATCTATTTAATTTCAATTAATTTTCAATTACAAAAAAAAAAATAATTAAGAAATTTATAAACAATAATAACAATAAAAAAAAACAAATCTAAACTTTATGCAATTGATAGTGGAAAAATTAAAAATTTATTTCATAGACGACGCGACGCTTAAGTAAAGTAGTAAATGCGCCATAGCTGAAATCAAAGCAAATTATAGCAAAAACAAAACGCATATAAAATGAATGATAAGCATTTTATTATTATTATTATTTTCTAAAATGTCAATTGAATGCATTTAAATTCAAAGAAATTCAAATGAATAGAAGTTTTTGTACACGCGTAGAAAATTGATGTAGTATAACGCGCGATAATGCTATTGTAAAGCATTATAATAAGATTATAAAGCTTTATAATGTGATTATGAAGTATTATAGCATGTGTAAATGCAGTAATTATGTATTATAACGTATTATAATTTAACTATAATGTATTAAGATGCATTATAATGTGTAGTATAACTTGCTATAATACGATTTTAATGTATTATAACGCATTATAACGCGCTATAATGCGATTTAATGTATTATAACGCATTATAATGCGATTATAATGTATTATAACGCATTGTAATGCGTTGTAATTTATCATAACTGGATTATAATGCATTATAATGTAGTTATAATGAATTACAACTCATTGCAATACGATTATAATATATTATAACGCGTTATAACGCTATTATAACACGCAATAATGCGATTTTAATGTATTATAACGCATTATAATGCGATTATAATGTATTACAATGCATTATAATGCGATTATAATTTATTATAACGTATTATAACGCATTATAATTCTATTATAATTAATAACAAAGTATTTCAATGGGATTATAATATATTATAACGCATTATAATGTATTATAACACGCAATAATGCGATTTTAATGTATTATAACGCATTATAATACGATTATAATGTATTATAACGCATTATAATGCTATTATAATGTATTACAATGCATTATAATGCGATTATAATTTATTTTAACGTATTTTAACGCATTATAATTCTATTATAATTAATAACAAAGTATTTCAATGGGATTATAATATATTATAACGCTTTATGATGCTATTATAATGTATTATAACGCATTATAATGCGATTAGAATGTATTATAACGCATTATACTGCGGTTATAATGAATTACAACTCATTGAAATGCGATTGTAATGTATTATAACGCATTATAATGCAGTTATAATTAATTAAAACGCATGACAATGGGATTATAATGTATTATAACGCATTATAATGCAATTGTAGTGTATTATAACGCATTATAATGCTATTATAATGTATTATAACGCACTATTTTGCGATTATAATGTATAATAACGCATCATAATGCAGTTATAATGAATTTGAACGCACTACAATGCGAATCTAATGTATTATAACGCACTATATTGCGATTATAATATATTATAACAAATTATAATGCGATTATAATGTATTATAACACATTATAATGCAGTTATAATGAATTACAACGCACAACAATGCGATTGTAATGTATTATAACGCATTATAATGCTGTTATAATGAATTACAACGTATTACAATGCGATCATAATGTATTATAACGCATTATAATGCAATTATAATGTATTATCATGCATTATAATGCAGTTATAATGAATTATAACGCAAAACAATGCGATTGGAATATGTTATAACGCATTATAGTGCTAGCATAATGTATTATAACGCATTATAATGCGATTAGAATGTATTATAATGCATTATACTGCGGTTATAATGAATTATAATGCGATTGTAATGCGTTATAACGCATTATAATGCAGTTATAATTAATTACAACGCATTACAATGGGATTATAATGTATTATAACGCATTATAATGTTATTATAATGAATTATAACGCATAATAATGCAGTTATATTGAATTGCAACTAATAACAATACGATTGTAATGTATTATAACGCATTATAATGCTATTATAATGTATTATGACGCATTATAATGCGATTATAATATATGATAATGCATTATAATGCGGTTATAGTGATTTTCAACGCACTACACTGCGAATGTAATGTATTATAACGTACTAAATTGCGATTATAATGTATTATCACAAATTATAATACGATTATAATGTATCATAACGCATTATAATGCATTTATAATGCATTATAACGCATTATAATGCAATTATAATGTATTATCACTCATTATAATGCAATTATAATGAATTAAAACGCAAAACAATGCGATTGGAATATGTTATAACGCATTATAGTGCTAGCATAATGTATTATAACGCATTATAATGCGATTAGAATGTATTATAACGCATTATACTGCGGTTATAATGAATTATAATGCATTAAAATGCGATTGTAATGCGTTATAACGCATTATAATGCAGTTATAATTAATTACAACGCATTACAATGGGATTATAATGTATTATAACGCATTATAATGTTATTATAATGAATTATAACGCATAATAATGCAGTTATATTGAATTACAACTAATAACAATACGATTGTAATGTATTATAACGCATTATAATGCTATTATAATGTATTATGACGCATTATAATGCGATTATAATATATGATAATGCATTATAATGCGGTTATAGTGATTTTCAACGCACTACACTGCGAATGTAATGTATTATAACGTACTAAATTGCGATTATAATGTATTATCACAAATTATAATACGATTATAATGTATCATAACGCATTATAATGCATTTATAATGCATTATAACGCATTATAATGCAATTATAATGTATTGTCACTCATTATAATGCAATTATAATGAATTAAAACGCAAAACAATGCGATTGGAATATGTTTTAACGCATTATAATGCTAGCATGATGTATTATAACGCATTATAATGCGATTATAATGTCTTATAACAGATTAAAATGCAGCTATAATGAATTAAAACGCATTAGAAAGCAAATATAATGTATCATAACACATTATAATGCTATTATAATGTGTTATAACGCATTACAATGCGATTATTATGTATTATGACGTATAATAATGCAGTTATAATGTATTACAATGCATTACAATACGATTATATTGTATAGTAACGCGCTATAATTTGATTTTAATGAATTTTAATACATTATAATGCGTTATAGTACATTATAATCGCATTATAATGCAGTTATAATGAATTACAACTCATTATAATGCAGGTGTAATTTATTACAATGCATTACAATGCGATTATTATGTATTATAATGCATTATAAAGCTATTATAATGCATTATAATTCTGTTGTAATGTATTATAATGTGATTGTAATGTATTATAACGCATTATAATGCGGTTATAATGAATTACAACGCATTACAATCCGATTATAATGTGCGATTATAATGTATTATAACGCATTATAATGCAGTTATAACGAGTTACAACGCACTGCAATGCGATTATAATGTCTTATAATCCGCTATAATGCAATTTTAATGTATTATAATGCGATTATAATATATTATGACGCATTATAATGCGATTATAAAGTGTTATAACTCACTATAACAGGATTATAATGTATTAAAATGCACTAAATTGCGATTATAATGCATTATAACGCATTATAATGCGATTATAACATATTACAACGCATTATCGTATGATTATGATGTGTTATAACTTATTATAATACATCTACAATTCATTAAAACTTCTTACCACATAAATTTTCTCAGTGTACAATTACAAAAAAAAAAGTCACAAAGCGTAAAAAATATGACTTGTGATTAATCAGAAACGCCAGTAAACTCGCCAACAAAATGCCGGCCACGTTCTTAATTGATAATCAAATGAATCGCGCAAAAAAAGTACAGAACGCATATAAAACTCGCAACGAAAAATCTCAAAGATTTCTTTCATTCAAAAAAAAAGGAAATATTAAAAGTCAATAATTTTAATAGTCAGCCAAAAACAAAAAAGCTTTACAAAGCGGTTTTCATAAAAAAAAACCTTTTTGAATTTATGAATTGAAAAAATTAAAACTGCAAAAGCGGGTGTGGCGGCTTTTCATTTTCTCTAAAAATTTTCAAATAATTTCAATTTTCTTGGAAAAGTCAAATAAAGTGTTAATAATGTTGAAAGTCAAATATGAGGAAACAATTGGTTTTTTTTTAATGGTTAATAGGGGTTAAACTTTAACTTTTTTTTAATTGATTATACAATAGTTACATGAATAACAAGATTTTCTTTGAAAGTGATTTTAATGAGAGTTAACGGGTAATTGTTTAATAGAAATTTAATTTTTATCGATTTGGGGTTTTGGAAAGTTGTTAGAAATAGGGACCAGAGTTTAATATTTAATAGGAAATGAGTTAAGTTATCAAATTTTTTGAAGAATTTTCGAAATTTTGATTTAATGTTTCAAAAAAATACAATTGAACTTTACAGTTTTGAATTTTGACCCAATTTTTGTATGTAAAATTATATAAGAACCTTTTGATGTCCGTAATAAACTTGAATTGCAAATCATGCTAGACTCTGTGAAATATTGTAGATTGCCACCCTTTATTTCTTACATAAAAATAGTAAAACCATTTTTTTTAAATTTGTTCTATTTCATGAAATTTAATATCATGAAGTTTGTGGCCCTTTTGTGAAGTATCTTTACACTTTTTTTAAACGTTTTTGGTATTGATGAATTCTTTAAAATGTCTACAATCATAAAAATTTGAAAAATCTTCGAAAGGATAAAAATTTCAAAAGATTTTAGATTTTTGGTAAAAATAGTCTTTCAAAAATTTTTTTAAATTTTTTTCTTCTTTGTTTACTAAAACAATGTCTTAACTTTCTTTGATAGTCCTTGATATTATAAATGTTGTATTTATTTATATTTTTTCCAACACTTAAATTATTGTTTAAATTATTTTATTACTTTTATTAAAATTTAAATAAATACGACAGAAATATTCAATTTAAAATCCTTTCTAACAAATCTATAAAAACGATTTTTCTTAAATTATTTACATTTACAAGTGGAAATTTTATATTTATTGAATTCTTTTTATTATTAAAGAAAACTAATGTTTTCTTTAAATATAAAGCTAAGGAAATATTTAAGAACATAGAAAAAAAATAAAAAAGTGGCAAAATCTTAACAAGCACAAAAAAATGTATCATGTAATTTTCAATTTATTAAAAAAAAATTAAGTTTTTCTAAATTTCCATTTATCCATCTCTGACTTCTTGGCTCAATGTGTCTGTCTCTGTGTGTATTTTTTGAGTGCGTTTGAATACATTTGCCGAGTGAGCGTGTGTGCAAGTTTGAATTTATCTTAATATGAAATGGCACACAATTACAAACAATACTTTTAACTTCCGCATTGCATAAAAAAACAACAATAAAACAAATTTTATTTAGTTTTATTATTTTATTTTTAACAGCAACAAAAAAAAAACGATTATAATTTGGTAAAATAAAGTTATAACCAAATAAATGTGATTTTAAATGCATTAAAATACATTATACTCTCATTATAATGTATTATAACAAATTATTAATGCATTATAATAAGTTATAATGCACTTTAATCGTTTTATTATGTGTTATAATGCATTATAACCGCCTTATAATAAATTTAAGCTGTTTTTGATTTTAGCGCTTTTTATGAAAACACTAACTTTTGACTTTTTTGTTTTGCTATTTTGTAAAAATCTACGCCATTTTAAGTTATTTAAGGATAAGTTGTTATTGGCGAAATAGTTTGAGTTGTTATAATGAATTTAAACACATTTCGTTTTAGTGCTTTTTATAAAAATCAATGATTTTTGAAACTTTTTTCGTAATTTTGTCATTGTTTGATTAATGGCACAAATTTTCAGTATTCATATTGAATTCAAAAACTCCTTTCATTTTAGCGCTTTTTAAAATGTTTAAAAATCTTAAATGTAGTAAAAAATGTTTGTTATTATATTTAAATTAAGATTTTTTGTCAAATTTGGTATGTTTTCTACATGTTTTGAATATTTATATTGAATTTGAGCAGCTTTTAATTTTAGCGTTTTTTTATAAAAACACTATTTTTTACTTTTTTGTTTTGCTATTTTGATAAAACCGAGATTACTTTAAGTTTTTTAAGACCAAATTGTTTTTACCGAAATAGCTTGAATGATTATTATGAATTTTAACATATTTCGTTTTAGTGCTTTTTATAAAAATCAATGATTTTTTGGATTTTTTTCGTAATTCTGTCATTGTTTGATTAATAGCACAAGTTTTCATTATTCATATCGAATTCAAAAACTCTTTTTCATTTTAGAGCTTTTAAAAATATTTAAAAAGTATAGGTAAAAAAAATAAAAATATATTTCTCATTTTACGTAGATAAAGGATCTTTGTAAAATTTTTATGTTTCCGACATATTTAGTGTATAAATATTGAAGAAATGCTGTTTTTGATTTTAGCGCTTTTTATGGAAACACTAAATTTTGAACTTTTTATTTTTCTATTTTATAAAAATCAATGTTACTTAAAGATATTTAAGGAAAATTGTCAATGTCGAAATACTTTTGAATGATTATAATGAATTTAAGCATATTTCGTTTTAGTGCTTTTTATAAAAATCAATGATTTTTGGAACTTTTTTTGGTTATTTAGTCATTGTTTGATTAATAGCACAAAATTTCCATGTTTATATTGAATTAAATTTTTTTTTTCATATAAGCGCTTTTTAAAATTTTTAAAAAATATTATAAATAGCGAAAAAAAATGTTGTCATTATATGTAAATCAAGGACTTTTTTAATTTTTTTTAAGTTTCCGATATGTTTTGTGTATTAATATTAAAAAAAGCTGTTTAAGATTTTAGCGCTTTTTATAAAAACACCAACTTTTGATTTTTTTGTTTTGCTATTTGGAAAAAATCAACGTTATTTTAAGTTATTTAAGACAGAAATGTTCTTACGGAAATAGTTTGAATTGCTAGAATGAATTTAAACATGTTTTATTTTAGTGCTTTTTATAAAAATCAATGATTTTTTTAACTTTTTTTTGTAATTTAGTCATTGTATGATTAAAAGCACAAATTTTCATTAATTGTATTGAATTCAAGAACTCTTTTCATTTGAGCGCTTTTTAAAATATTTAAAAATAGTGAAAAAAAAGTGTTAGCTATTATATGTAAATCAAGGGCTTTTGTAAAATGCATTGTTTCCAACAGGTAGTGACCATTGTATTGAATTAAAGTTGCTTTCGATTTTAGCGCTTTCATGAAAACACCAGCTTTTGACTTTTTTGTTTTGCTATTGTGTAAAAATCAACGTTATTTTGTTTTTTCTTAAGGCAGAAATGTTCCTACCGAAATAGTTTGAATGATTCTAATGAACTTAATCATATTTCGTTTTAGTGCTTTTCATAAAACTGAATGATTTTTAGAATTTCTTGTTACGAGTGTTCCCACAAAATGTTTTTGTTTCCATATTGTATCCGAGTTGAGTTTTATTTTAGCGCTTTTTATAAAAACACTATTTTTGACTTTTTTGTTTTGCTATTTTGTAAAAATAAACGTTATTGTTTAAAAATAAATTGTTATTGCCGAAAAAGTTTGAATGATTATAATGAATTTAAACACATTTCGTTTTAGTGCTTTTATAAAAATCAATGATTTTTTTAACTTTTTCGGTTACTTTGTCTATATTTGATAAAATCCTCAATTTATATGTGTATTTATATTTTATTGAAGCGGTTTTTTATTTTAGCGCTTTTTATAAAAACACTAATTTTTAACTTTTTTGTTTTGCTATTTTGTAAAATTCAACGTTATTTTTAGCTTTTTAAGGGTAAATTTATATTTCCGATATATTTTAATTATTTATATTCAATTGAAGGGATTTTTAATTTAGTGCTTTTCTTAAAACTCAAAGATTTTTGGAAAATTTTTTGTTATTTTTTTATGGTTTGATATATTCCACATATTTGCCATACTTATATTGAGTTAAAACATTTTTTCATTTTAGCGCTTTTAATAAAAATCACTCAACTTCAAAAAAAAACATGCCTTCTAATGCTTTATACGGGAAAGTCCCCAATGTCTAGTAGTAATTTTTGTTTTCATCTTGGAAAAACCTCTTAACTTAAGGATTTTACTATCTTACTATTCTCCATAAATGATAAAAATCCCCCAGAAAAAATCTATAAAATCCAAAATCATTTCTAATTCTGTAACCAACTTAAAACAAATACATTCTAGTCAATTAGTTTAAAATATTTGTTTACAATTATTTACTACTTAAGCCACATAATTTTTGTTAATAATATTACAAAAAAACAACAACTGCAATTTCAATAACAAGCGGCAATAAACAACAACAACAAAACCAACAGCAGCAACAAGCAGCAGGAACAACATCAATAAATAGTTGACAATAACAGCAAAACGAAAGAAAGCCAGAGGAGAGAAGAAAAAACGCTGAATTTAAAATAAATTACGTTTATGGCTTTTACGTCACCGGTTGGTCGTTTTTGTTGTAGTTGTTGTTTTTATTCCACTAAAAACTAACAATTTTTTGTTTTAGTTGTAAACATTATTGTAAAACTTATAATGTTGTTGTTGCTGTTAGTTATTTTCTTATTTATTTGTTGCTTTTTGTCAGATATTTTCCTTTTCTTATTTACGTTTTTCTGTCTTTGTCGTTGGTTTTTCTTCTTAATGTTGTAGTTATTGCTGCTGTATTGAATTTTTACTGTTGTTTTTGTGTTTAATTACAAGTTGACGTTTTTTTTTCTTGCTGCTACTTCTGTTTCTTGTTATTTGCTTTCAATTGCTTGGAACAGAAAGAAAAAGAGATAGAAAAGCAGAGGTTCTTAAATAGGTAAAAACAGATAGATTTGATATTTAAAAAACGCCTAAATTTTAAAATCTTTTCAGTATTTAAAATAAAAGAAAATATGTTCAAAATGTAAATTTTAACTCAAATTTATAACAAAATAAAATAAGAACGATTTTTATAAAAAGCGCCAAAATGGAAAATTTTTGAAATTCAATATTAATATTAGAAATATACCAGATTTATCGATTTATTTTAAAATAATATAAAATTTGCCAAAATTGATTAAGTTTAATAAAAAGCACTAAAATAAAAAATCATTTTAACTTAATAAATATTGAAAATATATACAAAGAATTTAATCAAGAACTAAAAAAAATAATAATTTTTGAAAAAAATAAAATTTTTTTAAAAAGCGCTTAAATAAAAAAGTTCTTGAATACAACATGAATATGTAAAATTTGTGGGATTAATCAAACCATAACTAAATAACAAAAAATGTGTCAAAAATCATTGATTTTCATGAAAAGCACTTAAATAAATTACGTTTAAAATCAATATAATCCTTTAAACTACTTCGAGAATAACTATTTAGCCTTATAAACTTGAAAATGAAGTTGAATCTTACAAAACAGCAAAACAAAAAAAAGTGAAAAATAGAGTTTTTATAAAAAGCGCTTAAATTAAAAACTACTTAAATTCAATATAAGTATTCAAAACATATAGAAAACATAACAAATTTGACAAAAATCCTTGATTTACATATAATAACAAACATTTTTTAATCCATTTTTAAGATTTTTAAAAAATTTTAAAAAGCGCTCAAATGAAAAATGTTATTAAATACAATATCAATACAGAAATTTTGTGGGATTAATCCAACAATGACTAAAAAACAAAAATATTACGAAAAGTCATTGATTTTTATAAAAAGCACTAAAACAAAATACGTTTAAATTTTATATAATCTTTCAATCTATTTCGACAATAATAATTAAACCTTAAATAACTGCAAATAACAATGATTTTTACAAAACAAAAAACTTAAAATTTGGGGTTTAAATTCAACATAAGTATTCAAAACATGTAGGAAACATAAGTTTGACAAAAATCCTTGATTTACATATAATAGCAAACATTTTTTAGTCCATTTTTAGGATTTTTTAAAAAATTTAAAAAGCGCTGAAATGAAAAATGTTTTTAAATACAATATAAATACAGAAAATTTGTGGGATTAATCCAACAATGACTAAAAAACAAAAATATTACGAAAAGTCATTGATTTTTATAAAAAGCGCTAAAACAAAATACATTTAAATTTAATATAATCTTTCAATCTATTTCGACAATAATAATTTAACCTTAAATAACTGCAAATAACAATGATTTTTACAAAACAACAAAACAAAAAACTTAAAATTTGGCGTTTTTATAAAAAGCGCTAAAATTAAAAACTGCTTAAATTCAATATAAGTATTCAAAACATGTAGAAAACATAAACAATTTTACATAAATAATAAATAATTGAAAAAGGCTTTGATTTTTACCAAACAGCGAAACAAAAAAGTGAAAAATAGAGTTTTTATAAAAAGCGCTAAAATTAAAAACTGCATAAATTCAATATAAATATTCGAAACATGTCGGAAACATAAAACATTTTACAAAAATCTTTGATTTACATGACAACGGCAACTTTTTTTCGTCATTTTTTAATTTTTATTAAATAATTTAAAAAGCGCCTAAATGAAAAATGTTCTTAAACACAATGTGAACATGGAAACTTTGTGTCATTAATCAAACAGTTACTACATAACAAAACAATTACCAAAAATTATTGTATTTTATGAAAAACTCTAAAACATAATACGATTAAATTCAATAAAACCATTCAATTTACATATTTCGGGAATAAAAATTAAGCCTTAAATAACTGAAAGTAATTGATTTTTCCAAAATTGCAACACAAAAAAATCAAAAGTAAGTTTATTTATAAAAAGCGCTAATATTAAAAACAGCCTAAATTCAATATAAATATCCGAAACCTGTCAAAAACATACAAATTTTTACAAAAACTCTTTTTTTTCATATTCTTCTTTTGTAATCCTTGTCTCCCAATGGAGCATAGGGCCTGATTTTCATAAAAATTTCACCTAAGAAAAAGCACTAACATTTAATTTCTAGGAAAATAAAACGAAATGTAAACTTCCTTATGATTATTTAGATTTCATGAAAAGCTCCAAAACATAAAATCAGAAAAATTGATGAAAATATGAAAAAAAAAAACCGTTAAACCCACAATCTGATGCAATTTTTATTTTGTCTTACTTTATAAATTATTTACCTCTTCCTTATAAAAAAATAATACAAATTTTCAACATTTTTTGTATTTTTTTGCATTTTCGTCACAATTTGTGCTCTAACCTCAATCTAGTTTTCATAATAAATGAATGACTTTAATCTAAATTAATTTTTTCCTACAATTTACGCATTTGTAAAGAAAAAAATAAAAAATAAAATCAAATAAATAATATTACAAATAAACTAGTTGACCTCAAAAAAAGTTGTTAATTAATAATTCAATACGAGATCGCTGCTGATCACTGCGAATGTAAAGAAATAGGCGAAAGTTGGAACTTATTTAGAATATGAAGAGTATTAAAGATACGTTTTAAGAAAAAAATATAACTAGAAAAACTAGATTTATGAGTTATTTTTTAATTTTATAAAAAAAAATCTGGTAATGTAACATATTTTTTAACTGATTTCTTGAAGTTAGAAAAAATTGTAACATTTTTAATTTTTTTTTTTTAACTTAACTCTATTACTTTTTGCCTTCAACACAGGAAATATAACAAGTTTTTATTTCCAATTGACATTTACAAACGTAAAAATTGGAGTTATATTAATCCAGATATATTAATCCAGATTTAGTACTATTTTTTATGGTTAAATTTTCAGTTTTGTCGATTAAACACATTTCTGCTATTTTGAATACTTATAATATCTAAAATTTATAAAAAATTAAAAGCATTTTGTAGTTTTAATAATTTTAAATTTTAGTGCTTTTTTCAAACTCGATTTTGGTTAACATTTTGATGTATTATTTTAAGTATTTATTTATTTACTCTTATGATTATTGATATTCACTTTTAAAATTAGAAGTTTTTGTTGTTTTTTATTTTAGCGATTTTTTCAAAATACGAATTAATGAAATTTTTGGCATAACCTTTCTGCATTTATCTAAATTTTGTTCGTATTTGCAATCCTGAATGGCTTTTAATAAACTGAAAATTAGTTAAAACAAATTTAGTTGATTTTTAATTTAAGAGCTTTTTTCAAAAGTTATTTTTTTTAACACTTTGAAGCATTATTATGGTTATTAATGTATCGTTTAGCATTATTTTTTATTATATTTAAATATTTACCATAAATCGTGAAGTTTTAGAGATTTTTTATATTGGCGTTTTTTAGTAAAAACTAATATTTGAAAATATAAACATTACTTTTGGAGCTTATAACACTTTTATTCATATTTCCACAAAACTTAATACTTTTAAAGATTTTTAAGATTTAGTTTTAACAAATTTTGAGGCTTATTTATTTTAGCGCTTTTTTGATAAATGCTCTAAAACAAAATAAGAAGTCAATTATTTTCAGCGTTTATTTGATTTATTGAATACTTTAAGAGATCTTGTACCACATTATTCCGTTTTTGACTACTTTTTATTTGAGCGCTTTTTGCTAAAAATTAATTTTAAACACATTCGAATGTAACATTTCCCTTAAATTTCCATGTCTTTTGTATTTTTAAATAGTTTTGACTGTCTGGCTACTTCAATTTCATAAATTCTGGTACATTTTATTTAAGCGCTTTTTTCAAAGTTCTACTTTAAAGATACTTTAGGTAATAATTTTCAATATTTTATGTTTTTTCTGGATTATTGGAAAGATATTTTAAGTTATTTTAGTGTGTGGCTACTTTAAGTTCAAAACCTGTTAAATTTTATTTAAGTGCTTTTTCTAAATTCTATTTTAAAGACATTTTAATTAACAATTTTCAATATTTTAAGTTATTTTTGGGTTATTGGAAAGATATTTTAAGTTATTTTAGTGTCTGGCTACTTTAATTTCAAAACCAGGTAAATTTTATTTAAGCGCTTTTTTCAAAATTCTATTTTAAAGATATTTTAAGAAATAATTTTCCAAATTTTAAGTTAATTTCGATTAATGTGCATTGATTTTAATGTTTTTTTTTTGTATCTGGCTTCTTCAATTTCATAAAACCTGATACATTCTATTTAAGCGTTTTTTTTTTCAAAATTCTATTTTAAAGATATTTGAAGAAATAATTTTCAAAATTTTAAGTTATTTTTGATTATTAGGGATTGATTTTAATGTTTTTTTTGTATCTAGCTTCTTCAATTTCATAAAAGCTGATACATCTTATTTAAGCGTTTTTTTTTAAATTATATTTTAAAGATATTTTAAATAAAAATTTGTAATATTTCAGGTTATTTTTGATTATTGGTGATTAAGTTTAATGATTTTTTATATCTGGCTTCTTCAATTTCATAAAACCTGATACATTTTATTCAAGTGCTTTTTTCAAAATTCTATTTTAGAGATATTTTAATTAATAATTTTCAATATTTTATGTTATATTTGGGTTATAGGATTGTTTTTAATGTTTTTTGTATCTGTCTTTATTTCATTTTTTTAAAACCTGATATATTTTATTTAAGAGCTTTTTTTTTAAATAATTTATTTAAAGATATTTTAAGTAATAATTTTCAATATTTTAAGTTATTTTTGATAATGGGCGATTAATGTTAATGTGTTTTTGTATCTGTCTACATCAATTTTATAAAACCTAATACATTTTATTTGAGCGCTTTTTTTTAAATTAAATTTTAAAGATATTTTATGTAAAAATATATAGTATTTAAGGTTAATTTTTGATTATTGAAGACCGATTTAAATGTTTTTAGTATTTGGCTGCATTAATTTCAAAAAAACTGGGTACATTTTTTAAAGCGATTTTTTCAAAATTTTATTTGTTCAAAATTTTATTTGTAAGACATTCTATGTAATAATTTCCAATGTTTTAAGTTATTTTTGGATTACGGGGGCTTGATTTTCATGTTTTGTCTTCATTATATAAATATTTCGATGTTTTTTATTTTGGCGCTTTTTTCATAAAAGCTTTTAATAAGCTTTTTTCAGTATATGGGCGATATGCTGAGTACTTTAAGACATTTTTTTCTTATTTTTATTTGTTTTTAGTGTCTGAATACTTTAATTTTATAAAAACTAATACATTTTATTTAAGTGCTTTTTTCAAAATTCTTTTTTAAAGACATTTAAAGTTATAATTTTTAAAATTTTAAGTATTGTTTGGATTATTGAAAATTGTTTTAATGTTTTGTCTTCATTATTTAAATATTTTGATCATATTTTATTTTAGCGCTTTTTTAATAAAAGCTCTAAAACAATTTTTAAAATATTTTTTTAGTAAATTGGCGATATGCCGAGTAATTTAAGCGTTTTTTTTTTTTAAATCACATGATAGTCAACTTCAGGCATAATTTTTGTTTTTAAAGTATTTCAACTGACGTTTTAAAAACTTTCTAGTGTTTTTCTGATTTCAGTTTAATAGAATTTGATGATATTTCGTCTAAGCGCTTTTTTTAATTCGATTTTAAAAGCATTTCAATATAATTCTTTAAATTTTTCGTCGAAATATTAGAATTATTTCTGCTTTTGAGTCTAGTGTAGACAACTCACAGCATTCCAAGCGCTTTTAATTCATTTAAAATTCTAATGTTATGCTTATCAATTTCTTGTTATAAAAATCATAAAATATTTATGATTTGAAAAAAATAAAAATAAAAAAATATTCTCATAGTTTTGTCATTACATCAGTGTTAATTTGTTATTGCATTAATGTTACTAAATACATTTAACAGCCAACTAACTACGATGACTACCACGATTAAAGCTTCAAGTCAATTGTTAATACATCTGCTTTATATCAGTCATATAAAAAGTTGCTGCAGGTTCTGCTTCTCAATTTTGCCAGAAAAAACTATACAGTCATGCCATCATGTAACAGACATTAGAGTAATTGTTTAAACACATGCTGTAGTCTTAGTCCGTCTCGTTTATAGTATGTATTTGTTTTAGTAATCATTTCAAAATTGAACAAAAAAGCAACTGCAACTATCAGTAGTTTCGAGTGTAGAGCTTACTATTTACTCAATAATATTTAACTACACGTTACACATCTAGCAACAATCTCAAACTACCTTGTCTATCTCTATCGAAAAAAAAAAACAGAAATGAAATAAATAAATACTTTCTATAAAAAATTAAATAAATGCCGGTCTTTTTTCTAATTTTTGCACATGCAATCACTTTTTAGTGCTCTCCAAATGCTGCTGCTAGCGTTTGATTGTTACAGCTACAACAAGCTGGGAATAATTCAGAGGTTCTTAAACTGTTTTTAACAAAATTTTATGGCATTTGTGTTGTTTTAGATTTTGGCGATTTTTTTATTTAAGCGTTTTTTTTCAAACTTATTCTAGTAACATTTAGTCATTTGATTTTTGTTTTTAAAGCTTTTCCTATATATTCGGAAGAATTTATAGTAATTTTAGGTTCTTATGTTCCAAATTTTGGTAATATTCTATTTAAGTGCTTTTAACTTAAATGTCTACAAATAGGTTTAGACGTTCCTTGATGGGTATTGAATATATTCGAAATAATTCTAGATAATTATTAGGATATCCAAAGTCAAAATTGTTTGTTTTTGCACTATTTTTACAATAATTTATTTTAGTGCTTTTTCTAGAAACTGATATAATGGACAATTTGGCTCACTACTTTTGGAAGCTTATGTTATTTTTGTATTAGTTAAATGTCTTTTTCGTTCTTTTAATATAATTTCAAAACATTAGCAATGTTTTTATTTTGGCGCTTTTACTTAAACTGGTTTGGGAACTTGAAATATATATTTTTTTGGGTTTAGCGATTTTCTGAACACTTTAAAATAAGAATTCAGTACAAGAAAGTTATTTCAATATTTTGATAATTTTTTATTTTGGCGTTTTTTTTTTTTTTTTTTTGCAAGAATTGACATTACAAACAATTTAAAGTATAATTTTGGGTATTTTGAGCAATTTAATATATATTTAATTGTTTAATTGTCATTACTCTTTATACTTTTCATACACATTTTGCGAAATTTTTGATGATTTCAAAATTCTAGCGCTTTTTGCTAAAATATATTTAAAAGAAAATTTTAAGCATTATTCCTAGTTCTTCTGCTCTTTCTATGAGTTAAGAATAAATTTTTTTAATTTAAGTTGTTTCTTAAAAAAAATTGTACTTTTTTTATTTAAACGTTTTTTAACGCGTCATAATTTCTAGTTTTTCTGCACTTCCTATGAGTTTAGAATACATTTTTTTTAATTTAAGTTGTTTCTTAAAAAAATATATACTTTTTTTATTTAAGCGTTTTTTCTGAAATGGCTTAAACGCGTCAAAGCTTTATGATGCGTTATTCCTAGTATTTCTATAAAACTCTTAAATATTTTTTTTTTTAATTTTAGTTGTTGCTGTTTCTGAAATGTTTTATTTAAGCGTTTTTTTTCTGAAATGACCGTAAAGACGTTGAATCATTATATAGATGCTTTTGTTTGTTACAATACGTTTTATTTTTTTATATTTGGAATATTTTTTATATTAGCGCTTTTTGTGAAATTGATATTATGAACCATTTGAACACGTCGAAGCATTATGGAGAGGCTATTGACTATCGCCCAATACTTTTGATAGTTGTAATATCTTTTAGTTTGATATATGGGTTATTTTTTATTTTAGCGCTTTTTTTAATTGATTTCATTGACCATTTGACTTATTATTTTACCTATTTTGAGCTATTTTTCTAACTCATTGATTCATTCGTGGCCTTAGCTAAATGTTTTCGATTGCATATATTTGGATGGATGATATTCTATTTAAGTGCTTTTTGAGTAAAATATCTTTTTCTATTAATTTTCTACTGTGTTTTTGCGAAATTTTTATAACTCTTGTGTACTTTCTTCGTAAATTGTTAATATCTTTCAAATATAATAGTAAAATTTGCACCTTTTAACAATTTTTTATTTAAGTGCTTTTGTGCTCAAAATGATTTTTTGGTTATTTTAAGGCTTTTTTTTCGTGTTTTTTGAGTATTTGTTAAGTTTTTTTTTTTTGTTACTTTTGCAATAATTTTACAATTTTATTGCTATAAAGTTTGATATCTTGTTTAGGCGCTTTTTTCCTAAAAATAACCTTAAACATTTTAAAATATAATTTGTGGTATATTGGAGTCTTTCTTAATACATTTTTATATTGAAAGGAAATTTATTTCGTAATTTTGGCGATATTTTGTTTAAGCGTTTTTTTTTTTCAAAAATTGATTTTATGAATATTTTCATTCAAATTTTTATATATCATTCCAAGTAATTACAAATTATTGAACAAAATTTTAGATATCAGTTCAGTTTTTATAATTTTTTGTTTAAGAGCTTTTTTTGTAATTTAGTCTTAGGAAAATTTTATTATTTTATTATAAATGAGCGTTATATAAAACAATATTCACACAAGTATGGAATATTTAGTAAAATATCAACCACAAATAAAAATAATGCCATTTTCGTTTTAGCGCTTTTTTCAAAACCAATTTTTTGGAAGATTTCGAGGCACTATTTCTAATATTTTGGCTTTACGGATCATTATATTTGACATTTGCTAATAGTTACAGCAGCACTAAGCTATTATCGGGCTTTTTTGTTTTAGCGCTTTTTTCTAAAATCGAGTTTTTTTACTATTTCGATGCTTAATGTTTTGTATTTCGACGCCTTTGAGCATTAAATTCAGTATTTGTTAATATTGACTAGAGTATTCAAACATTTTGACGATTTTTTGTCTTAGCGTTTTTTTCCCAAAATCATTTATAAGAGCAATTTGATTTTTGTTTGTGATTTTAAGGCGTAAAAGAACATTATTTGAGTTATTTGGTTACAATTTTCATAATATAGACCTATTCTAGCGTTTTCTTCATTCTAGTGCTTTTTATTAAATCAGATTTTTTGGACATTTTGAGGTATTTTTTCAATCTTTAAGCATTTTTAAAGTACTGAAATAGTTATAAACACTATAATTTATTATTAAATGGTTCTTTATATAAAATTTAACAAAATTTTCTCATTATTTATTAACTTCACAGACATGCATGAATAGTTTAAACTATTAAAGTGAAAAGAAATTAATATTTTTCACTTAAACAATAACATTAGCAACTAAAAATATTTAGCAAACATTTTCAAAGCCAAACAGAAAATTTTAAAATGTAGAATGAGCAAAATTTTAAAAATATTATTTCACTTTTGAAAAAAAACTTTGAGAAGAAAACAACAATAACAACTTAAAAGAAATTTGTAATAAAAATATTTTGTAGTTTATTTTTGTAATGAAACTCAAGGTGAAAATAATATGTGAAATTAAATGAAATATAAATGTTTTAAAGAAAAATATCGGGTGATTTTTTTTTATGATCTATACCGAAAAATTTTTTATAGAAAAATTTTTATACAGAAAAAATTTTTTTAGGAAAATTTTTATACCGAAAAATTTTCTTTAGACAAATTTTTACACCGAAAAATTTTCTATATAAAATTTTTTGTACCTAACAATTTTCTAAAAAAAATTTTTATACCGAAAAATTTTCTATAGAAAAATTTTTATACCGAAAAATTTTCTATAGAAAAATTTTTATACCGAAAAATTTTCTCTAAAAAATATTTTTATACCGAAAAATGTTCTATAGAAAAATTTTTATACCGAAAAATTTTCTATAGAAAAATTTTTATACCGAAAAATTTTCTATAGAAAAATTTTTATACCGAAAAATTTTCTATAGAAAAATGTTTATATCGAAAAATTTTCTCTAAAAAATATTTTTATACCGAAAAATTTTCTATAGAAAAATTTTTATACCGAAAAATTTTCTATAGAAAAATTTTTATACCGAAAAATTTTCTATAGAAAAATTTTTATACCGAAAAATTTTCTATAGAAAAATTTTTATACCGAAAAATTTTCTATAGAAAAATTTTTATATCGAAAAATTTTCTATAGAAAAATTTTTATACCGAAAAATTTTCTATAGAAAAATTTTTATACCGAAAAATTTTCTATAGAAAAATTTTTATACCGAAAAATTTTCTATAGAAAAATTTTTATACCGAAAAATTTTCTATAGAAAAATTTTTATACCGAAAAATTTTCTATAGAAAAATTTTTATACCGAAAAATTTTCTATAGAAAAATTTTTATACCGAAAAATTTTCTATAGAAAAATTTTTATACCGAAAAATTTTCTATAGAAAAATTTTTATACCGAAAAATTTTCTATAGAAAAATTTTTATACCGAAAAATTTTCTATAGAAAAATTTTTATACCGAAAAATTTTCTATAGAAAAATTTTTATACCGAAAAATTTTCAATAGAAAAATTTTTATAACGAAGAATTTTATATAGAAAAATTTTTATACCGAAAAATTTTCTATAAAAAAATTTTTATACCAAAAAATTTTCTATAGAAAAATTTTTATACCGAAAAATTTTCTATAGGAAAATTTTTATACCGAAAAATTTTCTATAGGAAAATTTTTATACCGAAAAATTTTCTATAGGAAAATTTTTATACCGAAAAATTTTCTATAGAAAAATTTTGATACCGAAAAATTTTCTATAGAAAAATGTTTATAACGAAAAATTTTCTATAGAAAAATTTTTTATAGAAAAATTTTTGTACCGAAAAATTTTCTATAGAAAAATGTTTGTACCGAAAAATTTTCTATAGAAAAATTTTTACACCGAAAAATTTTCTATAGAAAAATTTTTATACCAAAAATTTTCTATACAAAAATTTATGCCAAAAAATTTTCTGTACAAAGATTTTTACACTGAAAAACTTTGTATAAAAATATTTTAAAACGAATAATTTTCTCTGCAAAAATTTTCGGTACTAACATTTGTATATCTAAAAATTTGTTGGTATTATTCGGAATAAAAATCTTTTTATTGAAAATTTTTCGGTATAAAAATAAAATTTTTTGGTAAAAAAAATTTTTCGCTATAAAAATTTTTCTATAGAAAATTTTCGCTATAAAAATATTTCTATAGAAAATTTTTCGCTATACAAATTTTTTATAGAAAATTTTTCTATGGAAAATTTTTCGCTATAAAAATTTTTCTCTAGAAAATTTTTCGGAAAAAAAAAATTTTTAATACAAAATTTTTCTATAGAAAATTGTTTGATATACAAATTTTTCTATAGAAAATTTTTTTATATTAAAATTGTCCTATATACAATTTTTCTGTATAAAAATTTTTTATTTGAAAAATTACCGAAAATTTTTTTGATATAAAAAGTTTTGATTAAAAAATTGTTCGTTACAAAATTTTTTTCTATAGAAAATTTTTGTTTTTTTTTGTTGTTTTTGGTTTAAATTCTTTTTTAGAAAACTTTTGTTATTCAATTTTTTCTTTAGAAAATTTTCGCTATAAAAATGTTTTTGGTATAAATTCTTTTATGGAAAATTTTTCGATATAAACATTTTTTGGTATAGAAAATCTTTTGGTGTGAAAATGTATCTATAAAAATTTTTCGGTATAAAAAATGTATCTATAGAAATTTTTGATATCAAAATTTTTCCATAGAAAATTTTTCGGTATCAAAATTTTTCCATCCAAAATTTTTTAGTATAAAAATGTTGCTATAGAAAATTTTTGGGTATAGAAATTTTTCTTTAGAATTTTTTTTTTTTTGGAAAAATTTTTTTATAGAAAATTTGTTGATATAAAAATTTTTAAATTTTTCAAATTTTTTAAACATAAAAATTTTTCTGTAAAAAATTCTTCAGTATAAAATTTTTTGTATAGAAAATTTTTCAGTATAAAAATTTTACTTTAGAAAATTTGTCAGTATAAAAATTGTTTCTAAAGAAAATTTTTCAGCATAAAAATTGTTTTATAGAAATTTTTTCAATATAATAATTTTTTGGCCCAAAAATTTTCTTTGTTTAAAATTTTCGATATCAAAATTTTTCTTTAGGAAATTTTTCGGTATAACTTTTTTTTTAGAAAATTTTTCTATAGAAAGTTTTTCAATTTATCTACAAAAATTTCTTTATAAAAAGTATTTCCGTATAAAACTTTTCTATAAAAAATATTCCGTTATAAATGTTTTTCTATAAAAAAAATTTTCGATATAAAAATTTTTGTATCAAAAAAATGTTTGATATAAAATTTTTTCTAGGGAAAATTATTTGAAGAACTTCTCCCTAAAAGTTTTTTGGTATAAAAAATTCTCTAAAATTTACAATTGAAATTTCTTTCTTACATATTCTTTCCTATGATTTGTACAGAGTTGCAATGGCTTTCCAAGCCGCATTTTTTAAGACTTGACGCCGTTATGATTTGTATAGAGCCACTAGCTTGATAAGCCACTGCAAGGCTTATTAAGCCACTTCTTTTAAAACGTGGCACCGTTACAAAATTTCTTGAAACTTTGTTTTCTTTTTATCTTTGATTTCTGCAGAGTTACAGTGGCTTGGAAAACTTCTTTCAAAACTTGACGCCGTTGTGAATTTCCTTGCAACTTTGTTATCTTCTTACCTTTGATTGGTACAGAGTTGCATTTCTTATTAACCAAATCTGATCTTATCATCCAACTATTATCCGCTTATTGTTATTATAAGCAATTTCCCGATTATTTCCTTGTTAAATTATGATTTTTATTGTTTTATAAGAAAACAATATCTATTACAAATTTACAAGTGAAAGTTGGATTATAATGAATTTTTTGTTTTTTTTTTCTGTTTTATATAAAGAAAATAATTGTTGCACGTGCATTAAGAAAATCGGAGAAAAAAAATTGTTAAAATAAAGAAAATAAATTTTGACCACATTCGCTGGGGAAACCAAAACAACAACAAAAAAACTTTCTATTTTTCAAATTGCATTTATTATTATTATTTAGAAAAAAAAAATCATACAATTTTTATTTAAGGAAAATTTGAAAAATATAATAATAGCAGAAAAATAAACCTTTTTCCAAAGCAAAAAAAAAACCAAACAAGAGGTCATTTTTATTTAAGGAAAGTTTTCATATTTTGCAAATTTATAAAAAAAAAGTTATAACTGAAATTTCTATAGACTCCAAAATCTTTTCTAAAGCCTAGAAGAAAACAGAAAACAACTCCAGAATTGGCCTTAGGTCACTTGAAATACATTTATTTTTATGATTAAGAGAAAATTTTCAAACAAATTTCAGCAAAAAAAAAAAAAAAAAAATCTACAAATTCTTCAAACAAATGTTAATCTACGCATGCAACAAAACAAATTATTATTTGTGCAACATTTTTAGATACACTCTTACAACTTCAACTGTTCAACTGCTCTTCAACAAATGAAGTTGCAACGTTTTTTTTAGTCCCATGGCATAAATGTTAGTTCTTAGAATATGCAATAATTCTAACAGCCAATATTGTTGTTAGCATTGTGGTTAGATCTTGGCATTAGCAATTGTTGCCATTGCTGCTTCTGCTGTTGCATCTGATAATGATGATATTGAAAATTGCCATAATGCTAAATATAATTGAGTTGTAGTTTTTACTGACAGCCAACAATTTCGACTCGTAACTTCAGGATTTTCTGTTATTTTTTTCCTTCTTTGACTTAATGAATATGTGTAGTAAAATTTGCCACAAATATTTTACTGTCGGGCTACCACAGAGTTTTTTTAATAACAAATATCAGAAAATAATAGATGAAATGAAATTAATAACTATTTGTGATTGAGTTGTTTTGGCTTGAAAATATGGTCAGAACAAATTTTCTTCATAAAAACTTCAGAGACACAAATTATAGGTTGTTTTGTTATATTGATGTAACTTTTAATTAAGGCTTTTGTTGGCAATTGTCACCGCAATGATTTATTATTAAAATATTTTTAATAAAAGAACAAAATGGAATTTTCTTTATGAAAATATGAATTATTTTTGGAATATAATTCATATTTACATCAATATAACAATAGTACAATTGTTATATTGATGTAACTTTTAATTGATATTTATGTAGCTAATTGTTACCATAACGATTTACTGCTCTCATATTTCCAATACAAGATTTAAATATTAGAATTTCTATAACAAAAATTTTAATTCTATTGCATCCCGAAACGCCAAACTACATACATTTTTCTATAGAAAATTTTTCGCTACATAAATTTTTCTCTAGAAAATTTTTCGGTATAAAAATGTTTCAATAGAAAATTTTTCTGTAGAAAACTTTTCTATAGAAAATTTTTCGGTAAAAAAATGTTTTGCTATACAAATTTTTCTGTAGAAAATTTTTTGCTATAAAAATTTTTCTCTACAAAAATTTTTCTATTTCTATTTTTCGGTATAAAAATTTTCTATAAAAAATTTTTTTATAAAAAAAATTTTTCGAAATTATTCTTTAGAAAATTTTTCGGTATACAAATTTTTCTATAGCAAATTTTTCCGTATCAACATTTTCCTAAGAAAATTTTTCTATAGAAAATTTTTCGGTTAAAAATTTTTCTTTAGAAAATTTTTGGGTAGAAAAGTTTTTCTATAGAAATATTGAAATAGAAAACTATCCGCTATAAATTTTTCTTTAAAAAATTTTTCTATAGAAAATTTTTCGTACAAAAAGATTTGGTATAAAAAATTTTTCGAAAAAAAAAAAATTTTCTGTAGAAAATTTTTCGTAAAAAAAATTTTCTATAGAAAATTTTTGGTAAAAAAAAAATTTCTAAAAAAAAAATTCGTAAAAAAAATTTTTTCGGTAAAAAAAAAAATTTCTATAGAAAATTTTTCAATAAAAAAATTTTCTATAGAAAATTTTTCAATAAAAAAAATTTTCTATAGAAAATTCTTCAATAAAAAAAATTTTCTATAGAAAATTTTTCAATAAAAAAATATTTCTATAGAAAATTTTTAATAAAAAAAATTTCTATAGAAAATTGTTCAATAAAAAATTGTTCTGTGATATTAGAGTTAAGGATAACTTGACTTCGGTTTTTGTTTTTTAGTGTTGTCAATATTTATTTTAATTATTTATTTATACAAAAATTTGTTCGTTGATGTCCAGTTTTTTAGTTTTAATTAAATAGTTAAAGAAAAAATAAACAACACAAAAAAATGCAATTAAGTTAAAATAAAGCAGACTCAAAGTCCCCTGAAGAAGTTTCCACCAAAGAAACGAAACGTTGGGAGTATGTAAATGAAAAAATTTTGAAGTTTTATTTACACTAAAAATAAAATAACTGACCATACAAGCCTAAAGGTAACCCCTTATGAAATCAAAAAAAATTTGTCTATAGAAAATTTTTCGGTAAAAAAATTTTCTATAGAAAATTTTTCGGTAAAAAAATTTTTCTATGGAAGATTTTTCGGTAAAAAAATTTTTCTATGGAAGATTTTTCGGTAAAAAAATTTTTCTATAGAAAATTTTTCGGTAAAAAAATTTTTCTATAGAAAATTTTTCGGTAAAAAAATTTTTCTATAGAAAATTTTTCGGTAAAAAAATTTTTCTATAGAAAATTTTTTGGTAAAAAAATTTTTCTATAGAAAATTTTTTGGTAAAAAAATTTTTCTAAAGAAAATTTTTCAGTAAAACAAATTTCTATAGAAAATTTTTCGTAAAAAAAAAATTTCTATAGAAAATTTATGGTAAAAAAAAATTTTCTATAGAAAATTTTTCGGTATAAAAATTTTTCTATAGAAAATTTTTCGTCAAATGAATTTTCTATAGAAAATTTTTCTATAGAAAATTTTTCGTAAAAAAAAATTCTATAGAAAATTTTTCGGTAAAAAATTTTCATATAGAAAAAATTTAATTTACCGAAAAATTTTTCTATAGAAAATTTTTCGGTAAATTTTTCTGTAGAAAATTTTTCGTAAAACAAAAAATTTTTTTTACGAAAATTTTTCTATAGAAAATTTTTCGTAACAAAAAATTTTCTACAGAAAATTTTTCGGTAAAAAAATTTTTCTATAGAAAATTTTTCGTAAAAAAAATTTTCTACAGAAAATTTTTCGGTAAAAAGTTTTTCGGTTTAAACATTTTTCTTTAGAAAATTTTTCGGTAAAAAAAATTTTTCTATAGAAATTTTTTTGGTAACAAAATTTTTCTATAGAAATTTTTTCGGTAACAAAATTTTGATATAGGAAACTATTCGCTTTAAATTTTTTTTTTATAGACAAATTTTCGCTATAAAATTTTTTTCTATAGAAAATTTTTCGTAAAATAAATTTTTCTATAGAAAATTTTTCGTAAAAAAGTTTTTTCATGTTGGAAAGTGTTGCATTTTTCTCAGGGCGGTTTCAAAAATCATTTTTAAATTTTTTGAAAATTTTGTTCAACAAATATTAAAAATTTAGAAATCGTGCATCGGTGTTCTAAAACAGACAAATGGGAGAATAAAACTCAAAAAAGTTTAGGTCGTTATCTTAAACTGTTTCGCCGTACCTGCGGTTTAAAATTAAAAAATTTCGCGAAAATGAAAGTTTTTGGGCAAAATTTTACTTGTATCCAAAAACTAAGCTATTGCTTAGTTTTTGGCAACCTTAAATCTTAAAGCTTTTTTTAACCCTTTCTTCACCGGGGTCAAAGGTCAAAATTTGGATTTCATAAAAGTTTCCTTAGGCGTGTTTTCAGAGACACGAATTTTCTTGGTAAAATTGCAATAACTCCAAAACTACTTCATGTTTTTTAATCTTTGAAATAAAGCTGTGTTAGTTTTGTTTAATATTCCAATTTTTTGTTCTTGTAAAAATAAATTATTTTTGGTTGAAATTTAGCAAAAACAAAAAAGATACCATTTTTCCCCATACAAATGGGCTCTAAAACTTTGGACCCGATGCGCGACCATAGAACGTTGACCGATTTGGCTCAAATTTTCAGAACTGAACTTTTAGACCTATTGTTATAATATTCCGTTGAAAATGCTATACAATTTGAACAATTTTTTTTTTCCATACATTGCCATTGTCATCTTAATATAAATAAATTTTTTAGTTTTTAATACTAATATACAAATTTTATTCTTTTTCTTTCTAGGTAAGTTTTGATGCTAAATCTATCTCAATTTAAACGTAAGTCTTATGTTATTTAAATGTATATTTTTCGCTGTCTTGTAAGTTCGATTAATGGAGAATTTCATTTTTCATATCTCTGAAACTGTATTACCGAATTTGGCATGTTAATAGAATTTACTCATTAAAATCTCTAGTTTTTATACCCTTCACCAATAGGTGAAAGGGTATTATAAGTTTGTGATTCCGTTTGTAATTTTTTTATTAGTGATCGTAGACCCCATAAAAATTATACCGATCGACTCAGAATCGGGAGGAGAATCGATTAAGCAATGTCCGTCTGTCTGTCTGTCTGTCTGTCTGTCCGTCCGTCTGTCTGTCTGTCTGTTGAAATCAAGTTTCTGAAGCCCCTGGAGGATGTTCTTACATAAATTATATATCAGAATTTAGGAAATTCTCCCGCAATGAACGCTATTTAATTTCATTAAAATCGGTTTATAAACACCGAAAATATCGAAAAAATACCAAAAATTAGACGAAAATTTTAAAATTTTTGATTGAATCACACTTTTAAATAACAAGAGAAAAAAGATACTCCTGGTGTACATGTGATAATATTTTATATATCAGATTGTAGGAAATAGTTTCCCAAAACACTCTGTAAAATTTTATCAAAATCGGTCCATAAACAACTGACATATCGCCAAAACATTGAATTTGATGTATCGCAAATTGCCCAAAGTTCGCATTAGAGAATGTTTGTTGAAAAAATGAAATGCAGAAATAGGAAAAACCATCCTCCTTTAGCACGGACCTACATAAATTTTATATCAGATTTTAGGAAATTCCCCCGCCAAGCACGTTATTAAATTTTATCAAAAGCGGTCCGTAAACAATTGAGATATCGCAATAACACTACATTTGATGTACAGCAAATTGCTCAAAGTACGTGTCTAAGAAATTTTGTTTACATTTCGTAAGTATTGTTTCAGCCATATCTCAGGTGTTTATGGACCGATTGTGATGAAATTTGACATCGTTCTTTGTGTGAGGATTTTCTAAAATCTATACTCCACAAATCTGATTACGAATACCATTCAAACTGTACCGATCAACTTTGAATCGGCAGGAGAATCGATTTCGCGACCTCCGTCCGTCCGTCCGCCCGTCTGTTTTTTTGTCCGTCCGTCTACCTGTATGTAATTTTTTCTGTTGTAGTCAAGTTTTTGGAGCTCCTGTTTTGTCGATATCTCAGGTGTTTATTTTGATGAAATTAAATAGCGTCCTTCGCAGGGGATTACCTAAATCCTGATGCATTCGGTAATTTGTGGTAGATATAATTTAGCGTTTAAGCGATGGTGTTTTGATCGACAATGATAAAATTCAGGGTGAGACAATATCCTAAAATTTTGTGTAAAATCCAGGAGCTCCACAAATCTGATTTTAGCAGACAGACACTCTGCATTAATCTTAATTTTGTGTCTGACTTTTGAACATTATGATAACATTTGAGAATGTATTATATATCAAATTATAGGTAATCTTCCTAGGAAGTACAAAAATGCAATGATATCCGTTCAAAACCTACATATGTATGTAAGTATCTCACATATCAACGACAATTTAAATTTTTTAAATGCAATTGGGAGAAATCCGTTCACGTTTGACAATTGATCCCGTATAACTTCGCCTAAGATACGATGATGACATTTAGTATAAAGACGTTGTACAATATTGATATTCAGGGCGATAGCGTCTAAAATAAACTTTTTAGAGGGACAGCATTTGACAAAAGTATTTCTGATCTCTTGAAAAGTTCGATATTGAAAATGGGGGAGCTCTATTCACATTTAGTGAAATCTCCCATATAACCCCGACCGGGAATCGATTTAATGCTGATAAATTAAATCACATTAAAATTGCACAAGGAACTAGAGCAAAACTTTCCAAACATCCATCGGACAGATCGAAAGAACAATACATCCCAAATATTATTGATGAAGTGTTCATTTTAATTAATTAACTAACTTCAGATTAATAAGTAAATCTTTAATAACTTTTCCGACAAAGCTGATATCCATCCATTCAAAAGCTATATATTTCACGTATGTATCTAAAACTAAGAGTGTATACCCTATAATTTTAAGGCTTATCATTGTTAAAGCTTTGACCTAAATCAGTCCGCTAACTTCAGAGTTTTACATAACTAATCAAGAACTTTTACTGGTGGGATAATTCGTACGAATTAAAGTGCACAACCCTCACTGGGCACAGTGTTTTTGGGTTGCATGCCAGAATACTTAAACTTCATCAAATCGATGTGCTATTGCAAATGTAAGGGCATCTACATTTTGAAGCATCTTTTCTGCATGGTTTATCTGGTCTATCGAACTTTATTAAATGTTCGTAAAATATGTGTATATTTTATTTCGAAGCTACTGGCTGGCTTAAATATGCATTCTCTACTTGTAGTCTAGTAATCATTATCTTTCACAAAGGGACCACTTTAGAACCCAAGTGAAGCTTCCCTAGACATCAGCCACCTGCCCAACCTAACCTTTGGGTGCATAACTATCCTAGATGATGACGCCACCGAAAAGCTTTTCTTTTTCCGACTCTTAATTTTAAAGACTCTTTGCATATAATACTAGTATAACCAAATTTTGCTAGGAATTACATTAAGTACTTTTGCAGCACCATTGGTGAAGGGTATCCAAGATTCGGCAAAGCCGAATATACCACTCTTACTTGTTGTATTATCAATAAAAAACAAAATTTTTGGAATTGGCGATTTTAAGGGGAAATTTGAAATAATCGAACATTTTAAGGGAACAATTGAAAAATGCGAAATATTTATTATCCTCAAATTATCTATAAAGTTATCAAATCCTAGCTTGAATTCTGTAGTTTTCAACGCCGTAAAAATATTTTAGAAATTCGAAAAAATATAAGATATTCAACAAGATATATTGAATTTGAAACAAAATCGTTAAAGTCACAATATCTTTAAAACTGGACACAAAAATTTTAACATTTTTATTTGCATGTTTCAAATTATCGTATTCAAATTATGGAATTAATATGGATTACAAGAGTAGTTGCCATAATTTTTAAATGGGAGTTATAGCCGAATATGGATCTACTTCCAAAAGTCACTTAGATAATCAGAAAATCATGAAAACGCTTATACAGTCACTCAAATTACTGTCCCAATGTTTTCAAGTTCTTTACGAGCACGCGTGTAACAACAAAGCTGTTGGCTTAATCACTCTGATATCACTGCTCTGCAAAAATTCATTTTTTGTCTTTCCTTTTAATAAAACTATGCGGACTATATGGATCTTGATGCGCTAAACTCAAATCCGTTGTCGGTTTTTTTCCATCAGATCTGGATTTTTTTTATGGGCGTGGCAAATTTTTCCCCTCAAATTAGTCAGGTACGGAGACCTATTTCGTCCTAAATCGAGAAGGACTCATCCGATTTTCAAAATTAAAGCACTTGAAGATGCATAACAAAATTGTATTTATTTTAGTCTGATATAATTTTTCTGTATCTCTTATCGTTTTGGAGTTATTTAGAAATTAATGGAGAACACATTTTTTTTCGTGCGAAGTTCGTAATTTTTTTCAGGTTAAAAATGTAATTAAAAAAAAGATAAAGTAAAATTTTAACATTTTAGACATTTTTCTAAGAGCTACGTATCTTAAGAATAAAATAAGCTATAAAAATCGGGTTAAAAATGTGAATTTTATTACAAATTTACCAATTTGTCGTTGAGAACTTAAAGTTATATTAGCACATACATACATAACAAAATAAATTTGGAGATTTATTACAAATCCTTGGCATTTTGTAATATGAATTTTTTGGATTCGGATTCTTTAATTGAAATATAATATGGTTTATAGCTTATTTTATTCTTAAGATATGTAGCTCTTAGAAAAATGTTTAAAATGTTAAAATTTTACTTTATCTTTTTTTTAATTACATTTTTAACCTGAAAAAAATTACGAATTTCGCACGAAAAACTAATTTTTTCTCCATTAATTTCTAAATAACTCCAAAACGATAAGAGACACAGTAAAATTATATTGAACTAAAATAAATGCAATTTTCTTATGCATCTTCAAGTGTTTTAATTTTGAAAATCGGATGAGTCGTTCTCGAGTTAGGACGAAATAGGTCTCCGTACCTGACTAATTTAAGGGGAAAAATTTGCCACGCCCATAAAAAAAAATCCAGATTTGATGGAAAAAAACCGACAACGGATCTGAGTTTAGCGCATCAAAATCCATGTAGTCCACATAGTTTTATTAAAAGGAGGATTTGGCTGCAGAGCAGTGTATTTTGTTTTATTGTATATTGGACTCGTGTTGGCAACTATAATTGAAAAACATCAAATTTTTATTGGGACAGTTTTTTGACTTTAGATATATTTACATATTAAATGTATGTATTAAAGAGTGCTCTAAATAAAATTTGTAGTTGGATTTTCTTAAATAAAAATCAAACCTTTTAATATAAAAAACTCTACAAAATACGCAAATATAATGACATATTATACAAAATCATTTAGCATTAAAATGTTTACTTAGTACTCGGGTTTTGCAAAATTATCGATTTTTTTCGGAAACCCTCCCATTAAAGATTTTACAGTTGCTTCTGATACCTTTTTGGAGCATGTGTTCCACCTGCGCTTAAAATCGGACATGTTCTTGGAAATCTTTCCTGTGTTCTTTAATTCCTTTTTTACCAGAGCCCAATACCTTTCCACAGGCCGAAGTTCTGGACAGTTAGGTGGATTTGCCTCTCGTGGTACAAAAATGACATTATTTTTTGTGTACCACTCAAGTGCCTTTTTTCCATAATGGCATGATGCCAAATCGGGCCAAAAAAATGTAGTCACTCTGTGCTCTCTTAAAAAGGGTAACAACCGTTTTTGTAGGCACTCTTTTATATAAATATCTGTGTTTATTGTGCCAGATGCCACAAATACTTTACTTCTTTTGTCACAACTGCAAATAGCTTGCCACACGAGAAACTTCTTAGGGAATTTTGTTTGTTTTTTTGTGCGAGACTCTTGCCGAACATTGCCCCGCTTATCAGCAACATAAAAATCTTGACCAGGAAGTTGAGAAAAGTCTGCCAGTACGTATGTTTCATCATCCATCACACAACAGGTGTATTTTTTTATAAAATCAAACTTTAATACTCTCTACTAAATGTCTGCAATCACTTGGAGCAATGCCGTTCTATGCTTTCACTACATCTCCCCTTAGTTCATCTAAATTACCGGGGGTTCCGACAACACCGACAACACACATTTTGAAAAAGTCTCTTGGTTTTAAAACAAATTTGTTTTATATATGAGACTATCATAGGTTCGAGCTGGACCGGCTTTAATCCTTATTTTTATTTGTTTTTATAGTACTTTAAAATTCTAAAAAAAATACAAACAAAATTAACATAAAAATCAAGTTAAACTTTAACTAATTTGTAAATTTAGCTTAAAAATCAAATTTAGATTGCAACATTTGCTGCAATCAAAAACTTTAACTAACAAATCGGGGAATATACATAATAATACATGGATTAAAAATACATTTGATTTGAGTTTTTGTTTTTTTTTTTACGATTTTCTGCAAATCAATTTCGAACACAATTCAAATTAAATTTAATATCCCTTCATTAAGCTTTGGAAATCAGCAACAAAACCAGCACGAATGTAATAAGTTGCAGCAATAAGCAGCAGCAACAACAGCAATAGCAATAACAGCAACAGTAATATCGATACAACAAATGTCCCCTCTTAAAGACATGTTGCAAGTAAATAAGTTTAAAAATTGTTGTATTGTGTTGTTTTGTTGTTGTCGTCATCGTTTTTGTCGCTGTTGTTGATGGAAATGCAAATGAAATCAAACTTCAAATCTTCAACTTCAAACTTCATTCGAAATAGAAAACCTTAAAGCTAAAATTTTATAGAGTTTTTCTTTTTTTTGTGTGTATTTTTTTGTTAATTCTATTACTTTTGAAACTGTCGAATGTGAAAAGTTTTGTATTCGTTTCTTGTTTAGATTTTCCTTTTGGTAAATGACATGATACCAAACTAATCCATATGGAAAATATCACTGAGACATGCAGAGCTTTCAGTCTCAGTCATTCAAACCGTTTTCGGTTCAGTTCAGTTTTAGTTCCTTTAACAAAAATTGTATAGACAAAAAAAATAGAATTTGCATGAAAATTACCAAATTAAACGTGACACAACAATTTACGTTACAATTTCTGAATTTAAGTCTTTTTTTTTTTTTCAAAATTTTCCAAAACAATTGCAAAATTTTCATACGAGTTTCAGAAACAAGCTAAAAACTAAAAATTTAAATTCTATTATAGTGTCATTGTTAAAGAAAACCAAACGAAATAAAAATAAATAGCGAAACCAAACTTTAAGCGGAAAAACTTAGATACAAATAGGGGGTCTGTCCGTCTGTCTGTCTATCTATCTCTCTTTCAAAACTCCATAAACCTTTAGGGTTATAGTAATGGCTTTTTAGAATTCGTCAGTCATTTATTCTTCAAGACTCTGGGGGTATGGAGGCCAAAAATGATATTTAAATCCCTCGCATGAAATGTGTTTCCAAGTAACTGTTTAAAATGTTTATTAGAAAAAAAACCCGAATCTTTTTAAATGCGAAGACAATGATATTTAAGTTTTTCTTCAAAAAGAAAAACGACTTACTATTTAATAGCCTGCTGCTGCATGCAGTTCCTTTAAAACACCTTAATCATATATTGCTTATGATTTGTTAGAATCAAGAAATATCATGTCTTTTTAAAAGCCTAGCTAGTGGCATACATCCACTTCATTTCTTTATGTAGTAAAACATTGCACAGTGGCTTAAATTAAGAAAAAAGTTGTATTAAAAATCCAGTTATGCCATGACCTTACTATTTGTTTTCACCTTGCCGCCAATTTTCGATTTTATATCTTTCTGTATATTCGAGTATATCCGCCAAAAAATTTAGATACAGTGAAAGGCTATAGTAAAGCCTTTCCTAAATTGTTAAAATCAAATGCAGCCGTTTGCCACTTCCTAACAATTCATTTAAATTTTATAGCATTTCTTTTAATTTAAAATTTCATATATTCCAAAATGTTATTTTATATTAAATTTTCTATATCTCTGTATATTCGAGTATATCCGCCAGAAAATAAACATATAATAATAGGTTATAGTAAAACCTTTCCTATATTCTTGGAACTAAATGCAGCTGGTTGCCACAATTTAATAATTTTCTGCAATTTTATAGATATTTAAAACTCAAATTTCATAAACTGCAAAAATGTTATTTAAAATTGCCCTTTCAATATCTCTGTAAATTCGAGTACATTCGACAAAAACTGAACTTGCGTTTAAAGGCTGTAGTATGAGCTTTCTTCAGTTTTTAAAATAAAGTGCAGCGGATTGCCCTATTATATATATATATATATATATATATATATATATATATATATATATATATATATATATATATATTTTTTTTTTTTTAATTAATCTAAATATCATATAGTTCAAAATATTACTTTATATTCGACTTTCTATATCATTGTATGTTCGAGCACATGTGCCCAAAAAATAACATACAATGAAGAGCTATAGTAAGGCCTTATCCAAATTGTTATAATAAACTGCAGCCGTTTGCCACTTTTAACATTTCATTTAAATTTTATTGAGTATCTTTAAATTTCAAATTTCATATAGTCTAAAATGTTATTTAGTGTTCGACTTTTTATATCTTTGTATATTCGATTTTCGAATTTCTATATCTTTGTATATTCGAATATATCCGCTAGAAAACAAGCATGTAATGACAGGTTTTAGTATAAACTTTCCTATGCTTTTAGAATTAAATGCAGCTGGTTGCCACAATTAATAATTTTTAGCAATTTTAAAGAGCTTCTTTGAATCTCAACTGTAAAATGTTATTTCGTCTTCAACTTTCTATAACTCTGTGAATTCGAGTACATTCGACAAAAACTAAACTTGTGGATCAAGGCTATAGTATGTTCGTTCTTTAGTGTTAAAAACAAAATGCAGCCGGTTGCCACTATTTAATAATTTTTTTTAATTTTAAAGGGTGCCTTTTAATTTCAAATTTCATATAATGCAAAATATTTGCTTATATTCGACTTTCTATATAATTGTATATTCGAGTACATTCGCCAAAAGATAACGTGCAATGAAGGACTATAGTAAGGTCTTATCCAAATTGTTAAAATAAACTGCAGCCGTTTGCTACTTTTAACATTTCATTTAAATTTTATGGAGTATCTTTAAATTTCAAATTTCATATAGTCTAAAATGTTATTTAGTGTTTGACTTTTTATATCTTTGTATATTCGATTTTCGACTTTCTGTATCTTTGTATATTCAAGTATATCCGCCAGAAAACAAACATGTAATGACAGGTTATAGCATAGCCTTTCCTATATAGTTAGAACTGAATGCAGCTGGTTGCCACTATTAAATAATTTTTTGCAAGTTTATAGAGCTCCTCAATAAAATCAAATATCATGAACTGCAAAAGGTTATTATATCTTCTTCCCCTTTCTATATCTCTGTAAATTCGAGTACATTCCACACAAAATAAACTAGCGATGAAAGACTATAGTATGATCGTTCTTTAGAGTTTAAAATAAAGTGCAGCCGGTTGCCATTATTTAGTAATTTGTTATTTTATAAGGCCTTTTAATTTAAAATTTCATATAATGCAAAATATTAGCTTATATTCGACTTTATATATTTCTGTATATTCAAGCCCATCCGTCAAAAAATGCATTCAATGAAAGGGGTTAGTAAGGCCTTTCCCAAATTGTTTAAATAAATTGCAGCCGTTTGCCACTTCTTAATAATTCAATCAATTTGATAGGGTCTCTTTTAATTACAAATTTCATATATTTCAAAATTTTATTCTTTATTCGACATATTCTATATCTTTGTATATTCGAATATATCAGCCAAAAAGTAAATATGTAATGATAGGCTATAGTATAGTCTTTCCTATACTTTTAGAATTATATGCAGCTGATTGCCACTATTTAATAATTTCTTGCAATTTTATAGAGCTCCTCAATAAAATAAAATATCATGAACTGCAAAATGTTATTATATCTTCCCCTTTCTATATCTCTGTAAATTCGAGTACATTCGACAAAAACTAAACTTGCGATTAAAGGCTATAGTGTGATATTTCTTTAGTGTTTAAAATAAAGTGCAGCCGTTTGCCACCATTTAATAGTTTTTAATAATTTTATAGGGCTCGTTTTACTATCAAATTTCATATAATGCAAAATATTAGCTTGTATTTGTCTTTCTATATCTCTGTATATTCGGGCATATTCGCCAAAAAAAAAAATAACATGCAATAAAAGGCTATAGTAAGGCCTTTCCCAAATTGTTAAAAAAAATTGCAGCCGTTTGCCACTTCTTAATAATTCATTTACATTTTATAGGGTATCTTTTAATTACAAATTTCATGTGTCCCAAAATGTTATTTTTTTACAAATTTCATATATTCCAAAGTGTTATTTAGCGTTCGACTTCCTACATCTCTGTAGATTCGAGTACATCGGCCAGCAAATTTTGTTGCGCTAAAAGGCTATAGTATGTCATTTCTTAAATTTGTAAAATCATATGCAGACATTTGCCAGTTTTTAATAATACTTTTAGATTTTAAAGGGTGTCATTTATTTACAAATTTCAAATATTGCAAAATGTTATTTAATATTAGACTTTCTTCCATAATTTTGTATATTCGAACATATCCGCCAAAAAATATACAAACAATGGCAGCTTATAGTATAGCCTTTCTTAGGTTTTAGAATGAAATGCAGCCGATTGCCCTTATTTAACAATTTGTTGCAATTTTATAGGATGTTTTTTTAAAAAAATGTGAAATCTTATTTTGTATTCTTTTTTCCATATCTCTGTATATTCGAGTATATTCGCCAAAAAGTCTTCATGCGATGAAAAGTTTTTGTAAAGCCTTTCCTAAATTTTTAAAATAAACTGCAGCAGGTTGCTACCGTTTAACAATTTTTTTATGAAATCACTTTCCTCGATTGTTTTTTCTACTACTCAAAAACTATGCTAAAAAGCTCGATTTCGTAGCCTGTGTGTCTAAATTGTGGTTACAAAAAACTCAAATTTAAAATCATTAAACATATATTTCCAAATCTATTAATATTTATTAAGACTTTTATTTCAAAACATAAAATATTTAATAACTTAAAATTTTAAACCAAATGCAATAATCGCATAAATTTAAAGTGCAATAATAAATTTTTTTCAACAAATAATCTAAAAGTTTTTATGATTCAAAATATTGGATTGATTTATAAACTTAAGCCAAATAAGCCTTTGAATGAAATTGAAAAATCTAAAAAAAAACACTTTAATGAATTTATGAAATAAAATTTATGATCAAAAAAAGTTAAACTTAAAAAAATACTAAAATAACACGCACACGTACGATAATGGTAAAATTAATTTCCACATAATTACAAATAGAAACAGAAAAAAAAATAAATAAAAATAATTATTATAGAAAAAAAAAACATAAAAAGTGGAATTATCATGACTCTAACATAAAACCCTGATTAAATAAACCATATAGAGACAGAGACCGAGTGACCGACCCTATAATATAAAACTAAATAAGTAAATGGCTAAATAGCAATTGTGCCACATTTTGAGGCTACTTAGTAAAGTATTTACGAATGTGCCACATTTACTAAAAATGTCCATTACACATACAATAGAGAACCTCCTATTGCCCGTATCTAACGATTCTCTAGGTCTTTAGCCAAAGTCCACAACTAAAAATGACGGTCTGAACAGTAAACTCTATACATAAATGGATGGTTGGATGGATGGATGGATGGATGGTTGGTTGGACAGACATACCTACAGTTTGAATGTTGTAAGGACAGACTGTCTGTCATTAATTCAAATGTTAAATAAACAAAACACGTCATTTTCCAAGTGGTGGGAACTAAATTTTCAAAAAAATAAGAGAAAAAAAACAACAATGACTTTAACTTCACAGAAAACTTAGAAGAAAAACAAATAAATTAATAAAACTTAGTTATAACAAGAATTTCATTTCAAAAAAGGGGAGTTGACTATAAAGAATAACTGTAAATTTCTTAACTAAAAACTTCCAAGTCTCTCAAGAAATTAGAATGCAAGCCAACGCTTTTTTATTAACTATTATTCTTATTGGGATTAAAAAGCTTTAAATTAATTTATCAAAGTAAAAGTCAATAAAAGTTTTAAAAGCTGTCGTTAGGTTTTAATCAATAGCAAAACATAAAAAAATACAAGAAAATTTGAAATTAAGTAACAAGACAGCCATATTAACCCTTTAAGATACAAAGATAAAAACTTTATTTCCAAAACAACTAATGTTTAAAAGATTTTTCATTTATTGATTAAGGTTTTCTTTAAGTCTAGTTTTTAGAGATCTTATTTTTTTAACATATCTTGTTTTCCACTGCCTTTAAAGGGTTAATGATTTCTAGCTTAAACTTAATCAAAATGACAGTGCGTAGTCTACAAATACCTACTTGTTGTTACAAAAGTAACCCAATTAATACATGAATCTTAAATTAAATATATTTCAAAATTTTAGTTTGTATTCGTCTTGATATATCTCTGTTAATTCGAGTACATTCGTGAAAATATATATATGCATTGAAAGGCCATAGTTAGACCTTTCTTTAATTTTGAAAATAAAGTGCAGCCGTTTGCCTCTACTTTCGTCTTTCCGAAAGGTTCTTGTAAGCCCATTTTTAAGATACTAATGCGGTTGCATCCGTTTGCGAGACTGTGCTAGTTGAAAAAACCGAGAAAAGGGAGACCTAGTGGGTATAGATAATTCGAGTACGCTGAATTCAATGGTGCTAAGCGTTTTTCAGGTTAGCTATAGTTTTCGAGTTAAAGCGTTGTTATACCCTTCACCACCATAGGTGGAAAGGGTATTATAAGTTTGTGCTGATGTTTGTAACGCATAGAAATATTTGTCTTAGACCCACCTTTTAGTATACCAATAGACTTAGAATAACTTTTTGAGTCGATTTAGCGATGTCCGTCCGTCCGTCTGTCTGGCTGGACGGCTGGCTGGCTGGACCCCCATGTAAACCTTGTAATCAAACTACAGGTCGCAATTCTAAAGATAATTTAATGAAATTTGGCACAGATAATTTTTTTGATAATGGGACCATGGCTATTGAAATTGGTCAAAATCGGTCCATTATTTATGGTACCTCCCATAGGTCCCACTTCCCGGAATTGCTATATTGGCCACAAATATCAATATTTTTTCATGAAATTTAAAACAGATACTGCTTATGTAAACTTAAATCACTGTACCAAATTTCGTTGAAATCGGTCCACATTTGACCATAGCTCCCATACAAACTCTTCTTCAAAAACGCACTAAATGAGACAAAAAAAACTAAAACGCTCATAAATCTAAAGAAAATGAAAACTTTGAGTTTATTTTTTGCATACATAATTTTTGTAACAACTGTAATCAATTTGCCAAATTTCGAGATAATCGGTCCACATTTGACCCTAGCTCTCATATAAGTCCAAATGACGGAAACAGGTTGAATATATACGTTTTGAGAAAATATTTGTATGATGGCAAAATTTAGCAAATATTTGTCTTTATACAGGAAAAATAACACCTTTGACCTAAGTGGTGAAGGGTATCGTATGGTCGGCTTGAACGACTATAGCGCTTTCTTACTTGTTTAAGAAATGGATAGGGTTAAGTAAAAAATATTCTCGTAACTCGAAAACTATTTTCTTGAACTAAATAAAAAAACCGAAATTCGGCAACAAAATTATCTTTTAGGAACACTAATTATTTATTCTAATCCGAGCATTCGTTTTGGAAATAAATTTTTTGTTCGCAAAAATAATATTATTTTTCTGAAATATTACAAAAATTTCTATTTCAAAAATAATTTTTATTTGCAAACAAAAAAATTTATTTCCAAAACGAATGCCCGGATTGGAAGTAATAAGTGTTCCTAAAAGATAATTTTGTTGCCGAATTTCGGTTTTTTACTAAGTTCAAGAAAATAAACAGTTTTCGAGTTACGAGAATATTTATTGCGCAACCTCCTCCATTTAAAAAAAAATGCTATATCTCAAAACTAGAGCTAACGTAACCAAAACGACTGCTCAGATCTAAAAAAAATAATTAGTGTTCCTGAAAGATAATTTTCTAGCCGAATTTCGGTTTTTTTTACTTAGTTCAAGAAAATAAACAGTTTTCGAGTTATGCGAATATTTATTGCGCAACCTCCTCCATTTATTTATAATGCTGTATCTCGAAACCTAGAGCTAGCCTAAAATAAACGGTTAGCACCATTGAATTCAGGGCACTTGATTTATCTTAACCCACTAGGTCGCCTTTTTGTCGGTAAAAAAAAGTTGTATTTACTTCTTGAAAATTTTATAGAACGCCTTTTTTGCAAATTTCATATATTGCAAAATATTAGCTTGTATTCGACTTTCTATATCTCTGTATAACCGAGCATATTCAATATAAAATTTAGATGCACTGAAAGGCTATAGTAAGGCCCTTTCCGAATTGTTAAAATAAATTGCTGCCGTTTGCCACTTCTTCATATTTCACTAAAGTTTTAATTTCAAATTTCACATATTCCAAAATGTTATTTAATGTTCGATTTTTTGTATCTCTGTTAATTCAAGTATATCCGTCACAAAATACTTTTGCAACGAAAGCTTATAGTAACTCATTTCTTAAATTGTTAAAATCAAGTGCTACTTTTTAATAATTCTTTTAGATTTAAAGGGGTGTCCTTCATTTATAAATTTCATATATTCCAAAATGTTATTTGATATTCAACTTTCTATATCTTCGTACATTCGAGCTTATCCGCAAGAAAACATTCATAAAATGACAGCTTATAGTATACCCCTTCTTAGATTTTTAGTATGAAATGCAGCTGTGTGCCACTCTTTTATAATTTTTTTGAAATTTTATAGGACACTTTTCTATAAAATGTAAAATGCTATTTTGTACTATTTTTCTATATCTCTGTATATTCGAATTTAAATGCCAAAAGATAGTCATACTTCAAAGGTCTATAGTAAGACCTTTCTTTGATCTTGAAAATAAAGTGCAGCCGATTGCTACTGTTTAATAATTCTTTTTCAATTTTACAGGGTGCCTTTAAATCTTGAAGTTCATATATTGCAAAATGTGTTTTTGTTTTCGTCTTTCAATATCTCAATATATTCGAAAATATCTGTGTAATGAAGTACCATTGTAAGTCCTTTCCTTAAATTACGGTTGCCACCACTTACGATTTTATAAATTTCTGTATATTCGAGTGTATTCGCCAAAAAGTATCCATGTTTTGAAAGGTTATAGTAAGACCTTTCTTTAATTTTAAAAATAAAGTGCAGCCGATTACCACTGTTTAATAATTCTTTTCAATTTTATAGGATATCAGTCAATATTAAAATTCATTTGTATTTTGTGTTCGTCTTTTCATATCTCAGTATATTCGAGTTCATTCGCAGGAAAATATCTTTGTATTCGAGTTCATTTGCCAGAAATTATCTATGTAATGAAGTACCATTGTAAGTCCTTTCCTAAATTTCTTAAATTACGGTTGCCACCACTTTCGATTTTATATTCTTACTTACTTACTTAAATGGCCTGTAATTACAACCTGTTTAGGTCAAAGGCCGAGCATATTTTAGAATTCCAAGCGCCTCTATCTTGTGCGCATATTCTCCAATTTCGTATACCAAGTTTCAAAAGATTTTCTTCTACTTGGTCTTTCCATCGAACTTTTGGACGCCCTCTTCTACTCGTTCCCTCTGGATCATTATCGAATACTTTTCTTGCCGGAGTATTTTCATCCATTCGCACAACATGTCCTAGCCAACGCAGACGCTGTTGCTTAATGCGTTTTACTATGTCTATGTCAGCGTATAACTCATACAGCTCATGGTTCATTCGATGTCGATACTCATTGTTGACGCAGACTGGTCCAAAGATTCTTCGTAGAATTTTCCTCTCGATTTTATATATTTTTGTATATTCGAGTAGATCCGCCAAGAGGTATCCATGCTTTGAAAGCTTATAGTAAGACCTTTCTGTAATTTTAAAATTAAAGTGCAGCCGATTGCCACTGTTTAATAATTCTTTTCAATTTTATAAAGTGCCAGTTAACCCCTTAAGGAGAAATGACGAGTGTCGCCCGCAAACATTTTCTGTGCCAAATTCGAAATTGACGGGCTATGCCCGCCTCATATTTAAATGTTTCAAAAGCAGTAGTAGTAAATTAAAATGTTTGTTCGAAATTAAATCGTGTCGCAAGGGGTTAATCTAAAATTTCATATATTGCAAAATGTTATGTTGTATTTGTCTTTCCATATCTCAGTATATTCGAGTTCATTCGCTTGGAAATATCTTTGTAATAAAAGCTCATTGTAAGTCCTTTCCCAAGTTCTTAATATATAGTGCATCCGTTTGCATCTCATATATTTCTTCACCTTTCGGTTACTTGGGTTGTAATGAACTCGCAAACAGCAAACAACAACCACATGAAAATTTTTACAAATATCATTTGAATGTCCATATCTATAATTTTAAATGTGTAAGAGAACCGCTAGTTAATTTGTAGGTATATTGCTTCCTGATTGTATGCATGTTGCATTTTAAATATTTATGTATGTGCCTACAACAATACAACAAACAATTTTTTTTTGCTTTTGTTTTTGAAAACCAACATTTAAGCCAACAGAAACTGAAAAAAAAAACACCCATCAGCAAATGTAAATATTGGTCAAAATGGGGAAAAAAAGAAAAAGATAGAAACTATAAAGACCACGAAAACAGCCCATACAATAAAGGCGGCCTTTTGCCATGTAAATGTCTGACCGTATGTCTCTGGAAGCAATTGCTACCCAACGAGCCAAGCCACCAGTCATCCAACCGTTTATACTACCAACCAACATAGTCATACAATGAGAAAATCTTTAGGCAATTCACAGGTTGTTGTAAGGGTCGTATTTGGTCTGTAGAAATGATTTTATAGTTGTAGTATCTATGCAACCTTATATTTAGTTATAAAATCCAAAATTTTTTAAATAATTCACAAGTTATAGTAAGTCTTAAGATAGTAAATTCAAAATTTTTCAAACAATTCACAAGTTGTTGTAAGTCTTATGATAGTTGTTCTTGAAATTGTTGTACAAAAGTGTTGTTATGGCAGTATCAAACACTTTTTCTACTGTCACTTACAACAAAAAACATTCATAATCAAACCATAAGTTGATTAAATATTGTATGTTGCTGGTTCTAACCAGCCAACCAATCTTTCAAACAACCTCTGAACTAGTCTTTTAATAAGAAACTCTTAAAAATTTCACAAGTTGTGGCAAAAATTTACTAGTTATATCTTTAATACGACATACAACTCATACCACAACATATGAATTCATTCAATTTCTTTCATTTTCAAAAAATTTTTATCTATTTTTGTAATTTCTTTTTAAATAGAAAAAAAAATGTTGTGCGTTGCAAAAAAGGTTGTAAGCTAGCTGCATTTGTTGGCTGCAAACTGCGCTCGCTTGCAACCGTTGGTTGTTCGCCTTAAAATGACAACAATATCGAAGCGACAGGTGGACGCTGTTAGCAAAAGAAAATGCATAAACTTGCATTTTTTCCCTCAAAAGGTTTTCTTTTGGCTTATAGTTTATTATGTATGATTATTTTATGCCATTCAACATTAAACGCCCTTAACTTTAAAAAAAAAAAATAGAGGAAATTAATATCATAAATTTTCCCATTCATCATGAATCGAGTTGAATAAATAATAAATAAACTAGGGTTGTCCATTAGTCCAAAAACCAGATCATCATCCTCATTATTATTACAGTCTTTCAGCCTTTTTGAGTTTTTTTTTTTTTTTTTTCTTTAGTTAACACAAGATTTTCCAAGCCATCACCTGGTTTGTGTTTAAATGTCGCTGTCATTTGTTGTCGCTTATTTAAAATTCAAGTGCGTGAGTGTTTTTTTTTCCTGAAACTGCATCAGACCTCTTTAGAACTTAACACTAACGTGGGAAATAGGAAATTATTTATTAAAGAATATTTTAACATTTATTAGAGACCAGCAAAAGAATTCATTAGAATGCTCAGAAGTTCTTAAGCTTAAGTTTGTCGCCTTGGAAAATTTTAAAACCCTGCTGGTTTTAAAGTCAAACACCTCTTGTTAAGAAATCTAAAGGCCTTTAATGTATAATCTTTTCCAAATGACAGATGTTTTTAGCGACAATGAACCTCAATTCATAAGATATCTCTGGCTGCCTCCAGCGGGTTTGTGAGCGTTACAAAATCTTCTTCCGCTTTTTAAACGTTAGTTCCAAATGATTTTCTATTGCGACAATTTTATAAAAAAATTACTTCAATCGCTTTGTTTACGTCACGACAAGTTTGATCTGCATAACAACTAGGAAAACTTTTCAGATTTTCTTTAATCTATTACAAAGTTTTTGCACACTCAAAGCAATGTTTTCAACAAAATTCCCACTGCCAAGTTTCTAATTAAAGAAACCTATAACTGCTGTCGTTTAACAGCAGTAATAGGTGTTCTTTAATCGAGGTGTTCTTTAATCCATTACAAAACTTGGCGTCACAAAAACATATTCCGAGTTTAGAATTTAAGAAACCTATAGATGCTGAAGATTCAATTCAGCGACATGTTAGAGTTTAATGTAAGGAGATTTATTACGATTTTTTTTAATCTATTACAAAATTGGTCGTCATAAAAATGTTTTCCGATCTCATTCCCAAGAGAAAACCTTAATCTTTATATTCGTCACGATGAGGATTTTGATCTAGATAAAAAAAGCTCTTAAAAGTTTACTTTAATCTACTACAAAAATGGCGTCACAAAAACATCTTCGGTTGTGTAGGCGACATTTTCATTTGATTTCCAATTGCCAAGTGGAGATAAAATACGACATATTCGATCTAGATGTAACGAAAACTTTTTTAATCTATTACAAAACTGGATGTTACAAAAAGTTCTTCCACTGTGAAAGCGATGGTTCCGAAGTGGTTTCGATGGTTCGAAATCGTATCTTTGACTACAACGGTTAGTACTAGATTAAAGAAAACATTAACACAATTTAATTAATCTAGTACTAACTATCGTAGTCGAACATATGACTTCGACATTACTTCGGTTATTACTGTTGGTCGTCATGTTTGATCAAGATCTAACTAGAACTTATACAATCTACTACAAAACTTGGCATTACTAAAACTTCTGCTAAGTTAAGGATTTAAGAAACATATTCTATTAAAGCTGAATATTCAACTTGGCGACAGGCTCGATTTTAATGTAAGGAGAACTATAGCCGGTTTTTTTTAATCTAGTACAAAACTGAGAATCATCAAAAATTCTTCTGGTGTGTAAGAAATAGTTCTAAATCATTTTTTATTGTCAAGGATAGGATTAAAGAAACCTATCTCCAATATCGCTTTATATTTGCTAAGAAGAACTCATAAGGAGAACTCATACAAGCTTTCTTTAATCTATTACAAAAATGTTCTTCACAAAACTTCTGCCAATTTAATCATTTAAGCAACCTAATACTGTTGCCGCTGTATATTTAACACTACGACGTGCTCAATGTAATGTAATGTAATGTCAGAAGAACTATTACTGATTTTCTCGGCTCTATTACAAAACTTGGAATCTTCCGATGTGTAAGCTTCTGTTTTAAAATTACCCAGAGTAGGATTAACGAAACCTATTACAACTTCCGCTTTGTATTTGCCAAGACGACCTGTTTGAAATAGATTTTAGGAAAACTCTTATAGGTTTGTTTTAATCTATTACAAAACTTCTTTCGGTAAGCGACAGGTCATTTGATTTTTCATTTCCAAGTGGAGTTTAAAGTATCTATTACTTACTACTATAGCTTTATATTCGCCAAGACGATGTTTTTGATCTAGATTTAAGAAAAACTCCTACAGATTTGCTTTAATCTGTTACAAAACTTCTTTCTGTTAGTGACTGTTTCATTTGATTTTTCATTGCCAAGTGGAGTTTAAATTACCTACTACTTACTTCAATCGCTTTATAATCACCATGACGACTTATTCGATCTAGATTTAAGAAAATCTCTTACAAGTTTGCTTTAATCTATTACAAAGCTTCTTTCTGTAAGCGACAGTTTCATTAGATTTTCCAAAGCCAAGTGGAGTTTAAAGTACCATTACTACTGTCGCTTTATATTCGCCATGATGATATATATAATCTAGAATTAAGGAAAACTCTTACAACCAATTTTCAAAGATTAATTTCAAATCTCGCTTCGGAAACCTTAAACCCTTCTTTTAATTCTTCTCGTTAACGACTTTGTAGTTTGAAGCATTTGGACGAAAAAATCACCAGTGCGAAAACAGTGATGTTTCTTAAGAACTTACCGTTTACGTTTAAAATATCGCTCTAAAAATCGTAAGAAGAGTAAATTTTGCAGATTGTTATCAAGAAATTTGTATAATTTATGCTATTTCTTCTAGTAAATGGTTTTAAAGCGATAACGTCTTAAATTTGAGCGATTACGTTTTTATTTTGAGAGAAAAGTGCGAAAGTTTTAATCGTTTGCGTGAAAACATTATTGTCGTTCAAAATGTTTAATAGAGGAAAACTGCGAGGATCTCGAAATCGTAAAAATATCTATATCGCTTACTATAAATAACGATTTTCGGAGCGAATTTTGAATTTTATATATTAAGTCCTAATAGCTTTCGTTTTAACTATTGCTCTAAAAGTCGTTAGAAGAGTTTTTACAAAGCAATTTTCTTGCTAACGATTTTAAAGCGACGATCATTTGAGCAATAGTGATTTTATTTGGAGTAAAATGAGCGAAAGCTTTAATCGTTAGTGAGAAAACATAATTGTCGCTCATAATGCCGTTAAACAAGTAATTGTAGAAATCGTCTGAAGATTAAATTATATCGCTTACTATAAAGAAATTAATTTCAGTTTATGATTTTCTAAATTTCGTTTACTTAAAAATGTCCCTCTTAAAATCTTTAGAAGAGTTAGTATAAAGAAATTAATCTCGTTTTTGCTGTTCTTTCTTATTAACGATTTTATTTTGAACGAAATTAGCGAAAGTTTTAATCGCTAATGAGAAAACATTATTGAAGCTCATAATGTCGTTAAAAAAGTTTAACAGTGGACAACAGTAAGAATACAGAAATCGTTGAAGATTAAGCTTTATCGCTTACTATAAAGAAAAATCTTAGTTTACGATTTTCAGAGCCATATTGATTTTAATTTGAGCGAAATGAGAGAATTGTTAGTGAGAAAATATTATTGTCAAAAAAGTTTAATAGTGGACAACAGTGGGAAGTAGAAATCATTGAAAGATTAAGCTTTATCGCTTACTATAAAGAAATTTATCTCAGTTAACGATTTTTATAGCGATAATGATATTAATTTGAGCGAATTGGTAGTGAAAAAATATTATTGTCGCTCATAATGTCGTAGGAGATGTTCAAAAGGGGAGAGTAATAAGAATCTACTTTAAATCATTGAAGATTAAGTTTTATCGCTTATAAACTGAGAAATGTTTTCGGTTTTTTCGTTGACGATTTTGTCTATATGATTTTAGTCATTGTAAAGAAATAGACTTTCATCCTTCACGGCGTGTGAGTACTTTTCTATTACCGTCTCTGTTGTAAAAGTTTTTAAAAGTTTCTTTTCCTTTCAATTTATGAAAAATCTTATCGAAAATCTTCTTTAAGATTTTTTTCTATTTTTTAAATTAATTGATTTTCCTACAAAAAACAATAATGGCCATAAAGAAACTTTTCTTACCAATTTAATTTGCCAATAAAGGGAGAGAAAAAGGTCATGAGACCTTAAAAGTATATAAAAGTTGAACGACAAGTTACAGCAAAACAAAAACTGTTAAAGACAAATCAAACTGTAAATTACAGAGGCATTAACATTGGAAGCATATGTTGTTTACCGACTACTGTTGCTGGTGGTGTTGGTAGTGCTGGTAGGGATTTTGCTAAAGCTATTTTATTACTTGGGCAAAAGTGCAAACTTATTAAAACTAAACTGAAATCTAAAACTAGTAAGAAAGTCCTATAGTCGGTCAAGCCCGACCATACGATACTCTTTACCACTAAGGTCAAAGGTGTTCTTTTTCCTGTATAAAGACAAATATTTGCAAAATTTTGCCATCAGACAAACATTTTCTCAAAACTTATATATTTAAGCTGTTTCCTTCATTTGCACTTATACGATAGCTAGGGTCAAATGTGGACCGTTTTTCTGGAAATTTGGCAAATTGATTACAGTTGTTACAAAAATTATGTATGCAAAAAATAAAATTAAAATTCTCATTTTCTTTAGATTTACGAGCGTTTTGGTGATTTTTGTCTCATTTAGTACGTTTTTAAAGAAGAGTTTGTATGGGAGCTATGGTCAAATGAGGACCGATTTCAACGAAATTTGGTACAGTGATTTAAGTTTACATAAGCAGTATTTGTTTTAAATTTCATGAAAAAATAGTGATATTTGTGGTTAATTTATGAATTCCGGGAAGTGGGACCTGTGAGAGGTACCATAAATAATGAAACGATTTTGACGAATTTCAATAGCCATGGTTCCACTATCAAAAAAAATTAGTTGCATCAAATTTCATCAAATTATCTTTAGAATTGTGACCTGTACTTTGATTACAGCGTTTACATGGGGGTCCAGCCAGACGGACGGACTGACATCGCTAAATCGATTCGAAAAGTGATTCTAAGTCTATTGGTATACTAAAAGGTGGGTCTAAGACAAATATTTCTATCCGTTACATACATCAGCTCAAACTTATAATACCCTTTCTACCTATGGTGGGTATAAATATTGACATTTGTCGCCAAAAAATCAATTCTGGGAAGTTTGACCTATGGGATGTACTACAAATAATGGACCGATTTTGATGAATTTAAATAGCCATGGTCCCACTATAAAAAAAATCTTTTCCAAATTTTATCAAATTATCTTCAGAATTGCGACCTGTACTTTGATTACAAGTTTTACATGGGGGTCCATCCAGCTATCCAGACGGACGGACGGACATCGTTAAATAGATTAAGGGAGTGATTCTAGGTCTATTGGTAAGTCTAACACACATAAGTCTAACACCAATATTTCTATGCGTTACATACATTAGCACAAACTTATAATACCCATTCCGCCTATGGTGGTGAAGGGTATACAAATACAGAGGGAACCCAGGGACAGACCAACTGGAGGATATATAGACAGACGGACTTTAAAAAACACACACCTTGTCCTGACTTTCTTTAGCCTTTCAAAAGATATTGTTGCGGTTACCAATGACAATTATAGCCAACAGAGACCAACAACAAACATTGTAAAAATGACAAAAAAGCTAACTTTAGAAAAGACTTATCGACAAGTAGTCGAGGTATCAAGTCAAAAAAAAAAAAGAAAAAAGTAACAAAAATATAACGAACGACAAATTTTGTATGATTTTTTTCTACTTTTAATTTGCTGCTCTTTTTTTTTGCAATTTAACCAGCATATGCTGTTAATGTTAATGTTTATGTCGATGTTGCCTGTGTTCATGCTCATGAATTTCTAATAAGCTAAGGCTTTTCTTTTTTTTTTTTTTTTTTGTTGGTGCTTCAAGAACAACCTGGCCAATTGTTTTCAGCAGCAATAAACACTTAACCAAGAAATCAAATAAATAAATTGTGAACATAGATAGACACGGGTGAAAAGAAAAAGAAGAGCACCCAACTAAGGCGACACTGAAGAGGTGCTTCAAGTTCAAGTTGGCAGTTGGTCAGTGAAGTCTTCGAACAAACAACAAAAAACTAAAAAGAACTGAACTACTGGAGCCATAGAACAGTGGGGTAAATTTAAAAATATACAAACAAAATTTTGTCCTTAATCTAAGGTTGTAAATGGCATTATTTATATGTATCTTCTTATCACCAGTGGTGGGAGTTGTTGTTGTCATACACATAATTTGTTGTTGCGTCGTCAACGATAAAAGAAACAACATTTTTTAACTGGACTTTATTTCTAATACATATTTAGCCTTATTACGGTTGTCAAAGTCGTATCTTCGACTACGACAGTTAGTACTAGATTTAAAAAATCATCAACATTATTTTATTAATCTAGTACTAACTGTCGTAGTCGCAAATACGATTTCGTCAACCGTAATAAGGCTGACTATTTCTTTTAAGATTTTCAAGTCGCATGTCATGTCCATTATCTTAGGTCTTTTTTCAAAAGCCCCCATCATTATTCTAGCTTTGGTCCTCTACAGCCTGCTAAAGCTTGGGAACCGCTGACGCTATACAATGTAATATTTATAACCTTTAGCAAACATATTCAAGCCGAACCATGACATGTTTATTTCTAACAGTCAAGGAGTCATGCATAAATTAGCCATTAATACGCGACCACAAAGAGAAAATAGTAAAACCTAGAAACTGGCATAAAAAAGAAAAGAAAAGCAAATAAGCCATGGCTAGTTGCTAATAGCCAAGGCATGAATAGGAATGGTAGGCGAATTATTGGCATGATGACATGATGGTTCTGTCATAGAGGATTAGGATGAAAGCTAGAGAAATAGAAAAGAAAACGGAAATTTTAAGGTTTTTAAATTCATTATAATCGTATTATAATCGCTTTGAAAGGGAATAAAATGCATTAGAATTGCATTATAATAAGCTATAAAACATTAAATAGAATGTGAAGAAGAATATAGTGCAAACAATGCATTATAATACATTATAACTTCATTATAATACATTATAACTTCATCATAATACATTATAACTGCATTATAATACATTATAACTTCATTATATTACATTATAACTTCATTATAATACATTATAACTTCATTATAATACATTATAACTTCATTATAATACATTATTACTTAATTATAATACATTATAACTTCATTATAATACATTATAACTTCATTATAATACATTATAACTTCATTATAATACATTATTACTCCATGATAATACATTATAACTTCATTATAATACATTATTACTTCATTATAACTTCATCATATTACATTATAACTTCATTATAATACATTATAACTTCATTATAATATATTATTACTTCATTATAATACATTACAACTTCATTATAATACATCATAAATTCATTATAATACATTACAACTTCATTATAATATATCATAAATTCATTATAATACATTTTAACTTCATTATAATACATTATAACTTCATTATAATACATAATAACTTCATTATAATACATTATAACTTCATTATAATACATTATTACTCCATGATAATACATTATAACTTCATTATAATACAATATTATTTCATTATAACTTCATCATATTACATTATAACTTCATTATAATACATTATAACTTCATTATAATACATTACTACTTCATTATAATACATTTTAACTTCATTATAATACATTATAACTTTATTATAATACATTATTACTTCATTATAATACATTATAACTTCATTATAATACATCATAAATTCTTTATAATACATTACAACTTCATTATAATACATCATAAATTCATTATAATACATTATAACTTCATAATAATACATCATAAATTCATTATAATACATTTTATAACTTCATTATAATACATTATAACTTCATTATAATACATTATAACTTCATTATAATACATTAAACTTCATTATAATACATTATAACTTCATTATAATACATTATAACTTCATTATAATACATTATTTCTCCATGATAATACATTATAACTTCATTATATTACATTATTACTTCATTATAACTTCATCATATTACATTATAACTTCATTATAATACATTATAACTTCATTATAATACATTATAACTTCATCATAATACATTATAACTTCATTATAATACATTATAACTTCATTATAATACATCATAAATTCATTATAATACATTACAACTTCATTATAATACATCATAAATTCATTATAATACATTTTAGCTTCATTATAATATATTATAACTTCATTATAATACATTATAACTTCATCATAATACATTATAACTTTATTGTAATACATTATAACTTCATTATATTACATTATAACTTCATTATAATACATTATAACTTCATTTTAATACATTATAACTTCATTATAATACATTTTTACTCTATTATAATACATTATAACTTCATTATAATACATTATTACTTCATTATAATACATTATAACTTTATTATAATACATTATAACTTCATTATAATACATTATAACTTCATTATAATACATTATAACTTCATTATATTATATTATTACTTCATTATTAAACATTATTACTTCATTATAATACGTTATAACTTCATTATAATACATTATAACTTCATTATAATACGTTATAATGTATTATAATTCATTATAATACATTATAACTTCATTATTATACATTATAACTTCATTATAATACATTATTAATTCATTATAATAGATTATAACTTAATTATAATACATTATTACTCTATTATAATACATTATAACTTCATTATAATACATTATAACTTCATTATAATACATTATTACTTGATTATAATACATTTTAACTTCATTATAACACATTATAACATCATTATAATATATTAGAACAAATTTTAATTACATTTCTAGACCTTAAAATTATTATAATCTCTTATTTAAAAATTCCATTTAAAAAAATATAACTATAAATATACACAATAAACCCAGAAATCTAAAAGCACGTGCCTTTTCCCGGCCTTAGAGCAACAAATACTTCAACATTAAAAACAGCAACAAAAGAAAAATATAAACAATTCGACACAAAAAAAAACAGATCCAAGTAATAACAAACTGCGTAGTCACCAAAAAAATAAAATATTATTCATAGGCCTAACATTGAAAAACAACAAAAAATTATAGTAAAAATATTATAGCAGAAAAAAAAACAAAAATAACAAATATAAACAAATAAATAAAAACACGAGAGTACAGAAATCTCCAAAAATATTATTTGGAAGATAAGAAAACAATAACAAATTTTGAATAAAATAAATATAAAAGAAAAACAAAGACAAACAAATACAAATAACGGCTAATTTATACAAACACACACACGAACTCAAATATTCATCATACGCACTTTTTTATTGTTTTGTTTAAATTAAATGACGCATTAAAAAAAATGGCTAACATTCACACACACTCAAATGTATAATGCTCTCTATTGTTTGATGACAGACCTCACACCTACACAAACATATATAAATATAAACATACCTGTTCTTGGATTAATGTTAAAGGCTCTGTTATTATTTTGTTGCTGTTATCAGTTATCATGAGACATTTTAGACCAAATTAACGGTTAATCTTTCAAATTCTCTTGGTTTTGTGAATTTCTTTTTGTGAAACTCAAGTGTTTTTGTCTAAAAGAGAATTATGTCAAGCTTTTAAGAAATTCAAATAACACTTGCTAATAGTTATTATAAAATATTTTCACTTTTTATTTAAAAAACTCAAAGATTTCAACAAATTTACAAGGTGGGCTAGACTTTTAAAGTCTCATTTCACTTTTTATTTTATTTATTTTTTTTTTTTTGGCATAGTATAACTTAAAAAAAAGGTATTGAAATTCATTTTTAAAACCAGGTCACCAGACAGCAGCTACTCGTTGTCTTATTAGTCAAAAAAAAAACAAAAAAGATAACAATAACTCAGGAAATTTTTAGCTCATACTCTTATTTGTTTACATATGAACGAAAAAATAAGCACACGAGTGTAGATTTTTTCGCCATTACTGTGCCCATTACTATAAAAATTAATGTTATACGAAATGTTTTGGCTGGTATTTTATTTGTGGAAGATAATAAAATTAATGCTAATTAAATTGTATAAATAAATAAGTAAATGTTTTGAAGACGAAGAAACGAAATGTAAATATTTTGAAAGTTAATCATAATCGGGAAGTAAAAAATGGGAACACCCATAATTGTAGTGGTCAAAAATTGTGTGTATATTTGTAGCAAATTTTATAATTATGAAATTTGACATATAATAAAGAGTTGTAATGCCTTTAAATATAAAATAAGTACATCATAATATGGTCATAACACATTATAATTACATTGTAATATATCATAATACCATTGCAATGCTTTATAACACATCACAATTGCAATATAATGCGTTTTAATATATTATAGTTGTACTATAATAAATTATAATTGCATTATAATGAGTTATGATACATTATAAACGCTTTATTATGCATTATAATACATTATTAAGAATTAAGATGAAATATTTATAATATAAAAAATTTCAATAACAATTTTAATAAAAATAATCTTAATATAATGCGTAATAATGCATTATAATCTCATTATAATGCATAACAATGCATTACAATCTTATTATAATGCATTACAATCATATTCTTATCTTATAATACATTATAATGGCATTATAATCGAATAGTTAAAGTTATAGCACATTATTGTTGCGCTTAAATGGGTCATAATTCATCATATAATGAGTTATATTCGTATTTAAATGGGTCATAATCCATTATCTATGAGTTATAAGGCATTACTGTCGCTTTATAATGTTTTATAATACATTATAATGACATTATAATCGCATAGTTAGAGATATAGCCATTATTGTCGCATTTTAATGGGTCATAATCCATTATACAATGAGTTATAATGCAATACTGTTGCGTTATAATTTTGTATAATACATTATAATGGCATTATAATTGCATAGTTAAAGTAAATAATTCATCATATAATGAGTTATAATGCATTACTATCGCATTTTAATGCTTTATAACACATTATAATGACATTATAATTGCATAGTTAGAGTTATAGCACATTTTTGTCGCATTTTAATGGGGCGTAATGCATTATATAATAAATTGTAATGCATAACTATTGCATTATAATGCTATATAATACACTATGATGACATGATAATTGCATAGTTAGAATTATAGCATATCATTGTCGCACTTTAATGGGTCGTAATCCATTATATAATAAATTGTTATGCATTACTATTGCATTATATTGCTTTATAATAGTTATAGCACATTATTGTCTCATTAAAATGGGTGCATTATAATGCTTTATAATACATTATCATGAAATTATAATCGCATAGTTAGAGTTATAGTCCATTATTGTCGTATTTTAATGGGTCATAATCTTTGTATAATGAGTTTGTAATGCATTACTATAGCATTATAATGCTTTATAATACATTATAATGACATTATAATCGTAGAGTTGAAGTTATAGCACGTTATTGTCGCATTGTAATGCCTCATTATCCATTATATAAAGAGTTATAATGCATTATTATCGCATTATAATGCTTTATAATTCATTACAATGACATTATAATACCATAGTTAGAGTAATAGCACATTATAATGCTTTATATTACACTATAATGGTGTTATAACCGCATAGTTAGAGTTATAGCACATTATTGTCGGATTTTAGTGGTTCATAATCCATTATATAATGAGTTATAATGCATTACTATTGCATTATAAAGCATTATAATACATTATGGCCGCATATTTGGACTTATTTTTTTTAAATTCATTTATTTCAAGAAAAATATAGCATATTATTGTCGAATTTTAATTGTCGAATTTTAATGGGTCACAATTCATTATATAGTGAGTTATAATGCATTACTATCGCATTATAGTGCTTTATAATATAATACCATGACATTATTACCCATAGTTAGAGTTATAGCATATTATTGTCGCATTTTAGTGGGTCATAATCCATTATATTATGAGTTATAATGCATTACTATTGCATTATAATGTATTATAATCGCATATTTGGAGTTATAGCATATTGTTGTCCCATTTAAATGGATCATAATCCATTATATAATAAGTTATAATGCATTAATATCGCATTATAATGCTTTATAATGGCATTATAATAATAATAGTAAGAGTTATAGCACATTATTGCCTCATTTCAATGGATCAGAATCCATTATTTTATGAGTTATAATGCATTACTGTCGCATTATAATGCTTTTAATGACATTATATTCGCATAGTTAGAGCTTTAAATGGGTCATAATCCATTATAATAGCATTATAATGAAAAAACATTATAATACATTTCTTTTGCATTATAATCACAAAAAAAACAGTTAAAATTTTGCCTTATATAAAAATAAACCTTTCCAAAGAAATAAAAATAAATTTATGAAAACAAAAAAAATATAATATAAAGCCACAAATCACTGATCATTATAGCAAAATATTATCAATATAATAAACTATGAAGGCACAAAGAAAAAAAATTAAAAACTTTATAAAGAAATATTGAAAAAAATCAATCAAAATGTCAGTTAAACCATGAAAACATGTAATGGTTTTTTCTTGCTCTAAGTTAAGGCTTAATATAAGATGAAGCCACCATGATTTAGAAAATTATAAAAAATAACAAAAAAAAAAAAAAAAAGAAAAACCATATTTCTTGGCTTTTATTTTTTTCTATCGATTGATCGATTTTCATGCCAAAAGTGGCTAATTTCTGCACAGCATGCGAAAATTACCAACGGTCAGTTTATAAACGGAGAAAATACACCAACAAAAAAAAAAAACTATAATTTTTGAAAAAAAAGAAACATGATTATCCTCTTTAGCAACATCATTATGATGGTCTATAAAAGAGACTTTACGAATCGAGTCCATTTTTCTTTAACAACATCATCTTCTTTTCTTCTTGTCTTCTTCTGGAGTGAATATAATATAAGACAATGCAACATCTATATCTATCTTTCACTTAAAATCAGCATCAAGTAACTAAAACTAACCAACAAGAAGTTGTGATGGGGGGAAATGTATATAATATAATAAAATTAGAAATAGCAAGAGGATTCAGCAAAAAAAAAATTGCTCAAAAAAAAATCTAAGTCGAGTCCATTGGCAAACCGTATATAACAGTTACTATTATTATTGTTGTTGTTGCTCTTGCTGCTGTTGCAGCAATTGTTGTAGTTCATTTTAAATCTTATGCACATTAAAGTTTATTTCTTTTTTTGTTGTTGTCGATTTTTGTGGTCATAATTTTTGCTTTCAACACTTTTGCCAAACACTAAATATAACAAGAGATTTGGTAATAGATATAAACATTGTACTCCGATTTCAATGGAATCATAAAGTTTACATCTATTTTTTTTCTATGGGGGGAACCAAAATCAAAGCAAACAACCAACCAACCAACAACAGCAACAGCCTCAGCATCATCGTCATTGTGTCAGTTTTAGCTCAAATGAAACTAAAACTTTCAATATCGAGCGCCAAAAAAAAGTACAAAATATCATATTTTTAAAGCAGTTTCTTAAAAGAAAAAAATCGTTTAAAAATCTAAAAGCTTTGCATTTCTGTTTGTATAAAAATCTAAGAACAAAGCTTTTATTTTAAGATTAAAGTGGCAAACGCTCGATATGGAGTCAAGACTTTTCTTTATAAAAGCAATTCATTTTAAAACTTAAGTTAATTTGAAACAAAACTTTCAATATCGAGCGCCAAATAAAAGTACAAAATTTCATGTTTTTAAAGCAGTTTCTTAAAAGAAAAAAATCTTTTGAAAATCTAAAAGCTTTGCATTTCTGTTTATATAAAAATCTAAGAAAAAAGCTTTTATTTTAAGATTAAAGTGGCAAACGCTCGATATGGAGTCAAAACTTTTCTTTATAAAAGCAATTCTTTTTAAAACTTATGTTAATTTAAAGCCTTATAAACAAAGCTTTCCATTTTGAAATTTTCATTCAAAACTGACCCGAAATATCCAATAGTTTGTCCTAAGAAGATAAATTCGAAGCTTTGAATTATTTTGAAGCCTTATTTTAATCATTTTTATTTCCAAAGCTCTTTATTAAAATTTTTAACTTCAAAGCTTTAAACTTATATTGTAAAAGCTTTTAAAGCTTAACCGTTAAATTAATATATAGCTTTATAATCAAAGCTTTCCCTTTTTTTAAAGTATTGCCGTTAAATTAATCTAAAGCTTTATAAATAAAGCTTTCCAATTTTCATTCAAAACTGACCCAAAATATCCAATAGTTTGTCTTAAGGAGATAAATTCGAAGCTTTAAATTATTTTGCAGCTTTATTTTAATTATTTTTATTTCCAAAGCTTTTTACTAAAATTTCGATTTCGAAGCTTTAAACTTATATTATACAAGTTTTAAAAGCTTTACCGTTAATATAATATAAAGCTTTCAAAACAAAGCTTTCCATTTTGAAATATTCATTCTAAACTGACCCAAAATATCCAATTGTTTGTCCTAAGGAGACAAATTCGAAGCTTCGAATTAATTGAAAGCCTTATTTTTATTATTTATATTTCCAAAGCTTTCCACTAAAAATTTTTAATTTTTTAATACTAATTTTAAAAGCTTAACCATTACGTTAATATAAAACTTTATATTTCCATTTATAAATTTTCATTCAAAACTAAACCAAAATATCCAATAGTCTGTGCTTAGGAGATAAATTCGAAGCCTTAAATTAATTTGAAGCTTTATTTTAATTATTTCTACTTCCAAAGCTTTTTATTAAAAATTTTAATTTCGAAGCTTTATACTTTTATTATAAGATTTAATTATATTACTAAGATTTAATGATTTTAAAGCTATCAAAGAAAGATATTAAATAAAGTTTAAAAGCTCTTCTATTAAGCTAATATTTGTTTTTAAAAAGCATTTTTTTTTTACTTTAAATAATTTAATAAAGCTTTAAGCGAAGCTTTACTGATTATTGAAAACTTAAGTTTTACAGAAGTAAATTTTGTTTTAATTTAAGCTTTAATTCTTTTTAAAAGTATGTACTCCTTAAGTAACTGTAAAAAAATTGGCTCCAGACTCATTTTTCTTTATCTCAACTGAGCTCTGTTCACTTAGTTCTAACATATTAAAGCTTTTGACTTCATATTAACACATTTACAATTTTAAAGCTAAGTCTAAATGGAGCTCTTTGAGTATTATAAATTTATATTAATAATTAAAGCTTTACTTAATAATCTTCTTTATATCAAAAAAGCTCTGTTAACTTAGTTCTACATTAATTAAGCTTTTGACTTAATATTAACACATTAACAATTTTAAAGTTAAGCCTAAATAAAGCTCTTTGAGTTTTATAAAATAAAAGCTTTTCTTTATGTTTATAAGTTAGAGCATTACTTGATTAAAAGTTAAGATTATGACTTAACTTTTGTTATGGTATAAAGCCAGAATTCTTTATTTTACATTAATGTTTGACAAAAGTTAGTGTGAGGTATTTGAGGTTTAAAGCTTTACTCTAAACTCATACAAATTTTAAGCCAAACTTACAGTGAAAAAAACAGGAGAATTTAATCATATTTAAAGCATTAACGTGTTCTTAAAAAAGGCTTTATTTCATATAAAAACAGCTGAAAGCTTTTTTTAAAGCTCTATAATAAAGTTAAAATTTTTTAATATACAGCTTAAAGCTTTAGACATATTTCTCATATATTTTTAAGACACATTTTCCTATAGAGGTCAAATTGATTTTTTAAAAGCTTTTTCTTTTTTATTTAAAAGTTGTTTGTGAACTTTCACTATATTAAAAAATATAATTTAAGCTCTGCTTGTCCAAATGCCTCGATAACATAGCCTGAGCTTTGTAAAGATCTGTCATTGTATCATGATTTTATATTTATGATTTTATATTTATCATGATTTTATATTTTTTATATTCTTAATCGAAGCTTATTTAAGTAAATGCAAAGCTCTATGATAAGTACTTAGTTAAGTTTACTATATATAAAGCTTTTTTCTTTAGTTGTGCCAAATGTGAGCTTAATTAGTTTATATATCTGTGGCAATATCAAAGAGGCTTGTTTTCCTTTATATAGATTTCATTAGCTGAAGCTTTATTAAAGCTCGAATAACAGTTAACACTTCAAGCTTCATTTCATCAAGACAAATGTTGAAAAGCTTTCTTCTTCTTCTTCTTCTGTTATCCTTGACTCCCAGTGGAGCATAGGGCCTGAAAAAATGAAAATGAAAAGCTTTATTCGTATAATATTTTATAAAGCTCCTTGCTAAGAAAGCTTAATTTAAATAAAAAGCTTTATTCGTATTATATTTTATAAAGCTCATTGTTAAAAAAGACTAATTTTTCTGGACTAAACTAAAGATGGGTCAAAATTAAGCCTTAATAAAAACAAATATTAAGCTCTTCTTTCGAACCTTAATCCTTCTTCAAAAATTCTACTTTAATAGTAGCTTTCTAAACAAGCCAAGGAGATGGCTTGTGTTTAGCCAAACTTGAGATGAAATATTTTTGAACATTGGCAAAGGCGTAATAGCCCTAAGGCTATTAAAAAGCTTAAAGCACAGTAGGCCTAAAAGAGGTTTGCGCATGTACAAAAAACAACTAAAATTTTTAGCCAAACGGCTAACTGTCTAACACACATTGGCCGTTTGACTGACTGACGTAGTGACTGTTTAAAGCTATAATTTTCTAACTTATTTTATTTTATTTTTCATTTCATTTTCTTTTTTTTTTCTATTTTTCTTTTGTTTTTATTGTTGTTTACCAAATTGAGGAAATCACGTTGCAATTCCCATGCTATGCAACGGCCGCTCGATGCCAAAAGAAAAGCAAAAACAAACGTAAACAGTTTCCACTAAAAAACTTAAGTACATATAAAAATAATACTACAATAAAATACAACTAACTAGTAAAAATGGATAGATGGACGGAGGGACCAACAAACGGACGGAGGGACGGACAGACAATAATAAAAATACTCCTCTTACCAAACAACAAACGCGAAAATGTTTATATCGCATTTCAATCACGCGGTTTTAAACAACAACAGCACGATAATGTGCGCACGTCAATTTGCTACAATAGATTTGTAACAAAACGACGAACGAATGGGCCAACAGTCAGTCAGTCAACGACAACGGCTGCGGTAGCATAAATAGAGTGAGCGCAAGCGCATCTTTTAAGCTTTTTCCCCTCCCTTCTTACGGCTTATGATCTTTAACCACTTGACCAAGTGAAGGAAATAAGCTAGAGCAATCTTTTCATGAATTTTCTTCAACAAATGTTTAAGCTTTACTATCAGAAATTAGTAAGACAAAGTTTTTGTATTCAAAAAATACTTTTCTGGTAAAGCTTTCCGATTAAAGTTTTTTTTTTATATTGTATACTACTATACAAAGTATATTTTTCAGAAGCGCTACTTTGTAATAAAAGCTCTACAATTGGTATATATAAAGCTCAATGATAAAAGCTTAAATTCTTTTAAAAGTTCTGTGATTAAAATCTTATTCAAAACTACTAAAACTTAGCTTCATTTGCTACTAGAAGCTTAATTTGTTCCATCAAAATATCCATTAAGCCCAAAATGTTCTTATTAAAGCTCAAAAGCTCGCAGAATTAATCTTACTAATTTCAGCACTTGTCAAGTTAAAGCTTTTTTTAATAATAACATTTTCAGAAAACGTTACTCAGTTAATTAAAAGCTTTATAATTGTTGTATATAAAGCTCAATGATAAAAGCTAACATTTTGATAAAGTTTTATGATCATAATCATATTCAAAGCTACTAAAGCTCAGCTTTATTTAATACTTAAAGCTTAACTTATTCCATTAAAATGTTTTTAAAGCCCAAAATTATCTTATTAAAGCTTAAAAGCTTGCGGAACTTATTAGTCAGCAATTGTCAATTTAAAGCAGTAGCCATGAATCTGTTTAATAAATATCAAGGCTTTACTGTCAGAAATTTGTAAGACAAAGTTTTCTTTATTGAAGCAGGACATTTTTTCTAAAGCTTTCCGGTTAAAGTTTTATTTTTACATTGTTTAATAATAATATATTTAAAAAGCGTTACTCAGTTAATAAAAAGATTTATAATTGTTGTATATAAAGCTCAATGATAAAAGCTAACAGCTTTATTTAATACTTGAAGCTTAACTTGTTCCATCAAAATGTTTTTAAAGCCCAAAATTATCTTAATTAAGCTTAAAAGCTCGCGGAACTTATTATTCAGTAATTGCCAAGTTAAAGCTTTTTACAGTAGCTATGAATCTGTTTAATAAATGTTTAGGCTTTACTATCAGAAATTAGTAAGATAAAGCTTTTTTCAAGAAGGACTCTTCTGGTGAAGCTTTAGGATTAAAATTTTATTTCTATATACCAAAATATCTTTTGTTGTATATAAAGCTCAATGACTAAAAATAAGGTTTTTTAAAGTTATATGATCAAATGGTACAAAAGCTCATCGGTATTTGCTACTTAAAGCTTAACTTGTTCCATTAAAATATCCTAAAAGCCCAAAATGATTAAATTAAAGCTTAAAAGCTCGCGAAATTAAGCTAATTTACTTTATCACCAGTTAAATAAAAGCTTTTTTTGGTAGCTAAGAATCTGTAACTCGGAATGGACTAGATCTATATATGTATTTAGCTCTTAAAATAAAAAGAGTTAATTTAAGCTTTTTTTTAGTAAATTTGGTCATTATGGTTGCTATCAACATAACATTTAACATGACGACCAGCCATCACTATAACAACCTGGATCTTCCTAATAATGATCTTTAAGAAACACGATCATAGTGATGTTCAAGCTGCTGTTATAACTTAGAAATGGGTTCATATGTTTTAAAGCTTTTGTAAGATTTTTTTTTGTTGTTCATCGTTTTCAGCCGCGTATGTAGAATCATTAGATTGATGATATTTATGGTTTAACAAAACTCATATACAACTTGGAACAACAACAGCATCAGCATCAACTAAAATATCAAAACAATACAATAATATCCAACTACTACGGGAAAGAGTAACAAGAAAATACGTTAGAAAAGTAACTAAAATATTGTATGGCTAAGTTTTAGCCATAAAGTAGCTTTAAACAGCAGCCTAACGGTTTTAGTCGTAATCAAAATGGTCGCAAACCGATATGTACAATAAAGGCTGGAACAGATCTTTTAAGGAATTAAGTGATTTTTATATACTTTGAATTTGTTTGAGAGTTTAGTTTGAAAGCTCTTCAATTTAAGATGAGCTTTAACCACTTTAATATGAGCTTTAACCACTTTAATATGAGCTTTAATCACTTAACAAGTTCTAAATTATTCCATTAAGACTAAATTATTCTGCAAATAAATTTATGATTAAAGCTTTATTTGCTCCGAAAGAATATTTAGATTGGAGGACTACTTTCTTGATGTTAAATTTAAAAAGCTTTCTCTTTAACTTTATATTTTTTTCTTTTTAAATGTTATATATAAAGTTCAATGATTGAAGCTTATCTATCTAAAGCTCAATTTGCTACTTAAAGCTTTATCATAAAAGTTTATAAATAATTTTTTTTTTTATTTTCTAATAGAAATCGAAGCATTACCCTTTATATACAAAGTTCAATGATGCAAGCTTAGCTTTTAAGCCTTAATTTACTTATTTCAAGCTTAATTTATTTAATGAAAAGCTGTGTTTTTTAACTTCAAGTTTAATATTTTAGATCATTTAAAGCTTAATGATTGATGCTGAACTTTTTATACATAAATACAAAGATTAAAAAGCTTTAATGGTTCTTTGAACTCTTAACAATTAAACTTTAATCCTAACTTTTATTTCAAGCTTTTTGACTATAACTAAGATTAGACTACAATAAGCTTGATATATTATACTTTATTTAAACAGTAATGGTCAATGATTGAAGTTAACCCTAATCTTAATATTCAGACTTAAGTTTTTTCTTATAAAAAAGCTCTATTTTGTTATTAGCATAAATCTTAGGTAAAATCTTACCCTTATTTAATCACCAAAAATCACAATGATAAAATTTTTCTTTACCTCTAAAGCTCTACTTAATGCAGCCATTCAAGCTTTGTAGAAACGTACTGTATATATTTTATTATTATTAGGACTAAAATTAGTCTATAATTAGCTTGAAATATCGTATAAACTTGAAAAATTGCTATTCAATTATTAGGTATGCTAAAAGCTCACTTTTCAATTTAAATTTTGAATCAAATGAGTTGTGATAATTTTTTGCAATTTTAAATATATTTCAAAAGTTTTTCTAAGAAAAAGTTGTAATAAGAAATTATGATTCAATTCATTAGAAAAAGCTTTTTGCGTAAAAAAGCTAAATAACATCTTTTTATAAATTAAAGCCTTTATTAAAGCTATATTTTATATATAAAAGCTTTATAGTGACTAAATATGAAATTCTTGCAATCTGAACCGGAAATAATGGGCAATTGAATCAAAAAATTTAAAAAGCTGTAGACTTAGAACAAAAGCTTTTTGCAAGCTTATTTAAAGTATAGCAATTCAATACATATTAAAAAGTGTTTCTTTTAAATTAAAGATTCTGTTATGAGAAATTTCTTACGATAAAAACTAAAAAATAGCTTTTTAGCAAAAAAATTCAGAAGAAGCTTTTCCTTTGTTTGATAAATTTGTTTCAAATTTAAAAGCTTAAAGACTCTACTGTTCAAACAAATAGATCTAGAGATAACATTCTTTGCTCGAAAGCTTAACAAAAGCTTTTTCTAAGCTTATTGACTTATCATGGCAATTTTTAAGGTATTTCAAAATAATTTTTTTTACATACTCCGGTTTTAAAAACAGCTTTCTTGTATTAAATAAAAGTTTATTTTAAGCTTCATCCGAACTTTTGAACTTTTTAACAATCTTAGGCTTAAATATAATTTGTTGCTTAATCGTCGGAAAAAGCTTTTCTATGATTGATAAATTTATGTATTTAAAATGAAAATACATCTTTTATTTTGAATTATTAGCTAAACGACTCTAGTTAGCTTAGCTTGAAAGCTCAATAAAAGCTTTATAATGCTTCATAAAATACATATTATTTAAACTTTTAATGTTTTTCAAAAGCATCAGTTTATTGCTATAAGACTTTGTATTTTTGAATCATAGTTTTTAAAATCTGCCAAAATCTCAAGAAAAGTTCGTTTGGAGCTTTTTTCTACTACTAAACAAAATTTTAAGTTAAGTTTTAAGTAAAAGTATGATGCTTAAATGGTAAAATAAAGGTATAAAAAAATTGATTTCCCAGGAAAAAAGCTCATTAAAAGCTGTTTATAACCTTAATAATGTTGATTCAAAGTTAAACACTTTAAAAGCTTTACCTAAAAATTCAATTCTAAAATGTTATCCATTAGATTTCTATTTAAATATAAATTTATTTCAAAATAGCTTTGGTCGCACAAAAGCTCAATGAAAGCTTTTGTTTAACTCATGTTTAAATGGTAAAATTGAGATATAAAGAAATGATAAAGTTAATGCATATAGAATTAATGTTTACTTAAATGTATACATAAGCTTTCCTAGTATAAAAACCAGAAAGAGCTATCTATAGCTCGAATAATATTATTTCAATATTAAACATTTTGAAAGCTTTACCTGAAAATTTAAGCTAAATAAGTGTTATGTTTGTATTGAAAATATTTATCCATTAGATTTCTAAATATGAATGGATTTAAAAATTGTTTTAGTCGCTCAAAAGCTCAATGAAAGCTTTTGTTAAACCCTGGCTCAAATGGTAAATTTGAGGTATAAAGAAATGGTAAAGTTGAATGTATGAAAAAGCTTTCCTAGTATAAAAGCCGAAAAGCTTTCTATAACCCTAATAATGTTGTTTTAATACTAAACATTTTAAAAGCTTCATCTGGAAATTCAAGCTAAATAATTTCGATGTTCAAATTGAAAAATTGTATACATTAGGTTCGCACAAAAGCTCAATGAAAGCTTTTGTTAAGCTCTAGCTGAAATGGTAAAATTGAAGTCTAAATAAATGGTAAAGTTGAGGCATAAATAATCGATGTTTACATGAATGTATGTAAAAGCTTTCCTAATATAAAAGCTACTATACATTTTAAAGGCTAAATTGAAAACCTGTATACATAAGATTCTTTAATATACTCGTAAATGGATTTAAAAAAGCTTTTGCCAAAAAGCTCTATTAAAGCTTTTGTTTTATACTAACTATTTTAATACAATTTTTTACAAAAAAAATCATTACAAGTTTCTTATGAATTCACTCTCTTACTTCCCTTTTTTGTATTAAAAACTATTATCTTCATTTATAGTTTTAAACATTAATAGCCTTCTCTGCGATTTTCTTTTAACAATAAACCGAATTTATGTTAATTATTTATTATATGTTTAAATTATTTTCCTGGAAATGCCATAACATCAAAACATCAAGTCAGATAAAAGCCTCAAAATAGCTTTAATTAACCACAAGAAAAGCTAAAGCCAAAGACTCAGCAACGAAAATATAACAGAAGACAGACAGACAGACGATATTAAGTTAAATTTAAAAGCCAAGCTAGCAACTAACTAACGCCTTGCTACTAATTTCTAGTCATTTTCTAGTAAACACAAACTTTAACGGTTTCTGTTTAAAGCTTTTTTTTTTTGTCTCTCCTAGTGCCACATAAAACCCAAAAAAGCACAACCATTACAAATTTGTGATCATGGCCTTAAGTTGTAAGAAAGGAAGCCCGTCTTTTTGTCTGTCTGTCCGGTCGTTTGGTATTGTCTTCAAATTGTATTTCATTGTATTTTTGTGGTAATTTAAAGGAGTTGATTTTTAAGCATGTTTAAACATGCACACAAAATCATAACTTACCGATTTGTTGTCTTTCTTTGCTTTTGTTTTCTGAGTGGCTTTAAAGCTCCTTTAAAGTTTTGCTGGTTAGCTGTTAAAGAAAGAAAAATTTGGTAGCAAAATCATAAAATTTTATGGTCAACTGGTAGTGAAAGATCGTCATATATATTTCTTTTTTCTGATTTTTTTTTTTGCTAAAGTGTGATTCGTTTCTTTTAGTTTTGTAGCCCGAAGCTTTTGATAGATAAAGTAGAAGTAGAGAAAAGCTGTTAAGATTTTCTGATTTTTTTTTGTTAGGTATTATTTAAACATAAACATAAATTAAGTTAAAAGTTGAAATGTTTAAGAAGAAACGGTTAAATGAAATGAAGAAATAAAAATGCTTGATAACGGATAACGAATTTCTAGTCATTATTAAAGTGTTTATTTAAAAGGATTTATGGAGAAATGTAAGAAATGTTTTAGATAAATAAACCAGGATTAAGGAACTAAAAGATTAAGCTGCATATAAATGCAACTTTCTCAGTTTTGGAGCTTATAAACAAATTTCTAGCAAATATTGCAGCAAAAGCTTTTTTATTATCTACTAATACCTCAAATATTCTCCAACATAACAAAATTATTTTTATATCCTTTAAACATTCCTTGAATTTAAACAAGTCCTTTTTTCTTTTCATTCTTCCTTTATTCAATTGTCCTTAAAATGCATTACATACAACAAATGACTTTTGAAAATGTCGTCGTCTGTCTATATGGCTTTCAATATCTTCATGGTGCATTCTGGTAAATCTACACCGTGATGGAGACTTTAGTTTATTTTTTTTTTTGTTTTTTGTTCTTATATTATCCTTAGAGCAGGATAATAAAACTATAATCAGTAAGAACATAAATTTGAAGCAAAGCGCAAAATTTATGTACCAGCAGAATTGAATTATACAAAATTCACTTGAATTATAACAATCGAATGAAAGGAATTTGCAAGATATGGAAGGAAAAGGTTATTTCAAGGTTAAGGACAAAATCAAATACAAAATTAAAGGAAAAAAAATGTTTAAATACAATTTTTTAAGATAAAAGATATCTCGATAATTGAAAATCCATCAGATCAATAGAATCAAGAAGTTATCTAAAATGCCTTTCGATTTTTCTTAATTAGCAATTATAAACTATATCTCTAATACTAAAGATCTGTAGAAGAAAATGTTCAATAACTCTTAAACTGTATATTTCGACAATTGATATCACTAAAACAAAGAAATTGTCCGCATTTTTTCTATTTTATATTTATATAAAAAATTTCAAATTAATGAAGTCTAAATTACCATTTCCGAAAGATATCTCTTAAACTGTATTCCCGAAAAATTATGACAAGAAAACATTTAATTAAGATTAAGATTTTTGTTCATCCTATTTCATATTTATACTAAAACTTTCGAATTACCGAAGTCTTTATTAACATTTATGAAAGATATCTCTTAAATTATATTTCCGAAAATTTATGACAACAAAATTTTTTGATAATTTTCTTCTCGTCTTAAGAATTTTTGTTAAAATATGATAAAGTTCATACTATTCTGGAAAACACTTTGTTTCCTCAGAACATTTTTTTATTCATGTTAAAATTTTCGAAGTACCGAAGTCCAAATTAACATCTCTTATCTCTTAAACTATATTTCCGAAAAAGTATGACAAGAAAATTTGTGATCAAGATTTTTCATCCTATTTGATATTAATATTTAAACTTTGGAATTACAGAAGTCTTAATTAAAATTTAAGAAAGATATCTCTTAAACGAAATTTCCGAAAAATATGACAAAAAAATATTTGGTAATTCTCACCTCGTCTTAAGATTTTTTTGTAAAAACTTTACGATAGTCATTCTATTCTGGAAGACACTTTGTTCCCCCATACCAATTTTTTATTTACGTTAAAACTTTCGAACTACCGAAGTCCAAATGAACATTTATGAATGATATCTCTTAAACTATATTTCCGAAAAAGAATGGAAGAAAATTTTTTTAATAAGATTTTTTCGTCCTACTTCATATTTATGTTAAAACTTTCGAATTGCTGAAGTCTTAATTAACATTTATGATAGATATCTCCTAAACTATATTTCCGGAAATGTATGACCAGAAAATTTTTGATAACTCCCATCTAGTCTTCAAATTTTTTGTTAACATTTTATGAAGTTCATCCTATTTTGGAACAAATTTGGTTACCCCATACCAATTTTTTATTTATGTTAAAATTTTCGAAGTACCAAAGTCTAAGTTAACATTTATGAAAGATATCTCTTAAACTATATTTCCGAAAATGTACGACAAGAAATTTTTGATAATTTCCATTGTCTTAAGATTTTTTCTTCGAACTTGATGAATTTCATCATTCGAACTTTCTTCCCCTAAACCAATTTTTGCTAAAATTTCTATTATAGGAGATATCACGCAAATGAACTTAAACTCTTAATAACCTTATAAATTGAAGAATATATAAATCGAAGAATATACATTCTTTGCTAAAATTATAATGATATCTAATCACACTTGAGAAAATGGTATTTCCAGACTAGATCCAGCGGTTAGGCATTTACAAATACCTAAGCCCAGAAATCACCGACTGACTCAATTGCTTTTTATTTTTTTTTTTTATTAATCAGAGTTTTTAAAATTTATTGCTAAGCAAATATTTATGCCAATAAACCACAAAAATTAAATAGAAATTATTTTTTTGAATAAAAAAAAATTAACCTATTATATAAATAAATGCCGACAATAAAATTACAAGTTAACCCATTAAGGTGGGGAAAAACTTCTGTTACACACAAAAATAGAAAAATTTATGTTATACACAAAAATCGTTCTATAGAAAATTTTCTGTTATACACAAAAAATTTTCTATAGAAAAATTTTGTTATACACAAAAATTTTTCTATAGAAAATTTTGTTATGCACAAAAATTTTTCTATAGAAAACTTTTGTTATATACAAACATTTTTCTATAGAAAAATTTTTGTGTATAACAAAATTTTTCTATAAATATAAAATTTTGTTATACAGAAACATTTTTCTATAGAAAAATTTTGGTATACACAAAAATTTTTCTATAATGAAATTTTTCTATAAATATAAAATTTTGTTGTACAAAAAAATTTTTCTATAGAAAAATTTCTGTTATACACAAAAATTTTTCTATAGAAAAATTTCTGTTATACACAAAAATTTTTCTATAGAAAAATTTCTGTTATACACAAAAATTTTTCTATAGAAAAATTTCTGTTATACACAAAAATTTTTCTATAGAAAAATTTCTGTTATACACAAAAATTTTTCTATAGAAAAATTTCTGTTATACACAAAAATTTTTCTATAGAAAAATTTCTGTTATACAGAAAAATTTTTCTGTAGAAAAATTTCTGTTATACACAAACATTTTTCTATAGAAAAATTTCTGTTATACACAAAAATTTTTCTATAGAAAAATTTCTGTTATACACAAAAAATTTTTTATAGAAAACTTTTGTTATATACAAACATTTTTCTATAGAAAAATGTTTGTGTATAACAAAATTTTTCTATAAATATAAAATTTGTTATACACAAACATTTTTCTATAGAAAAATTTTGTTATACACAAAAATTGTTCTATAATAAAATTTTCTTATACAAAAAAAAAAAATTTTTCTATAGAAAAATTTCTGTTATACACAAAAATTTTTCTATAGAAAAATTTCTGTTATACACAAAAATTTTTCTATAGAAAAATTTCTGTTATACACAAAAATTTTTCTATAGAAAAATTTCTGTTATACACAAAAATGTTTCTATACAAAAATTTCTGTTATACGCAGAAATGTTTCTATAGAAAAATTTCTGTTATACACAAAAATTTTTCTATAGAAAAATTTCTGTTATACACAAAAATTTTTCTATAGAAAAATTTCTGTTATACACAAAAATTTTTCTATAGAAAAATTTCTGTTATACACAAAAATTTTTCTATAGAAAAATTTCTGTTATACACAAAAATTTTTCTATAGAAAAATTTCTGTTATACACAAAAATTTTTCTATAGAAAAATTTCTGTTATACACAAAAATTTTTCTATAGAAAAAATTCTGTTATACAAAAAAAAATTTCTTTAGAAATATTTCTGTTATACACAAAAATGTTTCTATACAAAAATTTCTGTTATACGCAGAAATGTTTCTATAGAAAAATTTTTCTATAGAAAAATTTCTGTTATACACAAAAATTTTTCTATAGAAAAATTTCTGTTATACACAAAAATTTTTCTATAGAAAAATTTCTGTTATACACAAAAATTTTACTATAAAAAAATTTCTGTTATACACAAAAATTTTTCTATAGAAAAATTTCTGTTACGCACACAAATTTTTCTATAGAAAAATTTCTGTTATACACAAAAATTTTTCTATAGAAAAATTTCTGTTATACACAAAAATTTTTCTATAGAAAAATTTCTGTTATACACAAAAATTTTTCTATAGAAAAATTTCTGTTCTACACAAAAATTTTTCTATAGAAAAATTTCTGTAATACACAAAAATTTTTCTATAGAAAAATTTCTGTTATACACAAAAATTTTTCTATAGAAAATTTTCTGTTATACACAAAAATTTTTCTATAGAAAAATTTCTGTTATACACAAAAATTTTTCTATAGAAACATTTCTGTTATACACAAAAATTTTTCTATAGAAAAATTTCTGTTATACACAAAAATTTTTCTATAGAAAAATTTCTGTTATACACAAAAATTTTTCTATAGAAAAATTTCTGTAATACACAAACATTTTTCTATAGAAAAATTTCTGTTATACACAAAAATTTTTCTGTAGAAAATTTTCTGTTATACACAAAAATTTTTCTATAGAAAAATTTCTGTTATACACAAAAATTTTTCTATAGAAAAATTTATTTTATACACAAAATTTTTTCTATAGAAAAATTTCTGTTATACACAAGAATTTTTCTACAGAAAAATTTCTGTTCTACACAAAAATTTTTCTATAGAAAAATTTCTGTTATACACAAAAATTTTTCTATAGAAAAATTTCTGTTATACACAAAAATTTTTCTATTGAAAAATTTTGTTATACACAAAAATTTTTCTATAGAAAAATTTAGTTATACACAAAAATTTTTTTATAGAAAAATTTCTGTTATACACAATAATTTTTTTATAGAAAAATTTCTGTTATACACAAAAATTTTTCTATAGAAAAATTTCTGTTATACACAAAAATTTTTCTATAGAAACATTTCTGTTATACACAAAAATTTTTCTATAGAAAAATTTCTGTTATACACAAAAATTTTTCTATAGAAAAATTTCTGTTATACACAAAAATTTTTCATAGAAAAAAATTTCTGCTATAAACAAATTTTTCTATAGAAAAATTTCTGTTATACACAAAAATTTTTCATAGAAAAAAATTTCTGCTATAAACAAATTTTTCTATAGAAAAATTTCTGTTATACACAAATTTTTCTATAGAAAAATTTCTATTGTACACAAATTTTTCTATATTAAAATTTGCGTTGTGTATATGCAAATCTGTTATAAATAAATTTTTTCTTTAGAGAAAACTGTTATATCAAAAAATAACAAATCTTTCTTTTTGAAAACTGTTATACTTATATTTTTCTTAGGAGAAAACTGTTATACTTATATTTTTTTAGAGAAAAGTCTTATACTCTCTGTTTTCTGTAGATTTTTTTATAAAAAAAACTGTTATACATAAATTTTGCAATTGAAAAGTTTTCCTTTTTTTCTGTAATAAATGGGTTAATTTCTGGCAACAAAATGACGTACTCTCTCACAAACAATAGCTACTTATTATGACGCCCACTCAACCTAAAATTCAAATAAAAATAAATAAATCTTGAATGAAATCCCATAAAAGAATTCCAACAAAAAACCAACCAAATCGAACAAAAAACGACCCAAAAGAATAGATTAATGCATGAGAAAACGAAGAAAAAAATCACACAAATAAACAAAATTCCAAACAACTGAAATAAAATGATTGTTTAGCGGAAAAAACGTCATATTCTTGAATCAAAAAAGTAAAAAAAAACACGAAACGAAAAAAGCCTCTAGCAAATGGAACTCAACCCTCAGGAGGTGGAGTAAGGGCGCGTTCGCAAAAAAAAATACTGACTCAAATCGCAGAAATGAGGTCGAAACACCGGCCATACATAGCAACAAATTCTTTATAATTTGCGGCTGGTTTTTTGCAAAAAGAGAAAAAAATTGCGATAATAATACAATTTATTTTATTTATTTATTTTTGCAAAAAAGTAAGAAAAGAAGGCAAAAATATTATTATGAAAAAAAAAATTATTATATGAGTCAAAATTGTTAAGCAAGGTCAGTTAGAAAATTGTTTAATACTAATGAATAGTTTTGAGATTTTAGATTAAAGTTTTTGTAAAACAAGAAAATTTTTTTTTTTAATTTTTATGGAAATTTGTTATAACAACTAATTCTAGATTTTTCCTGAAAAATTTAAAATTCTAATGAATTTTAATTTTTTTTTAGCTAATAACTTTATAAAACCACCCTTTGCTTTTTACATTGAACTATTTATTGTTACAAAAAAAAAAAAATTGAAAAAATTTCATTTGAAAATTGTCGGCTTTTTTCCTTTGAAATCGGTAGCAATATTTGCGTGTCAATACAAAAGTCGTCACAATCGCTCATTCATTCAATTATTTATTGTTTTAACAATTTTTTAAGGGAATGAATTTACAAAACAATGTAAAACTTTATTAAAAAAACAGACACAAAGTCTAATGGAATTTTTTTTAAACAAACTAATTTTGAGCATTTTGAACCCAGGTCTTCTAAGAAATAAGATCTCAGAAATACTCCATTCACCATTTGGCGAAAGTAAAGTTGTGGCTCTAGATATCTCCAAGGCGTTCGATAGAGTGTGGCAAGATGCACTTTTATCAAAACTTGTTGCTTTTGGTGTTGGTAATACCTTCTCTCGATTTATATCGAGCTTTCTCAGGAATCGCACTATAAGAGTTGTTGTAGATGGGGTCTCATCAAACGAGTTCAAGATCAATTCAGGGGTACCGCAAGGCTCTGTTCTTTTTCCTACTCTATTTCTTATATTCATTAACGACCTTCTATGTCAAACTTCCACTTCTATCTATTCTTTTGCAGATGATAGTAACATTTGCCATTCGTATTCATTTAATCATAGACCGGATCTTCCGCAGATTGTGGCTATGAGACAAAACGTGAATGAATCATTAAATCGCGATCTCGAAACCGTTTCCAAATGGGGACGTGTAAATAGAGTCGACTTTAATGCACGCAAGACCCTGAGTTGTATGCTTATGCATAAACGCACGGCAGATCATGTTACTTCATCTGTATCCATGGATAGTGTAAATATTCAGGAATCAGATGCTCTTGATGTTCTGGGCATGAGTGATTAATGTGATTTCCGTTGGACTAAACACATCTTGCAAGTGTCGAAAGAAGCATTCAAGTGCCTAGGTTTTCTAAAACGGTGTAAGAGACACTTCACTCCAACTGATCTCCTTAAAATTTACACCACCTATATCCGACCAAAAATGGAATACAACTCTCATGTATGGGCCGGTGCTTCAAAGTCTATTTTGGAGCTTCTCGACCGCGTACAGGGGAGGGCGAAAGTGCTTATCGGTGACAATAGGGTATCCAACTCTCTTGACTCACTGGAGCACCGCCGCAATGTGGGTTGTATAACACTGTTCTATCGGTACTACTTTGGAATGTGTTCTAACGATATCAGGGACCTCGTTCCCGAAACCGGAAGATTCTTACGCAGCACACGTCAATCCGTTAGATCACATGCATTTGTGGTTGATTGTCCAGTGGACCGAACAACACACTATAGAGAAAATTCGTTCTTTAGCCGTACAGTACGTATGTGAAACTCACTCAACTCAATATAGGAAAATTTAAATCTAATTTCCACAAACACTACCCTCCCTCTTTTCTCCTTCCCACAACCTATTTTCCTAGTTTCAACACAATGCATAGCATAAGTAGGGGTCATCCCCTGAGTGCTGGTCCTAAATAAAGAAAAAAAAAATACTCCACTACTTTAATATAGGACAAAGCAAATGCAAAGAAAATATTTTTTACTATTCTCAACACCACAACTTCATCACCTAATATTCATCATAGCTGCGTGCCTTACGATTACACCTTGACCTCTTTAGACGGGCAAAAGTATAGATATATCGGCCCTTGATAGTGAAAGTAATTTTTGGGAATGTTTTCAATCTAAAGAAAACAATATCTTTCTAAAATGAATGTATACTTGGACTGACACACTTTTTCTCCCTTTACATCTAAGCAGGAGCTTTCAAGTACCTAAAACAGTGATGCCCAGTACAAAAACAATTAAAACGAAAAGTGATGAAATTTTTTAAAAAACTCAGTAGCTCATGCATCAAATATAGTTTCACATCTTTAATCTTGATGTAAATTTAATTAAAATACCGAACCTTAGTTTTAGTCTGCAGAAGAAAATAATTTAATATCCCATAGGGTTTAGGAGATATCAAGAAATCAAAAAAGTTTTACCAAATTCTGGGTTTTCGTGTTTCTTTGGACAAAAACTAAGTTATCTTGGTTTTGCTCGGTGCTCACACCATAACTACAAGAAAGGCGAAAGTCTTTTGTTTAGATTGAGCGAAAAAAATTCACCGAAATTTACCGATCGTAGAACAAAGTTCAAAATTTTCTGAAAAAAGTCAAGTAAATTGTTAAGCATAATTTAAGCAAAAAGTGTAGCAGTCGTTTAGGCTTAACTTTTTAATCAAATTGCATTCAAGTGTTAGTACAAGGCAGGTACCCCCCCCCCCCTAAAAACAGTGTCAAACATTTGAAATATGATGACTTTTACATTTGATATCAAACGTTTTTTTCAAACCTGATCAGATGTTTGAGATTCACATTCTTTTTCAAATGAGGGTTCATTTGAGAATAAACTTTTAAAAAGTGATAGTTTGTCAAATTGAGAATAAAGTTTATTCTCAAATCATTATCAAACCTTATAATGATTTGAGAATATTTTAAAAATGGTGTTATATAAATTTGATATCAAACCATATTTAAATGTTTTATTCAAAATTTAAAAATAAAATTATGTTAAAAAAAATTAATGTTTAAGATATTTTAATGGCATTTCAAAAAAAATCGTTATTTCTTTCGGATTTTTTTAAAATTGATCCATATCCATAAGACCTTTCTTAAAAAAAGTCACCCGAAATTATGGACAATCGCCAATTTTAATTGTGATAGTACCTCTACCAAAGCAAATGTCTGTACTAAGTTTCATCTAATTATTTTGATTAAAGATTAAAAATTTAATAATATTCAAAATAAACAAACTCAAAAATATCAAAAAATACAACGCCATTATATTTATGTTCCACATGTAGATGATATCCACATTTGAAAAACCTTTGAGAATGAGGTTTGATAATGATTTGAGAATAAAGGCATTTCTCAATTTGAGAATAAAGTCCCCTTTTTGTTGGGAATGCTATTATTCTCAAATCAGTATCAAATCAGTATCAAACGTTTGACCTTTGAAAAAAGATTTATTCTCAAATCATCCTCAATTTGAGAATAAACCTTTTTTCTTACTGGGCCCTAGGAGTCGACGGATTTCAGAAATAAGTAGAGCTCGCTTTTGGATCAATTAATAGACCTGTGCCGAATTTCATCAAATTCTGTTGAGAATTGCGGATTGTACATTAAGAAGAAAAATTGGTGAAAAATGGGGATCCGAGACAGGTACCCCAAGGAGACGCCTAATTTTAACCAATTTTAGTAGAGCTCTTAATTAGATTAATAAATAGACGTGTGTCGAATTTCATCAAATTCTGTTTAGAATTGAAGAAAAATAGGTGAAAAAATGGGGATCCAAGGCAGGTACCCCGCTTGATACTACTGTGGCACTTTTAGCCCTTGTCCAGTAGTGCTCCAAAGTACTCGGTACGAAACTGATTTTAGTAACCCATATCCAACACATTGATAGGTTTCAATTGTTAGATTTTTATACCAGGATGTAAAAGAAATAATTAGGTCCTGTTCAAATTTGTTATAAACCATTATCGTGCACCGATTTCGCCATAGTGGGAAAGAGTCTCGCAAAGAAGTCTCACTATAATCAGAAAATATAAAAAAATCCATCGCTACATCATTTGCGTATACTTATGATAACCTTTTCACTTATTTCCTCTAAGGATATGCATAAGGGACCCTAATATGGCCCCTTATACATAACTCTGTAAGACGAATGTACACAAGCTTTCTAAAATTAACTTCTACTACCAGTTTAGATGTTAGATATAGCATGTGGAGTTATTTTATTAAACACTTTTTTGATACTTTTGCTAAGGATTCTGTTAAACAGTTAAACTTCAGGAAAAATAATTAGAGTCTGACAGGTCTAAAGTCGCAAGTTTCCATAAGAGAAGTTTTACCCTCTTGGAGAATTCGACTACTTTTGTCCTTCTTCTCATATTAGGGATATATGTACTTTAGGTCCAGACTTAAGAATCTAAGATGAACAAAATTTTGTGAATTCATAATGAATTTAAACAAAAATCACTTTTATTTCTGCTCGAAAAAATAAAAGTCAAATAACTTTTATTTCTGCCCGAAAAAATTAAAGTAAAAAATAACTGTTTTTTGCTCGAAAAAATAAAAGTAAGAAAATAACAATTATTTCGGCTAGAAAAAATATAAGTAAAAAATGTCTGTTGTTTTTGCTCGAAAAAATAAAAATCAAAAAATGTTTGTTATTTTTTTTTCTAAAAAATAAAAATCAGGATTTAAGAAAGCATTTCGTAAAAATTTGGTCTAAGAAAATCAAATGGTATACTTGGTTTTTTTCTCCGACACTTCCTTGTGGTTGGTTTTTTTAATCAAAAAATTCAAATTCAATTCATATACGTTTAAAAAAATTCTCAATTGCTTATAGTAACAATTTTTTACGAAAAATTTGATTTATAAGTTTGTCTTACATTTTTTTTGTTTATGAATTAGGGGGTTAAATTATTTTATTTTTAAAATTCTTTTTATAAACATAATTTTCAAATCTAGCAAAACTTCCGGGTTTTCTTTTAAAATTTTCAAAAATATATTTAAAATTTGTATTATTTCTAAATTTTAAATATTTGATAATTCTTTTAACAATTCCCATCCACCCTCAAAAAGTTAAATATTTGAGAATGCATTTTTAAAATTTTTAAAATACAGTAGACCCACGATAAAGCCCACTTACAGCAAAACTAATACTAGTATAAGTACTCAATTTAGTGTGAGTACTTAATATACTTGTAAAAAAATGTATTAACAGTTTTTATACTAACAAACTTATATTAGTAAAAATATTAGTAATATTACTGTAACTAGTATGAAAACTAGTAATTGCACTAGTACTAGTAAAAATATCAAAATTAGTACAATACGTGTATAAATACTATTACTTTTACTAATGCAAGTAGTTCTATTTATGCTTTTACCATTATTATTACTAAGAACTTTGGGATTCTAATAAGTTTTATACTAATAATAGTACTATAAATGTTTTGATACCAATTAGAGCATAAGTATTCATACAAGTACTAATGCTACTACTGGAATGAGTATTTATATAACTATAAGTACAATTACTTATTACAATGCTGGTGGTAATGCTAGTGTTAAAACTAATAGAATACTCAAGCCGGTATTAATCTAAAAACAAAAAATATTAAAATTAGTAGTATTTGTATAGCAGTACTATTTTTACAATTGTTCAAATTTTAATATTAGTACTAAGAATAACACTGGAATGAGTACCAAAATCAGCCTTAGAAATAATATTAGCTCACATCTAATTACTAAACTACTATTAATTGTAATACTTAAATTCTTATTAGTATTGGTAATAGTAGTTTTGTATTAGTGCCAATTTTCTCGATATTTGCAAAATTTTAAAATTTTCATAACTTCTTTAATCGGGGTAGCACTGTAATTTTCTATTCATTAAAAAAATTTCTAATAAACCATAAATATCTTTAAATAGTTTCTAATCTAGTTTGACGTCTCTTTGTTTCCCTGACATCATGTTCAAATTCTTCTGGTTATTGGTTAACTGATAAGTGACACATTTTATTTTAAAAAAATTTCTCGAGCGACCGAAAGAAACACAAAAACTGACACTTAATATTCAAGGTCGAACATTTTAATTACAAAATAATTTTTAAAACAAATTAACCAGAAAATAAAGACAAATGCCAAGAAGAATATTTCAATACCCTAACAGAAAATATTGAATGTCATTAATTGACATCAAAAAATTGTCCAAACTAATTAGATCCCTTTAAGAAGAGTAGGGTATCCTAAACAGGAAAACCAATTAGTTAAAATTATTTAAGAATTATGTATTAAATAATTTATTAAAAATAATTTGTCAAGAAAATTATGCAATATATATTTTTTTTTGGTTTATAAATTATTAACACTTTTTTTATAATTTTCTCATTTTAGTTCACGTAAACGTCCGCCATCTTATGCTCACGACGGCGTAAATGGTGACAACTACGATGAAGAAGAAATGAATGAAAATAATGCTGCCATGATTTTGGTCACACTCTCGTTATCTCCAAAGTCACCGAAAAATGGAGGTAAGTTTAAAGCAACAAAAAAAGAAACTCTAAAACAAAGTCCAAATATAAGAGTTTTAAATTTAAGTATAAGACTTTGAAGTCTTAGTATAAAACTTTTAAGTCTTAGTATAAGACTTTTAAGTCTTAGTATAAGACTTTTAAGTCTTAGTATAAGACTTTTAAGTATTAGTATAAGACTTTTAAGTCTTAATATAAGACTTTTGAGTCTTAGTGTAAGACCCTTGAGTCTTAGTATAAGACTTTTAAGTCTCAGTATAAGACCTTTGAGTCTTAGTAAAAGACTTTTAAGTATTAGTATAAGACTTTTAAGTATTAGTATAAGACCTTTGAGTCTTAGTATAAGACTTTTAAGTTTTAGTATAAGACTTGTATGTCTTAGTATAAGACTTTTAGGTCTTACTATAAGACTTTTAAGTCTTACTATAGGGCTTTTAAGCCTTAGTATAAGACTTTTAAGTCTTAGTATAAGACCTTTGAGTCTAATTATAAATCCTAGTATAATACTTTTAAGTCTTAGTTTAAGACTTTTAAGCCTTATTTAAGATTTTTTAGTCTAAGTATTAGACTTTTAAATCTTAGTATAATACCTTTAAGTCTGAGTATAAGACTTTAAAGACTTAGTATTAGACTTTTAAGCCTTAGTATAAGACTTTTAAGTCTCAGTATAAGACTTTTATATCTTAGTATACGATTTTTATGTCTAAGTATAAGACCTTTGAGTGTAAGTATAAGACTTCAGAGTCTTAGTATAAGACTTTTGAGTCTTAGTATAAGACTTAAATTTTATACTAAGACTTTTATGTCTTAGTATAAGACTTTTGAGTCTTAGTATAAGATATTTGAGTCCTAAAAGAGGACTTTTATGTCTTAGTATAACACTTAAGTCTTAGTATAAGGCTTCTTAGACTTAGTATAAGACTTTTAAGATTTAGTATATGTCAAGTTTTTCTATAGAAAAATTTGTCTTGAACAATTTTTTCTATAGAAAAATTTGTCTTGAACAATTTTTTCTATAGAAAAATTTGTCTGAAACAATTTTTTCTATAGAAAAATTTGTCTGGAACAATTTTTTCTATAGAAAAATTTGTCTTGAACAATTTTTTCTATAGAAAAATTTGTCTTGAACAATTTTTTCTATAGAAAAATTTGTCTTGAACAATTTTTTCTATAGAAAAATTTGTCTTGAACAATTTTTCTATAGAAAAATTTGTCTTGAACAATTTTTTCTATAAAAAAATTTGTCTTGAACAATTTTTTCTATAGAAAAATTTGTCTTGAACAATTTTTTCTATAGAAAAATTCGTCTTGAACAATTTTTTCTATAGAAAAATTTGTCTTGAACAATTTTTTCTATAGAAAAATTTGTCTTGAACAATTTTTTCTATAAAAAATTTTGTCTTGATTAAGTTTTTGTATAGAAAAAATTGTCTTGATTAAGTTTTTCTATAGAAAAATTTGTCTTGATTAAGTTTTTCTATAGAAAAATTTGTCTTGATTAAGTTTTTCTAAAGAAAAATTTGCTAGATTAAATTTTTCTCTGAAAAAAATTTGTCTTGATTAAGTTTTTTCATAGAAAAATTTGATTTGATTAAGTTTTTTTATAGAAAAATTTGTCTTGGTTAAGTTTTTCTCTAAAAAAAATTTGTCTTGATTAAGTTTTTCTGTAAAAAAAATTTGTCTTAATTAAGTTTTTCTATAGAAAAAATTTGTCTGGATTAAGTTTTTCTCTAGAAAAATTTGTCTTGATTAAATTTTTCTATTGAAAACTTTCTCTTGATTAATTTTTTCTCTAAAATAAATTTGTTTTAATTAGGTTTTTCTATAGAAAAATTTGTCTTGATTAAGTTCTTCTATAGAAAAATTAGTTTTGATTAAATTTTTCTATAGAAAAATTTGTCTTGAACAATTTTTTCTAAAAAAAAAGTTTAATAATATCATGAAACCCTTTAACCTTTTTTATCTGTTCTTACAGATAAATGGCTGGGTTCCAGTCCCGGTAGTTCATCAGCCTCCTGGAGCTCAGGCTCATCATCACCGCCCCTAAGTGATGATGGACATCACATGGGTGTCATAACAAACAATGATTCTGCCAGTGCTCGCATACGCACCACATCGGTCTCAACCTCCGATGAAGGTATCGTGGTTGACTTCAAAGAAGATGCGCCACGTAAAAAGAGGGTGAGTAAAGAAAATGTATTGAATTTTTTTTTAGATTTGAATAAATGAAAAAATAAATACAATGTTATAATTTTTGATGAATTATTAACAAAATGTCTCTACTATATGAATGTTCTTGGCCGCTACAAAACGAGTGAGTGGTTGTGTATTTCGGCGTATCAAGAGCCAATTCCTGCCTCATGCGCGGACTTCGCTCCTCTTTAATCTAACGCAATTAAAAAGTTTTAAAGATCTTTTGCATTTATTTTAATTTCTATATCAGATGCGTTAAATTCATATAAATTTCTTGTCTAAAATAATTGGTGCATTTAATTTTTAAAGAGTAGAAAAAAAAAATTGAATTTTTTTATTATTTGTGTGTAAATTTGATTTTGATTTCATTTATTCATTTTGAATTGAAATCGTTTGTTTGAAAAATTTAAAGAGACTAGGCCATGAATTTAATTTCATAGTCTTTATTTTTTGAAATTCTTAAATAGATTTTTTGATAAATAGTTTTGTAACAAATTAAGGTTAAGGCCATCATAAAAATGTGTTAATTAAAATATTCGAATATAAAATTTGTATAAGAATTTCGAGATATCAATTAAAGGAAATTTATAAAAATCTTACTTAAATTTTTGGAATTTTTGTTATCATGTCTTTACCTCCCTACTGTTATACAAAGCTCATCCATCATTCATTCCTTGAAGGTTTCATTCATTTTTCTGCTCCCTTCAAAAAAACGAAACAACAAAATTACAATTTTTTAACACGTATTTTTTTTAATTCTTTGTTTATTTTTCCTTGATCTTACATTTTTACTATATCGAAAATATTTCTTTGAATAATTCAATTCCCCAAATTCATGTCCAAATATCGTAGAAGTCAAATAAAGCAACTGGAGTGTTGAAATTTTCTGCTTTACAACAAGACTTTTTTTTCCAAAAATCTCTGTAATTTATAATTAAAATTCTTGTTGTTGTTTGATTACTTAATATAAATAAATTATTAAGTAAATATGAAAGAAAATGAAGCGAAAAAATAATACAAACTCATGTACATAAGTAAACACAAAAAATAGAGTGTGCTCTCAAAAGAAGTTACAATAAATTCAAATTTTATCTTAAAAATACCAAAAAATATTTTTGTATAACAGTTTTTAAAATAATTTAATATTACAGTTTTCTTAATAAAAATGATGTATAACAGTTTAAACTTTAAGAAAAATATAATTATAACAGTTATTAATGTAAGTCATTTTTCAATTAAAAAATTTATGTATTACATATTTTTCTATAAAAAAAATGTAAGTATAACAGATTTTTCTACAGAAAACTTCCTGTATAACAGATTTTTCTATAGCAAATTTGTATATAACAGATTTTTCTATAGAAAAATTTGTGTATAACAGATTCTTCAATAGAAAAATTTGTGTATAACAGATTTTTCAGTAGAAAAATTTGTATATAACTGATTTTTTTATAGAAAAATTTGTGTATAACAGATTTTTCTTTAGAAAAATTTGTGTATAACAGATTATTCTATAGAGAAAATTTATGTATAACTGATTTTTCTGTAGAAAAATTTGTGTATAACAGTTTGTTTTAAAGAAAAATTTGTGTATAACAGATTTTTCTATTGAAAAAAATTGTGTATAACAGATTTTTCTATAGAAAAATTTGTGTATAACGGATTTCTCTGTTGAAAAATTTGTGTATAACAAATTTTTCTATAGAATAATTAGTGTATAACAGATTTTTCTATATACAAATTTGTGTATAACACATTTTTCAATGGAAAAATTGGTGTATAACAGATTTTTCTACAGAAAAATTTGTGTATAACAAATTTTTTTCTATAGAAAAAATGTGTATAACAGATTTTTCTATAAAAAAATTTGGGTATAATAGATTTTTCTATAGAAAAATTTGTGTATAACAGATTTTTCTATAGAAAAATTTGTGTATAACAGATTTTTCTATCGAAAAATTTGTGTATAACAGATTTTTCTATAAAAAAATTTGTGTATAACAGATTTTTCCATAGAAAAATTTGTGTAGAACAGATTTTTCTATAGAAAAATTTGTGTAGAACAGATTTTTCTATAGAAAAATTTGTGTATAACACATTTTGCTATAGAAAAATTTGTGTAAAATACAATTTACTATAGAAAAATTTGTGTATAACACATTTTTCTATAGAAAAATTTGTGTATAACACATTTTTCTATAGAAAAATTTGTGTATAACACATTTTTCTATAGAAAAATTTGTGTATAACACATTTTTCTATAGAAAAATTTGTGTATAACACATTTTTCTATAGAAAAATTTGTGTATAACACATTTTTCTATAGAAAACTTTGTGTATAACACATTTTTCTATAGAAAAATTTGTGTATAACACATTTTTCTATAGAAAAATTTGTGTATAACACATTTTTCTATAGAAAAATTTGTGTATAACACATTTTTCTATAGAAAAATTTGTGTATAACACATTTTTCTATAGAAAAATTTGTGTATAACACATTTTTCTATAGAAAAATTTGTGTATAACACATTTTTCTATAGAAAAATTTGTGTATAACACATTTTTCTATAGAAAAATTTGTGTATAACACATTTTTCTATAGAAAAATTTGTGTATAACACATTTTTCTATAGAAAAATTTGTGTATAACACATTTTTCTATAGAAAAATTTGTGTATAACACATTTTTCTATAGAAAAATTTGTGTATAACACATTTTTCTATAGAAAAATTTGTGTATAACACATTTTTCTATAGAAAAATTTGTGTATAACACATTTTTCTATAGAAAAATTTGTGTATAACACATTTTTCTATAGAAAAATTTGTGTATAACACATTTTTCTATAGAAAAATTTGTGTATAACACATTTTTCTATAGAAAAATTTGTGTATAACAAAGTTTTTTGAGAGAAAAATTGGTGTATAACACTTTTTTTAGAATAATTTTTGTATAGCAGACTTTTCTTACTTTGTCGGCCTTACCTTTTTTAATTCATTCTGCGTATAATAATTTATTTATACATATTTTTTTTTTTAAATTGTAATAAATATTTATTTCTTTTTGTTTGTGTGTATTTGTGTAGGTGCTAAATCAAAAAATGTTGTAAGTTGAGAAAAACCTTGAAAATATATTTATTTCCTTACTTTTCTAATAATAAAGCTTCTGCCATAATCTAACAGAGTTGGAAAAGTAGAATTTCTGAAATAAACTTCTTACATAAAGTTAAAATAATGAAATCATAAAACAAATTTTTCCAAAATTCTTAGGAATTAGAAATAATTTCAGAGATCACCTGGTTCCTCACACAACCAATTTCTGATAATTCCTTTAACAGTATAAATTTTTCTTACAAAGTTAATCCTAATACTTTTACTTTGTTATAATATTTCCCATCTCTGCTTTATGGTAACCTTGAGTTTTGATTAGATTTCTTAACATTTCTGTAAAGACCAGACCAGCACACGTGAGTTAGTGTAAATAACATGAAAGTGTGAAAGAGAAAAAGAGGTGGAGTAAGAACAAGTTTATGTATTTGTTTACATATTTATGTAGACATTTATACATACAAATTCTGTAAATGTAAAGCTCACGCATTATTTACATTTATTTACATTAATATTTGGTCTTTGTTATTTTTGTACCATTCACAATGAAAATTATGTAATTTGAATAATAAACAAAATTCTCTAAAATGATGGCGATGTGTTAAAGGGCCTAAAGGGGACAAATCAAATAGAATATTTATTTTTAAAAGCTATAAATCAAAAGTTAATTTATGAAAATTATTGTATATGAGGTGTCATTTTTTCTAGCTAAAATTTAGATTTCTCGAATTCATTGGTTTTTGAATTTTTTGTATAAATATCTAAACAAAAGGCCACCTAAAAATAAAAGTATTATTTGTGTACAGAAAGTTATTGATATGGCCTTTTTCATTTCAACGAAAAGTTTTACAATTTTGAGGCATATGGAATTATATATTTACTTATTATGTATCTCAAAGCTGCTATCAGTAAATTTTAGGGTGTGTAAATATACCCACTTTTACATGTGTAATGTAAACACATATGGGTACAATTGTATCATAACCCTGTAGTAAAACTGGGATCATGTGTCTCCATGTCAACACTTTGTGTAACATCAATTCAAATGTCCCCAATTTTAGTTCAGTACTGAAATAGTGAATATATAGAGACAACTATTCTGGTATATATCTGGTGATATTGTCAACGAATGTGTCAACATATATGTATATCAATAGGCCCCGATTTGATTCCAATGTCTCCATTTGGACCAAAAGAACTACAAAGTCAATACTCAGTAAATAGTGGTAATGTCTACTGGTAGATTTCGTAGGAACTCTAAATGTTAAATGTCAATAGTAGATAACATTGGATGGGGCAAAATAGGCAAGTAGTACTGGAGACATTGTCAATAGCAAAACAGTATTGTTTCTCTGACGGCATTTACTGCAGGGAAGTATTTATTTAAATAAATATAAATGTAAAAGTACATACATAAAATATTGATACAAATTTCATAAGCACGTGAGGTTAATTGATTAAAACCCTGCAGCACCCTAAAATTTTTGGACATAAAGCCACAATTCATAATTGGGACAATTTTTTTAACAGAGAAATTCAATTGGGAAAAAATGTTCTATACAAAAACTTAATGGGGAAAAAATTTTTTGTAGAAAATACTACAGAAAAATTAATTTGTTACAAATTTCTCAAAAGAAAAATTAATTTGGGACAAATTTTTCTATAGAAAAATTTAATTGGGACAAATTTTTCTATAGAAAAATTAAATTGGGACAAATTTTTCTATAGAAAAATTAAATTGGGACAAATTATTTTATAGAAAAATTAAATTGGGACAAATTTTTGGATAGAAAAATTAAATCGGCACAAATTTTTCTATAAATAAATAATTTGGGACAAATTTTTCTATTTAAAAATTAATTTGGGACAAATTATTCTACAGAAAAATGAATTTGGGACAAATTTTTGTATAGAAAAATGAATTTGGGACAAATTTTTCTATAGAAAAATTAATTTGGGAAAAATTTTTCTACAGAAAAATTAATTTGGGAAAAATTTTTCTATAGAAAAATTAATTTGGGACAAATTTTTCTATAGAAAAATTAATTTGGGACAAATTTTTTTATAGAAAAATTAATTTGGGACAAATTTTTCTATAGAAAAATTAATTTGGGACAAATTTTTCTATAGAAAAATTAATTTGGGACCAATTTTTCTATAGAAAAATTAATTTGGGGCAAATTTTTTTATAGAAAAAATAATTTGGGACAAATTTTTCTATAGAAAAATTAATTTGGGACAAATTTTTCTTTAGAAAAATTAATTTAGGACAAATTTTTCTATAGAAAAATTAATTTGGGACAAATTTTTCTATAGAAAAATTAATTTGGGATAAATTTTTCTATACAAAAATTTATTTGGGACAAAGTTTTCTATAGAAAAATTAATTTGGGACAAATTTTTCTATAGAAAAATTAATTTGGAACAAATTTTTCTATAGAAAAATTTATTAAGGACAAATTTTTTTATAGAATAGTTAATTTGAAACAAATTTTTCTATAGAAAAATTAATTTGGGATAAATTATTTCTATACAAAAATTCATTTGGGACGAATTTTTCTAAAAAAAGCTAATTTGGGACAAATTTTTCTATAGAAACTCTTTTGTGGAAATTAAAATTAGGATAATCTTTTATAAAGAAAATTTCACTTGGGAAAACTTTTATTTTTGACAAAGTTTTTTATAGAAAATTTTGTTTATGACAAAATTTTTTAGAGATAATTTTGTTTGTGACAAAGTTTTCTATGGAATATTTTGTTTGTGACAAAGTTTTCTATAGAAAATTTTGTTTGTGAAAAATGTTTTTATAGAAAATTTTGTTTGTCACAAAGTTTTCTGTAGAAAATTTGGTTTGTGACAAAGTTTTCTACAGAAAATTAGGTTTGTGACAAAGTTTTCTTTAGCAAATTTTGTTTTTGACAAAGTTTTCTATAGAAAATTTTGTTTGTGGCAAAGTTTTCCTTAGAAAATTTTGTTTTTGACAAAGTTTTCTATAGAAAATTCTGTTTGCGACAAAGTTTTTTAAAGAAAATTTTGTTTGTGACAAAGTTTTCTATAGAAAATTTAGTTTGAGACTTTTCTATCAAAAATTTTCTATGTGATTGAATTTTGTAAAGAATGCTTTGATTGTGTTACAGTTTTTTTTTAATATTTCTTACCAATGTCCAACACTTTAAAAACTTTAAAACATTGGCTGCCATTAATCTCTGCTAACTTAAAAGCTATTAAGTAACATGCAATTTTCAGAAAAATCTTTTGCAAAAACTTTCAAATTTTTGTTCGAAATTCCATTAAATGTACAAAAAATGAGAATAACGTAATGTCTATAATGGTTTTGTAATTATGGCTGACCATTAGTTTTAAAGTTTGAAAACTTTTAAGCTTAAAACTAAACAAAAGTGGCCAACAAACAAACACCTACTTGCAACATTAGTTTGCCTGTAACTATAAAATTGTATAGTTTAAAATACTCGTAACAAAAAACGAAGGAAAAAATGGAAAATATTAAATAATTTTTCATTTGAATTAATTATTATAATTTCTAGCTTTCATTTTTAAGTGAGCGAACGCCTCAGATATGGCCCAAATGAAAATCGAAATGAAAAGTCAGGTAATTGTAGCAGCAATTACATCATCATCTGATATCTCACAGTGTAACGAGTAACAAAGAAAATTGCTCTATATTAAATGTTTTCCAAACAAGTCACCTTTCTTTTTTATTTCGTTTGTTTTTAGCTTTAAGCTCCATAAATCTTGTTAATTTGTAATTGTCAATGTATGACACGCCTCAGATCAGATTCAAAATATTTAGCAAAAAAAAAACATAGAAAAAATCATGACTATACTTTTATTCATATGAACCTCATAGATACTCGTACAATATAAAAATATATTTTATTTGATGTTGTTTATTTTTTCTCTACATCTTCTCCTGTGTATTAGGAAAAGTAATAAATAAAATCAAAGATTCATCTATTATTTGCTCATATTTAATTCCGTGTAAAAACGATGGAATATTTTTTTATTTAATTTTTTTTTTTTTTTTTGTTGCAAAACATTCGAATCATTAAAGGAAAAAATAAGCGGCTTGTGATCTCACATTTGGTATGATGAAAAAAATTTTTTAATACAAAAAAAATATAGAAAAACGCTAATTGTTTGTTATTATTCTGTTTGAAAAAATGTGAACAAATAAAGATAGATTTCATGTTAATGATAGGCTTATTAAATGGAAAATTTATGTAATACAAAATAAAAATAAAATTTTTTTGTAACAAACAAACAAAAACCTTTCCAAAAATCAAATTTTCTATAGAAAACTTTGTCATAATCAAAAACTTTGAAATAATCAACACAAAATTTTCTATGGAAAACTTTGTCCCAAATAAAATTTTCTATAGAAAACTTTGTCACGAACAAAATTTTCTATAGAAAACTTTGTCACAAACAAAATTTTCTGTAGAAAACTTTGTCACAAACAAAATTTTCTATAGAAAACTTTGCCACAAACAAAATTTTCTATAGAAAACTTTGCCACAAACAAAATTTTCTATAGAAAACTTTGTCACAAAAAAAATTTACTATAGAAAACTTTATCACAAACAAAATTTTCTGAAGAAAACTTTAACAGAAACAAAATTTTCTATAGAAAACTTTGTCTCAAACAAAATTTTCTGTAGAAAACTTTGTCACAAACAAAATTTTCTATAGAAAACTTTGCCACAAACAAAATTTTCTATAGAAAACTTTGCCACAAACAAAATTTTCTATAGAAAACTTTGTCACAAAAAAAATTTACTATAGAAAACTTTATCACAAACAAAATTTTCTGAAGAAAACTTTAACAGAAACAAAATTTTCTATAGAAAACTTTAAGAAAAACTAAATTTTCTTTAGAAAACTTTCTGACAAACCAAAAAAACAATCAATTTTTCTATAGAAAAATTTGTCCCAAAACAATTTTTCTATAGAAAAATTTGTCCCAAAACAATTTTTCTATAGAAAAATTTGTCACAAATTAAGTTTTTTTCAGAAAACTTTGTCCCAAATGAATTTTTCTGTAGAAAAATTTGTCCAAAATAAATTTTTCTATAGAAAAATTTGTCCCAAATTAATTTTTCTGTAGAAAAATTTGTCCCAAATGAATTTTTCTATAAAAAAATTTGTCCCAAATGAATTTTTCTATAGAAAAATTTGTCACAAATTAAGTTTTATACAGAAAGCTTTGTCCCAAATGAATTTTTCTATAGAAAAATTTGTCCAAAATAAAATTTTCTATAGAAAAATATGTCCCAAATCAATGTTTGTATAAGAAAATTTTTCACAATTCAATTTTTTTATAGAAAAATTTACCCCAATTCAATTTTTCTATAGAAACATTTGTCCCAAATAAATTTTGCTATAATACATTTTGTCCCAAATGAATTTTTCTATAGAAAAATTTGTCCCAAATGAATTTTTCTATAGAAAAATTTGTCCCAAATGAATTTTTTTATAGAAAAATTTGTCCCAAATGAATTTTTCTATAGAAAAATTTGTCCCAAATGAATTTTTCTATAGAAAAATTTGTACCACATCAATTTTTCTATGGAAAAATTTGTCCCATATCAATTTTTCTATGGAAAAGTTTTGTCCCAAATCAATTCTTCTATAGAAAAATTTGTCCCATTTTTTTTTCTATAGAAAAATTTGTCCCGAATTTATTTTTCTATAGAAAAATTTGTTCCAAATTTATTTTTCTATAGAAAAATTTGTCACAAATTTATTTTTCTATAAAAAAATTGGTCCCAAATGAATTTTTCTATAGAAAAATTTGTCCCAAATGAATTTTTCTATACAAAAATTTGTCCTAAATGAATTTTTCTATAGAAAAATTTGTCCCAAATGAATTTTTCTATAAAAAAATTTGTCCCAAATGAATTTTTCTATAAAAAAATTTGTCCAAATGAAATTTCTATAGAAAAGTTTGTCCCAAATTTATTTTTCTATAGAAAAATTTGTCCCAAAATTATTTTCTATAGAAAAATTTGTCCCAAATTAATTTTTCTATAGAAAAATTTGTCCCAAATTTATTTTTCTATAGAAAAATTTATCCCAAATTTATTTTTCTATAGAAAAATTTGTCCTAAATGAATTTTTCTATAGAAAAATTTGTCCCAAATGAATTTTTCTATAAAAAAATGTGTCCCAAATGAATTTTTCTATAGAAAAATTTGTCCCAAATGAATTTTTCTATAAAAAAATTTGTCCCAAATTAAATTTTCTATAGAAAAATTTGTCCCAAATTAAATTTTCTATAGAAAAATTTGTCCCAAACTAATTTTTCTATAGAAAAATTTGTCCCAAATTAATTTTTCTATAGAAAACTTTGTCCCAAATTAATTTTTCTATAGAAAAATTTGTCCCAAATTAATTTTTCTATAGAAAAATTTGTCTCAAATTACCTTTTCTATAGAAATATTTGTCCCAAATTTATTTTTCTATAGAAAAAATTGTCCCAAATTTATTTTTCTATAGAAAATTTTTCCCAAATTTATTTTCTGTAGAAAAATTTGTCCTAAATTTATTTTTCTATAGAAAAATTTGTTCCAAATTTATTTTTCTAAAGAAAAATTTGTCCCAAATTTATTTTCCTTTAGAAAAATTTGTCCCAAATTTATTTTTCTATAAAAAAAAAATTGTCCCAATTGAACTCTTTTAAAGATAATATTGTCCCAAAAGAACCTTTCTATATAAAAGTTTGTCTCATTTCTAATTTTCTATAGAAATTTTGGCTTTTGAATTTTTCTTTAGAAACATTTGTTCCAATCTAGTTCTTCTGTTTGTCCCACTGTGCGGTGGTTTTCAAAACTTCGATCTTTTAAAGCCATAAATCACTTATAATTTGTTGACATTTGTATATAAATATTAAAAAATTCAACATAATATTTACAAATTTTTGAAAACATAATATTTTGTTTAAGGTCATCTAATTAAATGTAAAACCAAAAACAAAATGAAAACAAGACAATTTGTTCAAAACACTCCCAGTTCAAATTTAAAAAAAATAACATAAAACCACAAAAATCAAAAATAAAAGCAAAAATAATTCATTGCCATAGAAAAAATATCTATTTAAATTTTTGTAAATATATTTATTTATGGGATACATGTGTATATAATTTAGAAAATATAGACTAAACAACGACATAATTCTTTATATTTAATAGAATTTTGTTATTTTTAGAATTTCAAACAAATTTTTAGCTCAAATAGAAAACAGTACAAATCTTTTTGTAGTTACTCATTTCAACAAAAAATAAAAGACTATAAACAAAAAAATAAGACTAATTTTAGCTCTAGAAAAATACAGAAAATTAAATGATTTTACTGCCCGTAAAAACTGAGTCCAATACATAAAAATGCACTTTGATTTGATTTCAAAATCGAAACGAACGCGCCACAATGGCTGGCAAATGGTTAACGGTAAATGTTTAATAGAGACAGGAAACAATAAGGGTGTTCACAGAAGATAAAAAGCCAAATAAAATCTCAATTTTAAACCCAATTTTTCAACTTTATAAGAAAATCTTACATTTTCCTGGGCTCCCCCTAATAAACTTTACCTTATATTTTCTTTGATTTAAACCATCAGGTTTTCTTTCGTTGATGCATTTTAAACACTTAATATATTTATTTTGCAATTTCTATATTTCATTTAATTTTATGTATTTTTTTGGCAATTGCCAAATATATTTGAAACTTTGAAAATTAAATTAAAATAGCTTTTTCATTAAAATTTATGGCCGGTTTCAACACAAAGCATTCAATGTAATAAAAGGAAAAAAAATATAAATTATTTATGCTTTAAGATTTTCAAAAGTAAAAAACTTACAAGAAAACTAAAAAAAAACACTTCATTAAGTAATTAGGTTTTTATTTGAAGAATAATAAAAAAATCCAATCTTAAAACATTAAAAACATCAAAGCAATAATGCCGCCTTATTATGCAATTAAATAACAATCACTGCAATTGTAAAGCTTTTAGAGCTTGAAAGTAAAATTTAGAGAAGCTTGTCAATAAAATGTTCAAGATCTTTGTGAAAATAAGCTTTTAATAAAAATGACGGAAAGGTGTCAAATAGTAATGATTTATGGTCTTAGATATATTCTCTAATTTATGATTATAATGTCTTGAAATTAGAGATTAAATTAAAGCAAATTTTTCAAAAGAAAAAATAAATTGGGATTAATTTAAAAAAAAAAAATATTTTCTAGAGAAAAATTTATTTGAAAAAATTTTTCTATATCAAAATTCATTTTAAACAAATATACTTTGAAAATTTCTCTTTTACTACAGAAACATTTATTAAGGACACATTTTTCCATAGAAATATCATTTAAGACGAAATTTTTCTAAAGAAAAATTGATTTTGGAAAAAATTTTCTATACAAAAATTCATTTGGGACAAATTTTTCTGTAGAAAAATTTATTTGGATAAATTTATTGGGAGAAATTTTTCTATAGAAAAATTTAATTGGGACAAATTTTTCTATAGAAAATTTAATTGGGACAAATTTTTCTATACAAAAATTTGGTGTTAAGGAAAATTTTTTATAGAAAAATTTAATCGGGACAAATTTTTCCATAGAAAAATTTTGTTTAAAGACAAATTTTTCTGTAGAAATTTATTAAGGACACATTTTTCCATAGAAATATCATTTAAGACGAAATTTTTCTATAGAAAAATTGATTTTGGAAAAAATTTTCTATACAAAAATTCATTTGGGACAAATTTTTCTGTAGAAAAATTTATTTGGATAAATTTATTGTGAGAAATTTTTCTATAGAAAAATTTAATTGGGACAAATTATTCTATAGAAAATTTAATTGGGACAAATTTTTCTATAGAAAAATTTGGTGTAAAGGCAAATTTTTTATAGAAAAATTTAATCGGGACAAATTTTTCCATAGAAAAATTTTCTTTAAAGACAAATTTTTCTATAGATAAATTGATTTGGAACAAATTTTTCTATAGAAAAATTTATTTGGGACAAATTTTTTTATAGAAAAATTTATTTGGAACAAATTTTTCTATAGAAAAATTTAGTTGGGACAAATTTTTATATAGAAAAATTTAATTGGGACAAATTTTTCTATAGAAAAATTTAATTGGGACAAATTTTTCTATAGAAAAATTTAATTGGGACAAATTTTTCTATAGAAAAATTTAATTGGGACACATTTTTCTATAGAAAAATTTAATTTGGACACATTTTTCTATAGAAAAATTTAATTGGGATAAAATTTTTCTATAGAAAAGTTTATTTGGCATATAATTTTTTATATAAAAATTTAATTGGGATAAAATTTTTCTATAGAAAAATTTAATTGGGACAATTTTATCTATAGAAACATTTAATTGGGACTAATTTTTCTAAAAAAAATTGATTTCGGCAATTTTTTCTATAGAAAAAGTTATTTGAAACAAATTTTTCTACAGAAAAAAATATTTAGGAATATTTTTTCTATAGAAAAATAAATTTGGGAGAAATTTTTCTATAGAAAAATAAATTTGGGACAAATTTTTCTGTAGAAAAATAAATTTGGGACAAATTTTTCTATAGAAAAATAAATTTGGGACAAATTTTTCTATAGAAAAATTAATTTAGGACAAATTTTTCTATAGAAAAATAATTTGGGACAAATTTTTCTATAGAAAAATTAGTTTGGGACAAATTTTTCTATAGAAAAATTAATTTGGAACAAATTTTTCTATAGAAAAATTAATTTGGAACAAATTTTTCTATAGAAAAATTAATTTGGAACAAATTTTTCTATAGAAAAATTAATTTGGATCAAATTTTTCTATAGAAAAATTTATTTGGGACAAATTTTTCTAGAGAAAAATTGATTTGGAACAAACTTCTCTAAAGAAAAATTCATTTGTGAAAAATTTGTCTATAGAAAAATTCGTTTTGGACAAATTCTCTTCCATAGAAAAATTCATTTGGGATAAATTAAAAATTAATTTGCGACAAATTTTTCTATAAAAAATTTAATTGCTAAAAATTTTTTTGCAGAAAAATTTTATGGTGACAAATGTTTCTATAGAAAAATTGATTAAAGACAAATTTTTCTACAGAAAAATTTAAATGTGACAAATTTTTATTTAAATAGAAAAATTAATTTGGATAAATTTTTCTAAAATTTTCGTAAAACAATAAAAATTAATTGATTTGGCACAAATTTTTCTGTAGCAAATTAATTTCTAAATCATCTTTTCTGTAGAAAGTTTGTCCCCAATTTGTTTTTCTATAGAAGAATTTGTCCCAAAATAAATTTTTCTGTAGAAAAATGTGTCCCAAATTAATTTTTCTATAGAAGAATTTGTCCCAAATATATTTTTCTATTAAAAACTGTATCTCAAATTCATTTTTCTATAGAAAAATTTGTCCCAAATTCATTTTTCTATAGAAAAAGGTGTCCCAAATTAATATTTCTATAGAAAAATTTGTCTTAAATTAATTTTTCTATTGAAGAATTTGTCCCAAATTAATTTTTCTATAGAAAAAATTTTTCTATATGAATTTTTCTATAGAAATATTTGTTAGAATATTTGTCGCTAATTAATTTCTCAATAGAAGAATGTGTCCCAAATTTATTTTTCTATAGAAAAATTTGTCCCAAATTCATTTTGCTATAGAATAATTTGTCCCAAATTAATTTTCTTCAAAAAATTTGTCCCAAATTAATTTTTCTATAGAAAAAATTTTTCCAAATTAATTTTTCTATGAAAAAATTTTCCCAAATTAATTTTTCTATGGAAAAATTTGTATCAAATTTATTTTTCTATAGAAAAATTTGCCCCAAATTTATTTTTCGATACAAAAAATTTGTTTCAAATTGATTTTTCTATAGAAAATTTTGTCTCAAATATTTGTCACAAATTGATTTTTCTATACAAAGAAATTGTCTCAAATTGATTTTTCTATAAAAAAATTTGTCCCAAATTTATTTTTGGATAGAAACATTTTTCCTATTTTAATTTTGGTATAAAAAAATTTGTCCCAATTTCAGTTTTTTATAGAAAAATTTCTCCCAAGTTAATTTTTCTTTAGAAAAATTTGTCGCATATTAATTTTTCAATAAAAAAATGTGTCCCAAATATATTTTGCTATAGAAAAATTTGTCCTAAACATTTATTGATATAATTTTTTAATAAAAAATTAATCTTAGAGGTATAATTTAATAGAAAAGATTTTAGTATCAATTTCCTTTCAATAAAAAGTTTTCATAAACTCTTACTATTATTAAACACCCACCCATAACAAGTCACCTTTCAAATAAAATCATCTTCAGTTTCAAGCTTATAATAATATGCATTTTGCCGGCTTTATTGTTTGTAATTTAAAATTTTAATTAATATTTCGCTATGAAATTGAATTAAATATTCACAACAGCAATAATAAAACGCCCTCTATACTTCCTTAAATAAAGCGAGTGTTAATTATTAAACTCTTCTCAAGAGATAAAATAAATGTTTTATTTATTAGCCATATGGACAATTAAATAAATAATGACGGGGTTTACATTAGCGTTTTTTTTTATATTTTTTGTATTGTAATAAATTCATCAATTTTTTGTAAAGAAAAAACAAACTAAATAAATATTTATAACAAGTTTTTGCCATAATTAAATATTAATTATACGCTCCATTGCCACTTAAGTATTTTACTCAGTCACACACAAACACACATACATATACATAATTACTCTCTCATACACACATAAAGTAAGAGATTGAGAGTTTCTTGGTGTGAGTTTAAGCTTAATTTGACTTAATTAAACTAAAAATTAAAGCTTTTGTTTTCTTAAATTATAATTTATGTTTTTACTCTGGGTATCATGTATTTGTGTGTGTGTGTGAGAGAGTGTGTGTGTTTCGTTATTTGTTTGCTATATTTTATTATCTGTGCCAAGTGCACAATTTTCATGTTCAAGGTGACAAATAATCATCATCATCATCGTCGTTTTTATTGTAGTAGTCGTCAAACCCCACAACTATAATAACCAACAACAATAATCAAGAAAAACAATAATAATAACGACAACGACAACATTAACAACAGAAAAAAACAGCAATGACAAACAGCTTTGAAAACTGAAAATGGTTACAGAAAATTCAAATAAATATTCACAACTAATCACTATTACACACACTCACACATACAAACACATAATCAACAATTGCATTTTCAAATAAAATTGAAAAACTACAAAACATTGACACACTCTTACCCACACACACACATACACTCCCATCTAATCTCTAACCATTTTTTAATGTTTTCTATTTTGTTTTTCTTCTAACTCATTATTTTACTCAGTTCATTTGTTTGTAGTTTGTACTTTGTTCCTGAATTCATTTAGATTTTTATCATCGAATTTACTTGAAAACTCACACACACTCACTTGGATATATTCTCATGATTCTACTTAAAACGAAACCACTGCACCCACATTATCGAACACGTTTCAGTGCAATTTTAAGCCATGTGTGCCATACAAGTACACCGTTTCCAAAAAATTTTCTTTAGAAAAATTCTCTTGGGACAAATTTTTCTATAGAAAAAAAATTTGGGACAAATTTTTCTATAGAAAAATAAATTTGGGACAAATTTTTCTATAGAAAAATAAATTTGGGACAAATTTTTCTATAGATAAATAAATTTGGGACAAATTTTTCTATAGAAAAATAAATCTGGAACAAAATTTTCTATAGAAAAATTAATTTTTGACAAATTTTTCTATAGAAAATTTAATTTGGGACACATTATTCTATAGAAAAATTAATTTGGGACACATTTTTCTACAGAAAAATTAATTTGGGACAAATTTTTCTATAGAAAAATTAAACTGGGACAAATTTTTCTATAGAAAAATTAATTTGGGACAAATTTTTCTATAGAAAAATTAATTTGGGACAAATTTTTCTATAGAAAAATTAATTTTTGACAAATTTTTCTATAGAAAAATTAATTTTTGACAAATTTTTCTATAGAAAAATTAATTTGGGACAAATTTTTCTATAAAAAACTTAATTTGGGACAAATTTTTCTATAGAAAAATTAATTTTGACAAATTTTTCTATAGAATAATTAATTTGGGACAAATTTGTCTATAGAAAAATTAATCTGGGACAAATTTTTCTATAGAAAATTTAATTTGGGACAAATTTTTCTATAGAAAAATTAATTTGGGACAAATTTTTCTATAGAAAAATTAATTTCGGACAAATTTTTCTATAAAAAAAATTAATTTGGGATAAATTTTTCTATAGAAAAATTAATTTGGGACAAATTTTTCTATAGAAAAATTAATTTGGGACAAATTTTTCTATAGAAAAATTAATTTGGGACAAATTTTTCTATAGAAAAATTAATTTGGGACAAATTTTTCTATAGAAAAATTAATTTGGGACAAAGTTTTCTATAGAAAAATTAATTTGGGACAAATTTTTCTATAGAAAAATTAATTTGGGACAAATTTTACTATAGAAAAATTAATTTGGGACAAAATTTTCTATAGAAAAATAAATTTGAGACACATTTTTCTATAAAAAAATTAACTTGGGACAAATTTTTCTATAGAAAAATAAATTTGGGACAAATTTTTCTATAGAAAAATAAGTTTGGGTCAAAATTTTCTATAGAAAAATAAATTTGGGACAAAATTTTCTATAGAAAAATAAATTTGAAACAAATTTTTCTATAGAAAAATTAACTTGAGACAAATTTTTCTATAGAAAAATTCATTTGGGATATTTTTTTCTAAAAAAAATCACTTGGGACAAACTTTTCTATAGAAAAATTCATTTGGGACATAATTTTTCTATAGAAAATCAATTTGGAACAAATTTTTCTATAGCATGATTCATTTGGAACAAATTTTTCTATAGAAAAATTCATTTGAGACAAATTTTTCTATAGAAAAATTAATTTGTTGTAAGTTTTTCTACAGAAAAATTAGTTTGAAACTATTTTTTTTATAAAATAATTAATTTTGCAGAAAATGTTCTATAGAAAATTTCATTTGAGACACATTTTTGTAAAGAAAAATTCATTGGAGACAAATTTTTCTATAGAAAAATTCAATTGAAACAAATTTTTCTATAGAAAAATACATTTTAAGATTTTTGTATTATTTTTGGAAATGGTGTCCAGTGGAACCTCAATCCATTTTTTTACAATTTTTTTTCGTTCATATGTAATTTTATGATTATTTATTTGTTTTGTTTTTTTTTACATTTGGTATTTAGGCTAGTAGGTTAATGCAAAAATATACTTACAATTAATTAAAATTTATTAGCAACAATAATAATTATTTAGATCATATAACAAATGGCGTTTGAGCCAAATAGTCGGTAATATCCATAAAATTAATTGTATCAGAAGGTACGAATAAATAAATATTTAAGCACATGTGCGCTAATAATTAAACCTACACATAAACTTATTAGAGTTGTATCAATATATTACAAAATTACAATAATATTTTGTTACAGAAAATTAAATTGCATGCCCTTAACCAAAACAACATAATGGATTTTTTATCACTCATACGCTGTGAGAGGTCACTGTGATAAAAGTTGGCATTAGTCATACGCTGAATTGACCTAAATAGTTTAACATTTTTAAGTTCAATTTAAATGACTTTAAAATTTATAAATTTATTGTTTTTTATAGAATCCGATTCAAGTGACCTAATTCCTGAAACAATGGCACTTCCTTAAGTTTTGGTATTGTAGTGAGATAATCGCAAAATGTTAGGCTATTAAAAAGTCATCAACGTTTTAATGTTATGTAAGAAAATTTATGCTTAAATCTGTTTAAAAAGACCACACATTTGGCTCCTAATGATACTAAGGGTCGAAACAAAAACATAATAAAAGAGACCAATTTTATTATAGAAAAATTCATTTAAGACAAATTTTTCTATAGAAAAAATTATTTGAGACAAATTTTTCTATAGAAAAATTAATTTGAGACAAATTTTTCTATAGAGAAATTCATTTGAGACAAATTTTTCTATAGAGAAATTCATTTGAGACAAATTTTTCTATAGAAAAATTCATTTGAGACAAATTTTTCTATACAAAATTAATTTGAGACAAATTTTTCTGTAGAAAAATTCATTTGAGACAAATTTTTCTATAGAAAAATTAATTTTAAGACAAATTTTTCTATAGAAAAATTCATTTGAGACAAATTTTTCTATAGAAAAATTCATTTGAGACAATTTTTTCTATAGAAAAATTCATTTGAGACAAATTTTTCTACAGACAAATTCATTTGAGACAAATTTTTCTATAGAAAAATTCATTTGAGACAAATTTTTCTACAGACAAATTCATTTGAGACAAATTTTTCTATAGAAAAATTCATTTGAGACAAATTTTTCTATAGAACAATTCATTTGAGACAAATTTTTCTATAGAAAAATTCATTTGAGACAAATTTTTCTATAGAAAAATTCATTTGAGACAAATTTTTCTATAGAAAAATTCATTTGAGACAAATTTTTCTATAGAAAAATTTATTTGAGACAAATTTTTCTATAGAAAAATTCATTTGAGACAAATTTTTAAAAAGAAAAATTCATTTGAGACAAATTTTTCTATAGAAAAATTCATTTGAGACAAATTTTTCTATAGAAAAATTCATTTGAGACAAATTTTTCTATAGAAAAATTCATTTGAGACAAATTTTTCTATAGAAAAATTCATTTGAGACAAATTTTTCTGTAGAAAAATTCATTTGAGACAAATTTTTCTATAGAAAAATTCATTTGAGACAAATTTTTCTATAGAAAAATTCATTTGAGACAAATTTTTCTATAGAAAAATTCATTTGAGACAAATTTTTCTATTGAAAAATTCATTTGAGACAAATTTTTCTATAGAAAAATTCATTTGAGACAAATTTTTAAAAAGAAAAATTCATTTGAGACAAATTTTTCTATAGAAAAATTCATTTGAGACAAATTTTTCTATAGAAAAATTCATTTGAGACAAATTTTTCTATAGAAAAATCATTTGAGACAAATTTTTCTATAGAAAAATTCATTTGAGACCAATTTTTCTATAGAAAAATTCATTTGAGACAAATTTTTCTATAGAAAAATTCATTTGAGACAAATTTTTCTATAGAAAAATTCATTTGAGACAAATTTTTCTATAGAAAAATTCATTTGAGACAAATTTTTCTATAGAAAAATCATTTGAGACAAATTTTTCTATAGAAAAATTCATTTGAGACAAATTTTTCTATAGAAAAATTCATTTGAGACAAATTTTTCTATAGAAAAATTCATTTGAGACAAATTTTTCTATAGAAAAATTCATTTGAGACAAATTTTTCTGTAGAAAAATTCATTTGAGACAAATTTTTCTATAGAAAAATTCATTTGAGACAAATTTTTCTATAGAAAAATTCATTTGAGACAAATTTTTCTATAGAAAAATTCATTTGAGACAAATTTTTCTATTGAAAAATTCATTTGAGACAAATTTTTCTATAGAAAAATTCATTTGAGACAAATTTTTAAAAAGAAAAATTCATTTGAGACAAATTTTTCTATAGAAAAATTCATTTGAGACAAATTTTTCTATAGAAAAATTCATTTGAGACAAATTTTTCTATAGAAAAATCATTTGAGACAAATTTTTCTATAGAAAAATTCATTTGAGACCAATTTTTCTATAGAAAAATTCATTTGAGACAAATTTTTAAAAAGAAAAATTCATTTGAGACAAATTTTTCTATAGAAAAATTCATTTGAGACAAATTTTTCTATAGAAAAATTCATTTGAGACAAATTTTTCTATAGAAAAATCATTTGAGACAAATTTTTCTATAGAAAAATTCATTTGAGACCAATTTTTCTATAGAAAAATTCATTTGAGACAAATTTTTCTATAGAAAAATTCATTTGAGACACATTTTTCTATAGAAAAATTCATTTGAGACAAATTTTTCTATAGAAAAAATTCATTTGAGACAAATTTTTCTATAGAAAAATTCATTTGAGACACATTTTTCTATAGAAAAATTCATTTGAGACAAATTTTTCTATAGAAAAATTCATTTGAGACAAAGTTTTCTATAGAAAAATTAATTTGAGACAAATTTTTCTATAGAAAAATTCATTTGAGACAAATTTTTCTATAGAAAAATTCATTTGAGACAAATTTTTCTGTAGAAAAATTCATTTGAGACAAATTTTTCTGTAGAAAAATTCATTTGAGACAAATTTTTCTATAGAAAAATTCATTTGAGACAAATTTTTCTGTAGAAAAATTCATCTAAGGCAAATTTTTGTATAGAAAAATTAATTTGAAACAAATTTGTCTATAGCAAAATTCATTTGAGACAAATTTTTCTATAGAAAAATTTCTTTTGAGACCAAAAAACTTGGATTAATTAAAAGCTTTTAAAAGTTATTTTATTTGTATCAAAAGCTAGACAAGAATTTAAAATTTCAAACTTTTGTTATTTTTAAATTTCTTTCTTTGTTTTCAAACAAGTCTTGTTATAGTTAAGGAACTGTTGTTGAATTTTTTTGTTTCTAGAAAAACTAGAAACAATTTCCTTTTCAATAATCTAATGTAGGGTTCATGTAACTCAAGCGTCTGACGATTGAGTGAAATTTACATGTATTTTGTTTTTGTTACAATAACAAAACACATGTAAATTTCACTCAATCGTAAGACGCTTGAGTTATATGAACCCTACATAAAACTTTACATTTTTTTGTGCTTAAATTTATTTTTATTTTTGCTATTTAAAAATTGAATTGTAAATTTTTTCTTGTCTAAAATAGACAACCTGGCAAAATAATGCCAAAGACACCAACCAATTGTTTGTAATTTTGTAATGGTTGCTTTCATTTTCATTTAAAATTTAAATTTATAAAAACAAAAACAACAAGAAAACTTATTTATTTCACTTTTTATTTAAAACCCTCAAACCGATTGCGGTGTTTAAATGAATGATGAGGAATGGACGACCGAATAGAACCAACCAACCACTACGAACCCCCACTCCTACCTTTGGTTTGATTTGGTTTTGTGCAGAAATGTTTAAATATTTAAATAAATAAAATCTACAACAATTGCAAAAAACTGCAATATAATGTGAAAAATGGTTTTTCATGCCACGCGCTGTTTCTATGAGCCAATTTTCTTTTTTTTTCATAGTATTTTTAAATTTTAAATCAACTTTATTAGTTTTACGATTTTTGTGATTTGCTTGTCGTTTTGTTGGTCTAGGAAACATTTGATACTAAAATATTTAAAAGGTATTTTAAAAAATATTTAGGAAATTTTTTGTGCTTAAACATTTATCAAATGTGACCTTTCTACCCTAGGGTTAAATGTCAAATTGTTATTCTAGAGAGCACCTTCATAGTTTCAGATCCATTTTTTATTAAAAGTTATAAGTTTATTTATATTTAAATAGACTTTTTTATGTTAACAGGTTCCAAATAATTTATTTTAGAAGACTAAATGTATTCTAAATAAATTTCTTATATAGAAAATTTTGTCCCATATAAATTTTTCTAAAGATAACATTATTTTAAAAAATTTTTTCAATAGAAACATTTGTCGCAAATGAATTTTTCTATGGAAAAATTTGTCTCAAATACATTTTTTTCTAGAAAAATTTGTCTCAAATAAATTTTTCTATAGTAAAATTCATTTGAAAAACCTTTTGCTATAGAAAAATTCAATTGAAACAAATTTTTCTTTAGAAAAGTTCATTCCAGAGAAATTTTTGTAAAGAAAAATTAATTTCAGACAGATTTTTGTGAAGAAAAATGAATTTGAGTTAAAGTTTTCTACAGAAGTTCAATTGAGACAAATTTTTCTTAAGAAAAATTAATTTAAGACAAATTTTTCTTAAGAAAAATTCATTTGAGACAAATTTTTCTATAGAAAAATTCATTTGAGATAAATTTTTTTAGAGATTATTTGAGACAATCTTTTCATGGAAAAATTAAGTTGAGACAATTTTTTCTATAGAAAAATTAATTTGGGACAAATTTTTCTATAGAAAAATTCATTAGAGACAAATCTTTCTATAGAAAAATTCATTTGAGACAATTTTTTTTTATAGAAAAATTCATTTGAGACAAATTTTTCTATACAAAAATTCATTTGAGACAAATTTTCTATAGAAAAATTCATTTGAGACAAATCTTTCTATAGAAAAATTCATTTGGGACAAATTTTTTTATAGAAAAATTCATTTGATACAAATTTTACGTTTAATATGATTAAAGTACATTTTGATATGAATAAGGTACCTTTTGTTATGAATAAAGTACCTTTTGGTATGAATAAAGTACCTTTTTATATGAACTAAGTTACTTTTGATATGAATAAATTCCTTCTGATATGAAAAAAGTACCTTTTGATATGAAGTCCCTTTTGATATGAATAAAGTACCTATTGTTATGAATAAAGTACCTTTTGGTATAAATAAAGTGCCTTTTGGTAAGAACAAAGTAACTCTTGATATGAATAAAGTACCTTTTGATATGAATAAAGTGCCTTCTGATATGAATAAAGTACCTTTTGATATGAATAAAGTGCCTTTTGATATGAATAAAGTACCTTTTGATATGAATAAAGTAGCTTTTGATATGATTAAAGTACCTTTTAGTATTAATTAAATTGATATGAATAAAGTAGCGTTTGATATGAATAAAGTACATTTTGATATAAATCAAGTAACATTTCATATTGTTTAAAGTACCTTTTGATATGAATAAAGTACCTTTTGAATTAAATGAAGTACCTTTTGATATGAATAAAGTACCTTTTGATATGAATAAAGTACCTTTTGATATGAATAAAGTACCATTTGATATGAGTAAAGTACCTTTCGATATGAATAAAGTACCTTTTGATATGAATAAAGTACCTTTTGATATGAATAAAGTACCTTATGTTATAAATAAAATATCGTTTGATATAAATAAAGTGTCTTTTGATATAAATAAATTACCTTTTGATATGAATAAAGTACCTTTTGATATGAATAAAGTACCTTTTGATATGAATAAAGTACCTTTTAATATGAATAATGTACATTTTGTAATGAATAAAGTACCTTTTCATATTGCTTAAAGTACCTTTTCATATTGCTTAAAGTACCATTTCATATTGTTTAAAGTACCTTTTGATATGAATAAAGTACCTTTTGATATGAATAAAGTACCTTTTAATATTAACAAAGTACCTTTTGATATAAATAAAGTACCTTTCTTTATAAATAAAGTAGATTTTGATATAAATAAAGCAGCTTTTGATAAAAATAAAGTACCTTTTGATATAAATAAAGTACCTTTTGATGTAAATAAAGTACTTTTTGATATAAATAATGTACCTTTTGTTATAAATAAAGTACCTCTTGATTTAAATAAATTACTTTTTGATATTAATAAAGTACCTTTTGATATAAATAATGTACCTTTTGATATGAATAAAGTACCTTTTGATATGATTAAAGTACCTTTTGATATAAAAAAGTACATTTTTTTTAATAAAGTACCTTTTGATACAAATAAAGTGCCTTTTGAGATAAATAAAGTATTTTTTTATATAAAAAAGTACATTTTGTTTAAAATTAAGTAGCCTCTAATACAAAAAGTACTTCTTAATAAAAATTGGCTATTTTTTTATTAAATTCTAAATTGTGCTTCCTTACATACATGTATATATATATTTTTTTTTTTATTATTATTATTTTTTTATTAAAGTGTACTTTTGCCTTAACAAAAGTCATGGTACTCGAAGGCTTTAACAAACAAGTAGTTGCGCGTGTTTCAAATAAGTTTGCATTTTTTTTTCGTGGGGTGCAATTTGTTGCAATTGTAGTTGTTGTAGTTTTTTTTTTCACTTATACACACAGATACTCAAGACTTTTAGTAAAAAAAAGATATACAAAGCAAATTAAATACATAGATACAAACTGCAATGCCGCACCTTATACGAAATGCACAAACTGGAGGAGAAAGAGAGAGTGAGATCATATAACAAAAAAATTTAAGAATATATAAACATATATACATACATACAAATGCATGTTTGTTTTATATACGAATCTAGTATATACCCTACTTTTCATGATGTATATTATATGCGGAATAAATGTACATGTGGCAACAACAGCAGCAAAAATAAAACTCAAACCCGAACCAAATAGAAGAGTAAGAAAAAAACAGTTCAAAATTTATAATATAGAAAATGATGTTGAAAGCAAATCAAAATGTCAACGGGGAACTCGGCTAGAACGGAAGTAAACGAAAATGCGCGCGTGTACCCATACAAATGCACAAAGATTTATATCATATTTGCACAAAACTGTACAAACACACACACACATATACCAAAGAAAAATGTACACTTGGACATATCTATGTGTGTAGATGTTGACATACATACCCTACAGAATGATGTTGCTCGTGTAGAGAAAAACTTTGCAGCAAAGAGCGAAATTTAGAGAATGGGGGCACTGTTGCATATACACAGGGGCAAGCAGAAAAACACATGCCTGTGACACAACCCCTGTCAAGGGTATTTTTTTGTTTTGCTAAAAAAGTCGTTTTTTTGTAAGTTTAAAAATAAAATCTAGTATAATAGTGAAGGTATTGTTGCAGTTGCTGATATTTTGTAAATTTAACTCATACACTAAAGCTCATTAAAGCCGGCCGGCCGGCAAAAATCTTGCGCAATTGCCAACGAGCAAAATTTTGTGAGCAAATTTTGCAAAAAGCACTGATGAATAATGCAGTTTACAGCAAAAGCAAAACTTATAATATTTCAGTTTAAGTTTTTGTAATAAAGTAAAATTTGCTGGAAATTTAAAATTCATTTTCTATATCTTTCCCTCTCTGACAAATATTTTATTATTATTTTTCCCCAAACCTCTTAAATCAAAGGGGGGACAAAGGGAATATCTAAGTTCAAAGCTTTAGAAAGTGAATGGATTTTTTTTGTTTCAGAAATTTACAAAAGCCAAGTTGGCTTGTGTTTTGCTTTGCTTTGCTTTACCTCATCATCTTTCAATTGTTTGCTCTCCAATCGTCTTGTCGACCAGTCGTTAGAGGGGCCGGGAAATTAACGGCACGTGTTCGCACACTATTGCAATTTCACACATTGCACTTTTGCAAAATGACACAGAGGCAATAGCACACACATACAAACACGTACACTCAGTCATATTTACAATTTGTTATAAAACTTTTAACATGTTTGAGGAAACAATTCTTTTTTTTCTCACATTTTCTAGTTTTTATTTTACATCTTGTTTTTTTTACAGATTGTAATCAAACAAACTAAAAGTATTTTTTTAATAAAGAAATATACAAAGATGATTACAAACAATTAAATATTTTTGTTATTAAGATATAAAACAAAATCTAACACGAGTTTGCTTTTTTTGTAAATATGCAAAGATGGATTTTGACAGAAAGTACTTTTTTATCCAAATAAATAACCTGTTGGTAATCAAAGTACCTTTTGATTAAATAAAAGTATCTTTTGATTTAATAAAAGTACCTTTTGATTTAATAAAAGTACCCTTTGATATAATAAAACTACCTTTTGATTTAATAAAAGAACCTTTTGATTTAATAAAAGTACCTTTTGATTTAATAAAAGTACCTTTTTATTTAATAAAAGTACATTTTGATTTAATAAAAGTACCTTTTGATTTAATAAAAGTACCTTTTGATTTAATAAAAGTACCTTTTGATTTAATGCAAACACCTTTTGATTTAATAAAAGTACCTTTTAATTTAATAAAAGTACCTTTTAATTTAATAAAAGTACCTTTTAATTTAATAAAAGTACCTTTTAATTTAATAAAAGTACCTTTTGATTTAATAAAAGTACCTTTTTATTTAACAAAAGTACCCTTTGATTTAATAAAAGTACCTTTTGATTTAATAAAAGTACCTTTTGATTTAATAAAAGTAACTTTTGATTTAATAAAAGTACCTTTTGATTTAATAAAAGTACCTTTTGATATAATAAAACTACCTTTTGATTTAATAAAAGTAACTTATGATATAATAAAAGTACCTTTTGATTTAACAAAAGTACCTTTTGATTTAATAAAAGTACCTTTTGATATAATAAAAGTACCTTTTGATTTAATAAAAGTACCTTTTGATTTAATAAAAGTACCTTTTGATTTAATAAAAACACCTTTTGATTTAATAAAAGTACCTTTTAATTTAATAAATGTACCTTTTGATTTAATAAAAGTACCTTTTGATTTAATAAAAGTACCTTTTAATTTAATAAAAGTACCTTTTAATTTAATAAAAGTACCTTTTAATTTAATAAAAGTACCTTTTAATTTAATAAAAGTACCTTTTGATTTAATAAAAGTACCTTTTTATTTAACAAAAGTACCCTTTGATTTAATAAAAGTACCTTTTGATTTAATAAAAGTACCTTTTGATTTAATAAAAGTACCTTTTGATTTAATAAAAGTACCTTTTAATTTAATAAAAGTACCTTTTAATTTAATAAAAGTACCTTTTGATTTAATAAAAACACCTTTTGATTTAATAAAAGTACCTTTTGATTTAATAAAAGTACCTTTTGATTTAATAAAAGTACCTTTTAATTTAATAAAAGTACCTTTTAATTTAATAAAAGTACCTTTTAATTTAATAAAAGTACCTTTTAATTTAATAAAAGTACCTTTTAATTTAATAAAAGTACCTTTTGATTTAATAAAAGTACCTTTTTATTTAACAAAAGTACCCTTTGATTTAATAAAAGTACCTTTTGATTTAATAAAAGTACCTTTTGATTTAATAAAAGTACCTTTTGATTTAATAAAAGTACCTTTTTATTTAACAAAAGTACCCTTTGATTTAATAAAAGTACCTTTTGATTTAATAAAAGTACCTTTTGATTTAATAAAAGTACCTTTTGATTTAATAAAAGTACCTTTTGATATAATAAAACTACCTTTTGATTTAATAAAAGTAACTTATGATATAATAAAAGTACCTTTTGATTTAATAAAAGTACCTTTTGATTTAATAAAAGTACCTTTTGATTTAATAAAAGTACCTTTTGATTTAATAAAAGTACCTTTTGATTTAATAAAAGTACCTTTTGATTTAATAAAAGTACCTTTTGATTTAATAAAAGTACCTTTTGATTTAATAAAAGTACCTTTTGATTTAATAAAAGTACCTTTTGATTTAATAAAAACACCTTTTGATTTAATAAAAGTACCTTTTAATTTAATAAAAGTACCTTTTGATTTAATAAAAGTACCTTTTAATTTAATAAAAGTACCTTTTGATTTAATAAAAGTACCTTTTGATTTAATAAAAGTACCTTTTGATTTAATAAAAGTACCTTTTGATTTAATAAAAGCACCTTTTGATTTAATAAAAGTACCTTTTGATTTAATAAAAACACCTTTTGATTTAATAAAAGTACCTTTTAATTTAATAAAAGTACATTTGATTTAATAAAAGTGCCTTTTAATTTAATAAAAGTGCCTTTTAATTTAATAAAAGTACCTTTTGATTTAATAAAAGTACCTTTTGATTTAAAAAAAGTACCTTTTGATTTAATAAAAGTACCTTTTGATTTAATAAAAGTACCTTTTGATTTAATAAAAGTACCTTTCGATTAAATAAAAGTACCTTTTTATTTAATAAAAGTACCTTTTGATTTAATAAAAGTACCTTTTGATTTAATAAAAACACCTTTTGATTTAATAAAAGTACCTTTTGATTTAATAAAAGTACCTTTTGACTTAATAAAAGTACCGTTTGATTTAATAAAAGTACCTTTTGATTAAATAAAAGTACCTTTTGATTTAATAAAAATACCTTTTGATTTAATAAAAGTACTTTTTGATTTAATATAAGTACCTTTTGATATAAATAAAGTACCTTTTAATATAATTAAAGTAAGTACCTTTTGATAAAAAAAGTACCTTTTGATAAAAAAAGTACCTTTTGATATAAATAAAGTACCTTTTTATATAAATAAAGTACCTTTTTATATAAATTAAGTACCTTTTTATATAAATTAAGTACCTTTGTATATAAATAAAGTACCGTCTGATGTAAATAAAGTACCTTTTGATACAAATAAAGTATCTTTTGATATAAATAATGCACCTTTTGATATAAATAAAGTACCTTTTGATATAAATGAAGTAACTTTTATATAAAAAATTACATTTTTATATAAATAAGGTACATTTTTGTATAATAAGGTAAATAAAGTTCCGTTTGATATAAATAAAGTACATTTTAATATATATTAAGTACCTTTTGATATATATTAGGTACTTTTTAATATAAACAAAGTACCTTTGAATACAAATAAAGTACCTTTTAATATTAAATCCCTTTTGTTAGAAATAAAGTACCTTATGATAGAAATAAAGTACCTTCTGATATAAATAAAGTACCTTTTGATATGAATAAAGTACCTTTTGATTTAAATAATGTACCTTTTGATACAAATAAATTATCTTTTTTTCTAAATAAATTTACTTTTTTGCTGGCTTTTATTAAGAAAGTACCTTTTGGTAGACTTTTGATACAATAAAAATATTTTTTCGATATAAATAAAGGTTCCTTTTAATGTAAATTAAGAAGCTTTGACTCGAAATTAATATAACTTTTGAAGTTTTATGACTGAAATAAAGTACTTTTCTTTTAATGTAAACTTAATAACTTTTAATACTTTTGACATAAATAAAGTAATTTTAGTACAAATAATTGATTTTTGATACTTTCTAACACATTTTTTTTCGAACATAAATAATTTTTGGTGCTTTAAAAAAATAGCAATTTTTGGTTACTTTTAATACACCTTTTGACATAAATTGAGTAATTTTGGTATATTTTGTTGTAAATAAAAGTTCTATTGAAACCTTTTGACTTAAATAAAATAACTTTTTGTAATTTTTAATATGTTATTTATTTTGAATATACATAAAAGTAACTTTTGGTACCTTTTGGCCTAATTGAAGTACCTTTTGGTACTTTTAATTTTTAGTATAAATGATGGGAACTTTTGACATAAACTAAGTTAATTTTGTTACCTTCTCATACAAATTTATATATTTATATATTTTTGTTAACATTTGCCATAGATAAAGTACTTTTTGATATCAATAAAGTACCTTCAGTATGTCTCTGACATAATTGAAGCAATATTGTAAAACTTGGTAGGTTTGGATATAATTAAGGTACTTTTTGTTAAAAAGCAAGTTCCTTTAGAAAAAAAGTTTAAACGAAGTCTGGTAGGATTTCTGAAGTGGAATGTTTCTCTCGCATACAAATAAAATACTTAACCGAGTGAATCTTGAGAACTTCCAAAGTTAAAGTCTGAAAAATTAAAGTAACGTTTCTTTTTACTAATGATAGTTAATTGCTCAAAAATAAACAGGATGGGAGCAGGGGAAGTTCTACCCCCGATTGAAATATAGCATATCTTCTAAAGAATAAGAACGAACTTAGTAAATTTGATGCTTTGTTATTCTCATTAAATTGGGTCAAAAAAGCTGAATCGGAGCAGGGGGAGTTACACCCCTATCTTCTTTTCATTATTGAGGGATTGCTTAAAAATAAACAGGGTCGGAGCAGGAGAAGTTTTATCCCCCATAGAAATATAGCGTTTCTTCTAAAGAATAAGAATGAATTTCGTAAATTCGATTTTTTGTCATTCTCATCGAATTGGGTTAAAAAAAACTGAAACGGAGCAGGGGTGGTTCCACCCCTATCAAAAACATACTTATTTTATAGTACCATCATGAAAAGTTCCATCTCATATACTAAGAAAATACTCATTTATCTGTTACCTCTTAACTATAAAAGTTATAGTTTTTTCTTCCCTTTTTATATGCCAGAACACCCCACTGTGCCATAGTTCGATTGGAAATTTCCTATTCTAAATATTTATATGTTATTTTTTTTATTTAATTATTCTTTGCAGACGGCAATGTTTACGTCATTTGTTTAATGTTAATTCTAGCTATCAGTCGATTCTTTGTTAAAATGATGGTGTAATCTATCGTTTCTATAAAGATCTGTCTGATCTTACAGCACTCCCTTAATTGCTAGTAGCCCGAAGGTCTATAGTTTACAAACTGTAAACTTAAACACGTTTATTAAATATTTGCAATTATTTTAATATAATTGTTTACAAAACTATTTAAACATGATGAGGAATTAGAGATATTTTAAAGAAAATAGAGGGGTCAGTTTGAGAATTTTGAGAAATGGGGATAATATTGAATTTTAAAGATATGAAATGGGGCATTACAATCTCACAGCACAGATCGATGATTGCCCTCTTTTTTGTTATGGTTATTATAAAAAAGTGTATACGACATCTAAAAAGAGAAAGGGAAAATGCTTTTACTAAGATACAAATCTCTTAAATGTGATTTGTCTATTTACTTTTTCAAACTCGTTTTGCTAATTTTAGTTCGTTCGTGCTGTGTTACGAAAATGATGAAAACTAGTCGGCTCCTGGTAGTTATGGTTATGATTCATATAGGTCATTCGAAAAGGGAAGGTGGAAAAGCAAAATCACAGTCTCTTCCATTTCTTTTACTTTTTTCATGCTTGTGATAACAAATCTTATTATAACGTTATATCATGAGGTATTCGACGTTTGCTGAAAGGCAATCTAAAAAATTTGACATCTTTTTTGTACTTATAACAATTTTTATCTCATAAGTAACTGATGACTCAATCATATCTATTTAAAATATTTTGGAATTTTTAAAGTAATATAAAGTAATTGTAATTTATATCCCACCGTCTACTGATGTGTGATATGTCAACAAAAGTCGGTTTTCTATAGAACTTTGTTTAGATCGATATTCTGACATCGCTAGAGGAGTTTGGTGCTCAAGTTCTCATATACGCAGATGTTGTTGTAAAGAGTTTTCCGGTAAAAGCCGTTTTTGTAGACACTTTGTTTTATAAATTTCTGTATTTATCGTGCCTATGAGCTGTTTCTCTAATCGAGGTGTTAGGCGCTCTTCAAAGGATTTGCTCGACTTCTTTTGCCTTACCAATATATTTCTTGGACCTTTTCTACTTCCTGATCCAGGTTTTCTTTCAATGATCCGGTCTTCTTTACACCGTTTTATGGCATTTGAAATATTTCGAGGGTCAACTTTAAAATTTCGTTTGAAACACTTTTTGTGCTTATAAGTCGGGAGGCAGAAATTGACCGTATGGGTATTGCAAGACTAAATCAATCAAAAGTTGTTCGTAGAAGGGCACATATAAGCAAAAGGCAGCCTTATTCTTTGGGCGAATGGCCCATGTCATGCCACTGATTTGCTTTAGCTGACTAAAACTGTCAATTCTTTGTATTACGCAACCATTTCTTTATTGAAAGTATTTGGAATAATTTGTAAAATTAACCCTCGATTTCTCATACATCTCGTCAAACAAGTCAATTCTCATAATATGTTCAGTCCTGAGTTGGTACCCATTGACTTTTCTCGTTCCCGAATACTAAAGGTAAACTGTGTGGTCAACGATGAGGGGATATTTAAAAAAAATAATTAAGGGCTCTTTTTTAAATATTGGTTATTTGCTTTCCCCGAGACATAAATAGTACCTCTCGTACGGGACAAGAAACTTATTAAGTGGTTGCCTACAAAAGTAATCAGACATTTTCTATTATAACATTTGGTGAGGGGATCTTCCAAGAAATTTACGTACGTACGCAACATACTTAAAATTTACATGATGTAAACAATTGTTACCAAATTTTCTTTTTGGAAGTAAACACTTTTTTATAGGATGCTACAGAGAATTTAACATTTTTACATGATGTAAACTACGAGTAAACAATGTAATAATTGAGTTCCAAGGCTTCAGAAAAATTTAGATTTTTTTACATGACGTAAACAACTAGTAAACTATCTAATAATTGAGTTCTAAGACTACAGAAAATTTAACATTTTTTACATGATATCAACTACTAGTAAACTATGTAATATTTTAGTTCTGAGGCTACAGAATATTGAACATTTTTTACATGATGTAAACTACGAGTAAGCTATGTAATAATTTGGTTCTAAGGCTGCAGCAAATTTAAAATTTTTGACATGATGTAAACTACGAGTAAACTATGTAATAATTTGGTTCTAAATTAAAAATTTTTGGTTCTAAATTAAAAATTTTTGGTTCTAAATTAGAAATTTTTGGTTCTAAATTAAAATTTTTTTACATGATGCAAACTACAACTAAAGTATGTAATAATTGGGTTCTAAGGCTGCAGAAAATTTAACATTTTTTACATGATGTAAACTGCGAGTAAACTATGTAATAATTTGGTTCTAAATTAAAAATTTTTGGTTCTAAATTAAACATTTTTAGTTCTAAATTAAAAATTTTTTACATGATGTAAACTACAACTAAAGTATTTAATATTTGGGTTCTAAGGCTGCAGAAAATTTAAAAAATTTTTACATGATGCGAACTACAAGTAAAGTATGTAATAAATGAGTTTTAAGGATTTAGAAAATTTAAAAATGTTTACATGATGTAAACTACGAGAAAACTATGTAATAATTAGGTTATATGTTAAACTAAGGATGATTTTAGAAAAACGGTTTTTATTCTAAACATTTTTTAATTATATGCATTATTTACATGGTGTAAATAATATAAATATAATGTCAAATCGTATAAGTTGACGTAATTAATAGATGTTTTAGAATATTCGGCAACTTTTTCATAATGTAAAGAATGTGTAAACACAAGTTTGACAAATTTGAGTAAAATGGAAAGAAGCTTTACGTAATAAATTTATCTTTTTTTTTATTTGTTTTTTCATAGTCCCTATTTGCATGGTGTAAATAATAGTTATATAGTAAAACAAGTAAGAAAGTGCTATAGTCGGTCAAGCCCGACCATACGATAGCCTTCACCACTAAGGTCAAAGGTGTTCTTTTTCCTGTATAAAGACAAAAATTTTGCTAAATACAAACATACATACAAACATTTTCTCAAAACTTATATACTTAAGCTGTTTCCGTCATTTGTACTTATATGAGAGCTAGGGTCAAATCTGGACCGATTATCTCGAAATTTAGCCAATTGATTACAGTTTTTACAAAAACAAGTAAGAAAGTGCTATAGTCGGTCAAGCCCGACCATAAAGACGAATATTTGTGTAAAGACGAATATTTGCTAAATTTTGCCATCATAGAAACATATTCTGAAAACTTTTACATTTAAGCTGTTTCCGCCATTTGGACTTTTATGAGAGCTAGGGTCAAATGTGGACCGTTTATCTCAAAAATTATGTATGCAAAAAATAAACTTAAAATTCTCGCTATCTTCGGATTTACGAGCGTTTTAGTGCGTTTTGTGAAAAGATTTTGTATGGGAGCTATGGTCAAATGTGGACCGATTTCAAATTCAAATTTTGGTATTCAAATTGTGGATTTCAAATTGTGGACCGATTTCAACATTTGGTACAGTGATTTTGGTTTACATAAGCAGTATTTCTTTTAAATTTCATGAAAAAATATAAATTTTTGTGGCCAATATATCAATTCCGGGAAGTGGAACCTATGGGAGGTACCATAAATAATGAACCGATTTTGACGAATTTCAATAGCCATGGTCCCATTATCAAACAAATGACCTATGCCAAATTTCATCAAATTATCTTTAGAATTGCGACCTGTAGTTTCATTACAAGGTTTACATGGGGGTCCAGCCAGACGGACGGACGGACGGACGGGCGGACGGACATCGCTAAATCGAAAGTGGCTATTGGTATACTAAAAGGTGGGTCTAAGACAAATATTTCTATGCGTTACATACATCAGCACAAACTTATAATACCCTTTCACCTATGGTGGTGAAGGGTATAAAAATGTAGAACTTTTTTCTTGGAAATCTTATGGCTTATTTCTCAAGGAAAAAACTAATTGCATTACAACTTCTTTGTTCTTTTAACTTAAAGACAGAAAAAAAAATACCGTCAATTAACCCTAATTGCTTTAGGGTATTTTTTGTTTCTTACTTGAGCTGTTCTGATTCGTTGAGTTAAATATTTCAAAGAAATTATTAAAGACCTTGAATTTTATTTAATTCATATTTATGTCAATGTTTTTTTTATTCATTTTCTTATTTCGCTGAAAAAAAAAAACTACAATTCCTTTATAATATATTCTATTATTTTAATTTATTTTCTGAGCAATTTTGTTGTTGTTTGGTGCATTTTAATTACAACCTGCCACCACCCTCTAGGTTTTCTCTATATAATTATTTATAAAAAATTACTTTTAAGCAAGAAAAGTGGTTTTTGTTATTTATTTTAATAGTTTTTTTGCTTTTAATTCTGATATGAATTATATTTGTTATAAAGATGCCATTTACTTTATGTTTAATAAATCAGATGACACAAGAATATTCCTTGATTTTAATACTTAATTTCAAGAAAGAATTAAAAACATGTAAAAATTATACATTTTTATATCCTTCACCACCATAGGTGGAAAGGGTATTATAAGTTTGTGTTGATGTTTGTAACGTATAAAAATATTTGTCTTAGACCCACCTTTTAGTATACCAATAGGCTTAGAATCACTTTCTGAGTCGATTTAGCGATGTCCGTACGTCCGTCCGTCCGGCTGGCTGGCTGGACCCCCATGTAAACTTTGTAATCAAACTACAGGTCTCAATTCTTAAGATAATTTGATGAAATTTAGCACAAATCATTTTTTTGATAATGGGACCATGGCTATTGAAATTCGTCAAAATCGGTCCATTATTTATGGTACCTCCCATAGGACCCATTTCCCGGAATTGATATATTGGCCTCAAATATCAATATTTTTTCATGAAATTTAAATCAAATACTGCTTATGTAAACTTAAATCACTATACAAAATTTCGTTAAAATCGGTCCACATTTGACCATAGATCCCATACAAACTTTTCTTTAAAAACGCACTAAATGAGACAAAAATTCCTAAAACGCTCGTAAATCTAAAGATGATGAGAATCTTAAGTTTAGTTTTTGCATACATAATTTTTGTAACAACCCTAATCAATTTGCCAAATTTCGAGATAATCCGTCCAAATTTGACCCTAGCTCACATATAAGTCCAAATGACGGAAACAGCTTAAAACAAGTAAGAAAGCGCTATAGTCGGTCAAGCCCGACCATACGATACCCTTCACCACTAAGGTCAAAGGTGTTATTTTTCCTGTATAAAGACAAATATTTGCTAAATTTTGCCATCATACAAACATTTTCTCAAAACTTATATATTTAAGCTGTTTCCATCATTTGGGCTTATATGAGAGCTAGGGTCAAATGTGGACCGATTATCTCGAAATTTAGCAAATTGATTACAGTTGTTTAAAAAATTATGTACGCAAAAAATAAACTAAAAATTTTCAATATTTTTGGATTTACGAGCGTTTTAGTGATTTTTTTGTCTCATTTAGTGCATTTTTAAAGAAAAGTTTGTATGGGAGCTATGGTCAAATGTGGACCGATTTCAATTTGGTACAGTGATTAAGGTTTACATAAGCAGTATTTGATTTAAATTTCATGAAAAAATATTGATATTTGAGGCCAATATATCAATTCCGGGAAATGGGACTTATGGGAGGTAACATAAATAATGGACCGATTTGTTTGTTGTTTTAAATTTCATAAAAAAATATTGATATTTGTGGCCAATATGTCAATTCCGGGAAGTGGGACCTATGGGAGGTACCATAAATAATGGACCGATTTCGACCAATTTCAATAGCCATGGTCCCATTATCAAAAAAATGATCTGTACCAAATTTCTTTAAATTATCTTTAGAATTACGACCTGTAGTTTGATTACAAGGTTTCTGGCTGGCTGGACCCCCATCCAGCCAGACGGACGGACGGACGGACATCGCTAAATCGACTCAGAAAGTGATTCTAAGCCTATTGGTATACTAAAAGATGGGTCTAAGACAAATATTTCTATGCGTTACATACATCAGCACAAACTTATAATACCCTTTCCACCTATGGTGGTGAAGGGTATAAATATAAGTTTTGAGAAAATGTTTGTATGATGGCAAAATTTAGCAAAATTTTTGTCTTTACACAGGAAAAATAACACCTTTGACCTTAGTGGTGAAGGGTATCGTATGGTCGGGCTTGACCGAGTGCTTACATGTTACTTCCATTATTATTTTGACAATGAGATCAGTAATTTCAAAATCACTGGCAATTACTCCCAGTATGTGTGTGTGTGTGTTGGCGGCGGTGACTCTATAAAGAACTAAACAATGAACCCAGAAACCCATTAAAAGTTTAAACTACAAAATGCATTTACTTCCCCTTGGCCCCCGCCAAACAACCATCTATACCTCCCTCATAGTCGTTGCACTAAAACAAGAGCAATTTCAGCGAATGCAGCTGCAAACAATTTTAATTGTCATTCATAGCAAAATGTTAATGTATTTAATGATGATTTTGTTGTTTATGTTAATTACAAAAAAAAAAAAATGACGTAAATTATCTTTAATTTTAATTAAAAAGGCGCGTGTTGTTAACAAACAGATTACAGAGAATCTAATTAAATCTAATGTAAATAATCTTACATATACCAAGAATTGATTAGGTTTTTGATTTTATCTTAATGTACTTAGGGTAAATAATGAGAAAACAATAAGTAAAGTTTAAAATATCTTGAAAATTTTTTTAAAATGTGTATTTTTGTAACTTTTTCAATGTTTACACTATGTAAACAATGTGTCAAGTATATCTAAATACAATTCTAAGTAAATATTATGAAAATTTTCCAATACCTTATTTTATTTTACATTTTTTACATTATTTACATGATGTAAACAATTTACTTAGAATGTATAAATGATTATAAAGGCAAAAAATATGGAAATTTTCCAATACTTTATTCTTTTTTACATGTTTTCAAACAGAATTACATTGTTGACATGGTGTTAAAGCAACAATGTATAAAAAATCTTAGGAATCTTATGTTTACATGATGTAAACATGGTGTAAAATTAGTTCTAATGAAATTCGAACAAAAGTTTCTTGATTTTTAATAAATGATTGTAAATTTATGAACCTTTTACATTGTTTACACACGTAAACAATAGCTATTTTGCGCCTAATTGTAACTTAAAACATTAATTTTACGATTCATTTTATTGTTATTAAAATTTCTTAGAGTTTTACATTATTTACATGATGTAATCAATTTACTCAAAATTGTTTACACACGTAAACAATAGAAATTTTGTGCTTTATTGCAGCTCTAAACATTAATTTTACGATTTATTTTATTGTTTTTAAAATTGCTAAGAATTTTACATTATTTACATATATGTAGACAAAGCAAATTAAAGATTTATAGAAAAATTATGGAAATTTTTCAACATTTTATTCTATTTTACATGTTTAAGAAAAAATTTTACATTGTTGACATGGTGTTAATGCAGCAATATGTACAAAAGTGATCATTTCAACTAGAAGACATTTAAGCTTTATTCTTAAATTTATAGAGTTTTTGAAAACTTTAAACTTATTTACATGATGTAAACAATAGGAAAAGTTTTTTTTATTTTACGTTTAAAAAAATACATTGTTGACATGGTGATAATGCATGTAAAATCTGTTCAAATGAAATGGAAGATAAACATTAAACGTTATTCTCAAATCTTAAGAATCTTTGACTAATTTGAAGTTATTTACATGATGTAAACAATAGGAAAAGTTGATTTTAATGAAATTTAAAATAAAAATTTTTTGATTTTAAATAAATAATTGTAAATTTTTGAGCATTTTACATTGTTTACATGACGTAAACAATAGAAATTTTGTGCTTTCATTATTTACATGTTTTACTCAATTTACTATTAATGTATAAATTGATTTTAAAGGCAAACTAAAGGATTAAAAAAAATATGGAAATTTTCAAATACTTTTTATTTTTTTTTTATTTTACGTTTAAAAAAATACATTGTTGACATGGTGATAATGCATGTAAAATCTGTTCAAATGAAATGGAAGATAAACATTAAACGTTATTCTCAAATCTTAAGAATCTTTGACTAATTTGAAGTTATTTACATGATGTAAACAATAGGTAAAGTTGACTTTAATGAAATTTAAAATAAAATTTTCTTGAATTTTAATAAATAATTGTAAATTTTTGAGCCGTTTTATATTGTTTAAATAACGTAAACAATAGAAATTTTGTGCTTTAATGTAATTTGAAAAAAAATTTACATTTTATTTAAATGTTATTAAAATTTCTGAGAGTTTTACATTATTTACATGGTGTAAACAATTTACTTAGAATGCTTAAACGGATTCTTAAGGCAAATTAATGATTAAAAAAAAATAATATCAATTTTCCAATACTTCATTCTATTTTACATGTTTTAAAAAAAAAATTACATTGTTGACATGGTGATAATGTATGTAAAAAAATGTTCACATGAGATAGAAGACAAACATTTAAGCTTTATTCTTAAATTTATAGAATTTTTGATAATTTTAAACTTATTTACATAATGTAAACTTACCTATTGTTTACATTATGTATTTGATTTTAATTTAATTCAAAATAAAAATTTCTTGATTTTTCATAAAAAATTGTTAATTTTTAAACCGTTTACATTGTTTACATAACGTAAACATTAGATGTAATGTAATGTAATTTACAGCAAAAACTTTACAATTTATTTTTATGTTATTAAAATTTCACAATATTTTACATTATTTACATTGTGTAAACAATTTACTTAGAATGTAAAAATGTGTTATAAAGGCAAATCTGAGATGTGTTATCAATATTATTTCTGTATGGGTACATGGTACATACTTTACATGACGTAAACAATATGTAATATGAGTAAAAATTTAATTTTATGCTCAATTTTAACGATTTTTTTATATTTAATGAAGTTTGAAGAGATTTTTGATTTGGATTTGATTGTTTACGTGATAAAACCAAGAGGCATTTTATGATTTTATGTAATTTAAAATATAAATTTAAAACTTAATTGTCAAGTTCTTAAACATTTTTAAGAGTTCTAGACTACTTACATGGTGTAAACAATTTGCTATGAATAGAGATTTCGGTTTTCAAAGAACTACTTTTTAATATCTTGATGATTTGAGATGTTTTACATATTTGACACGATGTAAACAATATGTAAAGTAGGCAAATAATGTAATTGAAAACAATTGTTTGATAATTTATTTATATTAAAGAAAGTTTTAGGAGAGTTTCTTATTGTTTTATATTATTTACATGATGTAAACAATAGGTAAATTATGCTTTAATGTAATTTAAAACAAAAAATGTAGGTTTTATTTTATACATACTTGAAATTTTTACAGTTATACATTATTTACATGATGCAAACAATTTGCTTAGAGTATACAAATGCTTTTTTGTTATCAAACTGAAATGTCCTTATAAATAACTTGCTAATTTATGATGTTTTACATATTTGACATGATGTAAACAATATGTTATGTAAGTAGTGATGAAAATTTAAACAATAGTTTGATAAATTATTCGTATTAAAGAAAGTTTTAAGAGCTTCTTATTGTCTAACATTGTTTACATAATGTAAACAATAGATATTTTATGCTTTAAATCATTTTTTGTGCAAAAATTGTTATTTCAAAGTATTTCATGAAAATTTCTAAGAGTTTTGCATTAATTACATGGTGTAAAAAATTAGCAAAGATTATAAAAATGACAATAAAGACAAGTTAAGAACTCCTATAAAATTTACTGATATTTTGAGAAATTTTACATACCTTACATGATGTAAACAATATGTAAATTAAGTTATAATGAACTTATAGCTTATTTCAAAGAGTTTTATAATATTTTTACATGGTTTTACACGGTCTATGAGTTTTACACTATTTACATGGTGTAAACAATTTGCTAAGATTATAGAAATTATTTTTAAAACAAAATTAAAGAGTTTCTATTAAATTTATTGATATTTTGAGATATTTTACATACTTTACATGATGTAAACTATATGTAAACAATATGAAAATGAAGCAATAATGTAATTTTAAACAATGTTTTGAATATGTCTTAAAACTAAAAAAAGTTTTAAGAGATTTTGGAATTGTTTTCATGAGGTAAATAATAGCTTAATAGTGTAAACAATAGGTATATTAGGTAAAATTTTAAACAAATCCATTTTTATTTAATTTTTAACGAAAAATAATTTATTTTTAATTTTTTTTTTCTTAGTTTTAAACGTAAATGCTTATGAGTTAAGCGTAAAAATTAATTTAAAAAAATAAAAATTATTATCATCTTTAAGACAGTGTAAACATTTGTCACTAATAAACATTTGAGGCAATTGATTATAAAAAAAATAGCTTTTAAAATTACCTTAACAGCGGTCAAAAAGGTTTTACGACACGAGATTTAAACAAATCTAGATGGCTTAGGTCTGCTAAGTCCGAAAATGTCATTGGTTTGTACGAGTTGTTTCTAGTTTTCGAGATATATTTTTTCCAAATAGTGTTAACATAACTACAAAACGGCTGATTATATTAAGCTAATAAGAAAAATCGAAATTCGAGATTGATTTAAACTTTAAGTCGTTTTCTCATTTTTCTTTATCCGCTTAGTCTTTCTACACCATTTTCAACTGTTATTGAGAAATTTTCAAATTGAATTGAGAAACTTTCAATTGAAAATTAGAAATTTTCAATTCAAAATGAGAAATTTTCAATTTAAAATGAGAAATTTTCAATTGAAATTGAGAATTTTAGAATTGAAATTGGGAAAACCTAAATTGAAAATAAGGTTGAAATTCCACTTGGGGTGTTCTGAATTTCAATTGAAAAATTCTCAATTTAAATTTAAAATTTCTCAATTTCAATTGAAAATTTCTCAATTTCAATTGAAAATTTCTCATTTTCAATTGAAAAATTCTCATTTTCAATTGAAAACTTCTCAATTTCAATTAAAAAATTCAACTTCATTTTCAATTGTGCTTTTCTCAATTTCAATTGAAAAATTCTCAATTTAAATTTAAAAATTCTCAATTTCAATTGAAAATTTCTCATTTTCAATTGGGCTTTTCTCAATTTCAATTCAAAAATTCCCAATTTTAATTGAAAATTTCTCAATTTGAACTGAATGTTTCTCATTTCCAATTAGGGTTTTCTCAATTTTAATTGAAAATTTCTCATTTTTAATTGAAAATTCTCAATTTCAATTGAAAATTTCTCAATTTCAAATGAAAATTCTCGATTTCAATTGAAAATTTCTCATTTTCAATTGAAAATTCTCAATTTCAATTGAAAATTTCTCAATTTCAATTGAATATTCTCAATTTCAATTGAATATTTCAAATGAAAATTCTCAATTTCAATTGAAAATTTCTCATTTTCAATTGAAAATTCTCAATTTCAATTGAAAATTTCTCAATTTCAATTGAATATTCTCAATTTCAATTGAATATTTTTCAATTTCAATTGAAAATGGTGTAGAGATATCATAGAATTTACACCGAAAAAATATATTTTTTTTGGTTTTTATCCTTTTAAAAAATGACAAGCTTTTTTTTTGTTATGTTAATATTAGTCGTCCAGAAACTCTTTTTCGAAAGAAAAAAAATATATCTCGAAAACTAGTGCCAACAAAAAAAAAACTAAAATCATTTTTGGATTTAGCAGACAAAATGTATCCAAGAATTATAGCAAAAGTTCGCGAAGCAGCAAAAATCTTAATTTTTATTGAGATGTGTGATTTTTCTTCAGATTTTTAAAAAATTCATAGATTTTTTTGTTAATTCAAAACTGGGTTTACACACCTTAAAATGATAAAAAAAATTAATATAATGATAAAGTTTCAAATATAAAATTTAAAATTTTGCTTAAACAAAAATATTCAAAAATGATTTCATTTAAACCATTAATTAAAATTAATTGCTGCCAATAATTTAACTAAATTTTAAAAGCCATAAATTTATTGCAATTTTGTCTAGATTTCAGAAAAAAATTTTAAGCATATTAAAAAATAATTTAAATAAATTTAAAAAATACACATTTTTTTAATGATAATTTTCAAGAAGATTATAAAAACATAAATTAAAATAAATGCTAAAATGTCATTAAAAATTAATTTTAAAAAGCTAACAAGTTTTGAATTAGTGAAATTCAAAAGTTATATTATTTAAAAAATTCAAAATTTTGCTATATAAATAATGGCTAAATTATGCACAAAAATTGCATATTTTTAAATGCTTCACTAAAATATTAAAAAATTTAGTTATAATTAATAATAAAAGCTTTTAAAATTAAAAAGTCTTTTCATAAATTAATTTTATTTTTTAACTAAGCCCGACTTGCAAAATGAAAGAGTATTGGCATTTGACTTTTTTTCAAAGTTTTTAAAAAATATAATTTTGTTAATGAATATTTCAAAAAAATTATTAAACTTTTATCTGTCTTTCGTTTTTTCTCTTTTTCAAGTTCTAGAAAATTTTTATTGTCAAGGTAAAATATATTATAGCTAACCAAGAAGTAGAAACAAAAAACCAAGAAAAACCCCTAAAAAATGCTCTTTAATGCATTTGCAAACATTTAACTACTTTTTTTCCACACACACTCTTGCCACTATAGAATTTTCTGTATACATGTGTTTAAAACTCACAACTACAGAGAACAAATGTATGCCAACAATTAAATTTTGTTGTTGCCCCTCTACACATGGCAACAACAGCAGCAGTAGCAGCTTAAAGCAGCAGCAACTGCAAATAACAATTTGTTTTAAATGTTTTCAAGGTCATCTTGCAATTGCATACAAGAACAGCAACAACAACAAATCCTTGCTCTAATATCAAAAAGTACTTAAACAAAACAGAAAAAATAAAATCATAAAATGAACTCTGTGAAATGAAACAACAACAGCAGAGTCATATTTAGTCTTTGAGGGCCAAGGGGGCATAAGTCTATCCCAAAAGAAAATGTTTCAAAACTACAAAACCACATATCAACAAGATTTTGAGGCACGATGTTAACTAAATCCAGATGACTTTGATCTACTTAATCCGAAAACGACATTGGTTTTTACGAGTTGCCTCTAGTTTTCGAGATATAATTTTGCTTCCGAAAAACTGTTAGTTTTGCGAATAGTATATAATATAACTCCAAAATGGCTGGTTATATTCAAATAATAAGAAAAATCGAAATTCAAAAACAATTTTATCTTTAAGTTGTCTTCAAATTTGTCCTAATTCGCTTAGTAATTCAAGAGATATCTTAGAATTTACACCGAAAAAAAAATTAGGTACACCGATTTGGGTTATTATAAGCAATATTTATGTGGAAAACTATTAAAAAAAACAATTAAATTTGTGGCTATAAAAGGCGAAAAACTCTATTCCGGGAAGCATCCCTATGGGGATTTCCCGATATAGTAATCCGATTTGAACCAAAAGTATAGGGAAAATATGAGTCTATACCAAACTTCATTTAATTATCTTTGAAGTTACGACCTGTACTTTGAAAGCATACTTGCATGAATATCTGGGCAGCCATTCAACTTATCTTTAGAATTTAACTATTTCTGGTCTCTCAAAGAGTTAATATTTTCTATTTTACTCTTAACTGTGTTAAAACTGAGACTTAGTTTTTACTCTTGGTACTAAATAGTCAAACACGCTCACCCTTTTAGCAACTTGTGAATAGGAAGAAGAGAAAATATGGAAAAGAAATGCAAAACAGTGATGCGATGTCTAGAGAAAGTATAAAAGATGCATTCTAATGCAAATAGAATGCATTATAATGGTAAATGTATCATAATGCATTACAAAACGATTATAATGTATTACAACTTGAGCCAGATGCATTATAACTCATTTTAATGCAATAATATTTTCTTATGATGCAATTATAATGCAATTATAATCTATTATAGAGCATTATAATGCAATTATAATGCATTATGGTGCAATTATAATGCATTATAATGCAATTATAATGCATTATAATGCAATTATAATACAATTATAATGCAATTATAATGCATTATAAAGCAATAATAATTAATGCATCAGAATGCAATTATAATGCATTGTATTGCAGTTATAATGCTTTATAATGCATTATAATGCAGTTATAATACATTATAATGCTGTTATAATGCATTACAATGCAATTATAATGCAGTTATAATGCAGCTATAATGCATTATAATGCAATTATAATGCTATTACAATGTATTATTTCTTATTATAATACAATCATAAAGTGCAATAACGCATTATAAAGCAGTTATAAGGACTAAAAGCTCATTATAATGATGATGAATGCAATTATAATGCATTATAATGCAGTTATAATGATTTATAACGCATTATAATGCAGTTATAATGCATTATATTGCAGTTATAATGCATTATAATGCAATTATAATGCAGTTATGATGCATTATAATGCAGTTATAATGCAGTTATAAGGCATTATAATGCAATTATAATGATATTACAATGTATTATTTCTTATTATAATACAATCATAAAGTGCAATAACGCATTATAAAGCAGTTATAAGGACTAAAAGCTCATTATAATGATTCGAAAAGCATGATGATGAATATACCGCAAGTATAATGCATTTTAATGCATTATATTATGATCATAACATTATAATGCATTATGGTGCAATTATAATGTTTTATAAGGCAATTACAATACAATTATAATGCAATTATAATGCATAATAAAGCAATTATAATGCATTATAAATCAATGATAATGCATTAAAATGCAATTATAATGCATTATAATGCAGTTATAATGCACTATAATGCATTATAATGCATTATAATGCAATTATAATGCAGTTATGATGCATTATAATGCAGTTATAAGGCATTATAATGCAATTATAATGCTATTACAATGTATTATTTCTTATTATAATACAATCATAAAGTGCAATAACGCATTATAAAACAGTTATGAGGACTAAAAGCTCATTATAATGATTCGAAAAGCATGATGAGGAATATACCGCAAGTATAATACATTTTAATGCATTATATTCTGATCATAACATTTTAAAGTGCAATAACACATTATAAAGCATTATAAGGACTAAAAGCTCATTATAATGATTCGAAAAGCATGATGATAAATATACCGCATAACATTTATAAGGCGATTATAATGTGACATTAAGTGTTATAATTAGATTATAATGCAATATTTATAACGCTTTACACTTCAATAACAATTCTTTTATTTTTTTTTTAGTGCAATTATAATGCATTTTAATGCTTTGGAACGCAACTATAATGTATTATGAAGTATGTTAATACATTACAAAGCATTACAATACAGTTATAATATACAATAGCGCTTTATATTGGATTTATAATATATATTATAGAGTATTATAAAGGGATTATACTGTATTCTTACTCGTTATAACGGTATGAAGATTTAATATAATAGTTTAATACAACAATATAATGCACTTTAATGCAATATAATAGCTTTATAGCGTGACTACACTACAACGCTTAACAATACAACTATAATGTATTATAAAGCACTGTAATGCTAATCTAATGCATTATAATGCATTATAATGCGATTATAGTATACATGCAAAAATGCATTATGCTGCCTTTATAATGTATAATGGGGCGATTATGAGGCATTATAAGACATTATAATGCAGTTACTGTGTAGTATAAAGCATTATTACTGTAACGCATTATTTTCTCATTATAATATAAAACTATGCATTATAATGCTGTTATAATATGCTGTAATACAATATTTCCTTAAACTAAGCACTGTGCATTCAGTTTTCTTCTGCAGTATATTTAGCCTTAACGTTAGCTCTCTCTCTCTTCTGCTTTATGTTATCCTCTCCCACCTCTCCTTGTTTACAGTAATAGGGGCTGTTTTGTTTACTTTTTTTGTATTGTTTTGCGAACAAGAGAAAATCAATATTTTTATAACGGTTTTGTTTTTGAATAGATTTTATCTCTCTCTGTTCCTACTCTCTAAATAATTCAACTTTAAAGTTTACCTGTATGTGTGTGTCTCAGAGATAGTGTTCTTGTGTGTATTTCCCTTGTTTAAACTAGGTCACTTGCTGTTTGTTGTTGTATACCAGGAATATATAGAAAATTGTTTTGTTCTACAAAATCTGCTGCATATTATAGGGAGCAACTGTACTAAATAACTTTCATTTGTTTGGTTGGAAACGTTTTGCCGGTTGCCTAAATAAGCGGGAATTTTAAAAATTGTTATCTTATATAGAGGAGAGCATGAGAAAAGAGAAGATTGTTGAAAAAAAAATAAAAGAAAAACCCGGCTTTTGCTAAAGCGCAGGTCAAAGATAAAAGAAGAACAGAGATTTCTTTTATGGAAAATGAGCTAAGGAAAATAAATAAAAGCCTTAAAAAAGATTTAAAAGTTTTCTAAATTTAAAAACTGTTTAGGAATTTAAAGAAAAACATTAAAATATTGACATGATTTTCATCAATTAGAAAGAATTCTTAAACAAATCATTAAATTTATGACATAAGACCTTTTTGCTCCCGAACTATGTTGTCTTGTAAACCGCAAAATTTCATAAAATCTTCATGTTAATTTGCTTATAACTTGTTAACAACTCAGAGTTTCTTCATAACATCTATTTCATTTTTAAGCTAAAGTCGTAAGTTTTAATAGAAGCTACAAAAAGTAAAGGAATTTAAAGAAAAAGATAAAAATATTAATATGATTTTCATCAACTGGAAAGATTTTTTAACAAATCATAAAATTTATAACTTAAGACCTTTTTGCTCCCGAACTATGTTGTCTTGTAAACCGTAAAATTGTTTAAAATCTTCATGTTAATATGCTTATAACTTGTTAATAACTCAGAGTTTCTGTATTATATCCATTTTATTTTTCAGCTAAAGTCGTAAGCTTTAATGGAAGCTATGAAAAATAAAGGAATTTAAAGAAAAAGATAAAAATATTGATATGATTTTCATCAAATGGAAAGAATTCTTTAACAAATCATTAAATTTATAACTTAAGACCTTTTTGCTCCCGAACTATGTTGTCTTGTAAAGCGTAAAATTCTTTAAAATCTTCATGTTAATTTGCTTATAACTTGTTAACAACTCAGAGTTTCTTCATAATATCTGTTTATTTTTTAAACTAAAGTCGTAAGCTTTAATGGAAGCAACAAAAAGTAAAGAAATTTAAAGAAAAAGATAAAAAGTATTGATATGATTTTCATCAATTAGAAAGAATTCTTAAAAAAATCATTAAATTTAGACTTAAGACTTTTTTGCTCCAGAACTATGTTGTCTTGTAAAGCGTAAAATTCTTTAAAAATTTCATGTTAATTTGCTTATAACTTGTTAATAACTCAGAGTTTCTTCATAACATCTATTTCATTTTTAAGCTAAAGTAAGCTTTAATGGAAGCTACAAAAAGTTTTCATTTTCAAAGTTCAAAGGTCAATTTTTAATATAATTGATATTGATGGGTTTTTTAATTTTTTATTTCATGTTTAAGGGCAAATAAATGATTTAATTTATTCTGAACTTAAAGCGTGGAAATTGCTTAGTTTAGAAGTTATAAACAAAAGAAAGTAACTACACTACTACACATCAATTTCTTTTAAAAATTTAAAATTTAAAAATTTTGAGTTAATACCCTTTTGTTCAACAAGTGCGATATACGAGTACATTCAAATATTACAAAAGCTTTTTCCAATAAATAGAAATAATAAAATAAAATTTCAAAAAATTCCAAAAGACAAAACAGCATATTTTTATATTTTTTATTTTTTCATAATATAATTAAAAATTGTTCAAATGATCATCAACTTTTGCATAAAATTGAATTTTTGTTCAATAATAATAGAAAACAGAAATTGTAATATGATTATAATCGGTTTTAAAAAAATTTACTTTTAAATATATCTAATGACTGAAAATTGTAAAAGATTTCCAATTTTGACTTAACCTTTTTTTCCAAATATCACAAAATGAAAAAAACATTCAAAAGAAAAAAAGCTTATTTTAGTTTTCAAAATAAAGTTTTAAAATTTGTTTTATGGTACGATTTTCGAAATAAAGTCTGATTTTTCGGTTTAAAGTCGACTTTAAACGTCCTGTGGTTAGGCTCTATAATTTTTTATATGATAAACAACACAATAATTAGTTATTAACAATTTCTTAATGTTTCCATCAAATTTCGATTAGTTGAGTTAATTAAGCTCTCATTTTCCCCACCTTCAGCTGATAACCTTTAAATGTTACAATATAAACTTCCTTTTACTAGAACTTTTCAAAAAAAAATAAAAAAATAAAAAAACATTGCCTTTTTTTCAAAAGGAAAACTATGAAAACAACAGCAATTATGAAATGAAGAAAAATCAATATTAATGGGGAAAAACTCAAGGCCAAAATGGCCATTAGGTAAACGCGCCTTAAATATGCAAAAGCTAAAATTTATTCAACGAAATAACTCAGACTTGAAGGCAAAAAAAAACTATAACATAGTAACAAAACGTGACAAAGAAATTAAAATAAAACTATTAATTTGTTTCTATTTTAATGCCAACATTTCATTTTCCTAAATTCCCTTTTGAAATACCAGAAATCAATTAACATTTTTGTGAAGTTTTTCCAAATTCTTAAATAATTTTCACTTGTATAGAATGTCTTAATATTTGAAGTTGCGTGTCTTAATTGGTTAGTTCTTGACTATACGAAAGGAACAGAAAATCGAAATAAAACTCATTTGCATAAATTGCTTTTTCGGTTTTTTATTAGACATTTTTTTAAGAAAGCAGAGAACCCCAGCAAAATAGCTCTTAAGGCTTTCACACACCTGTTTTTTAACGACACTACCGGTCATTAGATTACGGCCAACCAAATGAAACCTTGACTATCGATTTCTCCCATAACAATAAAAGCAAAATATTCGTCTCGATATGTCAGTTTTATTAGAAAAATAAGGGGTTTCTTCAAATGTTTGAAAAAAATCCACTTAGAATAGGTATTTAAAAACGTATTTAACCTCATGGTACTGAGACCTTAATAGGCTTTCCAATGAGATATATTACTTTAAAATTGGTTAAAAATGTTCGTAATTATTAAGGGTTTTCCAAAATATTCTACATCCATGAAAACACCCCTGAGCATATGCAATAAAAAAAAATAATCTTCGCTTTATGTTGATATTTGTTGTACACAATAATAATTCGTATTTATTCTGTCCCTCAAATAAGATATAATGTGTGGTTTTCGCTCTGTCTTGAGTTAGGGATAATCCTCCTAAAGAGATGGCCTAACCAACCATCACCACCAACATTTGTTGGTTTTATCAAAAAACTATTTATTACAATAATAAATAATTGTAATAAATTGGGATCTTAGTGCAATACACTACAGTAAAACTTTTTAAATAAATGTTTGATGTCCCAAAATTTTTGATAAACCTTTTTAAAAAAAATTCTTATTTTAAAAAATTCTTATATTGTAAGTTTGACTTTTTTTACTTTTTGGAGACCTTTAGATATTTAAATATCCATTTTTGTTACAATGGGCTAACGTTAAGTCACTTTTGCATAGAAGGAAAAAAAGTCATTTTCATACCATTTTCAAAACTCCTTTTTTTTTGGTTTTTTCAAAAGTTTGTAAAGCAAATTAAAAAAAAGTTGAATGAAAGTTCCAGAGTGTTAGTAAGAACACCCTGCAGATTAACACAAAGAAAAAATTAGAATGATATCTCTAAGGGCTTAGCCGTATAGCCGTATCGGCTCCTTAAAATCAAAATATTTCGACAAAATCCAAATTTTTGAGCAAAGTTATAAAAAAGCACGTACATTTTTATATATAAGCAGTTTTATAAAAAGAACTGAAATTATTATTCCTTAAATGAGTCGAAATATATTTTAGAAAGTTGGTTAAAATCGGATGTCGTTAACCCTTTTTTTACCAGGGTCAAAAGTAAAAAAATTAAAATATTAAATTTTCTCGAAATTTCAGGTTTTTATTATTATATTTCCATGAAAATTGAAAAATATTGCTCAAACGTGCCTTAAATTACATTTTTATACAAATTGACCCTTGCGTACCCATGAGTTAAGCTTGTGAACTATTTTAAGTCCAAGGGTACACAAGGGTTAATTTGTATAAAAATATTTTTAAAGGCTCCTTTGAACGATTTTTTAAATTTTCCTTGAATTATGTAATTTCTAGTATTTTCTGTTACTTTTGACCCTGGTAATAAAAGGGTTAATGACATCTGATTTCAAACAAAATTCTAATATACATTTCTACCCATTGAAGCAATAATAATTTCAGTCCTTCTTATAAATACTACAAACATACATATCGTCACCTAAAATGCAAAAGGCCGTACCTAACAAAAAAATAAAAAATATTTTTTTCGTTAGTATCAATAAAAAATCGAAGCCTAATTTTCGTGTCAGTTATGCCCTTTTGCATTTTAGGTGACGATATGTATCTATATTAATACGTTTTACCATTTATTGACAATCTTCGTTAAAATTTCTAAACTGTAAAACTACAGGTGTCATAAACAGATGATCGGGAGTGTATATAAAGATGAAAGCAGAGGAGTTTAGCGTCATACAATTTTTAATTGTGAACATATCTGATATATTATAACACTTAAATCAAGGTTGAAAACAACATTATAATGAAATTCTTTAAAAGGTTTTCATTTTTTGAATTTGTCATGGTTTTTCTTGTGTTTCTATAAGAATTTTTTTTACTAATTTCAAATTTAATTAAGAAAACATGCCTTAAATATAACTAATTTGAATTCCAATTGTAATTTAATAATAATTAATTTAAATTTTTCTCCATTTTATTCTAAAAATATTCCATGCGTATGATTGATATTAATTTGTGAAAATATTAAATCACCTCGAGGCGTATGATGGATATTTGTATTTCATCCCTTTCATATCAATCATACGCCACATATGTAAATATTTGCAACTATTGATTCCGGGAGCTAAATTGTAATAAGTTGATAACTTCTTAAATACTTAAACCTATCAAAAGGGAATTTTTTTGAAAATTTACAAAAAAAACTTAAACGAAATTTTATTACAAAAAGTCTTTTATACCAATTTCTAGATCAATCGTAGATCTTTATATGGACCGATTCCTTGAACAATCTAAGGTCTAATTTTTAGAGACCGACTCCTTGATCAATTGTGTTTCTTTATATAGACCAATTCCTTAATAAATCGTAGATATTTATAAAAACCAGTTTCTTGATCAATCTTAGATCTTTTATGAAACTGTTTCTTGATCAATCATAAAAATGTATGTATATATCATTCGTAGGTCTTTATATAGACCAATTATTTGATTAATCTAGGATCTTTATATAATCCAATTTCTTGATCAATTGTAGATCGTTATAAAGACGAATTCCTTGATTAGTCCTAGATCTTTGTATAAACCTGTTTCTTGATTTATTATAGAAATTTGTATATACCAATTTCTGGATCAATCGTAGTTTTTTATATGAACCGATTCCTTGATCAATTTAAGGTCTTTATATAGACCAATTTTTAGATTTATGGCAGACATTTTTAGAGACCGACTCCTTGATCAATTGTATTTCTTTATATAGACCAATTTTTTAATAAGGACCAATTCTTTATAAAGACCAATTCTTTGAGCAACCGTAGATCCTCATATAGATCAATTCCTAGATTTATCTGAGATCTTTATATCATAGACTTATTATATGATCACTTATAAATCTTTTTGTAAACCGGTTAAATTTATCAATCATAGATCTTTATACAGACCAATTCCTTGATCAATCGTAGATTTTTATATAAACCTGTTTCTTGATCAATCGTAGATCTTCATAAAGACAAATTCCTTGATCAATCGTAGATCTTTATATGAACATGTTTCTTGACCAATCGTAGATCTTTATATGAACATGTTTCTTGACCAATCGTAGATCTTCATAAAGACAAATTCCTTGATTAATCGTTGATCTTTATGTGAACATGTTTCTTGATCAATCGTAGATCTTTATATAAACATGTTTCTTGATCAATCGTAGATCTTTATATGAACTTGTTTCTTGATCAATCGTAGATCTTTATATAAACATGTTTCTTGATCAATCGTAGATCTTTATATGAACTTGTTTCTTGATCAATCGTAGATCTTTATATAAACATGTTTCTTGATCAATCGTAGATCTTTATATGAACTTATTTCTTGATCAATCGTAGATCTTTATATAAACATGTTTCTTGATCAATCGTAGATCTTTATATGAACATATTTCTTGATCAATCGTAGATCTTTATATAAACATGTTTCTTGATCAATTGTAGATCTTCATAAAGACAAATTCCTTGATCAATCGTAGATCTTTATATGAACATGTTTCTTGATCAATCGTAGATCTTCATAAAGACAAATTCCTTGATTAATCGTTGATCTTCATGTGAACATGTTTCTTGATCAATCGTAGATCTTTATATAAACATGTTTCTTGATCAATCGTAGATCTTCATAAAGACAAATTCCTTGATCAATCGTAGATCTTTATATGAACATATTTCTTGATCAATCGTAGATCTTTATATAAACATGTTTCTTGATCAATCGTAGATCTTCATAAAGACAAATTCCTTGATTAATCGTTGATCTTCATGTGAACATGTTTCTTGATCAATCGTAGATCTTTATATAAACATGTTTCTTGATCAATCGTAGATCTTCATAAAGACAAATTCCTTGATCAATCGTAGATCTTTATATGAACATATTTCTTGATCAATCGTAGATCTTTATATAAACATGTTTCTTGATCAATCGTAGATCTTCATAAAGACAAATTCCTTGATTAATCGTTGATCTTTATGTGAACATGTTTCTTGATCAATCGTAGATCTTTATATAAACATGTTTCTTGATCAATCGTAGATCTTTATATGAACTTGTTTCTTGATCAATCGTAGATCTTTATATAAACATGTTTCTTGATCAATCGTAGATCTTTATATGAACTTGTTTCTTGATCAATCGTAGATCTTTATATAAACATGTTTCTTGATCAATCGTAGATCTTTATATGAACATATTTCTTGATCAATCGTAGATCTTTATATAAACATGTTTCTTGATCAATCGTAGATCTTCATAAAGACAAATTCCTTGATTAATCGTTGATCTTTATGTGAACATGTTTCTTGATCAATCGTAGATCTTTATATAAACATGTTTCTTGATCAATTGTAGATCTTCATAAAGACAAATTCCTTGATCAATCGTAGATCTTTATATGAACATGTTTCTTGATCAATCGTAGATCTTCATAAAGACAAATTCCTTGATTAATCGTTGATCTTCATGTGAACATGTTTCTTGATCAATCGTAGATCTTTATATAAACATGTTTCTTGATCAATCGTAGATCTTCATAAAGACAAATTCCTTGATCAATCGTAGATCTTTATATGAACATATTTCTTGATCAATCGTAGATCTTTATATAAACATGTTTCTTGATCAATCGTAGATCTTCATAAAGACAAATTCCTTGATTAATCGTTGATCTTTATATAAACATGTTTCTTGATCAATCGTAGATCTTCATAAAGACAAATTCCTTGATTAATCGTTGATCTTTATGTGAACATGTTTCTTGATCAATCGTAGATCTTTATATAAACATGTTTCTTGATCAATCGTAGATCTTTATATGAACTTATTTCTTGATCAATCGTAGATCTTTATATAAACATGTTTCTTGATCAATCGTAGATCTTTATATGAACATATTTCTTGATCAATCGTAGATCTTTATATAAACATGTTTCTTGATCAATTGTAGATCTTCATAAAGACAAATTCCTTGATCAATCGTAGATCTTTATATGAACATGTTTCTTGATCAATCGTAGATCTTCATAAAGACAAATTCCTTGATTAATCGTTGATCTTCATGTGAACATGTTTCTTGATCAATCGTAGATCTTTATATAAACATGTTTCTTGATCAATCGTAGATCTTCATAAAGACAAATTCCTTGATCAATCGTAGATCTTTATATGAACATATTTCTTGATCAATCGTAGATCTTTATATAAACATGTTTCTTGATCAATCGTAGATCTTCATAAAGACAAATTCCTTGATTAATCGTTGATCTTTATGTGAACATGTTTCTTGATCAATCGTAGATCTTTATATAAACATGTTTCTAGATTAATCGTAGATCTTCATAAAGACAAATTCCTTGATCAATCGTAGATCTTTATATGAACATATTTCTTGATCAATCGTAGATCTTTATATAAACATGTTTCTTAATCAATCGTAGATCTTCATAAAGACAAATTCCTTGATCAATCGTTGATTTTTATATGAACATGTTTCTTGATCAATCGTAGAAATTCATAAATACAAATTCCTTGATCAATCGTAGATCTTTATATAAACATGTTTCTTGATCGTTCGTAGATCTTTATATAAACATGTTTTTTGAACAATCGTAGAAATGTAAATATACCAAAATCTGTAACAATTGTAGTTCTTTATATGAACCGATTCCTTGATCAAACTAAGAAGCTTATAAAGACCAATAATAAATTTAATTACAGAAATTTATAGGGACTGATATTTAGATAAACTGGTTTCTTGACCAATCGCAGAAATTTCTAAATACAGATCTTTGTACAGACCTATTCTTTGATCAATCGTAGATCTTTTTATAAACCGGTTTTTTGATCAATCATAGATCTTGATCAATCCTAAATCTTGAGTCTTAAATTTTGGAACCCATTTTTTTTGTATTAATTTTGAAAACTTTAAGCCATTATATTTTTAAATTTATTAAAAAAAAAACGTTTTTTGTATGTTGTCACTTAACTTCTTTTGCATTTTGGGGGGTTAAATGAGTCCTATTAAATAAAGCCTTTTTGTAAGAGGCTAAAATTTTTTTAAACCATTTGTTTGTATTAATTTTAAAATACTATTTTTTAAATTCACTCAAAAAACGTTTTTCGTTTTTTGTCACTTAACTTGTTTTGCATATTAGGGGTTATATGAGTCATACAAAGTAAAGCCTTTTTATAAGATGCCAAAACTTTCCAAACCCTTGTTTTGTATTAATTTTGATCATTTCAACCAAAATATATACATATTTATTTAAATTCACTTTTCTCCACTGGGATTCAAGGCGTTTTGTCACTTAACCTCTTTTGTATTTTAGGGATAAAATGAAGTCTGAGTTATTTGATAATTATCAAAATTATTCAAATCTCATTTAGTTAAACGGATTATTGCTGCTGATGACTTAATATATATTTAAAGCTAATTATAATTATAAATATTAATTTAATTTTGTTAAAAATGATTAATATTTCTATTTTTTTCTTAAAACATTTGTTAAATACCAAAATTAATTAATTTTATTTTCTCTGTTTTCTTGCAGGTGAGTTTAAAAAAAATATTTTGAAAAATAAAAAGATGAAAGATCTTAAGTGATGCAGTAAGTTAAATTTATTGTATACTAAATTTAATATTAACACAAAAATATATTTAAAAAGATGATAAATTGTTTCTTCATACAAAATTTTAAAGAAATAAAATGTTCCTTGCAATAAATCCAAGTCATTGTAGATCAAAGTTTGAGTAATTTGGTTATAGATTAGCACGAAGTGCCCTACTTTGTGATCACCTGGCGCAAGTGTAGTTGTAAAAAGACAGACCAGATTCAAATAAAAAAACAAATAAACTTTATTAAACCTCGTCAATCAAAATATCAAATTTTATTAAAAAACATTAAGGAGTTACAGAGATATTTACATTTTTGTTTGTTTGGCATTTTTGTCCAATAAAAAATTAAAGTTTTTAAAAGTTTCCAAGAGTTTGCAAAAATTTTGTCATAACTTCAAAAGTATACAAGATCCATCAATAATAAGTAAAGAATTTTGTTCGTTGCAATAAATCCAAGTCAATGTGGATCAAAGTTTAAGTAATTTTGTTTTATATTCACCCAAAGTGCCCTTCTTTGAGATCGACTAGCGCAAGTGTAGTTACTAAAGGGCAGACCAGATTCCACAAATAAACTTTCCCACACCTCTTCAATCAAAATATAAAATTAAGGAGTTACAAAGATATTTATATTTTAGTTTATTCGCCATTTTTGCCAAAAAAAAAAAAATTCATAATTTTTTAGAAGTTTTCATAAGTATTTGCTGAAATTTGCTTTTAACTTCAAAAGTATACAAGATCTATCAATAATCCATAGCCAATTTTCTAAGGAAATTAATTTACAATTAAATCATAATAAATGTAGCTCCGGTACGCAAAAAAGCTAATGGTCACCCTGCTCCAAAAGACTGCAGACAATTTTCGAGTCATCCTCTAGTAATTGATAAGCTTTAATAAAGAAGAGTCAGACCAAAGATTTTATAATATAAAGATGTTGCACTTCCATACATTGATTTGACGTATGGTCCCTTTGAAAAGTCCTATAAAAAAGGGAGAATACTGCTTTTACTCTAATTCGGAAACAACTAATGAAGACGAATATCTAATGAGAGAAAGCTAAGGCACACACACGTGCTCATGAAAAGTATGTTTGTGTATGTGTTTATGTGTTTTTCATTGTTCTTTATCCACTTAATTTTCACTTTTGACAGAAAATGTATGTAAATTTATATTATAGAGTTTTTGTTTAGACGGCACTAAATATGTAGACTAGGGTGCATCTCATTTTGCAAAACTGAGAAGTCTCACCTAAACTACCTCCAAAATTATGTCTTGTAACAAAAAATCATATTATTAAAAACTTTAGGTAAACATTTTTTGTATGGAGAAAAATGTCATTATTTTTTGGTTTAGACAAAATTTTTACCAAAAAGAATTTAGGTTTCGAGAAAAGCATAATGATATATAAAGGAGAACTAAAGTATCTTTATTGTAAGTCATCAAAATATAAAATTCATGAGGTAATATTGGAGTTATTACAATTTTTTCCCGAAAATTCATATCCTTCTCAACATGCCTTAGACTATTATTAATCGAAACATATTTAAAAACAATTTTTATTAAAAAATAGTTAAAAACCAAATTTGAATTCAATTTATCATTTACTTGTAACTTGTAAAATTTTTTTGAGAGTCTCCGTCGACGCTATGCTTTTTTTCTACAATTCTACAAGTGTACAAGTACAAATTTAGATTAGTGAAACAAAACCACTTGTAAACTTGTGAATTGTCAAATTACTTGTAGCTACAAACTTGTAATTGTATTTTAATGAAACACAATTATTTACAAGTTCACAATTTTACGGGCAAAAACACTTGTAATTGTAAACTTGTAGCTTAGTGAAATAGGGCCCTGATCTAATATAATATCTTTTATGCATTTTTGTCGAAATTCGCTACAAAATTAATCAATTTCCTTGTTTTCGTTGTGAAAAATAAAAAATCCAAATTTTGACCTTTGACCTCGGTAAAGAAAGGGTTAAGCTTTCCCAATATCAAAAACACATTTAAGCTTAGATTTTCTTTAGATGGAGCAATAATATTTAAAATGAATTTTATTGAAATTGATAAAATGTAAAATTTAATCTTAAAAAATAAAATTGCTTTCTATTTACTTTAAATCGAAAATATACCCTTTACAAATAGAACTTTATCTCACTAAATTTTTGAATTTTTAAATAAAATCTAACATTTTTATTGTTTTAAATAAAAATTTAATTTTTATTTGAAATACACTCATTTTCAAAAGCTGATACTCAAACGTTGGTTGTTCTTCTTAACGTTTGAGTAGAAAAACAATTTGCTTGATAATATATTTTGACGTTAGAAATAGTTGGCCTTGAAATAGGTTGATTGCATTTTTAGCGGTCATTGATACCAGCGTCAGTCCAACGTACGATAGAATAAAATGAAACTACATAGACATATGTATGTAGATTTAGAGGAACAATGAAATGCTTAAACAACTCGTTATAAATATCTAAAAATTGCAAAAAAATATACACTAGAAAGCAGCAACAAAAATTTTAAAAATTCTATTTTTTATTATAATTTAGTTGTTTTTATGGTTGCACAATAATATTTTCAAATGAAAAAAATAAAATAAATAATTATGACACCTACAAACGAAAGCCAAAGCAAGTGCTAAAAATTCAATTCTTGTTATGAAACCAAAAACGTAATTGAATAATTTTTTGAAAATTGTTAGATTTTATCTTCAAAAGATTTATGGTTACTACCGGTTTAAAAGCGAATAAATTCGAATTAATTAAGACAATCTAAAAATGAAATTAAGGAAATCTAAATAAGGAATAAAAAAAACTTTTAGAAAATATTAGGCAAACAACTTTACAAATTTTCTTTATATTCCCCTTCAAAAAACCTCCCTTCAAAATCAAAATTTCCTTATTTCAAAATCACGTTTTCCATTTTTATTCATTCTTTATTCAAATTTTGCTAATTCAGCTTTTAACAAAAAGTTCATTGCATTTTTAATTACAAACATTTTAATAAACTTTTGCATTTAGGCGATAAGCTTTTACAATTGTTTTCAAAAAGTTCATTTGTCTTATATTAGCTCAAAAGTCTTTGAACTAATAATTTGTATTTGCAAAATTAAAAGTTTATTCAACTAGTAAATGTTTACTTTTTTTCAAAATTAAACAGCAAATTTTTATTTATTTAGATTAAATAACAATTGAGAAAACAATATTTACATAATAACGTATTGAATATTTTAGAATTAAGAACCAGAAATAAAATTCAAGACCAAAATATTAAAGAAAGTGTCTTAAAATATAAAAAAATTTTAAATATTGGAAATGCAATAAAAATGCATTATTATTTCATAAAAAAGGCTTAAAAGAAAAATTTCCCTAGAAGGGAAATTTTTGAATAGCATGGAAATTTGCATTCTTTTATAAAAATCGAATGATTATTAAAAATAAAACAAAAATCCTATACAATTTTTGAAGAACAACTAAAAACAAAAATTTCCCCTAAAGGGAAATTTTCTAAATGAAGGGAAATTTGAAAATTTTATAACAGAGTTAGTGTGTCATTAAAAGTTTAAGAAGTAAATAAAAAAAATGTGTGAAAAACACTTTTAACAAAAATTTCCCTTAAAGGGAAATTTTAAGAATGAAGGGAAATTTGAGAACTGTATTCCAGAATTAGTGTATTATTAAAAGTTCAATTAAAAACTGTAAAAAATTTTGTGAAACCAGCTTCAAGCAAAAATTTCCCTTAGAGGGAAATTTTTTAATAGCAAGAAAATTTAATTTTGTTTATAAAAATTGAGTGATTATTAAAAATATAACAAAAATCCCAAAAAAGTTTTGAAAAACAACTAAAAACAAAAATTTCCCCTAAAGGGAAATTTTCTAAATGAAGGGAAATTTGAAAATTTTATAACAGAGTTAGTGTGTTACTAAAAGTTTAAGAATAAATTATAAATATTTTGTGAAAAATGCTTAAAACAAAAATTTCCCCTGGAGGGAAATTTTTAAAATCAAGGGAAATTTGAAAACTGAATTCCAGATTTAGTATGTTATCAAAAGTTCAATTAAAAACTGAAAAAAGTTTGTGAAACATACTTCAAGCAAAAATTTTTCTAAAACGGAAATTTTTAAATAGCCAGGAAATTTATTTTCTTTTATAGAAATCGAAAGATTATTAAAAATAAAACAAAAATCCTGTAAAATTTTTGAAATAGAACTAATAACAAAAATTTCCTCTAAAGGAAAATTTTTTAAATAAAGAGAAATTTGAACATTTTATATTAGAATTAGTGTTTTATTAAGAGCTTAAGAAGAAACTATAAAAATTTTGTGAAAAATACTATAAACAAAAAATTTCCCGTTGAGGGAAATTTTCAAATGACAAGAAAATTTAATTTCTCTTTTAAATATGAAATAACTGTAAAAAAATATAATAAAACCCTTAACAATTTTTTTTTAAACAACTAAAAACAAAAATGTCCCTTTGAGGGAAATTTTTAAAATCAAGGGAAATTTAAAAATTTCGGGCCAGAATTGTTATATTATTAAGATTTTTATACAAAACCATATATTATTAAGATTTTTATACAAAACCATACAAGTTTTGTGAAAAAAGTTTCAAACAAAAATTTCCCTATAAGGGAAATTTTTAAATAACAGGAAAATATGTTTTTTGTTATAAAAATCGAATGAATAACAAAAAATATAATAAGCTATATTGACATGTTTTGAAAAACAATTAAAAACAAAAATTTTCCTTTGAGGGAAATTTTTAAGATCAAGGGAAATTTTAAAATTTTGAGCCAAAATTGGTATATAATTAAGATTTTCATATAAAGAAATAAAAATTTTATGAAAAATGCTTCAAACAAAAATTTCCCTTTGAGGGAAATTTTCAAATGGCAAGAAAAATTACTGTTTTTTAAAAAAGTCGAATAATTATAATTAATACAATAAAACCCCTTTAAACATTTTTGGGAATTACTAAAAACAAAAAATGTTTGATGTCCCAAAATCTTGATAAACCTTTTTAAAAATTTCCCTTTGAGGGAAATTTTGAAAATCAAGGGATATTTTAAAAATTTGAGTCACAGTTAGTGTATTATTAAAATTTTATTAAAAATCTATAATGATTTTGTGAAAAAGTTTCAAACTAAAATTCCTCTTTGAGGGAAATTTTGAAATGGCAAGCAAAAATTTGTTATTTTTTTAATTAAATGATTAAAGAGATATAATAAAATCCCTATAAATTGCTTAAAAACAATTTAAAACAAAAAATTTCCCTTTGAGGGAAATTTCCTCAACAAAAAGAAAATTTAAAAATTTGTCATAATTTCAAAGAAACCTAAAAGAAAAATTATTATAATCACCAAAAGCAAAAATATCCCTGAAAGGGGATTTTTAGTGGAAGCAGAAAATAATTTTCAAAATTCACAAATTTAATTCAATTTTCTTCACGCGTTAAGTAGCTTTTTTTCTAAGTTTTCTCAGATGTTTTTAATCCAAAAGTCATTGTTATTTATTTCATTTCATCAATTATCTTTTCTATTCATTTATAATTAAAACAAATAAATAAAATTCTGTTGTATTCAGTTTCGAATTGCATTTTTGCTTGATATAATCAAATTTATTTATGATATTTTCTGTTTAATTTAAAATTTTGTATTTTTCGTAAACAATTTTGAAAAAAAGCTGATGCTGATGCCGATGTTGGCTTTTAATTTGTTTACGGAAGTAAATAATGCCAGCAATTATTTGTTGATTCAATTAGATATTTAGGCTAATTGCAGTTTGTGAGAAGAATCTTAATAATATGGAAAAAAAATTTGGTTTAATGAAATAAGATGCTGTCCGAAAACTAATTAAGGCAATGATATAAAGAGTCATTTGCAATATTTTTCATAGGCTTTTATTTAACTAGTAGTAATTTTAGTTACTAGCACTTCCAGACGTTTCACAATGGTCTGAAGCAAAACAAAAAGTGGTAAATATGTATCTTCTAAACTGTATAATTGCATCAGTATGTATGAGAAAATTGTGAAGGAGGGCCCAAGCTATCTGATTTTTGGATTCATTAATACCATATGTTTCGAAAGGGTGAACTATTGGTTGTCAAAGTAGACCACCTCATAAGAAAAATTACTTTTGGACCGTGTAGCTCTTTTAATTATGGCCCAATATAATTGATCTTTAACATTTTGAAAACAACTTGTAGAAACGAAGAAAAAACATAATTACTTCACTATAATAACTTTTATGGATTTAAAGATATTTCATTTCAAAAATAAAAAAAAATATTTTTATCCTCGACTTTTTTTGGGGTTTGACTGATTGTGCATGAGATATAACACCTATAATTTTTTTTTTTAAATACTGAAATATAGCCAACAATATAGGAAACAAAACTGTAAAAACCAATTTCAAATATTTCAAACCGTTTTTTGTTGAAAAATTTCGAAAGTCAAATATTTTTCGCTGATCGGAAAAATTAAATTTTTTTCCCTCAAGAAAACTCTTTCGATTTTTCACTTTTTGCTCAAAAGTTTTTATTGAAAGTTAATGTTTTTATATATTCGTAAAGAATAAGGTTCTAAGATGATTCTAAACCAAATTTGAAGTCAGTACAACATTTACCCTACCTACAGCATTGAACGAAATTTATCTAATTTTTATGAGAATTTTTGAGTTTTCGAACATTTAACAAAAAACTCAAGCCGATTTTGCAACTTTCTGAAATGCAGTTATGTAGCCCCATATATTGACTTTAGATTTCGAAAAATAAAGAGTAGCGCGAATTCATTAACGAATCCAGAAAATAGGATTTTATAAAAAATGACAAATTTCCAAACACCATAATTTTAATTCTAATAAAAGGCCAGTTGGGTTACATTCCTTTAAATAATTTAAATTGTTTTTTATAAACAATAAAATAAACTTTATTACTGCAAAAAATCATTGATGTAGCTCGTACAGTTTTTTAGAAATTGAAAGTCAAATTTTAAAAATGATTTTGTAAAAAATACACTTTTCAGTTTTTTTGAACATTTTTCCTAGAAATGTTTTAGACTTTTTTGAATATTAGTAAAATATTACCAGTATAAAAATCTAGACTTGTATTCCTCTTCATTGATGTATTAAACATGTATAAAAGGTATTGATAACAGCTACAAATATTGCATTAAAAACACACACTTCAGGACAAAAAATATAAACACCCGCAAAAATTGTGCGAACATGATTATCTTTGCTTTTTGTTGATAATTGTTGGACACAATTCTTCTTCTTCTACTATCCTTGACTCCCAGTGAAGCATAGGGCCTCAGATGGGTTTCATTCATCAGGATGTTTTTGCATAGATTAGGCACCACCAAAATCCTTGTGCCAGCTGCCGTATCATTGGAATATCTCGCATTATTACCCCTTGGAGTAGTATATTCTGCAATGATTTTTCTTTCCATGCTTAAAACATCGTAAGTGCTAAGTCGATGGATGCTGAGTCCGAAGACAAAAGCCACGTTTGTAAAGCGAGCTGCTAGATCCGAACCAGACGCCCGCTTGCAGCCGCAACTAACATGTTAAACAGACGCTACAGTTTCGTACTTTACCAAGTACAATTATCTTAGACCAAATACGTCGGAATGGCCCCAAGATAACTCCCTGTCACGTTAGCCCTGACCTAGAGTCCCACTTGGGTTGTTTACCTCATCTTCAACTAGGTTGCTTAGGTTTCCAGGATGTACCAAGAGGAAGTGCGAGTAGGAATTGAATACAGTTATTACCTGTTAGCAGGAAACCCAGGCAACAACTGCATCCCATTTGCATCCCACAATAATTCTTATTTATTCCGTCCCGCAAATAAGATATAATGTGTGGTTTTCGCTTTGTCTAGAATTAGGGATAATCCTCCTAAATGGATAGCCTAACCAACCATCGAAACGCGTCAAGGAAAGGTTTTTGCACCAATATTTTTTGGTTTTATCAAAAAACTATTTAGAACAATAATAAATATTTATAATAAATTGGGATTTTAGTGCAATACACTACAGTAAAACTTTTTAATTAAATGTTTGATGTCACAAAATTTTTTGATAAACCTTTTTAATGATTTTATTGTTGTTAAATTTAATAGCGAATTTCGATAAAAATTCGTGAAAGTAATTATTTTATGCCAGGATTAAGTAAGTTTAAAAAAATTAAATTAATCCTGGTACAGACATGGGTACTAAAATGACCCATTACTTTTTTATCAAAAATTTCCCCAAATAACCTTAGAAACAGCTTTTGGTAACTTAGATCCAAAACCGTGTATACTTGTGTTATTTTTTAATCGTAGAATGGTTAAACCTATCTTACTTTGCAATTTATTTTCTAAATTAAACATTTTTTGCTGAATATCTTTAGGCATGTGGTCAAGAACACGAAATTTTGGGGAAAAATTGCAATAACTCAAAAACCACTACATCGATTTTTGAATTTTATGGTTTTGCGGAAAGCTTCTGTAGTGATGTTTTAGATAAGATATTTTTCTAGAGGGTATGTCTGAAAACCCTTTTTTTTATAACATTCTAAAATCTAAAAAAATAGCTGTCATCATTTTCTTAGATCAAACAAGTAAGAAAGTGCTATTGTCAGTCAAGCCTGACTATACGATACCTTTTACCACTAAGGTTCCCTTTATATGGAACCTTAGTGGTAAAGGGTATCGTATAGTCGGGCTTGACTGACAATAGCACTTTCTTACTTGTTTGGTCTAAGAAAGTGATGAAATGATGATATTTGCTAAATTTTGCCTTCATACAAACATTTTCTCAAAACTTATATATTTAAGCTGTTTCCATCATTTGGACTTATATGAGAGCTGGGGCAAATGTAGACCAATTATCTCGAAATTTTGCAAATTGCTTAAAGTTTTTACAAAAATTAAAAATTAAACTCAAAATTGTCATTATCTTCAGAGTTACGAGCGTTTTACTGATTTTTGTCCCATTTAGTGCCTTTTGACAGCAGAGTTTGTATGGGGGCTATGGTCAAATGTGGACGGATTTCAACGCAATTCGGTGCAGTGATTTTTGTTTACATAAGCAGTATATGTTTTAAATTTCATGAAAAAATATTGATTTTTGTGACCAAAATATCAATTCCGGGAAGTGGGACCTATGGGAGGTACCATAAATAATGGACCGATTTTGACGAATTTCAATAGCCATGGTCCCACTATCAAAAAAAATGATCTGTTACAAAATTCATTAAATTATCTTTAGAATTGCGACCTGTACTTTGATTACACGGTTTGCATGGGGGTCCAGCCAGCCAGACGGATGGGCGGACGGTCTTGCATCGCTAAATCGACTCAGAAAGTGATTCTTAGAATATTGGTATACTAAAAGGTAGGTCTAAGACAAATTTTTTTTTTACGTTACATACATCAGCACCAACTTATAATACCCTTTCACCTATAATGGTGAAGGGTATAATAAACGTAATTTAATACCGAAATTTAATCCTTTAACCATATGCCAGACTTAATCTGTACTTAAAATTTAATTAAAACCCTAGAGAAATTTTGTTATATTTTTGAGAAATTTCAGATTTAAAATTATAATGACTTAAAGCTCAAGCAAGTGAATTTGTTTAATAGAAAATGAGCTAATATTGAAATTATACATTCAAAATTATTATAAATAATTAAATGCATAATATAAATGCGACTATGACTTTAATTTAATTCAAATTTAACGAAGAATTTCATAATCTTAAAGTTTCAGATGGTTAAGCATATAATTTTAACAAAAAGTTAATTAGTTTTTGTTTAAGCAAATATCGCACATTAGATCTAAACTTTTAATGCAAAAAAAAAAATAAAAATACGAAACGAATTTAAAGTAGAATTAGCAAAAATTTTGATATTCAACATTAGAGGCCACTTTAAAGGCAAGCAACAAAAAAATGCATCCGTTTTCTTGAGTTTTAATGGCCAACAGCCATAAAATTAAAGCGATTGAAGAAAAAAATCTAAGTCAAGCTTAAAATTATTAAAATTTTGCACAAATAATACCACAATTCTAAAACTTTACTTACAAATGACTAACAAAGGAGTGTTTACACGATCGGCAATTTTTAATTTGAAAGCATTTTTTGATAAAAAAAAAACTGTTTAAAAAGCTTTTTTATTATATAAATACACATTCATTATCTGTCACCCAGTCTATGAAAAGGGAAAAGGTGGCTTATGACTTAAAAACAAAATTTCGAAAAATTTGCTAATTTTTCGAAATTTTGTTTTTGAATCATAAGCCACTTTTTCATAGACCGGGTCTCATATAATAAAAAAAAAACTTTTTGAACATAAAATTGTTAATTTTTTATACACGATTTTTGAATTTATCAATTCACTTCGTGTAAACGCATCTTAGGTAAAATTTATTAAAATTCGCAAAAAAGATGATGGTTTAATTATTTTCTTAAACATCAAAAACAAGGTTATCTGCATAATTATTCTAATTTCTTATGCAATTTTGAATTAAATAAATTATAATAACAATAACTTTAACTATATAAAACAAATTGAAATATAAAGTAGCTACTTTAACTCAAAACATTTTGAAAGTCATAGAATTTGCAATCACTCCTCACAAAAATATCATACTTTTCGCAAAACCCACAAAAAATGATTAATGTTTTTAAATAATTATTCTTTTGTTCTTTTATTTTTTTTATATAATATTTTTTGCAAATTTTTTTTGTTAACAAAAAAAAATCCCACACACTTGATTGAGGGTTCTCTCTATGTCATATAATTTGCAGTAATAATAATCATCATTAGAAAAATAATTGAAATTAATAATCATTCAGAACAAAACAAACAAAAAAACTGCATACGGAAATATTTTTAAAATATTGTTGAAAAATGTTAACATCAAAACAAAAAATTCATTCAATTTTTAACACAAAACATTTTGTGTAAAATAATACAATATTCCTGTGGCTTCGTGGTAAAAGGGCCAATGTCAAAAAAAATAGTTTTGAGAAAATTAGATTTTAAGTTTTTATTTTCCAAGAAAAACCCTTATAAATCTGTGCCGAGTAAAGTTAAGTTAAGAGATCAGGGGCCAAATTACGGCATTCGATATCGATCGAAATTTTAGAAATTTTCGAAATATTTGTGTAGCATGCTTTAAGGATCATCAAAATTATTTAAAAGATGCACAGTTTACTATATTTTTGTGAAATTATTTGCCAAAAGATGAACAATAGTAAAAGAGTTTTAATTGAATTATATGTTTTTTAAAAACGAATCAAAATGTATAATAAAATTTCAATAAACTTTTTGCATCGAAGTAACTTTGAACATCCCTAAAGTATACTTCACAATATTCGCTTGAAAGTCTGAGTTTTTGAATGATATCGAGTGCGGTAACTTGGCCCCAGCTATTGGAGCCAAATTAAAAAGAGGAATTTAATACAATGATTAATTCAAAACAGTAAAATATTGACATTGGCCCTTTTAGCGCCAAGTCAAAGATTTAATAATAATATACAAAATTAAGCAAAAGATAATTAAAAAAAACACCTTAAAATAACCACAAAATTTTTAATGAAAGATTTTAAAATATCGCAGCAATGGGCGGTATTTTTAAATACTATTTTAATAAATTCAAAAAAAGTAAATTATTTAACAAAAAATGGATAAAATTTTGATAATTAAAACGAATTTTGAACACTTTACAAATAATTTATAAAGTCCAAGCCAAATTGTACATCATTAGAAATGCCATTATACATTATTTAAAGGAAAATTATGTCTTCGTTCTAAAATTATGTCTAAATAGTGGCTGTAGCAAGCGCGTTACTTGGTACATCCACATTATTTAAAATTAATCAATTCATTTTGAATAATTGTCTGTGTCGCCATCTATCGGTAAATCATCTCACACATTAAGAAACCTTCATCGAATCATGGGCAATAACTTTGCTAAAGACCATAGCATGATGAGATGCACAGTTTACGATTTAATTCATTTTAATAAATTTACAGTGGCGCCACCTGTGGGTAATTGGTCAACCCAATTTAGAAATCTTACGCTGCCCATGCGCAACAACTTTGCTAATGATCATAGCATGGTCAAATACACAGTTTACGATTTAATTAACTTAAAGCAATTTTTAATAAACTTACAGTGGCGCCACCTGTGGGTAATTGGTCATACCAATTTAGAAATCTTAAGCTGCCCATGCGCAACAACTTTGCTAAAGATCATAGCATGGTCAAATACACAGTTTACGATTTAATTAACTTAAAGCAATTGTTAGTGGCACCACCTAGCGGAACTTGGTCATACCAATTTAGTAATGTTTGTCGACTCATGCACAACAACTTTTCCTAAGATCATAACATGATCGTTCTCAAACCTACTCGTCTAGCCATAAAGCAAAAGAGATTCGTTCATTAACATCATGTTTATATCAGAGATTTTTATTAATGTTATATTGCATACCTTTAGGATGTGCAATGATATTTAGCATGTTTTTGAAAAGGATGGATCAAAGAATTTGCATTAAATTTTTTGTGAAAAATGGAATCAAATGCTCCAAAATACTGGAAATGTTGAAAAGTGGCACACGGAAGGTCTTTTTTAAACGAAAGAAATGTTTACTAGTGGTACAAGCTTTTCACAGAAAGTCGAGAAGATGTGAATGACGATGCTAGCCTTGGACGACTCAGCACATCTACAACCGAGAATAGTCGCATCAATATAAGAAAAGTTGCTAAGGATGTTAGCAAATCCGTTGGATCATGCCATTCAATTTTTTTCGGAAATTTTGAGCACGAAGCGTGTGGAGTTTGTTCCAAAATTGCTTAATTTTGACCAAAAGAATGTCGCATGAGTATCGCTTAGACATTGTTAAATGACATCAACGGCGATCCAGAATTGCTTAAAGGGTCATAACTAGGCACCGTAACTGTTATAATTTTTATCGTGAAAGTCAGAAAATAGGAATTCTGTTCTGACCTTTATTTTTTTTTTTTTCGAGTTAAAATAACAGTTAAGTATTTTTGACTTAAATTTTCGAGCAGAAATTAACGTTATTTTTTCTTTTATTTCTTTGAGCAAAAATAAGAGTTATTTTTTAATTTTATTTTTTCGAGCAGAAATAAAAGTTATTTTTGACTTTTATTTTCAAGAGCAAAAATAAAAGTTATTTGTTTTACTTTTATTTTTTCGCGTTTAAATAACAGTTATTTTTTCTTGAAAAAATATAACTTTTATTTCGGCTAGAAAAAATAAAAGTAAAAAAATTGTTATTTCCACTTTATTTTTTTCGAACAAAACAAAAATATTTTTTACTTTTATATTTTTGAGCAGAAAAAAAGTGTTTGTTTTACTTTTATTTTTTCGAGCAAAAATAAGTTATTTTTGACTTTTATTTTTTCTAGCCGAAATAAAAGTTATTGTTTGACTTTAATTTTTAATTTTTCATTTTCTTTTACTTTTATCTTTCGGGTGAAAATAACTTAAGATTGAAGATACCCATGAAAGGACAGCGTTTTGAAACGATTGAGAAAATACAAACCGAATCTCTAAGAGAGCTCAAGAGCATACCAAAGAGTGCATATCACTGCTTCGATGATTGGGAAAAAATGCTTTAATATATCTGAGGGGAACTACTTTGAAGGGAACAAATTAGAAGTTGATAAGTAAATAAATATTTTTTGAAAAAAAAATTGAAATTTACCTTATTTTTTTAACTATTTGAGATACCTTTTCGATAGAGCAGATAGTATAGAGGTGATAGGTGATGAAAAGGAGAGATAAAGCTTTTAGTCAACACTGTAAAGGCATATAATGTCTATATTTAGAAGAGAGAAGTTTTGCCAGAAGTTGTGCCATTATTTAAACATTATACATACATACAGCCAATTTTATTTCTTATACATCGGCGGCGTGTTATTGTTGTTTAAATAACAAAATTACTTTAATTCACTTGAAAATAGTTATCTCCAAAACTGATTTTAAAATTACTTTCCATCCGTCTTACTTCCCCTAAAAATTTGCTGTTTTCTTTCCTTAGTTTTATTTTATACAATTTTTGTATAAGTATATTATATCAAAAAACAGCCACTTGTAGGGTATTAGCGGATATTACACTCGTCATTTTATCTCTATATAAATTTATTTTCGCAAATTACTTTTTTTATATTTAACCGATTGCATTTTAAACGTCAAGGTCATTATTTTAGTCATATTCATTGTCAAGTTTCTTTCAAATTAATTCTTTTTTAAAAATCTTTAGCTTTTAAAAAAGATACAACCAAAAACAAAAAAACAACAAAATTTTAAAAATGTCATAATCTTAAACGTACATGCATATAAATAAAATTGTTTAGTCGACTAGAAAAATAAAACAACATTTGGACATTAAAAAACATAAATCATTTTGTTTTGTATCGAACTTGTTTTTTTGTGGTCAAAACAATTATTCAAATTTTTTCAGAATTTATATCTTTTATATGAGAAAAATGACATTCCAATATAAGTTAAACATAAAAATGAGCTCATATGCAGAAATAAAAGAAATTTAAGGAATTAACAATTTTTAGAAAATGTACCCACCAGAAAAAGTGCTATAATTATAAACCTAAATGTTTAAAAATTCTTTGAAAAAAAAAGAAAAACATAAATAACTTTTTCAAAATTCTTCTTAACTTGAGTTTTTAGCTGGTAAGACAACAACTTTGTATTAGCCAAACTTTTTGTTGGTTGTTTGTTAATGACAAATATATGGCATGACCATTTACACCTTCTTTTCTTCATTCTTTACTCATGCCACTTCATCATGGTCGTGATTAAAGTTAGAATATCATTTTCTATGGCCAAGTTAAACGTCTAGCAGAGGGGGCGTTAAGTTCCAACATTAAAGCCAAACATCTAAGCCAACCAACCAACCAACCATTTATCCAACCATCCATTTATATGTTACTTTGAAAAATTTATGGAAGTTTTTGTTTAACGAAAGTCTATAACGACTAACAACAACAGTTGTACCGAGAAAAAGCAATCGATACGTTTGACTTGTTTGTTTTCTAACTTTATAAGCCTTTAGATTTAGCCAGGCTAAGAAAAGTTTAGTTCTTTTATCTTCTTCTTTTGCCTTAGTTCTATTGGCACATTAAGGGTCTCCCGTTAACATGACACATAGTCATAGGAGTTTACTTGCAGCACACAAACAAAACTGTCATGTCAGTCATTCAATCATGTTCAGGCTAGAGTGATGAGTTCAAACATGGCAAGAGTCGAACAGTGGGATAATTTGCAGTAAAATATGTTAGATTTATTGCAACAAGATCTTTATAATTGCAAATAGAAAATAGTTCAGTCTTCACATTTTCTATAGAAAATAGTTTAGTCTTCACATTTTTCTCTAGAAACTAGTTTAGTCTTCACTTTTTTCTCTTGCAAATAGTTCAGTCTTCACTTTTTTCTCTAGAAAATAGTTCAGTCTTCACTTTTTTCTCTATCTTCACTTTTTTCTCTAGAAAATAGTTCAGTCTTCATTTTTTTCTATAGAAAATAGTACAGTCTTCACTTTTTTCTATAGAAAATAGTTCAGTCTTCACTTTTTTCTATAGAAAATAGTTCAGTCTTCACTTTTTTCTATAGAAAATAGTTCAGTCTTCACTTTTTTCTATAGAAAATAGTTCAGTCTTCACTTTTTTCTATAGAAAATAGTTCAGTCTTCACTTTTTTCTATAGAAAATAGTTCAGTCTTCACTTTTTTCTATAGAAAATAGTTCAGTCTTCACTTTTTTCTATAGAAAATAGTTCAGTCTTCACTTTTTTCTATAGAAAATAGTTCAGTCTTCACTTTTTTCTATAGAAAATAGTTCAGTCTTCACTTTTTTCTATAGAAAATAGTTCAGTCTTCACTTTTTTCTATAGAAAATAGTTCAGTCTTCACTTTTTTCTATAGAAAATAGTTCAGTCTTCACTTTTTTCTATAGAAAATAGTTCAGTCTTCACTTTTTTCTATAGAAAATAGTTCAGTCTTCACTTTTTTCTATAGAAAATAGTTCAGTCTTCACTTTTTTCTATAGAAAATAGTTCAGTCTTCACTTTTTTCTATAGAAAATAGTTCAGTCTTCACTTTTTTCTATAGAAAATAGTTCAGTCTTCACTTTTTTCTATAGAAAATAGTTCAGTCTTCACTTTTTTCTATAGAAAATAGTTAAGTTTTTACTTTTTTATATAGAAAATAGTTCAATCTTCACTTTTTTTATAGAAAATAGTTCAGTCTTCACTTTTTTCTCTAGAAAATAGTTCAGTCTTCTCTTTTTTCTCTAGAAAATAGTTCAGTCTTCACTTTTTTATAGAAAATAGTTTAGTCTTCACTTTTTTATCTAGAAAATAGTTCAGTCTTTACTTTTTTCTCTATAAAATAGTTCTCTTTTTTACCTAGAAAACAGTTCAGTCTTCACTTTTTTCTCTAGAAAATAGTTCATTATAATTTTATTCATATATATTATAAAATATTATAATCCCATTAAACTGTGTCATAATTCATTGTAATGTTATAACGTTTGTTATTTCATAAAATTCATTATAATGTATTACAATCCTATTATAATGCTTAAGAATACATTATAATCCCCTAATAATCTGCTGCACAGTTCTTCAATTTTAAACAAAGACTGTCGAAAAAAGTTAAATCTCCGGAAATTATGGGGACAATTTTGTATTTTAATGCTTAAAATGTTATTTTTTTCGAAAAGTTGTTGACGAAAAAGTGTCATAACTTTAAAATATGCAGCTATATGCAATCAAATTTTTCTTTTTTTAAATGAATAGACTTCAAAGAACTGAATTGCATAAAGTTTAGGGATGAATAAGGGATAACCTTATTAAGGTTTCTTTCTGAATTAAGAAAAAAAAAAAAGTTCAAAAAAATTTTGAAAAAAATGTTTTTTTCTGAAAAAGTGTCATAACTTTAAAATTTGCAGATATATGCAAATTAAGTAGAAGTTTTTTAAAAAAGCACACTTAAGAAAATCAGATGTATTAAGATTTTATAATAAACATGGAGTCATACTTTTTTAGGCTCTTGTAAAAATTTTTCAAATTTTTTAAAATTTGAAAACTTTAAAATAAATTTTTTGAATAAACTTTTTGAATTTTTTAAAAATGTTTAATTCTAATTAAGAGTAAATTAACTATGAATTAGAAATCATACTAAATGTCTTATATCTTTCTCTAGAGGAATATCTTAAAAGGTACTTTGCAGCTTAAAGAAGAGCTCTTAAGAAGAACTTGTTTGTCTAGTCTAGAACTGTTGTAGCTGTGCCCTATATTTAAAACATGTTAAGGTCAAAGGTCAAACATATTTTAAACTGTATCATAATTCTTTGTAATCTCATTATAATGTTTTGAAATTGCATAAAATGCATTATAATATATTACAATCCTATTCTAATGCTTTAGAAATCGTTACAAAATATTATATCTGTCATAAAATATTTTCTCCTTATTTAATCATCAACGTTCCACTGTTCGAATAGTCAAATATTATAACAGCAACAAAATTTGTTAATCCTTTAGCAAACAGAAATTTTGCTTTAAAAGCTGAGGTCATCAGTTTCCAGCCAATTTTTTCCCAAACATCAAGTAATTTTATTAATTTAAAAAAATTCCTATTAATAACAATTTCATTTTAATATTTAATTTTATTACATTGCATTTCCTCAATGACTCATACAATTTTCCCCACAAACTCTTCAAAAACTTGTACATTTTCCTTTTAATTTCAATAAAAAAAATTTCCTGAATGTAAATATTAAGTTATATTTGAAACTTTATAGCAACTGAGTTTTAGGAAATTTTCACCAGGTCTTGAAAACTTTTTAGCCTTTTCTTTAGACACAGCAAAAGGTTTTTGATATAAATATTTTTTCCAGTAATTTTTCTCAATGATTTTCTAGAAAAATATGAAAAGGAAAGAAAAAAATAAAATTTCAAATTTTTCTACTTTATGACAGACTACTTTGAGTGTAGGCAAGTTTTATAGAAACAAAAAACTTAAAGGTAATTTTCCATAGTCATTTACAGCGAAACAACAGACAAAGAGACGTTTGAGTTTTAGAAGTGGTCTGAGGTAAACATTGATAGGGAAGAGGTTGGTAGTGGGGACAGGCGTTTTTGAATGGACAGACTTTTATTTTTAGAGCTTTTGCGGTTTTCTAAACAATTATTTTTTGCATTTATTTTATTTTTTCTAGATATTTTATTTCTTATTTACTGTGTTTTTTTCCTCGTTTTTCTGTTGCAGTTATTATCGTTGTTATTATGGCTTTTCTGTTTGAAATGAAAAATTGTGTGACTGTGTTTTTTTTTATTATCTGAGTAAATGTTAACAAAAAAAAAAAAGTATGAACAGTATCAAATTTTTATTTACCTGGTCATATAACAACGTTTGCAAAAAATTTTATATACATATAAAGTCAACAAACAAAAGTAGCTACAGCAGCAATAAATATACAATCACTATTTGGCGTCAAGCTGTCTGTGAAAATTGCAAAAAGAAACACTGGAGTACTATAACAAAACAGCAGCAACAACATACAACTGTTTCTTTCACTTACCAACACTTGGCTCTCACACTTATACGAGTACTAACACAAACAGGCACAGTGTTACAACTAAAGCTAAATCAACAAACATTTAAACAAACTTTTTGAAATGTTTGCTTTTGTTTCAGAGTAAATAAACTAACACTTAAAGTACGCTCACTAAATGCCCTACATTAGAAATAAAATAGTTTGCTTATATCTTGCCGATAATTTGATAAAGCACTGTGCTACACAGTGCTTTAACTTTATACAAAAATTCACCAAAATTTAAGGGGGTAGTTAAAGTTCTCTTTAAGCTTATAACTCCGGATATCATAGGGACAATTTTGAATTTTTATGCTTTAAATGTATTTTTTTCAAAGAGTTTTATTTTTAAAAGTGTCATAACTTTAAAATATGCAGCTATATGCAACCAAAATTTTCTTCTTTTAAATAAATACACTTTAAAGAACCAAATTTCATAAAGCTTAAGAATGAATGAGGTCTAATCTTTTTAATGTTTCTTTCTAAGTTAAGAAACAAAATAAAAATTCAAACAATTTTACAAAAAAAATGTTTTCGTTGAAAAAGTGTCATAACTTCGAAATATGCAAATAAAGGCAGATCAAGTTTAATTTGTTTAAAAAAACAGACTTTTAAAAATCAAATGTATTAAGAATTTGTAATAAACAATGCGTCATACTTTCTTCAGGGTCTTTTGAAAATTAAAAAAATTAAAAAAAAATAGAGAATTTTCAAAAACATATAAAACTTTAATTGAAAGTAAATGAATTACAAATGAAAACACTCAATTAATGCCTGACATCTTTGTCTTAAAGGTTATTTAAAGAATCACTGTGCAGTTTTATGTAACGGCTGGCCAAATTTAAGAAGGATATGTATTTCTAATCAGGTGATTTAGGGGATTTTGGATACTAAGCAAAGGTTCTGATTGGTCTTAACTTGATAAGCCCAGACTTATCTTGGTTATCATTCATCTTAACTGTGAACACCGACCACCTCGTGGTAACGCCGGGGGAAACTACGCTAATATTCGTTAATGCCGCGAGTTCTCCCATAAGAACTATAAATACATGGGTAAGGAGAGATCAAACTAGTAACCCACTCCTAAAAAAAACAATTACTATGAAAAAGCCAAAATTAGAATAAATACGACCCCTGAATGTAAGAAGAGGACGTCCGAGACTTCGATGAAAAGACTAAGTAGAGGAAAGTCTTTCAAAGCTTGGCCTACGAAATTGGAGAATATGCCCACAAGATCAAAGCGCATGGAATTCTAAAATATGCTTGGCCTTTGACCCTAAAGGGTTGTAAATAAAGGCCGTTTAAGTTAAGTTTAGGCATACAACTAGATCTCGTGTAGCCGTGGCATAGTAAAATATATTGATTTTATGTAATTTACATTTTTTTCAACACAATTGAATACAAATACCTTTTGCCAAAAAGTGCCATAACTTCAAAATATGCAGATAAATGCAGTCAAAATTTTACTACTTAAAATTAATAGACTTCAAAGAAGTAAATTTTATGAAATTTAGGAAAGAAGAGATCACAGCTCATTTTTAGAACCTCTTTTGAAAATTAAGAAAAAAATAAAAACTCAAAAATTAAAATAAAAATGTACAAAAATTGTTTTCTCTGAAAAAGTGTCATAACTTTGAAATTTGCAAATAAAGGCAGATCAAAAAAATTTCTTTTATAAAAGCAGATTTATGAAAGCTTTACTTATTAAGAATTAGTTAAAGACAAGGAGTCACATTTTTTCAGGACCTTTTGAAAATCAAGAAAATTTTTTAAAAACTAAGAAAATTTTAAAATTTTTATAAAGATTTAAATAAATCTTTCCAAAAAAAGTTTATTGTTTAAAATAAAATGTCATAACTCAGAAAAATGCTAATATAGGCAGGCTGAGTTTAATTTATTTAAATAAACGCACTTTAAAGAATTGAATTTCATATGAAACATAAATGGACAGGGAGTCACATGTATTAGGGATCTTTTAGAAATTTCTACAACTCAGTTACTTCACTTAATCTCCTAAATCATTATCTTAATGAATAATGTGCATTATTTTGTTTTAAGCAAAATTTTTTTTCGGCTGTACTGATTTTGGTACATCGTCTGTTATCGTGTAACATGTTACTATCAAACATGTTCAGTTTTGCCTATACAAACAAACTTGGCTTGAAGATAATATAATTTTGTTATCAAAATTCATGCATTTTTATTATTATATTGCGGGTATCACGTTTAGACTAATTTTTGTAGGGTTATATCTATATAGTCTAAAAAGTAAAGTCCGTAACGGTTGACGCACAGATAGACAATATTAAATAATTTAATCGACAGAGCATGCAAAAATTGAATCTAGCTTATGAAACATTTGAGACGTATCCGCGGTAAAGCCCTATATGAAAACATCTTTAAACATTGAATTGTAAAGATTTCATAGATTTCTCTGAATTGTAAAATAAAGCTCTTAAAAGAAACTCCGAGAGCTTTAAAGAGCTTTCTCCCGGAAAGAAATACAAAAAATATATGCATTTTTTTAAAGTTAAATTATTTTCAAGACAATTTTATTTAACTAGTTTTTGCTGAATAAGTGTTTTAACTGAAAAATATGCTGCTATATGCAAGAAAAACTTTATTCTTTTAAATAAATGGACTTTAAATAAAACAATTTTATTAAATTTAGCTAAAATCTGTTGGTAAAATTTTTAAATCTGTATAGAAAATTAAGAAAATAAAACTAAAAAATTTTTAAAAATACCAAAGGCAACCGCAGAAAAAATGTGATAACTTAAAAATATGCAGATATAAGCAGGCTAAGTTTTATTTTTTCAAAAAAGGAGACTAAAGGGAGTTAAACTTTAAAAGAAGAAACAATAAACGAGAAAACATATTTTTTCAGGAACTTTTCAAAATTATGAAAGATACCAAAAATCGATATTTTCTACAAAAAAATCACTTTTAAAGACTTTTGGTTATCTAAAATGTTTTTATATAAATATTTTCAAAGAAGGGTATACAATATTCACTAAAGCCAACTATTTTAAAAATATAAACTCCTATCATGGTTTATCTACAATTCAGTAGATACTTTTGTAATTTATTTGAACACATTCATATAAACAAATATAATCTACATAAAAGATACTCAACTGCAAATGATCACAATTTAAAAATTAGTCATTCCCATGCACACTCTTAGTGCATACCTGCAATACATTTTTACCCTTAATGATTTGTTATTTTAGATTTGTTTTTTTGCCACATTTTAAAAACAATTTTCAAAACACTTCGTGTAGATTTGAAAATTATATATAAAATAAAAAAATATTAGATGCAAAAAAAAAAGAAAAAACTTAGCACACGTGTAGCTTTTGTTTCTTATTTCATTTGAAATAAATGAATAATTTATTATTTTTTTTTAAATAATTACTTGATATTTAGTTGATCTTTCTCTTAATTATATATTATTAAAAAATATTAAGTACAAATTATTTAATTTTTCAATAATTATTTCAAGATAATTTTATTTCACAAATAATTTTGAACAGAAAATAAGCGGAATTACAAAATAACGGCGGTAACATTTGATAATACGATTTTAATGGGAAATAATTATTTGGAGAACAATTAGGGTTAAATGTTAATTTATTACTGTTACAGTTAATTATTTAGAAATTCTATTGAAATTGGAGAAAATTATCACTTTTCTATAGTTTTCAAAATTGTATCCCATAATTTTCAAAACGCTAAAATATTAGGAGGAATTTGAGTATCGAAAGAGTTTAAAGAAAATCGTGCTGCATACTTTTAGGAGGTTCCATATGAACTCATTACGATTAGTTTTTTTTTCGAATGAAAAGATTTTTGTTCGGTTAAGTTGACGTTTAAGAGGATTTTTAATTAGAAACTGCAGTTATTGCGAATCAAGTTCTAGTATTCTCAGGTAATAAAAAGTGTTGCATAGTTTTAGGAAATTTTGATAAATTTCAATCAAATTATTAGAGATGTTCTATAAATGTTTGCCTTTACATCATTTTATATAAGTTAGAAGCCGAGTACCACATGGCCCTATGACTTCTACTTTGGCCATGCCTTGTACTATAACAATGGCTTGCTCTTTGTCAATGAATTACACCGTGACAGTGACTCGCACATACATACGTCTATAGTTGTCATAACTGTTAAAGGTAAATATTTTCTTAGAATTTATAAAATCTATGGAAATTTTTTATATTTGCACATTGTATAATTGTAATTGTAGTTTCCATATATTGTATAAACTCTATGCAGACAAATAGTAAGGTATGCATTGGATCATCTTATGATCTTCAGTAAAGTTCTTACGGATGAGCCGATGAAGGTTTCTAAGTTGGTGTGACCATTTTCCGACAGGTGGCGCCACTGGAAATTACTCAAAATGAATTAAATGCTAAACTTTGCATTTGATCATGCTATGATCTTTAGCAAAGTTGTTGTGCATGAGTCGACGGAGGTTTCTATGTTAAGGCTTTGCTTGGAATATTTAGTAGATGGTTTGTGTGAACTTTGCTAAAAGTCGATCGAGCGGTTTTTGATTTATTACATTTTTTGTAACAAATTAATTTATATTTCTTTAGAGTTTATAAAATCCATGGAAATTTTTTATATTTATATTTTTTATATTTTATATTGTAGTTTCCATATATTGTATAAACTCTATGCAGACAAATAGTAAACTATGCATTTGATCATCTTATGACCTTTAGCAAAGTTGTTGCACATAAGTCGACGAAGGTAAGACCAAATTCCGACAGGTGGCGCCACTGAAAATTGCTCAACATTAATTAAATCCTAAACTTTGCATTTGATCATGCTATGATCTTTAGCAAAGTTGTTGCGCATGAGCCAACGAAGGTTTCTTTGTTAAGGCTTTGTTTGGAATATTTAGTAGATGGCTTGTGTGAAGTTTGCTAAAAGTCGGTCGAGCGGTTTTTGATTTGTTACATTTTTAGTAACAAATTAATTAATGTTTTTATAAAATCTATGGAAATTTTTTATATTTTATATTGTAGTTTCCATATATTGTATAAACTCTATACAGACAAATAGTAAACTTTGCATTTGAACATCTTATAATCTATAGCCAAGTTGTAGCGCATGAGCCGACGAAGGTTTCTAAGTTGGTATGACCAATTTCCAACAGGTGGCGCCACTGAATATTACTTGAAATGAATTAAATCCTAAACTCTGCATTTGATCATGCTATAATCTTTATCAAAGTTGTTGCGCATGAGTCGACGGAGGTTTCTAAATTGTTTCGATTAATTTCCTATATATGGCGCCATTGAAAACTAAGCATATGTATTTTATAGAAAATCAAAGTCATTCGAATGCTTATAATATGATTTTCGGAGTTTAGCAACAACTTAAAAATTTAAGTTTGAAAAGTTTATTTAAGCTTCTTAAAAGAGAAAACCTGTCAGTTATTCACTTGAATTATCATTTTATGTTTAACAAAATTGAATAGATTTAAGAAAAATTTTGTAAAGCCCCTAAAAGTATGCAACGTGATAAAAAAAATTCTCAGTATTTTTATTTTTAAACCGTAATTGGTTTCACCTTTCTTTACAACTTCAAGCTTTGTGATATAAGTCCTGGGGTCAAATTACGGCATTTGATATCGATCGAAATCTTAAACATTTTCAAAACATTTGTATAGCATGCTTTAAGGATAATCAACGTTATTTAAAAGATGCACAGTTTACTATATTTTTTTGAAGTTATTTGCAAAAAGATGAACAATAGTAAAAGTGTTTTAATTGATCAATATATATTTTTAAAAACGAATCAAAATGGATACCAAATTTCAATAACATTTTTGCATCTAAGTAACTTTGAACATCCCTAAAGTATACTTCTCAATATTCGCTTAAAAGTCTGAGTTTTCGATCGATATCGAATGCGGTAATTTGGCCCCTGGATTTTTTTTTAATAAAAAGTGTTGCCTATTTTAAGGTGATTTTGTTAATTAAAATAATATTTAAAACCTTAAATAAAAAGTATTGCATATCTTAAGATGTCTGTTTTGAAATTTAAAAAATATTTAATCTGGATTAAAAAGCATTGCCTTTCTTAAAGTGTTATTTATTATAAGCAATTTTACAGATTTCGGTACAAATCAAACCCTAAAGCTATTAATTGTAACATAAGTTCTAGAAATTTAAATCTTTAAAAAGTGTTGCCTATCTTAAGGAGCGTTTTTTGTAATTTTGTCTTTAAATAAAATATTTTTTATGTTTTTAATTAATTATACAAAATTATATATTTCATAAAAGCCATTACATATTTGCCATATAATTAAAAATATATAATTGAAAAAAATATAGAATTCATGAAGAATTTTTCATTTTAATATTTATTTATTTAATGTCCATTTTTCCCCATAAACTGCATGTCTTTGGCTCATAATTTTTTCCTTGATTTTCTTTATTTTTTTCCTATTCATTTTATAAAATATTAATTTATAACTATTTACTAAAGTTGTCTTTATTGTTATTGTCATTTTATATATCGATAGCTTAATATAAAAAAGGCTTAACTCCATTTTTTGTTACTTAACAGAAGAAGGAAAAAATTTAATAAAATTCGTAAAGTCTTAGATACAACAAAAATATTAATACAATTTTCAATAAAAAAAAGGCAATACATTTTATTTATCATTTAAAAAATTCTAAGATTTCGAGGTTTTCATTAAGTTTTTTCCTTCTCCTATAAAGTAACCAAAAATAGAGTTAGGCCTTTTTTATATTTAGCTGTCGATATATGTTTTTTGTTGTCTTCCTACATTCAGAATGTTAATTGAGGGTAATTTACACATTAGATTGTTAAAGCAATTGTTAGTATTATATTTTTTTCTATCGGCAATTAGATGACATGATGTCTGGAAATTTGTCCTCAGTGTCCATAAAATTACAATAGTGTATCATGTTAATATTTAATGATATGATGTTGTATGAATATAACAAATAAGGGAATAATATGGTGGAAAAATTAAAAAAATAAGCAATTTAAAAAAAACATTATTTTTAAATATTTAAGGCAAATGAGTGTTAATTGAATGCAACAAATAATAGAGTGATTGACTCAATGGACTAAATAAATTTACACATCAGGGCAGTTGCCAATTATCTTCGGAGTACAGTGATGGAATAATTGGAGTACAAACTGGCATTAATTACAAACCCAATTAAAAATATCAAATTTGAGAAAATATAAATTTTAATCAAAATCTTATTTTGTTGTTTCAAGCTCCCTAAAAGTATGCTATAAAATTGTTACTAACCTTGTTATGAACCTATAGTGAGGTATCCCTAAAAGTTTAGCATGGGATCCCTTATGTCATAATTAAAAGAAGGTCTGTTACTACAAGCCACGAAGGAATGGAATGACTTAAAGTTATTATAAAACTTTAATACGTTTTATTCCTAATAATTTAGACATTAATGTTTTTTGTTACCATAAATAATATTTCAAAATTTCTATGCATTTATTTAATTGTTTTTATTATCTTCTTTTCTTCCAGGTGAGTGTTGTCAATATTCCTTATAGAAATATTTACTTATGTTCGAACTTTCAAGTAAGTAATCATTTACTAAAGAGAAATTTTCTTTATAAAATTTTTTTTTATAGAAAAATTTTAAATTTTTTCTATAGCAAAATTTTAAATTTTAAATAAAAATATAAAATTTTTTCTATAGAAAATTTTTTTATTTTTAAATTTTTTTCGATACAAAAATTCGTTGCCTACGACGAGTTTTTAATTATAAAATTTTTTTATAGAAAAATTCTCATTAGAAAATTTGTTCTATAGAAAAATTTTCATTAAAAATTTCCATTAGAAAATGTTTTCTATAGAAACACTTTTATTAGAAGACTTTTTGTATAGAAAAAATTTTCTAATGAAATTTTTTCTATAGAAAAAAAAAATCTAATGAAATTTTTTCTAAAGCAAACATTTTCAAATGAAATTTTTTCTATAGAAAAAATTTTCTAATGAAATTTTTTCTATAGAAAAAATTTTCTAACGATAGAAAAAATTTTCTAATGAAATTTTTTTGATAGAAAAAATTTTCTAATGAAATTTTTTCGATAGAAAAAATTTTCTAATGAAATTTTTTCTATAGGAAAAATTTTCTAAAGAAATTGTTTCTATAGAAAACAATTTCTAATGAAATTTTTTCTATAGGAAATAATTTCTAATGAAATTTTTTCTATAGGAAACAATTTCTAATGAAATTTTTTCTATAGAAAAAATTTTCTAATGAAATTTTTTCTATAGAAAAAATTTTCTAATGAAAGTTTTTTTAAAGAAAAAATTTTCTAATGAAATTTTTTCTATAGCAAAAATTTTCTAATGAAATTTTTTCTATAGCAAAAATTTTCTAATGCAATTTTTTCTGTAGAAAAAATTTTCTAATGAAATTTTTACTATAGAAAAAATTTTCTAATGAAATTTTTTCTATAGAAAAAATTTTCTAATGAAATTTTTTCTATAGAAAAAATTTTCTAATGAAATTTTTTCTATAGAAAAAATTTTCTAATGAAATTTTTTCTATAGAAAAAATTTTCTAATGAAATTTTTTCTATAGAAAAAATTTTCTAATGAAATTTTTTCTATAGAAAAAATTTTCTAATGAAATTTTTTCTATAGAAAAAATTTTCTAATGAAATTTTTTCTATAGAAAAAATTTTCTAATGAAATTTTTTCTATAGAAAAAATTTTCTAATGAAATTTTTTCTATAGAAAAGATTTTCTAATGAAATTTTTTCTATAGAAAAAATTTTCTAATGAAATTTTTTCTATAGAAACAATTTTCTAATGAAATTTTTTCTATAGAAAAAATTTTCTAATGAAATTTTTTCTATAGAAAAAATTTTCTAAAGAAATTTTTTCTGTAGAAAAAATTTTCTAATGAAATTTTTTCTATAGAAAAAATTTTCTAATGAAATTTTTTCTATAGAAAAAATTTTCTAATGAAATTTTTTCTATAGAAAAAATTTTCTAATGAAATTTTTTCTATAGAAAAAATTTTCTAATGAAATTTTTTCTATAGAAAAAATTTTCTAATGAAATTTTTTCTATAGAAAAAATTTTCTAATGAAATTTTTTCTATAGAAAAAATTTTCTAATGAAATTTTTTCTATAGAAAAAATTTTCTAATGAAATTTTTTCTATAGAAAAAATTTTCTAATGAAATTTTTTCTATAGAAAAAATTTTCTAATGAAATTTTTTCTATAGAAAAAATTTTCTAATGAAATTTTTTCTATAGCAAAAATTTTCTAATGAATTTTTTTCTATAGAAAAAATTTTCTAATGATGTTTTTTCTATAGAAAACAATTTCTAGTGAAATTTTTTCTATAGGAAACAATTTCTAATGAAATTTTTTCTATAGGAAACAATTTCTAATGAAATTTTTTCTATAGAAAAAATTTTCTAATGAAATTTTTTCTATAGAAAAAATTTTCTAATGAAATTTTTTCTATAGAAAAAATTTTCTAATGAAATTTTTTCTATAGAAAAAATTTTCTAATGAAATTTTTTCTATAGAAAAAATTTTCTAATGAAATTTTTTCTATAGAAAAAATTTTCTAATGAAATTTTTTCTATAGAAAAAATTTTCTAATGAAATTTTTTCTATAGAAAAAATTTTCTAATGAAATTTTTTCTATAGAAAAAATTTTCTAATGAAATTTTTTCTATAGAAAAAATTTTCTAATGAAATTTTTTCTATAGAAAAAATTTTTTAATGAAATTTTTTCTATAGAAAAAATTTTCTAATGAAATTTTTTCTATAGAAAAAATTTTCCAATGAAATTTTTTCTATAGAAAAAATTTTCTAATGAAATGTTTTCTATAGAAAAAATTTTCTAATGAAATTTTTTCTATAGAAAAAATTTTCTAATGAAATTTTTTCTATAGAAAAAATTTTCTAATGAAATTTTTTCTATAGAAAAAATTTTCTAATGAAATTTTTTCTATAGAAAAAATTTTCTAATGAAATTTTTTCTATAGAAATCAAATCAATCAAATCTCCTAGAATTATGCAACACAATATCATTGAAAATTTCTTAAATTTATAATCTTGACTCCTCTTTCTAATCTTTTCATAAATTTCGTCAAATATTCTAGTCCTTAACTGGTTTCCTGTCTGCCTGCCATCGACTTTTAGAACTTAATAATGATTATAATGCTTTCCCTGCCACCCCTTGTTTTCAAAATTAAATCAAATTATTTTTTTCTTATTCTATTTGCCATGACAGACAGTAAGTAAGTATTTCATATCCTGGTAATACCAAGCACTAAAGATTAAACGTTGTCTAGGAGACAAGGAGCCTTTTAATAGGTTTCCAAGTTTTAACGTTGAGAGATAAAAATACAATTTTGAGAGAGTTAATTTGTAAGACAACAGAAATATTGATTGGAAATTGGAGATGAAGAAAGAAAAATCAATTACAAACATTAAAGAATAAAGAAAATTAAAGCTTTAAGGACTTAAAGCTTTAATTTTCTTGTTATGAAAAGTATGGCATACTTTAGGGGTGAATACGAATATGCATAATTTATTACATTAGTTGAAAAGATTTGATTTCTTGATTGATTTAAGCAACATATTTTAGGAAAGCAATCATTAATTTTTCATTAAATCCTAAAAGTATGCACATTTTTTTTAATAATGTCATAAAATTCAGTTCTTTTCGGTCAAAAGAAATATATTTGTGATTTGTACTTGTAAGAGATATTAAAAAAAATGTATATAAAAATGTTATTTCTTTAAAATATCCTGAAAGTATGCAGCATAATTTTGCTTACATTTTCATGTTTTACAAAAGTGTTTTTCTAAATGTGTCTCTACATCTCCTTACATCACATGTTTAAGTCTATTTAAAGCATTTTTTATGTTCTCAAAGCCTGCCTTAAAGTATGCAACACCTTTTAAAGTTAGTGGTTTCCAATTAAAATCACTGCGTCAAAATCTATTTCGCTTTACGTCAGTCGAAATGAAACTACTAAAATTTCGCTATACAAGTATTTGGAAAATATTTCATTTCAAATATGACAAAGCTTAAAAAATTGTGTTGCATACTTTAAGGATATTCAAAAGAGATACAATTTTCATTTCCCACCTTTTATACCAATTAGATATGTAATTCTTTTATTGCAATACATCAATTCCTGGAAAAAAAAACGGTTTTTATAATAATTTCTCCTAAAACTAGGCAACATTTCCTAAATTTGTATTATTTCTGAATTTGTATAAAACTGAATCTTAACTCCAATCTTCTAAAAGTATGTATCTTTATTATTTCATTGAAATCTGATTTTATTGCTTTTCAATAAATTTGAAAAATTTAACCTAAAACTAGGCAACCTTCTTTAAATTTTGTAGGCTAACAATTTAATCTTTACCTCAATCTTTTATTCATTGCCTCAAATTTTAGTTCTTGAATTCATATATTATTTATTTAATAGCATTTCCTTAATAAGATTGAAAATCTCTTTACATTAACCATATGGTTTTTATAATAATGTCTCCTAAAAATAGGCAATATTACCTAAATTTGAGTTATTTGAAAGTTTAAAACTACATTTTTAAGCAAATTAATAATTCAAATCTCCTAAAATTATACATTTTTTTTTTAAGATGAAATCTGACTTAATTGCTCTTTCAAAAATATTACCCCTAAACTAGGCAACATCCTTTAATTTGTAGGCTAACGTTATTTAGTGATTTCAATAAATAACGAAAGTTTTAAATCCTTATAGAAAGCAACTTAAATCTGTTTCATAAATAACTTTTTTAACTCATTTTATCAAAATATTTTCTATTCCATTATTAAAAAGCTATTTCCTTTAATCCTGCAATTTTATTAATAAAACCTCCTAAAATTAGACAACATTTTGTAAAACTTTTCTTTATCATTAAGTTTTTAAGCTTTTTGTACAAATAATTTAAACCAAAAAAAACTTTTGAATGACCTTAAAAAATGTCACATTCTCTCCTAAACACAGACTCAACAAGTTTTAGGTGTAGTTGTTTGCTTCCCTTAAAGCTCCGCTGCCCTGTCTATCGCAAAAAACCCGACAGTAAATAATCTTTAAGCACAAGTTACGCATTTAAGAACTTTGGCGCCAAATGTCGTGTTTTTCTAGTTTTCTCACACTCTTTTTTTCTCTATTAAGGATATAACAGTAGCTTTATGCATTTTAATAAGTTTAAAAAAAATATTGAAAAATCTAAAGGAATACAAAGGAAAAACAGAAAAACTTTATTTGATATTGTTAAAGTGAAGAGGGAAAATGTTTACAGTTTTTCTGACAAAGTAATTTTTTACTTCAAATTGTGTCCTTGCATTCAAGGCAGTATATACTTTTTTTTCTAATATATATAAATTTATTTATATAGTTAAATAAATTGAATTTTAGTGTTTGAGAGGCAACAGAGAAGAGTTTTATTATTACTAAAAGGAAAAAAACTGCTTTGAAAAAATATGTATTTATATTTTATTATAATGGCTTTAAGGCATGCAATTTATTTAGAAAGGACATAGTTAAGAGTGTGAAATTTGGTGAGAAAATCGGTAAAAAAAATATTGGAAAGTATTAGGAAAATATTGGAAAAATATGACTTAAAAAATATTTGAACATTAGTTTTTCTTTTCCCTAAAACAATAACGAAATCGATTTTTAGTTACGTTTTTGTGAAAACAGAGCAGCTTAGGCAATTTCTCTATGAATCTTAAAAGTATGCAATACTTTAAACACTAAACATTTAGAAAAGTATTGCATACCTAAAAGAGTGAGTTCAGAAGTTATTCCTCAAAAATCACAAAAACTCGTTTTGTATACATTTGGGAGGTTCTAGGAAAATCTAACACAAAACTAGTTTTAGACATTTTGATTTTAACAGATATTTTCTTAAAATATGCAGAAAAGATTATTTAAAAGTTTAAAATTTGTTGAGAAATTACACCTTACTTTGCTTTTCAAAAAAAAAAAATATCAAAAAATTTTTCTATAGAAAGTTTTTTTTATCAAAAATTTTTCTGTAGAAAATTTTTTTATTCAAAATTTTTCTATAGAACATTTTTTTATTCAAAATTTTTCTATAGAAAATTTTTTTTATCAAAAATTTTTCTACAGAAAATTTTCTTAACAAAAATTGCTCTATAGGAAATTTTTTCATCACAAATTTTTCGACACAAAATTTTTTTATCAAAATTTTTTATAAACTATTTATATATAGAAAATTTTGTTATTAAAAATTTTTCTATAAGCAATTTTTCTATAAAATAGTTTATCAAAAATTTTTCTATTAAAAATTTGTGTAACAAAAAATTTTCTATAGAAAAATATTTTATTCGAAATTTTTTTTATCAAAAATATTTCCATAGAAAGTTTTTTGATCAAAAATTTTTCTATAGAAAATTTTTTTACCAAAAATATTTCCATAGAAAATTTTTTTATCAAAACTTCTTCTATAGAAAATGTTTTGATCAAAATTTTTTCTAAAGAAAATTTTTTTCTCAAAAATTTTTCGATAGAAAATTTTTAAATCGAAAATTTTTCTATACAATATATTTTTTTGTAGAAAAAAAAATTTTTGATCAAAGATTTATCTATAGAAAATTCTGCTGATCAAAAATGTTTCGATAAAAATTTTATTATCAAAAATTTTTCTATAGAAAATTTTTCGATAGAAAATTTTTTTATCAAGAATTTTTCTATAGAAAATTTTTTATAAAAGATTTATCTATAGAGAATTTTTTGATCAAAAATTTTTCTATGGAAACTTTGTTTATCAAAAATTTTTCTATAGAAAAATTGTTTAACAAAAATTTTTCTATAGAAAATTTTACTATCAAAAATGTTCCTATAGAAAATTTTTTTATCAAAAATTTTTCTATAGAACATTTTTTTATCAAAAATTTTTCTATAGAAAATTTGTTTATCAAAAATTTTTTTAACAAAAATTTTTTTATAGAAATTTTTTTTATAGAAAATTTTATCAAAAATTTTTTTATAGAAAATTTTATCAAAAATTTTTCCATAGAAAATTTGTTTATCAAAAATTTTTCTATCGAAAATTTTTTTATTCAAAATTTTTCTATAGAAAATTTTTTTATCAAAAATGTTTCTATAGAAAATTTTTTTTAATAAAAATTTTTCTATAGAAATTTTTTTTATCAAAAATTTTTCTATATAAAATTTCAATAGAAAATTTTTTTAACAAAAATTTTTTTTATATTATATCAAAAATTTTTTTATAGAAAATTTTATCAACAATTTTTCCATAGAAAATTTGTTTAACAAAAATTTTTCTTAAAAATTTTTTTATCAAAAAGTTTTCTATGGAAAATTTTGATGGTCAAAAATATTTCTATAGAAAATTTTGTTCGTCAAAAATTTTTCTATAAAAAATTTTGTTGATCCAACATTTTTCTATAGAAAATTTTTTTTATCAAAAATGTTTCTATAAAATAAACTTTTTTATCAAAAATTTTTGTATAGAAAACTTTTTTACCAAAAATTTTTCGATAAAAAAGTTTTTCATCAAAAATTTTTCTATAGAAAATTTTTTAGCAAACATTTTTCTATAGAAATTTTTTATCAAACATTTTTCTATAGAAATTATTTTATCAATAAATTTTCTATAGACCACTTTTTTATCAAAATTTTTCTATAGACAATTTTTTTTCTATAGAAAGTTATTTTATCAAAAATTTTTATATAGAAAATTTTTTATGCAAAAGTTTTAAGAACATTTTTCTGCAGAAAAAAATTCTGTCTACGCCTACCTATAGAAAGACTAAGATAACTATTAAAAAATTAAAAAAAATCAGAAACTGCATTTCGTTAAACTTCAAAATTAAAAAAAATTGTTGCATACTTTTATGGGTTCAACAAAAGATTGAAAAAATTCAAAACTATTTAATAAAAAAGTTATAAAACTTTAATTTGTTTTAGAAAAGACATTTTCTCAAACCGAAACATTATCTAAGAAAAACCCCATAAACTTTTGCCATAAGCCTTTTTCAACAACAAAATCTCTAAAAGCGCCGATTTAAATCCTCTCCTAAGACAGACCTCAAACCACAACGAAACCAAAAAAAACAGAAAGGAAGCTTAACAAAATTACCGTCATACAATTGTCTCATTAATTACCCAAAAGGAGGTCTTTATTGCCTCGTGTTGGCCATAAACCTGACATTCATTCGCCATGGACAGGCAAAAACATTAATCTTAAGACTTTTTCAGCAAAAAGAAAAAAAACGATCGACAGAAAAGAGGAGTCAAAGAATGAATTGAAAGAAACGCCTCACAGCTGACACTAAAATGGCCACAAAATCTACAGAAAAAAAAAGAATTAAAAATGTTTAACAAAACTAAACAGTAGCTGAGGAAAGAAGTGTTTTTTATTTATTTAAGTTTTTAAAATTTATTTTAAAAATTCGAAAATAAATAAGAAAATAAACAGTTGCGTGTCAATATGTTTAAGAGGTTTTTTTTTCGAAAAACATTAACAAAAGGTAGTAAATAGAGAAAAATTTACATTTTCAAAATTAATTTAGTTGCTAGGAATTAAAATTTGAGGATTTTTTTAAAATCGTGTTGTCTACTCTATTAAATGCCGAAGAAAACCCTTTAGGAACTTATGTTGCCTAGTTTTAGGAGTCGTCAGGTAACGTTTTGTTTAATCAAGTAAATTCCAATAAAAATAGAATATTTTTAAAAATTCCCATAAAAATAGAAAATTTTTGAAAATTTTGCCATAAAAATAGAAAATTTTCCCATAAAAATAGAAAATTTTTGAAAAATTTCCTATAAAAATAGAAGATTTTTGAAAAATTTCCTATAAAAATAGAAAATTTTTGAAAAATTTCCTATAAAAATAGAAAATTTTTTAAAATTTCCTATAACAATAGAAAAATTTTGAAAAATTTCCTATAATAATAGAAAATTTTTAAAAAATATAGAAAATTTTTGAAAATTATCCTACAAAAATAGAAAATTTTTGAAAATTATCCTATAAAAATAGAAAATTTTTGAAAATTATCCTATAAAAATAGAAAATTTGTGAAAAATTTCCTATAAAAATAGAAAATTTGTGAAAAATTTCCTATAAAAATAGAAAATTTGTGAAAAATTTCCTATAAAAATAAAAAATTTTTGAAAAATTTCCTATAAAAATAGAAAATTTTTGAAAAATTTCCTATAAAAATAGAAAATTTTTGAAAAATTTCCTATAAAAATAGAAAATTTTTGAAAAATTTCCTATAAAAATAGAAAATTTTTGAAAAATTTCCTATAAAAATAGAAAATTTTTGAAAAATTTCCTATAAAAATAGAAAATTTTTGAAAAATTTCCTATAAAAATAGAAAATTTTTGAAAAATTTCCTATAAAAATAGAAAATTTTTGAAAAATTTCCTATAAAAATACAAAATTTTTTAAAAATTTCCTATAAAAATACAAAATTTTTGAAAAATTTCCTATAAAAATAGAAAATTTTTGAAAAATTTCCTATAAAAATACAAAATTTTTGAAAAATTTCCTATAAAAATACAAATTTTTTGAAAAATTTCCTATAAAAATAGAAAATTTTTGAAAAATTTCCTATAAAAATAGAAAATTTTTGAAAAATTTCCTATAAAAACAGAAAATTTTTGAAAAATTTCCTATAAAAATAGAAAATTTTTGAAAAATTTCCTATAAAAATATAAAATTTTTGAAAAATTTCCTATAAAAATAGAAAATTTTTGAAAATTTTCCTATAAAAATAGAAAATTTTTGAAAAATTTTCCTATAAAAATAGAAAATTTTTGAAAATTTTCCTATAAAAATAGAAAATTTTTGAAAATTTTCCTATAAAAATAGAAAATTTTTGAAAAATTTCCTATAAAAATAAAAAATTTTCCAAAAATATTTCCTATAAAAATAAAAAATTTTCCAAAAATATTTCCTATAAAAATAAAAAATTTAAAAGTAGAAAATTTTTGAAAAATTTCCAAATTTGCAAAGGTTTGTTTGAATCAAGTGTCATTTTCAATACTTCTTTGCTTTGGTTTAAATATATAAAACTTAAACCGTTTACAATCTTTTAGACAAGACAATAAGATGTGCAAGACGATGCGCGAACCGATATACAACTTAAGTCGTAAGGCGAATGGCTGACAAACAAACGCGTAAATAATTGCATGATAATACAGAAATTTTTTTAAATAAAAATATAACCAAAAACTTTTTTTAAACAAAAAAAAGGAAAAAGAAGAAACCAATTGTGAAGAGATTTTGTAAAAAAAAGGCCTCATAGGAGTATAGGAGTGTGGTACCGAACGACCATATGTAGACATAAATATTAAATGGTTTCTTTCTTTAAACTTTAAGTTTTTTTTCGATTTCTTTTCAATTCAATGCTCGCACAGTTACATCAATCAACAATTGTCATGGCTGTCAGTATTTGTGAGCATGCGCAAATTTCTTTTTCACAGCTTCCTGCTGTAAACAGCAAACAAGCAGCCAAGAGTAGTCAATGGTTACATGAGGAAAAAAAAGAAAACCTGTCTGTCCATTTTTTTATGCAAAGAAAAAAAAACAACAGCTAGTCAAATAGCCATCTTATTCACCCGGACAGTCAGCAATCGAGCGAGCCATCCATCCATCCATTCGTCCATCTATTCAAGCAAATGCTAACATCTATCCATCCCAGGCCTATCTATCTATTTATTTGTTTGCTGTCCATTTTATTTGGCTGCTACTTTTATAAAATTTATATATTTTATGGCTCTTTGTGGCTTCCTTCTTTCAGTCCATGCTGAGGCATATACGTTTTTTTTTTTCTTCTTTTTCCAGATAATATATGTAATTTTTATCTGTCCATCTTGGTTTTTCTTCAAGTTTGAATTCAAAAAAAATAAAAAAAATCTTAAAACTCTCATCACTTTCTATGCGAAATTTCCGTTTTTGTATTTATACGTTGTTTTTTTTCATATGATTCAATTAAATTTCATGATATGTTAAATTTTCAGATTTTTTTTCTTTTCTCTGTTTTTCCACAATTTTATAGTGCCATGAACACCTTATTAAAGTTTTATGGAAAATTTCAATTTGAATAGTTTTTGTTATGGAAATGCCTGGATAATTTCTTAACAACAACTTGTTAAGTTGGCAACATTTTTAATTTGAATTTAAGTTTGAAATATGAAAATTTGCACAGCTGGTCATCCTTTGAAATGCTATGAGAAGTTTTAGATTTTTACTAAATAGATTTGAAAAAAAATATTTGCTTTCATTTCCTTAAAGTTTGTGGTAGATGATGAAATTGTAATTAAAAGATTTGACAGTTATTGAAAAATATGTGTATTAGGGTAGAGCGAAAAACAACTTTTTTTGAAATTCGATATGTCTGGGTTAAAAATCGATGCTCTACATCCTAAGGTGCTTAGAAAAAAAATTTTGTCTTTTGTCTAGGTCAATGCGCACAGGACACTTATCTCTAGGACTCATTTGTACGGGGAAAATGGGAGTTTTTCCGGTTTTTGGTAAATTTCCGCTAATGATGATATGATTTTGGCAAAACTAATAATTAGATATAGAAGACAACAAAATCAGCTTTCACTAGAGTCATAGAAACTAAAAATCCATGTAGTGGTTTTTAAGTTATTGCAATTTGCCCCAGAAAATTCGACACGCCTAAGGATATGCAGCAAAAAAAAAATTACTTTATAGTACAGAAATTACAGACATTTCTTATCATCTAAAAACGTATAAGTACTAAATAGTTGAAATTTATTAAAATATAATAGAATTTACATAGTTTTTATTTATACTGGAAAATGGTACTATTTTAAGGACCGTTTTAAAACTTACTTTTTAAGTTTTGGAAAATTTTGTTAATAAAATATTAAAAATTTCAAAAGTTTTGATCGGCATGTTAAAAAAGACAGGTGCGGTAATAAAATCCAGGACAGTTCAGTTTGATACGTCATATGGTTTCCCAGTACCTGCGACTTGAAATCGTAAATTTCGCGAAAAAGTAAATTTTTTGATATTATTTAAGTAGATGCTTAGTAAATTTTATTTAAGTTTTCCTTTGATAATGCTAATACTGAATTTAATTGTCCAGTCATTGAGAAATGTCCACTAGAACTTTCTTTGATATTGGGTGAGCTTGACCCTTTTTTCATCGGGGTCAAAGGTCAAAATTTTTATTTTTAGTGACAAAAATACGAAATGTTATGTTCGCTCCACACTAATAAATTTATAAACTACACGGTGTTACAAATCAGCTTTTTTTGTAAAAACTTGGAAAGCGACCTAGAGGGGTTTGTAGGCCTAGGTGGGGACATACAAAAACCATTTGCAAAGATTTTGAAACACTTAAAAATTTTCGAGATATTCGCAAAAAACTGTTTTTGGGGCAGGTCGTTGTACTTAAGTACCTCCAACTCTCACATTTTCAGAGCGATTTTTAAATTTTAAACAGTTTTAGAAAGTCAATCAATCAAGCTTTTACAAACTTTATGCATAGGCCTTATATTCTATGAAATTTGGAAAGTTCTAATCAAAAGTTTCGCTTTTTCTTCATTTTTTTTATAATTTTTTAAATTCAAAAGCATTAATTTCAAATTTTGTCTATAAAAACCTATTTTGTTTAATACAGTTTTTAAAGCTGGTTCTATATAGAAAGAAACGAGATACTACATGTTGATATAGGTTTACATTTACAAAAGTTATTTAACTTTTTTCAAATTTAAATTTCTGGTAAAAATGTAATTTTAGTGCTTAAAACATGACCTAGTCGGTTTATGAAAAGCTTAATAACTTTTAAAGTTTTCGTCTAATTTAAAAAATGAAAACCACGTTTTATTAGGAACAATTCTCTTGTTATACTGGCATAAACTTTTTTGAGCTTTCATATAAGAATAAGCAATAAAAAGCTACTAAAGTAAAAAAAAAATGGACAAATTTTATTTTGTTTTTAGATATTTTTATGAAAAAAATACTTTTAATTTACAAATGTATCCAAAATGATATTCTAATTTAAGAGTGTTCCGAATAAAATTTACACTTACTATTTCAGAAAAAAACTTATCCATAGCACAACAAATAATATTTTTTTTGAATCACATTAGCTTTTATACAAGGTGGCGCAAAAATAACCTTCCGATGTTTTTTGGCTGTAATTTAAAACAAAAATGAAAGACTTTGATTCTTCTTGTGGATTATTCTTATTTGGTTTTGCAATTTTTTTTTACATCAAGTCGAGAATATGATGTCATGAAAATGGCCACCGCCATAGTTGATTGTCATTTGAGCCCTTTTTATGGCCAAAACTTCCGGCGATAGGTCCTCACATTCTTGACGGATATTGTCTTTAAGAGCTGCAAGAGTCTGAGGCTTGTTGACATAAACCCTCGACTTCAAAAAGCCCCACAAAAAGAAGTCTGCAGCGGTCAAATCAGGCGATCTTGCTGGCCAGTGCAAATCGCCAAAACGGGAGACTAGGCGCCCGGGGTCTGCCACGCCTGGCAGCATCTCGTGTTGTGCCAGTCTCTTCGAGGCGAGCGGCTAAATGTGTTTCACCAGTAGGCGTTGGACGGCCAGGAAATCTACCACGAAATTCACGTTGTGCCAAAGTCACCGACCGATTATTGGTCAAATAAATAGTCACCAATATTCCGCGTTCTGGAACAGTGTAGCGTAACATTGTTTGTTAACGTGTATTTCGCAAGTGTTTACTACACAAATGTCAAAACAGAATTGACATTAGGGGCCAATCGCAAAATTTATAGCAATTTCTGATAGGAGGATTACTTTTGCGCCACCTTGTATATATGTACGATATTAAAAATGGAGCATTAAAAAAAACCTAAATCAGAAAAAAAAAGTTCACTCAGTCAGACTCACTTGGATTCTAAGGTGATCCCTCTATGGTAAGATTTCTGTACCAGTAGCTTCAATAAATATGCCTATTTTGCGAGCATTTATGTTCGATAGAACAGCTAAATCATGCAAAAAAATATGCGCCCAGATCTAAACCACTTAGATTGCTCTAGAGAGGGGCCGTGATAAAGGCTGAAAGTGACTATATCTTCCTCACTGATGTTATGTTATGGCAAATGCGACAATGGTCAAAGTGGGTCTGATTACCAGATACACATACATTGTTGCAACTTTAACTAATACCTACATTTTCCTATCATCTAGATGACAGTTCAATTTTTCCAATTTTCCATAGCCAAAAAAAAATAATAAACCAAATAAAAGTATTTTTTTTTATATTCTTAACTTGATTAAACTAAACTAAGAAAAAAACGAAAATAAAATAAATTTTATATTAAAGTCGTGTTGTGACCATTAATACTTCCTTAATTGAAGTTCGCAGTTAGTTAGAAGAAACACTAGATGAACAACAAAGAAACAACGGCAAACATACAAAACTGAGCAGCACAGTGGGGTGAGTTGAGAAAAACGTTTAGAGGATTTTAAAAAATTTTATGTGATTTTTGAGTATGTTTTTTATAAAGAGAAATGACACTCAGGCAAATACTGTCTATACAATTGTATATAGTTTATACAGTTATTGGCTTATCTTTTTTGGAAAGGGGTTAATAGAAGAGGGGTGAAAGCTGGTGAAAAGAAGAGATAAAGCTTTGTTAAACGCTGTAATTGCACGTTATGTCTATTTTTAGAAAAGTGAAGCTGCGACATTTATTGTTATTTTGACACATTGTTTAAGCTTTTTGTTCTACAGCCAATTGTATTTATTTTACATCGACTGCGTGTTACTGCTGCAGGCTTACCGCCGTTAGAGGATGCTGTCGTAATTCATACAGAGACCGAATATTGTTTTATTTTTTAAATCAATCAAGTATAAATATCATTGCCGATGAAAATTTATTTTCATTTCGAACGATGAATAAAAATGAGGGATTTATATTTGAAATATAAATATCCCTCATGATGAAAATTTTAAATATCTTTAACGATAAATATCCGAACAGAAAAATATTTTATTGATTGTTTTATTTTTGAACTTCTGTTTTGACTTTGAAAAAATAAAATATTTTTGAAACTTTAAAATTTTCAACAATGAATGTATGAATATGTTTCCAATTAATTGCAATGTTTTAGGACAAACCTATTAGTCCGAATGGAACTATTGGTGGTTTCTTTGACTCGCAAAACCATTTCAACATATCTTTGCAACAATAATTTAATTTGTTGTTATTTAAACGTCCTAGAGACTTTTTATACCAGGACAAATCTTCTTCTTTTGTCATCCTTGACTCCCAGTGGAGTATAGGGCCTGGGAGGATGCAGCAATTTCCTGGCTTCTCTAGCTACCAGGTAAGAACTGTATCCAATTCCCACTCTAACCTTCTCGTAGTACATCCTGGAAACCTGAGCAACCTAGTTTTAGATGCGGTAAACAACCCGTCTGGGATTCTAGGTCAGGGCTAATATAAAAGGGAGTTATCTTAGAGCCATTCCAACGTATGTGGTGTGAGGGTAAAGTACGAAAATGCTCAACATGTTAGTTGGGCTACAAGCGGGCGTCAGTCTTGGATTGAGCGCCTCGCTATACAAACGTGGCTTATGTCTTTGCACCCATCACCCATCGACTTAGCACTCACGATATTTTAAGCATGGAAAGAAACAACATTACAGAATATACTACTCCAAGGGGTAATCATGAGAGAAATCCCCCTGATACGGCAGCTGGCGCAAGAATTTTGGAGTTGCCTAATCTATGTAAGAACATTATGATGAATGATGCCAGGACAAATACAGAAATAAAATTTGAATATTTCCTATCAAAATTTTTTTTCATCGGATGAAAAAAGATGAAAATTATTTTGAACTGATAAATATCCCAAACGATTTTTTTATTTTTTATTTTCATCGGATTGAAAAACGATACAAAATTTTTCGAACAATTAAAAATCTTTAGGGATTTTTATTATTTTTTAAACTTCAATGATTGTTTTTGTTTGGATTAAAATATGAAAATATTGTTTTAAAAGTATTAATATTCGGTCTCTGAATTCATAATTTTAATAGAAATTATTTTCAGAAATTGATGACGCCGCGACAGGCGCTCAAACCCAGACTGAATATAATATGTTATGATTAGTAGTCGACGTGCTAACCAATTAAGCCACAGCAATTAGCCTTAATCAATGTTTAAGCTTCTCTACTTTAGGAATAGATGAATCAAACGAATTAATAAAGAAGCATTTTGGAAGAATATGTTATATGAATAGGTTATAGTCAAATATCTTCATAGTCTAAGCGTATTTAATTACTACATTGCCACACTTATCTCAGCTTAACTAACTCACTCTGAGGCCATTCGACTCCAATCAAAAAAATTTGACAAGGCCTTAATTATACAGTTATACTTCTAAAGATCCCCGCTGCCCCAGTGTGCAGCGGCATGTAATACACAACTTTTATTTATGCCACTCTAAAGCTGTATATGAAATACATACATACAATACATGCGACCAGATACGAGTATGTAAGAGTGTAAATGTTTACATTTCATATATTACACGAACTTTTATAGAAAAATTATAAAAAATCACAAGAAAAAAAGATGAGAAGTTTAAGAAAAGGAAGGAGAAGAAGAGGAAGGTGAAGAGAAAAAAACCTATATACAATACAATACTTAATACTTGGCATAATTATCGCTGCAACGTGCAATGAATGCATTTAATAGCAGCATGCACTAGCAACTACAACAGCAGCAACAACAATAACAACAACTAACTTATAGCAGGAAAAAAATACTATTGCGCAGTAGAATTTTTATATAAAAAAGCAACAACATCAACATATCTATGGAGTGGAAGAAGTAGAAAAAAAACCTAGAAAAATAATAAAAATAAAAGAAAATAAAACTTCCCAGCCCACCACCAACCAACCAAGCAACTCCAGCTACAACATCGACATCATCATCATCGTCATCTTTATAATAAAATTTAAAACTTTTTTGTTTTTTTTTTTTTTTTGTTGAAAGAAAAACGAACCTTATAAGATAAACATTTCCACGTTTGCTGCTTAAAGCCTCCGGAAAACCAAAACAAAACTTTGAGACTTAGGCTTCTTTTTAAGATCAGCAACGAAACCAAGAAGTTTAGCAGCAGCACCAGCAACATCATCAACAACAACACCAAGAAGCATCGTCATCATTTTCAGCTGCTGCAGTTATGGCAACAACTGAATAAAAAATGGCTTAGAATAGAAAAAGAACTTATCTGTGATTGTCATGTTGAGTCATGTCAAAGCAACAGTTTTGTTTCCTTTAATTTTATTTTCATGCAAACCAAATAGAGGTCTCCTTCAAGTGATTCGTTATTTCAAATCATGGTAAAGTTGACAATATAGGACTACTAGCAATTTTGCCTTTATACATCTTAAATAGCTTCATTTCAATCTCATCTACTACTGCTAATACTACTGATACTACTACTACTGATACTACTACTGCTACTACTACTGCTACTTTTACAATTTACTGCTACTTTTACAATTTCCGAACTATTCTAGTTTTGTACTACTGCTACCAGTAATTCTGATGCTCAATTGATTCCAAATATCAAAAATTTTAAAACTAATTGCTTTTCTTTTTTGATATTGCTACTTAACTATTTTTAATTTTACTTACTAATATAATTGCAACCTTTTTTGTAAACTCTCTATTAACTAATGTATATTTTTTAAATAGTAGTCTTATGATTATTTAAGTTGCTACTTCAACTGATATATTTTACCAGCTCAGTTGATTTACTACTACTTCTTCTGATAGCACAATAAAAATAGAAACTCATTGATATTTTGAGCTACTTCTTAAATTTCCGTATATTTTAATTTATTACTACTGCTACCAGATATTGAATTCAAATTCTGAAGATAGTTTTAGCAGAAATGACTCCGAGTTTTAAAATATTTTTAAATTACTTTTGCTTTCATGTTACTACTGCTACTTAACTAGTATTAGTTGCTACTTTAAGTGCTACCCTATATGTTAGCTATGCTTAAATGTATTGTAGTACAGTATTAAATTATTGCTACATTATTTGCTATTTTAGTGCAAACCAATTTCTGGTATTCTAGTCTTGTACTTCTAAAAATAGCAGTATTTTACTACTACTTTTGATAGCGTTAATCTTCTACTCCAACTAGAAGGAATTTTATACTACCACCAATCATAAAGAACTTATACTGCTACTAATAGTAGACACGAAGTAATTATTCAATAATTACTACTAATATTAAGCACTCTCGTAAAATCTCAAATAGAACTGCTTATATGTCAACATTTTGGTAGTATATGATTGTAAATATATAGTAAAGGTAGCAGTAGTTAATATTTTACTTAGGCTAGAAACATAAGTACCATAAGTAACTTTAAGTGCTACCCTATCTGTTAGCTACGCTTAAATGTCATTTAGAAGTTATAGAATTAAATTATTGCTACATTATCTGCTATTTTAGTTATCATTATTATTTCTGGTATTCTAGTCTAATACTTCTGAAAATAGCAGTATTTTACTACTACTTTTGATAGCGTTAATCTACTCCAACTAGAAGGAATTTTATACTACCACCAATCATAAAGAACTTATACTGCTACTACTAGTAGACGTGAAGTAATTATTCAATAATTACTACTAATATTAAGCACTCTCGTAAAATCTCAATTAGAACTGCTTATATCTCAACTTTTTGGTAGTAAAGGTAGCAGTAGTTAATGTTTTACTTTGGCTAGAAACATAAGTACCATAAGTAAGTTTTAGTGCTACCCTATCTGTTAGCTTTGCTTAAAAGTCATTTAGTAGTTATAGAATTAAATTATTGCTACATTATTTGCTATTTTAGTTATCATTATTGCTTCTGGTATTCTAGTCTAATACTTCTAAAAATAGCAGTATTTTACTACTACTTTTGATAGCGTTAATCTTCTACTGCGACTAGAAGGAATTTTATACTACCACCAATCATAAAGAACTTATACTGCTACTACTAGTAGACATGAAGTAATTATTCAATAATTACTACTAATATTAAGCACTCTCGTAAAATCTCAAATAGAACTGCTTATATCTCAACATTTTGGTAGTATATGATTGTAAATATAGTAAAGGTAGCAGTAGTCAATATTTTACTTAGGCTAGATACATAAGTATCATAAGTAATAATTAATTTTTACTAATAATACTGCTACTTACTGCTTTTTTATCATAGATACGGTTGTAAATGGGTTTACTAATAGTAATAAAATTATAACAGAAACAGTAAACGAACATTGACTACCTAAAATGTAAAGTAGCAATTATAAGAGTTATAAATTTACTCCAAATTCTTAACTTTTATTCTACTTTCCATTGTAGTTGCTATTATTATTTTACTTCTAATATTTTATGACTATTTCGAATGTGCTTTCTAAGTATGCTAAGGAAGTCATTATGAAGGTGTCATTAAAAAAAAGCAAAAATAGTGAAGGTAGCAGTAGTAAAAATTCTAGTTCTGCTAGAAGTCGTCTTTCATCTTAGTTGCTACTATAAGGGCTATTGATACTACTAATAGTAACATCAATTTTAACATTCTTAGTAGCTACAATAACTGTTATAACTACTGCTATTATTACTATTTTATGACTATTTCGAAAGTGCTACTACTTCTACTTTCAAGTTTTGGTAGCAATTCCAATACTTCTAGAAGGAATATTTCGTCTCAGTTGCTACTATACTGGCTTTTACTACTTTTAATAGTAATGTCTACTTTACTTTCTTAGCTGCTGCTATTACTGCTAATATTAAGAGTAACTCTTATTTGTGGGCAGGAACTAAATTTTGTGACTTTTTCGAAATTACTACTACTATATTTAAATTATGGTAGCAACTGAAGAGAACCATAAAATATGAATAGAATATGAAAACTGAAGGAAGCAGTAGCTAAAATTTAAATACTGCTGAAAGCAAACTTTAATCTTAGTTCCTTACTTCTATTACTACTGTTAATAGCAATATCAACTCTACTCTCTTGCTACTATTACTAATACTGCTTATATTAGCAGCAACTCTAATTCTAATGAGCAGGTATTACTATTTTATATCTATTTCGAAAGAGTTACTACAAAATAAACACTTTAGCGTTAAGTGAAGGAAGCCATGCTAAAAGTAGCAATAAAGGAAGTGTGAATAGTGAAGGTAGCAGCAGTAAAAAATTCGATAAATGCTAGAAGCAATATTTTATTTAAGTTGCAATTGTAATGGCTATTACTACTGTTAATAGTAGTATCAACTCTACGTTCTTAGTTGCTTTTCTAATATCAATAGTGAAGGAAACAGCAGTTAAAATTATAATTCCGCTAGTAGCATGTTTCTATAAACTCTACTTTTTTAAGCATGTAGTACATGTAGTACCGCGATGCTCCACAAAGGGGCCAACAACCATTAGTCAGGCTGGAGATAATATCCAGAGGCTTCCTGACTCCCGCGGTACCAAACAATCTCCGGTGGGATTCATAGCCCTAGAACGACTACTAACAGTTGAGCCCCAAACGGCCCAGGGACTGCTGTCCTTAACGCCTAAGCGCACAAATAAAGACAACATAAAGAAAAGTGTTTTAGCGGATCTTAACATAAATAAGTCTTCCGGGCAGGATGGCATTCCAGCACTGGTTTTGAAGCAGTGCTCTTCGACGTTAGCTCGTCCATTAGCAAACCTTTTTAGCACCGTGTACCACGCCGGTGAGTTTCCTATGTGTTGGAAGGTTGCTAATGTAACGCCAATCCCAAAAAAAGGTGAGGCTAGCAACCCCGAAAATTACCGGCCAATAGCAATTTGTTCCGCGCTTTCCAAAGTGATGGAAAGTATGGTAAACTATCATCTAGTTAAATATTTGGAGTCTAATAACCTACTAAACGACCGGCTATATCGTAGGGGCCGCTCTACGGGTGATGTATTAGCCTTTTTATCGGAAAAATGGTGCCGTTCTATTCACCGTTTTGGCGAAAGTAAAGTTATAGCTCTCGATATTTCTAAGGCGTTCGATAGAGTATGGCATGGAGCACTTCTATCAAAACTTATTGCTTTTGTTGTAGGTAACAATTTCTCTCGGTTCATATCGAGCTTTCTCAGAGATCGCACTAGAAGAATTGTTATAGATGGGATATCGTCCGACGAATTCAAGATCAATTCGGGGGTACCACAAGGCTCCGTTCTTTCTCCTACTCTATTTCTTATTTTTCTAAATGACCTTCTATGTCAAACTTCCAACCCTATCTACTCTTTTGCAGATGATAGCAACATCTGTCATTCGTATTCATTTAACTATAGGCCAAGCATATTGGAGATCAATTCCAAGAGGCAAACCATGAATGATACGCTTAATTCCGACCTATCTACAACATCCGATTGGGGTCGTTTAAATAGGGTCGATTTCAACGCTCGAAAGACCCAATGTTGTGTGTTAACACACAAACGCGTTACGAACAATGTTGCATCATCTGTAATTATGGTTGGTATAAATATTGAGGAATCAGAAACTCTTGATGTTCTAGGCATGAAAATTCACTGTGATGTCCGCTGGACTAATCACGTCTTTCAAGTGTCGAAAGAAGCATTCAAGTGTCTCGGTTTTCTAAAGCGGTGTAAGACATACTTCACTCCAACTGATCTTCTTAATATCTATACCACTTATATCCGACCGAAAATGGAATACAACTCTCATGTATGGGCCGGTGCTTCAAAGTCTATTTTGGAGCTTCCCGACCGTGTACAAGAGAGGGCGAAGGTGCTTATCGGTGACAGTAGGGTAGCCAACTCCATTGCCTCATTGGAGCATCGTCGTAATGTGGGTTGCGTTTCACTGTTCTATCGCTACTATAATGGGATGTGCTCAAATGAAATTAGGGATCTTGTTCCTGAAACTCGTACATTTCTTCATAGCACACGCAACTCTACAAGGGTTCACCCGTTTTTTAGCCGTACAGCGCGAATATGGAATAAACTTCCTGCATCAGTCTTTCCCTCTGATTATGATATCCAAAGGTTCAAATCAAATATCCTCAAACACTACTCCCTCTATCATCCTTCCCACAACCTATTTTCCTAGTTCCATCACAATGCATATGCATATGTAGGGGTCATCCCCTGAGTGTTGGTCCAATACAAAAAAAAAAAATTATTTTGGAAAAAGTTGAACTATTTCTGTCACTGTATTGTACCTTAAGTATTAAAACAATGATGCAATTATCACCCAACTGTTCCTTTAGTACTACAACTAAGATCCACTTCTCATTTTAATGTCCCTAAATGATAGCTAAGTTATTAAAACTATATTGACGCCCATGATGATAAATATGACATTTTTATGCCCCCAAGTGGACATTGGGAGAAGAAAAATTTTCAATTTTGGAAATATTGAAACTTTTCTAAAATAAAATGTATCTTTTTTGGAGCCCAAATAAGAGTATATAGTAAGAAAATATATTTCATAAAAAGTTTAAGAGAAACTTAAAAAAATCTTTAAAAAGAAAATTAAAGAAAGGATCAAAACCTTTAGCAACTGGACAAAAAGAGAAACAGTAGCTAAATCCAACTGACACTTACGTATGTTAATGTTGACAAAAAACTACAACACAAGATCTGACAATCAAAACAATAGCAGCAGCAATAACAACAACAACAAATGCAACCATGAGCCAGCAACATTTACACACAATAAAAAAAACAGAACATTTAAACAATTTCAATAACAACTAAAGCAGCAGCAAAGTCACAACAAACAAACAACAACAACCAGCCATTTAGTCAAAGATTTTCTAAATTTTTATTTTGTTTTTTTCTAGAATTCACTAAAAAATGTCGCGACATTATGGTGCGATTGCTGGCAATTTTTTAGTTTGTTTTGTCTGCTAAAGAGTTGTAGACAAAAATACAATGTTGCTGTTGACTGCTGTTGGCTGCTTTAATTTCCTTTAAGCACGTAAAGGCAACACTAAACAGCACTTTGGGTTTGGTGAGTGAATATGCACTTAAAGGCAGAAAAAAGCTTCCTTTTCGAGGCCGGTATGGAGGGATGGTAAAAGTGTCTGCAATTGTTAAGGCAGCAGCAGCAACAGCAGGAGTTACAATTTGAATTGCAGAGCATTGAATTAAATTTGAAATTGACGTTGGAAATGTTGAATGTAAAAAAAGTCAAACAAATAGAAACAAAAATTAAGGTATCTTCTAGATTTTGTAATTTTTTGTTTTTTTTTTAATATTTAGCTATGAGTATCTAGTTACAGATGAGTTGGAAACTTATTAGTAACTTTGAAGACAGTGTTTGAAAAGCTAGTTTAGGTTTTGAGGTAAAAACTATTTTCAAGTACTTTAAAAGTGCCTATATAATATAGAAGTTATAATATAGAAGCTATTTTATTATTATTAGTCTCTAAACGGTATTTACGAGGGCGCACAGTGAGATTTCTTCATACATCTAACTGCAAAAAATAGAAGGAGTTATCCTACAACGATGAAATTTGGCACACTTATTTAGTTTTATATAGATAAGAAAAATTAAAAAAAACTTTGAAATCCGACGACTCCTTGAGGTACCTCCCTTGGACCCCCATTTTTTTTACTTATTTTTCTTCTCAATATATAACCCGCAAATTTCAACAGAATTTCATGAAAATAGGCATAACTCTATTATTTGACCAAGAAAAGAGCTCCACTAGTTTTGGTTGAAATCCGACGACTCCTTAAGGTACCGCCCTTGGACCCCCATTTTTTCACTTATTTTTCTTCTCAATGTATAAACCCCAATTTTCAATAGAATTTTATAAAATTTGGCACACTTCTATTTTTTGATCCAGAAAAAAGCCTTACTAATTTTGGTTGAAATCCGACGACTCTTTGAGGTACCTCCCTTGGACCCCAATTTTTTCACTTATTTTTCTTCTCAATGTATAAACCCCAATTTTCAATAGAATTTGATCAAATTTGGCATACTTCTATTTTTTGATCCAGAAAAGAGCCCTACTAATTTTGGTTGAAATCCGACGAATCCTTGAGGTACCTCCCTTGGACCCCCATTTTTTCACTTATTTTTTCTTCTCAATGTATAAACCCCAATTTTCAATAGAATTTGATAAAATTTGGCACACTTCTATTTTTTTATCCTGAAAAAAGCCCTACTAATTTTGGTTGAAATCCGACGACTCCTTGAGGTACCTCCCTTGGACCCCAATTTTTTCACATTTCAATGTATAACCCACAATTTGATAAAATTCGGCACACTTTTACTTTCTGATCTAAAAAAGAGTTCTACCAATTTCGGTTGAAATCCGGTTAAAGCCAATATTTAAATATTTTATTCATTAATTATCATTTCCTTAACTACATCATTTTAATAATTATATTTTAAATTTTATAACAAGATTTATTTATGTGAACAATTTTATTTTTTTTAATTTTATTTGTTTTAACATTAATTTTTTTATTAAAACATATGGTTTTGTTTTTTTTTAATTTCTTATGGACTTTTTCCAAATAGCTGTCAGTAAATTATTAATAAATTGTTGTTATAAAAGAGCTTATGTTAGGATTAATAACTGCAATTTGATTAAAAACTTAAGCCTGAAGGTATGCAATGGTTTTTTATTATAAGCAATATTCCTGACTTTTTTTACTAAATTTTGATTTTTTCAAAAGTTTGACAAAAGTTGCTAATTTTTTTTAGCTAATTCGAAAGAAAAGCCTTTTGTCTTTCATTTCATTATACTAAGAGCACGGAGGTAAACCGAGCCAACTGACTTTTTCTCCAACGAAAACTGCCAATGCTAAATTTTATAGGACAATCTTGATGCGCTCATATCTCCCAAACTATGTATGCAGTAAACTTTTTTTTTCTTTAAAACAAACACAAGATCTCAGACTTCAATAAAATTCACACCTACATTTTGCCACTTGAAATATCTTCGATACATAAGCCTTTAAATTTCAATAATTTTACCATAAATTTTTGTTTCACAACATTTAGCTGACTTCAACCGATTTTTTCTATATATATGTATATATATCTTAGGAAAAAAATATAGATTTTTCATTGCCAGATTCTTCTCTATCAAATGGCATTATTAGATTTTTGAAAAGTGATAGTCAAAAAATGCCTTTTTTGCAGCAGAAATACCATAGTGGGGCGGTTCGGAAACTCCTTAGCCTAGCACAAAAAGCGTGGTACAAACAGAAAAAAGTTAAGTGTTTTGGAAACTTCCATCTCTGCTATAAACACATGTTAAATTTTGTTTCGATCTGGTAACTCCTTCATACAGAAACAGGTGTTCACAACAGACGCATCCGCTATTTTTTTACAATGGAAAAATTAGAAATAAGTGGTGTCATTAAATATTTACATAAAAAAGGTTTATCAGGACAAGAAATTCATAATGATATAGTGAATGTATTAAGTGAAAGTGCTCCTTCATATGCAACAGTAAAAAAATTGGGTTGCTGAATTTAAACGTGGTCGTAGAAGCATTGAAGATGAACCACGTAGTGGACGTCCAAAAACAGCAACAACAACAGAAATTGTAGCCAAAGTGCATGATATGGTATTAAATGATCGACGAGTAAAAGTGCGTGAAATAGCTTATAAAGAGTGTTCTAAAAAAAATATGCATTTACTATTTTAGACAAAATTTATCCATAGTGCAAGAAATAATTTTTTTTTGATCAAGTTAGTTTCTATAGATATGTCAGATACTATTATTTTAGAAATTATTAATTTTCAATAGCTATTTCAATCAAAATGGACTGCGAAAAAAAAGTTCGTGAAAATATAATTAAAACTTTTCAAAAAAATCCGTCATGGACTTTTAAAAAAATAGCTAAAAATTTGAAAGTTGACCCTCAAACGGTTTCTAATGCCATCAGACGGTATAAGGAAAACCTGAGCATTGAAAGAAAACCTGGATCAGGGAGGAAAAAAGGTCCTACAGATATTGGTAAGGCAAAAGAAGTCGAGCGACTCTTTCGAAGAGCGCCTAACACTTCTTTAAGAAAAGCAGCTCGTACGGTGAAATGTTCCACGAATTTTGCACATAGAGTCAAAGCTTATGCTGGACTGAAGACATACAAAGTCCAAAAGGTTCCACATCGCAATGCTATAAAGTCTTAGAAGCAAAAAAACGAGCGAAAAAATTGAAGTCTGATTTTATAAAAAAAATACACCTGTTGTGTGGTGGATGATGAAACATACGTACTGGCAGACTTTTCTCAACTTCCTGGTCAAGATTTTTATGTTGCTGATAAACGGGGCAATGTTCGGCAAGAGTTTCGCACAAAAAAACAAACAAAATTCCCTAAGAAGTTTCTCGTGTGGCAAGCTATTTACAGTTGTGGCAAAAGAAGTAAAATATTTGTGGCATCTGGCACAATAAACACAGAAATTTATATAAAGGAGTGCCTACAAAAACGGTTGTTACCCTTTTTAAGAGAGCACAGAGTGACTACATTTTTTTGGCCCGATTTGGCATCATGTCATTATGGAAAAAAGGCACTTGAGTGGTACTCAAAGAATAATGTCATTTTTGTACCACGAGAGGCAAATCCACCTAACTGTCCAGAACTTCGGCCTGTGGAAAGGTATTGGGCTCTGGTAAAAAAGGAATTGAAGAACACAGGAAAGATTTCCAAGAACATGTCCGATTTTAAGCGCAGGTGGAACACATGCTCCAAAAAGGTATCAGAAGCAACTGTAAAATCTTTAATGGGAGGGTTTCCGAAAAAAGTCGATAATTTTGCAAAACCCGAGTACTAAGTAAACATTTTAATGCTAAATGATTTTGTATAATATGTCATTATATTTGCGTATTTTGGAGAGTTTTTATATTAAAAAGTTTAATTTTTATTTAAGAAAATCCAACTACAAATTTTATTTAGAGCACTCTTTATCATGGGCATCTCAAATGATCGAGTCCATTTCATTTTGCATGAAGAACTACAGATGAAAAAGCTTTCTGCAAGATGGGTGCCGCATTTGCTAACAGTTGCAATAAAATGGATTTTAAGCGTAGTTTTATAACTGTTGATGAGACATTTATCCACCACTATACTCCAGAGACAAATTAACAATCCAAACAATGGACTGAAGCTGGAGGAAGTGTCCCAAAGAAGGCAAAAGCAATTCAATCGGCTGGTAAGGTTATGGCAACGGTTTTTTGGGACTTCAAAGGTATTTTATTGATTGACTATCTGTAAAAGGGTAAAACAATAAATTCAGAGTACTATTCCAACCTTTTGGATCAACTAACGGTCTTATGCAAAAAAAAATTAACAACGATTGGTAAACTAAAATTCCTTATAGTATTATCCTAAAACGATTGTTAGCTTAACAAACCGATGTTAATCTTTTGTTAACATCAATTAATTTAAAGTAGCTGTCTACATAATTTAAAGCTACGTTAAATATTTTATTGTTTTGACAAATGATTTTTTGTGAAAACTTTTAAAGAAAATATTTAAGTTTTCAGACTTTTCTGATAAAAAATAACATTTTTGTAAAATTTAGTTATCACATTCTTTCTAATTTGCTATTTTTTTTATCAGTTAAAAGGTTTCGGGGGTAGGGAATTTATGAAATATAATTTCCATGATATTTCATACTCTATTTTACATATTTCATACTAAAATCAAACTTTTTAAAGAAATTGATAATACAAATTTTAATTTTTAACAAAAAATTCGTGTTTTCAACAAAAAACAGACATCGGTCAATGAAATTTACAAAAAAACATTATAGTGATGTATATATACTCAACATGAGTTAAAAGTACTCGATTTTTAAATAATCGGTTTAAACCCTTAGTAAAAATTTGTCTATTTATTATTTTACTGTATTATAAATATGTTTAATTTATGCTTTTATATAACATAAACATAATTTTACATTAAGAAAAGAAGAAAAATGTTATTTTATATTGAAAACATACAAAACATTATTTAAAAATTCGACTACCCGGAGGAAACAATGAATAATTAATTCGTTGTTTTGTATATTTAACTATAAAGAGACAAGAGAGAATGACGATGTTGCCAGCATTAACATGTAAAATTGACTTGACGTATTCATTTGTTAAAGAACTGTTTTTGGATACTATTTTTTAACAATCCTTAGCCTTAAAGTATTTGGTAACTAACGTGTTCTTTAAGCAATATTTACGTTTTTTTTGTTAACATAAGACCGTTAATGTTTAAATTCGAGAAAAACGTCCTGGCTTACAATACAAAAGAATAATTTTTCATCAAGTTAACTCACCAGCGCACAAGAGTGTTTTAGCGATGGCTAAAATCAATGAATTAAAGTACGAGTTGCTTGACCACCCACCTTATTCTCCAGATTTAGCTCCCAGTGACTTTTACCTGTTCCCAAATCTAAAAAAAATTCCTTGCTGGCAAGCGTTTTACCTCAAATGAAGATGCAATTACAGCTGTAAACCACTATTTTGAAGACCTTAAGGAAAACTATTTTAATCAAGGGATAGAATTGCTAGAAAAGCGTTGGACTAAGTGTGTTGAAGTTTTAGGAGACTATATTTAAAAATAAAAATATTTTTTAAAAACTAACTATTCTCTTTCATTGGTAGGCTAAGAAGTTTCCGAACCGCCCTCGTAGTTATCAAATATTATTGACTACCGAGATATGGAGCTAAAAGTACTAAGAAGTTGATATCTTTGAGTTTTTGAATTTTTCAAACTAGTAGTAGTAGTTTTTTTATAGGTAGCTGTTTTTTCAGCAACTTTCTTTAACAAATAAAACCGGGATCAGCTAGAAAAATTTGGGCTCATAGATTTTTCAGTTCCCCTAGAAAATACTAATTTTCATGTCAGTGTAGGATTTTCTTGAAGATGATACTCCGATGCTACTGCAACTTGCAACAGTTTTGTCTTTCCATAAAATTTTTCTTTATTTTAAAGTTTGCTACTTTATGTCTTTGTATCAAAAATGGTTGTCTTCACTAGCTTTTTGTAGCTATTTTTTTTAACTCAACATTAAAAGACAACATTGCCATAAATTTAGTGATATTTGTGCTACAAAAAGCCAAAAGACAGAAACTTTCAATGAACTAAAAGCAAAAAAGAAAAACCTAATAAAAAATCTTAATAAAATGAAACTTTTTTTTTGTTATTCATTTATTGACATTTTTCTAACAAAAATCTACACACATTTTCACTTAAACTAAAATTTTTCTTTTTTTTTCTTGCTTTAGTTCCATTTCCTTTATTAAGAGGAGTTCCAAAATAAAACAGAGAAAAAAGAATCGAGCTGCCATTAATGTCATTTAAGTTATTTAATCATTTCATTTATTTTTACTATTTAGATGCGTTTTTATTTTAGTTGAGGATATGCTTTCTTTTTGGCTACAAAGTCTATTCTTTTCAAAGGGTTAGATTTTAAAGTGTACAAGATTAGAGGTCTGCCTTAAGTGATACATATTTCTTTGCAGATTTATTTCTTATTTCTTAAAAAATTACTTTGAAAATAATGATTTTGAAAACTGTCTATTTATCTGACTCCTGGTGGTATAAGGAGTATCAATTGGCTACATAACTGACTCCTGGTGGTGTATAGAGTCTTAAATGGCTATTTGTTAGGAAAAATCTCACAGTTAAACCAGTAGTCATGCCTAGTATTAGGATTGGTTGAGGGTCAGGTATACCCATTTTATAGAAATCACAAAATCATTATTGTTGCATATTTTTAGGAGTTATTTATATTTTATAATATTTTTTTTTTTCAAAAAAAAAATAGTTTTTGGGGATTTTCAAAAAGTTTTTGTTAATGTATTTAAATACAATTTTGTACTTGAATAGATTTTGTGATGGAAAAAGATACAAAAATTATAAAAAAAAAAATTTATCAGCAGCAATTCGACAATTCCAAAAAAAAAATGTTTGAAAGTCCCCAAAAAACTAAATTTTTTAAGGAATATTTCTCTTAATAATTCTTTGGTGCAAAAGTTATTTGCACAGAATAATAATATCATATTTATATGTAATTCCCCGACAACATTCCAATTGGAACAAGGGGTACTTCTCTCAGACAATGAGCTGCATCCGATTCTATTTTTAGACTCATTGAAGGGGACCTACGTTTTAACATCGGTTCCGAACGGCAAATGCATTATTTAGAGAAGTTTCAATTAAAAATTCATTTTCAATTGAAAATTTCTCATTTTCAATTGAAAATTTCTCATTTTCAATTGAAAATTTCTCATTTTCAATTGAAAATTTCTCATTTTCAATTGAAAATTTCTCATTTTCAATTGAAAATTTCTCATTTTCAATTGAAAATTTCTCATTTTCAATTGAAAATTTCTCATTTTCAATTGAAAATTTAAGCTCATTTTCCATTAAGTTTTTTTTCAATTTCAATTGAAAAATTCTCAATTTAAATTAAAAAATTTCAATTGAAAATTTCTCAATTTAAATTAAAAAATTTCAATTGAAAATTTCTCATTTTCAATTGGGCTTTTCTCAATTTCAATTCAAAAATTTTCAATTTCAATTGAAAATTTCTAAATATCAATTGAATGTTTCTCATTTCCAATTAGGGTTTTCTCAATTTTAATTGAAAATTTCTCATTTTCAATTGAAAATTTAAGCTCATTTTCCATTAAGTTTTTTTTCAATTTCAATTGAAAAATTCTCAATTTAAATTAAAAAATTTCAATTGAAAATTTCTCAATTTAAATTAAAAAATTTCAATTGAAAATTTCTCATTTTCAATTGGGCTTTTCTCAATTTCAATTCAAAAATTTTCAATTTCAATTGAAAATTTCTAAATATCAATTGAATGTTTCTCATTTCCAATTAGGGTTTTCTCAATTTTAATTGAAAATTTCTCATTTTCAATTGAAAATTTCTCATTTTCAATTGAAAATTTCTCATTTTCAATTGAAAATTTAAGCTCATTTTCCATTAAGTTTTTCTCAATTTCAATTGAAAAATTCTCAATTTAAATTAAAAAATTTCAATTGAAAATTTCTCAATTTAAATTAAAAAATTTCAATTGAAAATTTCTCATTTTCAATTGGGCTTTTCTCAATTTCAATTCAAAAATTTTCAATTTCAATTGAAAATTTCTAAATATCAATTGAATGTTTCTCATTTCCAATTAGGGTTTTCTCAATTTTAATTGAAAATTTCTAATTTTTAGTTGAAAACTCTCAATTTCTATGAAAAATTTCTCAATTTCTATGGAAAATTTCTCAATTTCAATTGAATATTTCTCAATTTCAATTGAAAATGGTGTAGCATTTCGATTGGAAAAAATGTTGCGTAAAGTGAGAAACAGTGTAAAACATTGTTAATTTTTGAGAGGCTTAAGCTTCGAGACGAAATAAAATAATAATCCCACCCATAGTTTTCCTTATTAAGTTCACTTTTAAAAAATTTTAAAAAAATTTTATGTTTCTTAACAAATTTTGTTTATATCTCAAAAAGAATGTTATAACTTTTTTGACCAAAACACGTCAAAAAATTTATTTTTTTGAAAATTTAAACTTAAATAGATATAATTTGTGATAGTCTAAAGATTTTCCATCAATTCTTCTTCTTTTGTGTGACTTATACGTTCCTTAGAAATAAATAAATTTCTGAAAAATCGTCCAAAATTTGGATCCTATATTAGCAAAACTCTAGGCCTAAGTGATTTGGAAAAACCCGAAATGCCCTACTTTGAGGGCATATAGCTCCCCTTACTTATAACACTACTCCACAAAATGAAACTTTGTGTATTACAATTGACCACCACTATTTTTTTTTTTTATTTGTTGTGGTCTCCTAATTATAAAAACGTTCGAGATTTTAAATTCTATGGACACAATTTTTTTTCGAAAACTACGGATTTTTTTTTTTTGCAAAATCGAAAATTTTTTATTTATTAAAAATTAATAAAAAAAATTCAAAAATTCAAAATCATCCATAGTAACACAATGGATTTCAAAGCCTTACAGAATCTGATTACCATAGGAATCTTATCTTATTAATTTTTATTAGCTGACCTTAATGCTATCAAATCCTAAAAGTATGCAATACAATTTTTTTGTATCAAATTTTTTTTCTTTTATATCGACGGTGTGTTAGTGCTGTGGGCTTACTGCCGATGGATAGTGTTGTATATATTTTCGGCTTTCATCAATAAATTATCCATAAATAAATGTAGTAGACTGAGATCAAGTGCGAATATTTTTCTTTTTGAATAATATTTACTATCCCGAAAACTTTGTTATCTTTTTGAACTTTGACAAAAAAATGCAGTCATTTTTGTATACATATGTAAGCATTTTTCGTTTTAAATGCCATAAAAATGTATACTAAAGAGTGCTCTAAATAAAATTTGTAGTTGGATTTTCTTAAATAAAAATCAAACCTTTTAATATAAAAACTGTACAAAATACGCAAATATAATGACATATTATACAAAATCATTTAGCATTAAAATGTTTACTTAGTTTTTGGGTTTTGCAAAATTAACGACTTTTTTCGGAAACCCTCCCATTAAAGATTTTACAGTTGCTTCTGATACCTTTTTGGAGCATGTGTTTCACCTGCGCTTAAAATCGGACATGTTCTTGGAAATCTTTCCTGTGTTCTTCAATTCCTTTTTTACCAGAGCCCAATACCTTTCCACAGGCCGAAGTTCTGGACAGTTAGGTGGACTTGCCTCTCGTGGTACAAAAATGACATTATTCTTTGAGTACCACTCAAGTGCCTTTTTTCCATAATGGCATGATGCCAAATCGGGCCAAAAAAATGTAGTCACTCTGTGCTCTCTTAAAAAGGGTAACAACCGTTTTTGTAGGCACTCCTTTATATAAATTTCTGTGTTTATTGTGCCAGATGCCACAAATATTTTACTTCTTTTGCCACAACTGTAAATAGCTTGCCACACGAGAAACTTCTTAGGGAATTTTGTTTGTTTTTTTGTGCGAAACTCTTGCCGAACATTGCCCCGTTTATCAGCAACATAAAAATCTTGACCAGGAAGTTGAGAAAAATCTGCCAGTACGTATGTTTCATCATCCATCACACAACAGGTGTATTTTTTATAAAATCAGACTTCAATTTTTTCGCTCGTTTTTTTGCTTCTAAGTTCTTTATAGCATTGCGATCTGGAACCTTTTGGACTTTGTATGTCTTCAGTCCAGCATAAGCTTTGACTCTATGTGCAAATTTCGTAGAACATTTCACCGTACGAGCTGCTTTTCTTAAAGAAGTGTTAGGCGCTCTTCGAAAGAGTCGCTCGACTTCTTTTGCCTTACCAATATCTGTAGGACCCTTTTTCCTCCCTGATCCAGGTTTTCTTTCAATGCTCAGGTTTTCCTTATACCGTCTGATGGCATTAGAAATCGTTCGAGGGTCAACTTTCAAATTTTTAGCTATTTTTTTAAAAGTCCATGACGGATTTTTTTGAAAAGCTTTAATTATATTTTCACGAACTTTTTTTCGCAGCCCATTTTGATTGAAATAACTATTGAAAATTAATAATTTCTAAAATAATAGTATCTGACATATCTATAGAAACTAACTTGATCAAAAAATAAATTATTTCTTGCACTATGGATAAATTTTGTCTAAAATAGTAAATGCATATTTTTTTTAGAACACTCTTTAATATATGTATATGGAAAAACCCAACATCGGTATGTTAGAACTATAGGAGGTACCGAAACATTAGACCGATTTTGAGCAACTTTAATAGCAAAATTAGCCAAAAAAAAAAAAGTTTTCTATCCTAGATTTCATCAAATAATCCTAAAAATTGCGAGCTTTAATTTTATTACAAGCTTCATACGAACAGACATTATTTAATCGATTCAAAAGATGATTCTAAATATATCTATATTCTTAAAGGTAGGTTTCAGACCTACATATGTGGTTCATACATCAGCACAAACATATTATACCATTTCCTCCAATGGAATTAATATACAAAAAGTACCCAAACTTTTTTGTCAAAATTATCTTTAACATCTTCCTAATATTGTCTAAGGTTTCAGCGAAAATATAATAAAAATATTTATTTTATTATTTTAATGTTGTTTATGTGATCTGTGACAAAATGAGTTTAGAAAAACTTTATTTAATCATGTGTTCGTGCTGTTTTTCATTTGCTTTTAAAAATATATATTTTAGTATTATATATCCTTTTTGTTCTTTGAGCTAAAAGGATACAAACAAAAAGTAATCGAGTCTCTAGGAAAATTGACAGACAAAAATATACGCACAAAGATATAATCATACGAACAGTAGGTCAACAGAGATATTTTGCAAGTTCAGAAGTTATGAATCCATTTTTGAAGAAATTTGAAAGTTGACAAAAATTTGTATAAAAAAACATCTATAGGACTTTCGTTATCCCTCTAAAGTCCTTAACAATTCTGACATTTCTTAACGCCCAAAGCTAAATAAAAGAAAGTATTTTTTAAGTCAACCTGAGGTAAAGTTTTCCTTTACCTCAAAAGCACTACACTGTGCTGACAAAGAACAATCATATGAGTTCTTTTGTATCTTCATATGTTTTTTGTTTATTTTTTTTTTTCAGAATTATATATATTTTTCAATATTTTACTACGTCGTACGTGCAGCATTACACTTCATGATTGTTTACATTTTGTAGCCGCTTTTCTGCTGCCACATCTCTTAGGTTTTCTTTTTCTATACATATGATTTCGTTTTTTTAGGGTTTTCTTTTTGTTTCTTTCTGGATTTTGCTGGATGGTTTTCTGTTTATGCTGTGAGTTGTGAGTTGTAAATGCAGTTTACTAAAGTTCGTTCCACTCATAGTACCCCTACATGGAAGTAGCCAGCAAGTAAATACTTTGTGCACTTTAATAAAACGGAAAGGTAGTTATGTAAAACAAAAGCTCCATTTGAAAGCTTATTTAATTCATAATTCCGATTTCTAAGCAAAAGTTTAATTAATTCTAATGATTACTTTGGTTAAAAGCTTCTCAATTTACTAATGACAAAATTTATGGATTTCAGCTAAATTAAAAAGCTTTTCCTATTTCTAAAAATGTATTTCTAGAAAAGAATTGTTTAATCCAACAAGATCAATCTAGTCGTATTTAATAGTTAAAAACTTGTAAAGTGTAATATATCGCATACAACAACTTAGAGCTTCTCTTGAAAGCTTCAAAAAAAAATAATAATTATATGATTAAAGTTTAAGTAAACTTTTGAAAACTGAAAGCAAAAGCTTTAAATTTTATTAAGAAATACTAAATATACCAAAAATTTTAGAAATTTTATTTCATTAGAATAAGTATGTTAGCAGCTTTATCAATAGTAAGAAAAGCTTAAAAGCTCACGTCGTGCATGATTACAGCTTAAGTAAACTTTTGAAAACTGAAAGCAAAAGCTTAAAATTAAATTAAATAATACTAAAAAATCAAAAATTTCAGAACTTTTATTTCATTGAAATTAATATGTTAACAGCTTTTTCAATAGTATGAAAAGGTTAAAAGCTCATGTAGTGAATTATATGTATCTCCAGCAATAAAATAAAAAATAACCCAAGATTCAATAATAATTCCGAAAAAATTAATTATTACAGAATTGATTAATTTAGAAATAAAGTTAAAGCAAAGCTTTTTAGGTTTTCTAAGTAAGTTATAAAAAAAACTTAATTTGTAAATTAAGCTTTAAACTTATGTGCTTGAGTGGTATAAAAATAAAAGCAAAAATAAAAAGCTTCTAATCATTAGCCTTTTAAATTTTTTATCAAATAAAATTCTTTAAATAATTTTAAAACGCTTTGGAAGTTTTAAAAGCTTTTGCAAAATCATTTTAACATTTAAGCATATTTACATTAAGAACTTGTCGGGGTTTCTAAAGCAAGATACATTTTTAGGTAAAAATTGTAACAAAATAGAAATATAATATTAAAGCTTAATACCTATTATGACAGATTAACGAAAATATTTGTTAGTATTTTATAAAGCTATTATTTTTAGTTTTTAATAAATAAAACATAAAGCTTTTAGAATTTGAAAGCTTTTGGACGACTTATTTCTGTTCGAAAGCTTCGTTTTAAGTTATTTAATAAAAAATCAAAAGCTTTTTTAAATTTCACATGCGTCTTTTGAGCTTCAATACAATTTTGTAAAAACTTTCTTAAATTGTCTAAAGATGATACTTTGAAAACTAAAATGTTATATTTTTTTTTCTGTTAATCTCATATTAAAAGCTTTATGAACTTTCCAGCTTAAAAGCTTTCAAGAAAAGAGAAAATGTGAGCTTTTCAGTTTATTTTCTATAGCTTTTATTCTTTAATAAAAATTTAAGAATTTTCAAGATGAAAAGATATTTCGTTTTAAACAAAAAAAATGTACAGCTTTAGTATTTGAAAGCTTTTGAATGATTTTTTTTCTGTTCAATATTTAATGTAATAAAAAGATTTGTTTTATGTTATTTAAATGAATTAAAAAGCTGTAGATCAAAAGCTTTTTCAATATCACATGCGTCTTTTAAGCTTCAATATAATTTTCTAAAAACTTTCATAAATTACTTAAAGATGATACTTTGAAAACTGTTAATCTCATATTAAAAGCTCTTAGAAACTTTCTAGCCTAAAAGCTTCAAAAAATTTGAAAGTGTGACCTTATCAGTTTATTTTCTAAGTTTTTATTCTGGAAAGAAAATTTAAGAATTTTCAGGATTAATAGATTTTGAGCAATACTCGTATTTTTGAAATTCATTCTAAAAAGCTTATACAACTATTGTAAGTAAAGACTTTTTTCTGTTCTCTCATATTAATAGCTTTTGCTTTAGAAGATATCAGATTAAAAGTTTTCGAAAAATTTGTTACTGTAAGCATTTATATTAGCTATGATTAATCATTTTAAGAAAAAGGTTAATATCAGATTAAAAGCTTTCAAGAATATAGTCTTCCAGATCAAGATCTTTCGTGTTATAAGTCTAAGCTTTTGAACATTTTTTATTGCATTAATAATAAGAATTAGATAAGTTTGTGTCCAAAAACACATATTTGCATTTGTGGTAAATAGCTTTGAAAGCTCTAATATTCGGACATTCTTTTTATAAATCGAGTGAAAGCTCAAAAACTCTTTTGTAAAATTTCGCACATTGTGCTGTAGAGCATGCACGGCTCCGGTTTAAATCCCCGCATTTGCGATAAACAACTTTAAAAGCTCTAACAATTCTACGTAAGTGTGATTGGGTGAAACATAGTTAAGTATCGCTCATACATAGTGTGTTGGTGTGAAAGCTCAAAAGATCATTTTTAAAAGTTCGCGCTATGAGCTAAAGATCTGGACGGCTGCGGTTTTAAAATAAAGCTTTTTTAGCTCTTAAAAACTTCGTTCTGTACCACTCTTTATTGAGACCAGTTTGTTATGATTCTTTATTATTTTTTTTTCTAGATCAATGTACGTTCTTTCCTCTTCATCTTCTTTTACTTTATCTTCATCATATCTGTGTGCAAGTTGGTTTTTTGTTGTTTTTCCCCTGTTCGTTCTTATTTACAGCTTTTGTTTGGCCAGTTTTGTTTTGCTTTTAATATTTCTTGGGGATTTTTTTATTTTGCTCTTCATTTTCTACCGCTAACGATTAAGAGACGACAACAACATCAACATCATCACTATCGTCATCAGCAACAAAGAAGAAAACTAAACCACATAAAAGGAAAAGGGAAGAAGCTTTCTGTGGAAGTAGCGGTAACCCAGAAGCAAAGAGTAAAGAAGAAAACTTTGAAGTTGTTATTGTTATGCTTTTTAGCCGGTTTCTATGTATAAATAAGACGAGTGTGTGCTGCGTTTTGTTTGTAGGTTTGTCATGCAACAAGCATGCATGCAACATTTGCTAGTAGTATGGGCCACATCCATATACTGTTGCTGCTGATTTTCCTCTTTTTGTTGTTGTTGTTACTCATCTGTTGCCTATATTTTGATTTTCGGTTAGTTGTTGCTGCTGCTCATGTTTTATGGCAGAACACAGTATCTAGTGCACGACTAAGTGAAAAAAACACTAACAAAAACAAATAAAACCAAATAATGTAACCAGTGCCGACTAGCCGGTCATGCAACTTCCAGCAACATGTATGAAGGATGAATGTGTATAGGAGAGTAAGTGCATGAACCATCATGCTTCCTCTTCTTCTGTTGTTTTTTTTTACTGTTTTAGTTTCAATCATCCTAACCGTCCGTCTGTCTGTCCGTCCATTTGTATGTCTGTCTGTTATTGTTTTTCTGTTCTACTCACTTGTTGTTTTAATACAGATTATTGTTGGTGGTGATGTTTCTTGTTGCTGTTGTGACTGTTGTATATTGTTGTTGCTGTGGTATCATTATTTTATGCCTGTATCGTAATGTTTTAATGCATGTATGTTTGAATCTAAGTGCATTAGGGCGCAACTTATTTAATAGAAGTTAAAATTATTTCAGTCTTAATTTATACATGTTTGTAAACCTCTCACTGTTGGTTGTTTGACAAAGAATGTCACGGTTTTGATAAATGTAGTTCTTATGAGGGTGATGTAGGGTATGTTGGATACCAAGCAACTGTTCTGATTGGTCTTAACTTATACTTATATTGGTTATCCTTGATATCAACTGTGGACACTGAGCTCCTCGCGATATCACCGGGGGAACTACGTTAACACTCCTTAATGTTGTGAACTAACATGTATCGCGAGTTCTCTCATAACAACGATAAAAAGATGGGTTAGGACATCGCACAGTGGTATTACTTCATAAGTTCATCGAAGTGCAAAAAGTTGAAGGAGTGATCCTACAACGATGAAATTTTCCATTGTTGTTCAGTTTTATATTGATAAGAATAATTAAAACAATTTTCGAAATTCGTCGACTCTTTGTGGTACCTGCCTTAGAACCCCATTTTTCATCTATTTTTTTCCCAATGTAAAGGGTGTCCCAACGAGAATGCAATTTTTAAATTAAAGAAAAACACAGATATTAAAAAAAATCAAGAAACTTTATTATATCGTAAAGTAGACAGAATGAGGTTATGTATGAAAGAAGATATCGTGCTCATTAATTGGGTATTGGAGAGACAACATGAAAATGCTGATTTTGCCGATAAAATCATCTTCACTGAGGAGGCCCATTTCCATCTTGATGGCTTCGTCAATAGGCAGAATTGTCGCATTTGGGGTGAGGAAAATCCTCGAGTGATTCACGAGAAGCAAATGCATCCTCAACGTGTCACTATGTGGTGTGGTTTTTGGGCTGGAGGAATCATTGGACCTTTTTCTTATGAAAATGAGCCAGGTCAAGCGCAAACAGTCAATTGTGTTCAGTATGATAACCAGTTTTTTTCTTACCTATAATTGAAGAAATGAATTTGGAGGACATGTAGTTTCAACAAGACGGCGCCGCATGTCATACAGCCAAAGGAACAATTCAATTGCTACATCAGTCATTTCCCGGTCGTGTTATTTCGCGTTTTAGAGACCAGAATTGGCCACCTAGATCGTGCGATTTAACACCTCTCGTTTCCTTTTCTTTGGAGTTTTTTGAAGTCGATGGTTTACGCAAATAAGCCGACGATGACTCAAGCCTTAAAAACTGAAATTGAACGCTGCATTTATGCAAAAAGGTCATTGAAAATTTCATTAAAAGTTCGCGTGCGTGCCAGCAAAGCCGCGGCAGTCATCTGCGCGATATCTTGTTCCATACATAACCTCATTCTGTCTACTTGTTTTATTTAAAATTTAAAAATTGCGTTCCAGTTGGGACACCCTTTACAAGTCGCAATTCTAAACAGAATTTGATGAAATTCAAAACATGCCTATCTATCTAATTAATTCAAAAAAGAGATCCTCAAATTTTGGTTAAAATTCGTCGACTCCTTGGGTTACTTGCCTTGGACCCCCCGTTTTCACTAATTTTTCTTCTCAATGTATAAGACGCAGTTCTCAACAGAATTTGAACGTCGATTAGTTTATCCAACAAAGAGCTCTACGAATTTTGGTTGAAATCCGTCTACTCTTTAAGGTACCTTCTTTAGATTCCCATTTTTTCACTTATTTTTCTTCTCAATATATAAGGCGCAAATCTCAATAGAATTTGATGAAATTCTGCACACGTCTATTAGTTGACCCAAAAAAGAGCTCTGCTATTTTTGATTGAAATCCGTCTACTCTTAAGGGTACCTTCTTTGGACCCCAATTTTTTCACTTATTTTTCTTCTCAGTATATAAGCCGTAATTCACAACAGAATTTGATAAAATTCGGCACACGTCTATTAGTTGACCCAAAAAAGAGCTCTACTAGTTTTGGTTGAAATTCGTCGACTCCTAGGGGAACTCGCCTCTGACTTACACTTAAATACAATTTAATTAAAAAGTTTAGCCTAAATGACTGCAACACTTTTTGCCTAAATTATTCGTAACAATTTACTTGACTTTTTTCAGAAAATGTTAGACTTTGCTCTAAGGTCGTTAAATTTTGGTGAATTTTTTTCGCTCAATCTAAAGAAGAGACTTTCGCCTTTCATGTGGTTATGGTGAGAGTGCCGAGTAAAACCGTGCCAACTTAGTTTTTGTCCAACGAAAAACGAAAACACTGAATTTTGTAGAGCTTTTTTGATTTCCTGATATCTCCTAAACTATATACGAGATTAAGTTATTTTCTTCGGCAGACTAAGACCATGATTATATATCTTAATTAAATCGGCTTCAAGATTAAAGCTGTACAACTATATTCGATGCATGAGCTGTAGAGTTTGATGAACAACTTCATCACTTTTCGTTTTAGAACATTAAGCATATTTCTATATCTTTCTTATAACAAATAATATAACTTTTTCTTGAAAATAATTATTGATCCTTAATACCGAGACTCTTCTTTTTAGAACTGCATCATTAGATTTTTCAAAGTCTGAGGTAAAAATGGATTTTTTGGGGCAGAAAGTACGTGGGTTAGCCCCTCTCTTGGAAAAAACAATTGCTATGAAAAAGCTAAAATTAGAATAAAAACGGCATGCCCCTAATGTTAGAAGAGGATTTCCAAAATATGCGCACAAGATCGAAGCGCATTGATTTAAAAATATGATCGGCCTTTGACCTTAACAGGTTGTAAATACAGGCCATATGAGAACAAACATGAACTTTAGTTTAGAGGTTAAGTTATCAAAAAATTCTTTGATAGTCCGATAAAATTGTCTGTTTACCAGTAAAATTTAAAACTAAAAAGTGTGAAAATTCTTATTTCCCTAAAATAGTTACCACCCTAATGTACAAATATCGTGTACTTTGTTTACAAATGTGACGTCACTAATGCAGGGCATTCACTTCAATGATGTCGTTCGTTGCCTTTATTGTTATTATTTTGCTGTTGTTGTTGTTATTGCTGCTACTGCTGGTTTTTTGTTGTTGATGTTATGTTTTTTTGTTATTTTTACTGCAAGTGTGTTGTTATTATTGTTCCTTTTTTTCCTTTCTCTCTCAATTTTTTCTCTTCATGTTCATGAAAGTTCAGTGTTTGCTTGTTTTTGTTTTTTTTTTTTGTTGTTTGATTGAAGTGTTTTTATTGCTGGATTGTTATTGTTGCTGTTGTTGTTGGCTAAATTGTTTAGTGTTTACCATTAAAAAATACAAATTTTTTTCTGTGCCATGTTTTGTATTAATTAAAAGGATTTTGTTCTTTAATTATGAGTAAGTTTTAATTAATATAAAGCTTTAGCCATATGTTGGGGGTCAAAAGTTCGATTTTAAAAGATGGACTTACAATTTTGTTAAATTAGGAAATTTTTTAAAGACCTTGTTCTTTATATATATTGTAAAAGAATATGTATGTATGTGCAATCCTGGAAACTATAGATCGGGCAAGTTAACAAGACTTTGGACTATCTTGCAAGTGGCTTGACTCTAGCTACTTGCAAGCTCCTACTGCGAAAGCAAAGACTCTCTATAATATAAAGATGTTGCACTTTAATACATTAATTTGCCGTAAGATCGTTATGAAAACTCCCATAACAAAGAGTGTATACCTCATTAACTTTGGTTCGGAAATAACTAATAGAGTGATTATTCATTGTGAGAAAGCTAAGGCACACATCCGTGCTCATGGTATGTATGGAGTGCATTTTCTTTATATTATAAAGTATATACTTTTACTATATTACGTGTCCCGTTAGTCTAAAAGCACTAGAAATTTTATATTTATTCATCGATTTTTTTCTTTTTATTAATGGTATTTTATTAATGGTTTACCATATCTTTAAAATCTCTTATTCAATTTTATTGAAAAATACATAAATGAAGTACGAACAAAACTGCCCTTAAGACGTGCTAACACAAGACTTTTTTCTGATTAATGGTTTTGGAGTTATTGACACCACAATGTATTTTTTTTTTTTTTTTTTGTTCAAAATCGATTTTTTTTAAAATCATAAAAATCAAAATGGAAAAAACTAACTAGCATTACTCAACCATCGTAAATCTATGAATACATACTTACATACTTATTTCATGAAAATCCATCGATTAGTATTAATTTTATTAGAAAAAACTTATATGTAAATTCCCAATTTTTGCACAAAATTTGTCATATGAAGTCTTTTATTTTCAAAAATAAATTAGGTTAAGTCCACAATTTTTAGCATGCTTTCATGAGACTTAGGGTGTCTTCCAAACAATTTTTCTTTTTGGAATATAGTTTCACGTCCGTCAAAACCTAAAATTTGATTTTATCTTTATAAAATTTAAGAATTTTTTTTTTTTGGAAAATCGCCTTAAACATTCTATTAATTTGGGTCAGAATTTGGTCAAATATTTTATGAATTTTAGGTGAAATATTGCTTATGCAAATGAAAACCAACCAAATTTCTTTCAAATTGATTTATATTTGACCATAGCTCCCATTCAAGACTTTAAGATAAAAATCACTTAAATGCTTTAAAATTCACAAAAAGGCTCATAAATCCGAAAATAATGACTACTTTATGTTTATTTGTTGTACACATAATTTTTGTATTAACTTTAATAAAAGTACTAAGTTCCAAGAAAATCGGTGACCCTAGTTTCCTTATAAGACCCAATGATAAAAATGGCTTAAATGAAAAATTTGATATTTTTACTTCGTCAAATAAATTATCGTTTACACATGGATTTTCAGGAAATAAATCTTTTTTATTTGGAATATTTACAGTTTTAAGATCATGTCATAAAAATTAAGATGTTCTTTAAATCTTCAATTTTTTATGAATTTTTAAAAAATTAAAATCAAAAATTGTTAAAAAAAAAACGATTTTTTTACTATGTAGTACGAATAACTCGAAATCTATTAAAGATATAAAAAATGTTTTACAAAAAATTATATTCGCAATTGTATTCTAACAAAAATTAAAGTTTTATTTACATCAAAAATTGAAATCTGACCATATCAGCCTAAAGGTAACCCCTTCTACTCGTAAAATCAAAAATCGAAATTTTTGTTTAAAAAAAAATTTTTTTTTGCTTTGAAATGCAAATAACTCCAATTGCATAAAAGATATAAAAAAACGTTTTAAAGCGACTTAAAGAGAGCACGGGTCGGTCGTTTTTATACTTTTAACTAAAATAGGTTTTTTTTTCAATGTGTAGTTCTAACGTTTCGAAAAAAAAAGTTTTCTACTCCATTTTGTTTTAAATATTTCTATCAAAAATTTTTGTATAGAAAATATTTTTATCAAAAATTTTTCTATAGAAAATTTTTTTATCAAAAATTTTTCTATAGAAAATTTTTTATCAAAAATTTTTCTATAAAAAATTTTTTTATCAAAAATTTTTCTATAGAAAATTTTTTTAGCAAAAATTTTTCTATAGAATTTTTTTTTTTTTTATCAAAAATTTTTTTATAGAAAACTTTTTTATTAAAAATTTTTCTATAGAAAATTTTTTTTATCAAAAATTTTTCTATAGAAAATTTTTCTATCAAAAATTTTTCTATTGAAAATTTTTTTATCAAAAATTTTTCTATAGAAAATTTTTTATCAAAAATTTTTCTATAGAAAACTTTTTTATCAAAAATTTTTCTATAGAAAACTTTTTTATCAAAAATTTTTCTATAGAAAATTTTCTTATCAAAAATTTTTCTATAGAAAATTTTTTTATCAAAAATTTTTCTATAAAAATTTTTTTATCAAAAATTTTTCTATAGAAAATTTTTTTTGCAAAAATTTTTCTATAGAATTTTTTTTTATCAAAAATTTTTCTATAAAAAATTTTTTTATCAAAAATTTTTCTATAGAAAATTTTTTATCAAAAATTTTTCTATAGAAAATTTTTTTATCAATTATTTTTCTATAGAAAATTTTTTTATCAAAAATTTTTCTGTAGAAAATTTTTTATCAAAAATTTTCTGTAGAAAATTTTTCTACAGAAATTTTTTTCATCAAAAATTTTTCTATAGAAAATTTTTTTATCAAAAATTTTTCTATAGAAAATTTTTTTATCAAAAATTTTTCTTTAGAAAATTTTTTTATCAAAAATTTTTCTATAGAAAATTTTTTTATCAAAAATTTTTGTATAGAAAATTTTTTTATCAAAAATTTTTCTATAGAAAATTTTTTTATCAAAAATGTTTCTATAGAAAATTTTTTTTAGAAATTTTCAATATATTTTTTTTTCTTTTAGAAATATTTTCAATATTTGCTATAGAAAAATTTTCAGTGAATATTTTTTTAATATTCGGCCATATCTGTGTTGTTTTGACAATTCCTTTTTTTCCGATTTCTGAAAATTTACTGCCGATAATTTCTGGCAGCCCTGATTGGACTCATGTTGAAAACTATAATTTAAATACATCATTGTGATATAGAAATCAAATAAAACAAATGCAAATGTTTATTGGGACGGTTTATTGACTTTAGATTTATTTACATACTCTTATTCAAAAACAACTAATGGAGACGATTAGCCAATAAGAGAAAGCTAAGGCACACACATGTGCTCATGAAATGTTTGTTTGTGCGTTTATGTAGTTTCCATTATTCTTCACTTAATTTCCACTTTAATTTCACGTTTGATGGACAAAATATGTATGAAGTGCAATATCTTTATATAATAGAACCTTGAAAATGTCATGCCGGATTTTTTTAAGGGGTTGTCCTAGTAAGTTTACCATATCTTGTCTAATTTTATTTTAAGTTTTAATACAAGATTTTTGTTATTTTGTGCAAAATCAAAAAAATAAAAAATAAACTTTCGTAGCCTAAATTAGTTACCATTATAGCCATAAAACTTTGTTAAGAGTTTTAACTGCTAAAAGCTTCAAACTTTTAATATATTTATTAATTTTTCTTTTTTCTTTTTATCTCTTTTTAGGTAAGTATTAAAGATGTTGAAGGACTTGGAATATATTTTTAATATAGACATCAATTATCACGTAAAAGCTCCTTAAGTTATAACAATCAACACTTCAAAATGGGTAACTACTTGTTCAAATTTAAAAGAAATATATATTTAAAAACTCTTAAAAAAATCTCTAAGCATAAAATGGGATTTATTCATTGGATACTCCAAGACGAAAACGTTTTGCTCACAAGAGCCCATCCTAAACCATCCCATCGACATCAATCATTGGCGAAAAAACCAATTAGCCATTACAAAGAAAAAGCTTTAACAGAAGATACTCATTATTATTTAATGTAAAACTAAATAATTACGCAAAATCACGAACTTTATTTTGAACACAAACAATTTTGGAAAAAAAACACTCCCTGGTTAACTAATATGTTAAAATGAAAGACAGCTACAAATATCATGATATATGATATAGACTCCTGAAGTAGCATAACAGGAATATGTTTTGAAACCACTTACAAGCCAAAAAGAAAAGCAAAGGTACATCATTATCATAAAAATTAATGTGAGGAAGGACGCATGAAGACAAGGAAGCACAGACGGACTAATATACATACATACGTTCATATGTATGAATGTTTAGACATACATACATACCTTCATATGTATGGACAGTTGGAGGTATGGAAATTTGTGGTGGGATGGTCGGATGTACAGATATTTAGTTGTTTTTAGCATTTTTAGTCATTTAAAAGATTTACTCTCATTCAAACAGTAGCCAACTATAAAACATCCTTAATTTCTTTTCTGGTTATTTTTACAACTTAGTCATAACCATCAATAACAATAAATAAATGGTTGATGGGTCCAACCTACCAGACCAGCCTTCTCATGATCTGGCACAAAAAATATTTATGGATTCATTTCTGTAAGCTTCACTTTGGCCATGTAGCAAAAATAGCCTTTTCAGCACTGGCTCTTTAACTACGTATGTATGTGTTGGAAGGTGGCTTATGTAACGACAATTTCCAAAAAAAGCTGAGGTTCTTAAACTTGCAAATTACCGTTCTAAAGCAATTTTTTCTTTACTTTACAATATAATAGAAAGTGTGGCTAACGACCAGCTGGTAAAATACTCGGAGTCCAACAATTTACCAAGCGACTGGAAATATGGATATCATATGGGTCGCTCTGCAGGCGACTTCCTATAGAAAATTTTTTTATCAAAAATTTTCCTATAGAAAATTTTTTTATCAAAAATTTTTCTATAGAAAATTTTTTTATCAAAAATTTTTCTATAGAAAATTTTTTTTATCAAATATTTTTCTATAGAAAAATTTTTTATCAAAAAATTTTCTGTAGAAAATTTTTCTGCAGAAATTTTTTTCATCAAAAATTTTTCTATAGAAAATTTTTTTATCAAAAATTTTTCTATAGAAATTTTTTTTATCAAAAATTTTTCTATAGAAAATTTTTTTATCAACAATTTTTCTATAGAAAATTTTTTATCAAAAATTTTTCTATAGAAAATTTTTTATCAAAAAGTTTTCTATAGAAAACTTTTTTATCAAAAATTTTTCTATAGAAAATTTTTTATCAAAAAATTTTCTATAGAACATTTTTTTATCAAAAATTTTTCTATAGAAAATTTTTTTAGCAAAAATTTTTCTATAGATTTTTTTTTTTTTTTATTAAAAATTTTTCTATAAAAAATTTTTTTATCAAAAATGTTTCTATAAAAAATTTTTTTATCAAAAATGTTTCTATAGAAAATTCTTGTATCAAAAATTTTTCTATTGAAAATTTTTTTATCAAAAATTTTTCTCTAGAAAATTTTTTTTATCAAAATTCTATAGAAAATTTTTTTATCAACAATTTTTCTATAAAACATTTTTTTATCAAAAATTTTTCTATAGAAAATTTTTTTATCAAAAATTTTTCTATAGAAAATTTTTTTATCAAAAATTTTTCTATAAATATTTTTTTTTTATCAAAAATTTTTCTATAGAAAATTTTTTTATCAAAAATTTTTCTATAGAATTTTTTTTTTTTTTTTTTATCAAAAATTTATCTATAAAAAATTTTTTATCAAAAATGTTTCTATAGAAAATTCTTGTATCAAAAATTTTTCTATAGAAAATTTTTCTATCAAAAATTTTTCTATTGAAGATTTTTTTATCAAAAATTTTTCTATAGAAAATTTTTTATTAAAAATTTTTCTATAAAAAATTTTTCGACCAAAAATTTTTTTATCAAAAATTTTTCTATGGAAATTTTTTTTATCAAAAGTTTTCTATAGAAAATTTTTTTATCAACAATTTTTCTATAGAACATTTTTTATCAAAAATTTTTCTATAGAAAATTTTTTATCAAAAATTTTTCTATAGAAAATTTTTTATCAAAAATTTTTCTATAGAAAACTTTTTTATCAAAAATTTTTCTATAGAAAACTTTTTTATCAAAAATTTTTCTATAGAAAATTTTTCTATCAAAAATTTTTCTATTGAAAATTTTTTTATCAAAAATTTTTCTATAGAAAATTTTTCATCAAAAATTTTTCTATAAAAAATTTTTCGATCAAAAATTTTTCTATAGAAAATTTTTTTATCAAAAATGTTTCTATGGAATTTTTTTTATCAAAAGTTTTCTATAGAAAATTTGTTTATCAAAAATTGTTTCTATAGAAAAGTTTTTTGATCAAAAATTTTTCTATAGAAAATTTTTTTATCAAAAATTTTTCTATAGAAAATGTTTTTATCCAAAATTTTTCTATAGAAAATTTTTTTATCAAAAATTTTTCTATAGAAAATTTTTTTATCAAAAATTTTTTTATCAAAAATTTTTCTATAGAAAATTTTTTTATCAAAAATTTTTCTATAGAAAATTTTTTTATCAAAAATTTTTCTATGTAATATTTTTCTCTAGAAAATTTTTTTATCAATAATTTTTCTATAGAAAATTTTCTTACAAAAATTTTTCTAAAGAAATTTTATCAAAAATTTATCTATGAAAAATTTTTTATCAAAAATTTTTCTATAAAAATTTTTTTCATCAAAAATTTTTACAGACAAATTTTCTATAAAATCTTAGTTTTTATCGAACAATTTTCCAAAGAAAAATATTTTTACTAAAAATTTTTCTATAAAAAAAAATGTTGAATGATCGAAAATATCCACAAAATCTAAAATTGTTTAATATTAGATTTTTTTTCTGTTTTGAAAAATATTCCCAATATTTACAAAAATATTCCCAATATTTACAAAAATAATAGTGTCGTGCCAACAATGTTCGAGATTATATTTCTTTGTTCTCTCGAGCCGTGTATTTTGTTGCTATAAATTGGATTCTGATTAGTTTCTTGCCTATGTTGTTGTTGTCTTTTCTTTAACAAAGCGGCACCAACCAACTCTGTTAACATTCAAATTCCAACTCAAGGATTTAAATACTCATTTTCACGACTTTTAATAATGATCGTGGTATTTACGAAAATTAAAAATATACATCGGCTACTGGTGGTATGAGCTGCCTACTTCTGCTTACGAGCATTCAACTCAGAGGTCGTTTGTTAAGTGTTGTTATAAAATGGATATCAACGGATTCCAATTTTTATCCTATATTTACAAACTGTTAAGGTCAAAGGTCGAGCTTATTTTAAAATTTCATGTGCTTCGCTCTTGTACGCATATTCTCTAATTTCGTAGGCCTACCTTTAAAAGATTTTCTCCTACTTCTTCTTTCCAGCGAAGTTTCGGAGTTCCTTGGGGATCATTTTCGAAAACTTTTCTTGCTGGAGTATTTTCGTCTATTCGCACAAGATATCAAAGATTTTTCGTAGAATCATCCTCTTAAAAACTCCAAGAATAGCTTCATCTGCCTGTGCACCATATAATAACAAGGGTAGTATAAGGTGGTATTTAAATCTATGATAGCTCATTCAAAGATCTTAACTCTCTGACAATGGTTTGCGGGATTCAGTCATGGAAGTAGTTCACTAAAGAAAATAATAATAAATAATTGTAATAAATTGGGATCTTAGTGCAATACACTACAATAAAACTTTTTAATTAAATACATTCGTTCAAGTCTTCCAAAATTGAAATCCATTGATTTTCTACTTGAACTAATGTCGCAATAATGTCACTTGACTAGTCGTAAGATATTAAAAGGACCAGCCTATATTCAATATTGAATGAACTTTTGGCGTTAGATCCCATATAATTTGATAATTACTTTTTTATAAGGCATCGTGAAAGGTAAAGAGTCATGGATCTAAGCATATGAGCCCAAAAATTAATAGCAGTCTGGGTCTTTCAAGATATTTAAAACTTAACAATAGTCTTTCGGGCTCGAAGCACTTTAAAGCTAATTATCACCTGTTTTTTTTTCGGACAAATTGTCCCATTTTCAATCGTACAATTAGTAGAATGTGAAACGATCACTTTTAAGTGAAAGACAACCTCTTTCTTCCCAGAAGTCTTCGGAGAAATAAGAAAATTCAAACTCCAAAGACATTCCCCATGACGATAGTGTGAGAATACATCGGCTTCGAGCATTCTCCATGACCACACATGGTCTTAGACAACAGCACGAAAACTGACTTATTAACTCAATGTTTTTCGTGCTGTTGTCTTAGACGATGTGTGGTTATGGAGAATGCTCGAAGCCGATGTATGCTCACACTATCGTGATGGGGAATGCCTTTGGCGTTTGAATTTTCTTATTTCTCCAAAGACTACTGGGAAGTAATCATTTAAAAGTAATCGTTCCATGTCCTACCAATTGTACGATTAAAATTAGAACAATTTTACCGATGATACCCCATATCGAAACACAAAATGCAACCCTATCTTAATATAACAAAAATTTAATAGACATTATTTTACAAATATCTTTAAAATATGATTTTTTTGTAACTTTATATCTTTTTGCACACAAATTTTTATAAATTTCCGCTTTAGATTTCCAAAGAATTCTGAAAACTTAATCATCAATTTATGCAGAAAATCCAAGAAAACATAAAAATCATAAAGATTCGAAAAAAAACAAAATAAAAAAATTTAACAACACAAAATTATTGAGGAGGTCAGTTCGGCATAAATACCAAAATGATCTTAAAGAACGAACAAATTGAATACAAAAGAAACAAAAAATTCAAAACAAAAATTCTACAAAGCAAAAGCGTATCAAAAAAAAGAATGGCTCAGTTTTTTTTATATAAATTTTTTACACATTTTTTTTCCATTTCTTAAATTTTTTATAAAAATTTTTTTTGAAAGAATTCCCGGTCAGTTTTTTCTTGTGCCAGCGAGTAAAAGTAAATTTTGATGAGACAAAGCAAATGGAATTTTTATGAAAAAAAAAAAACAAAAATCATAACAAAGGCAACATATATTTTGTCCATTGCTGCGTTCGTTGCCATGACCACAAAGAGTTACCAGCAGCCCTTTAAACTTTTAAGTCTCTACATGGGCTATAGCGAAGTTATGGTTACATCACACACTCTCTTACAAACGCCCTGAAACAGGGATTGAGTGAATGAGTGGCTGACGAATGGCTGAATGGACAGACGGACGCATGCATGTATGGATGTTCTAAAATAAATGGTGACGCCAAAAGTACAATGGCTTTGGCATTGTTTGTGCATTTTGATTGCCCTACTTAGAGTATTATAAGTTTTGAAGAGCTTTTGTTATTATCTCAACAAAAGCCTTAACGAAATTTATTAAGAAGCTTAATTTAAAGAGATTTATATAGACATATTTTCGCGAAAAAAGCTTTCAGCAAACTTATTCCCATCCAACAAAAAAGCTAAGTTTTTGTAAAACTGCTTTGACAGAAATAAAGCTTTTCAACATACTCTTAAATTTTTCAACGAAAGTTTTTCATAATAACAATTCTTCAATAAAAGCTTATGTGGGGTTTATAAAACTCAAGCGGCTGACGATTGAGTGAAATTTACATGTGTTTTGTTATTGTAACAAAAACAAAATACATGTGAATTTTACTTAATCGTCAGCCGCTTGAGTTATATAAACCCTACATTAGTGTTTCTTAAAAAAATATTAAAAGCTATAAAAATTCAGCAAAGTATTGATATATATATGTATGTATGATTTTTAAAAGCTTTCAACCATATCAGTTTTTATAGAAAATACTTCTACCCATTAAAAGCTTGTAATTAAAATGGTTTATATAACTCAAGCGGCTGATGATTGAGTGAAATTTACATGTGTTTTTTTATTGCAACAAAAACAAAATACATGTGAATTTCACTCAATCGGCAGCCGCTTGAGTTATATAAACCCCACATTAGTTTTTCTTAAAGAAATATTAAAAGCTATACAAATTTAGCAAAGTATTGATATATGTATGTATGCATGTATGTATATATCAGTTTTTATAGAAAATACTTGTACCCATTAAAAGCTTTTAATTAAAATTATATATTTTTTTAAGTTTTCAATTACATCAGTTTAAAAAAAAATCCATCTGCCCAATAAAAGCTTTTGATAAAAAGGTTGGGAAAAGTATTGATATATGTATATAAAGGGATCACAAGCTTTCAATCACATCAGTTTTCATACAAAATCCATTTGCTTAATAAAAGCTTCTGATAAAAAATTTTAGGAAAGTATTTATAAATTTATAAGATTCAAAAGCTTTCAAACATATCAAGCTTTAAATCCATCTGTTAAATAAAAGCTTGTGATCTGAAAAATAAGAAAATTATCCTGTTTTTTAATACAAAATTCAACTGTTTAATAAAAGCTTCTGTTTAAAGCTTTTCATCTTAGCGAAAGCTTCTGACAATAATATTTAGAAAAACGTCTATCTATTAATTTATGAAATATATAATCATTTTATTAAAAAATCTTTTCATTTACTCTAAAGTTTAAAAGTAAAAATATTCAAGTTTTAAAAGCTTTTAGACCAAATCCATCTTTTTATGAAAAAGATTGTGGTGAAATTATTTTAAAAATACTCAAAAAATTAGTCATATAATAATTTATATGAAAGCGTATTTTCAATAAATTTGAAAAGCTTCAAGAAACTTCTTCATAAAAAAACAAGCATTTTGCAAATAAATTATTTATAAAAAATTCAAAAATATGTCCCCTGTTGCTAACAAATGGTTTTCACTTAAAGCTTTGATTGTTAAATAGACACAACATTTTTTTAAAAGCTTTTAACTATAATTGTATTTCAATATCTAACTTTCTCGATATTAAGGGTTTTTCTTACTTTTCCATTTTATTTCATTAAACAAATTTTTTTATTAAAAAGTTTAACAGAAAGCTCTTGAATAAAAAAATATATTCTAAAACAAGCTTTTTAAAAAAATATATTCCAAAAAAGCTTTTTACTGAAATAAAAAAAAAGATCAACCGAAAGCTCTTTAATAAAAACTGTATTCTATAAAAAAAGGATTTTTACTAAATTAAACAAAAAAAGGTCTCGTTTATATTTTTTCATCGCATACATATTTTTTAAGCTCCTTGAAAGTTAACTTCATTCACCTATTGTTTAAAACAAGAAAAAGCTACATTTTTCTAAAAAGCTTTTTTCAAATATTTCAATTCACTATAAAATAATTTTTGATATTAAGCTTTTCTATAATTTGATAATCAAAGTTAATAAAATTAGCTTTATTTGCAGTACGAAAGCTGTTTTATGAAATATGTTTGTATTGCAAGTAAAAGCTTTTTAATAAAACAACATTTTTATGAAAGATGATTTAGCAAAACTGCTTCTTAAAAAGCTTTATTTTACCAAAATGAAATTATTTTTTTGCGTGTGCTTGCGCTATTGTCAAAAATTATTTTTAAAAAAGCTTTTAGCATTAACTTTTAAATTTTATTCAAGAGGTTATTTTTGGCATATAAAGCTTTTTAAAAAATATTCAAAAACTATTTTTAATATATAAGCTTTAACTTTAAAGCTTTTTGGTAAATTGAAAGTTTTCTTGAACTTAATTTTTAAATAAAGGTTTTTGGACAAAACCTTAAAAGCTCTTATTTTTCATTATATTAAAAATTTGTTGCAAAAGTTAGATGTTTTTACAAAAAATGTAATTCACAATTATTTCTTTTGCCACAAAAAGCTTTTGTCAAAAAGATTTTAAGAAAAACTTAATTTTCAATATAAAGCTTTAATTAAAACAAATGCTTTTTTATCAACAGAAAGTTTTTTTAAATACTAACTTGAAATTAACTTCTAAATAAAGACTTTTAGATAAAAACTTGAAAGCTTTCATTTTTTTTTTTTAGTTGTTATAATATTTTAGCTTAAGGGCTTCAAAGTTCGTTGCATTTCTATTAAATTTTTTACTCTTTTGTTGGTTAATTTGATAGTTCTTCACAGCATCATCACAAACATAACAGACCAGAGCTTCATCAGTGCATCTTCACTCATCACAATTCTGATGAAACTTAAAGAGCCACAACATGAAATCGACCAAAACCAAAGCTTATTGTATTGGAAATGATGATAATAAAGATAAAAATGCCGGTTCTTAAAGGAATTGGAATTGGCCGGTACTGACCCTTTCAAATATTTTCAATAAAACACTTATGTTTTTTATATACATATATTTTTTTAATAAAAGCTTTCATCATAATTTTTTTTTCAAAATGTGGAAAATATTTTTTATTACACTTTATTCCCTGAAAATTCTCTTTAACCCAATATAATGGGTTGGCTAATTTTTAATAGCTTTTAATTTTTATTAAGACTTTTTTCTTCTTTTTACTTTTTAATGCTGACACACCAGCTTTAACAGCTGCTCATTCATTTAATATTTGAAATTTCAAGCTCGAAAGAAATTTTTTTTTAGAACTAGAGGCGAAGTTTTATTTTATGTATTACACCTAGTTAAAAACTTGTTTTATTATTAAGCTTTAAAAGATAATAGAAACAAAATAAGACACAAATAAAAAATACACACTATAATTTAATTACGCCATTTATGTATCATCAGTGAATAATCCCTAAGGAGCTTAAGTGACCAACATAAGGCACGCAATGTTTAAAGAGGCTACAAAAACAGTTGAGGTAAAGAGTGCTCTAAATAAAATTTGTAGTTGGATTTTCTTAAATAAAAATCAAACATTTTAATATAAAAACTTTACAAAATACGCAAATATAATGACATATTATACAAAATCATTTAGCATTAAAATGTTAACTTAGTAGGGTTTTGCAAAATTATCGACTTTTTTCGGAAACCCTTACATTAAAGATTTTACAGTTGCTTCTGATATCTTTTTGGAGCATGTGTTCCACCTGCGCTTAAAATCGGACATGTTCTTGGAAATCTTTCCTGTGTTCTTCAATTCCTTTTTTACCAGAGCCCAATACCTTTCCACAGGCCGAAGTTCTGGACAGTTAGGTGGACTTGCCTCTCGTGGTACAAAAATGACATTATTCTTTGAGTACCACTCAAGTGCCTTTTTTCCATAATGGCATGATGCCAAATCGGGCCAAAAAAATGTAGTCACTCTGTGCTCTCTTAAAAAGGGTAACAACCGTTTTTGTAGGCACTCCTTTATATAAATTTCTGTGTTTATTGTGCCAGATGCCACAAATACTTTACTTCTTTTGCCACAACTGCAAATAGCTTGCCACACGAGAAACTTCTTAGGGAATTTTGTTTGTTTTTTTGTGCGAAACTCTTGCCGAACATTGCCCCGTTTATCAGCAACATAAAAATCTTGACCAGGAAGTTAAGAAAAGTCTGCCAGCACGTATGTTTCATCATACATCACACAACAGGTGTATTTTTTTATAAAATCAGACTTCAATTTTTTCGCTCGTTTTTATGCTTCTAAGTTCTTTATAGCATTGCGATCTGGAACCTTTTGGACTTTGTATGTCTTCAGTCCAGCATAAGCTTTGACTCTATGTGCAAAATTCGTAGAACATTTCAACGTACGAGCTGCTTTCTTAAAGAAGTGTTAGGCGCTCTTCGAAAGAGTCGCTCGACTTCTTTTGCCTTACCAATATCTGTAGGACCTTTTTTCCTCCCTGATCCAGGTTTTCTTTCAATGCTCAGGTTTTCCTTATACCGTCTGATGGCATTAGAAACCGTTCGAGGGTCAACTTTCAAATTTTTAGCTATTTTTTTAAAAGTTCATGACGGATTTTTTTGAAAAGTTTTAATTATATTTTCACGAACTTTTTTTTCGCAGTCCATTTTGATTGAAATAACTATTGAAAATTAATAATTTCTAAAATAATAGTATCTGACATATCTATAGAAACCAATTTGATCAAAAAATAAATTATTTCTTGCACTATGGATAAATTTTGTCTAAAATAGTAAATGCATATTTTTTTTAGAACACTCTTTATTATCTGTTAAGAAAAGCTTTCAGATGGTACATACTTGTAAACATTCCAAGCTTTTTAGTGAAATAGTCAGAAACTTGTAACAAAAACTTTTCTGGACCGAGAACATATCAAAAACGTTTAAAAGCTCATATTTTCTTTAAAGGCTATTAAAAGCAATCATTTAGCTACTATGTAAATTTTTAAAAAAGTTTACCACTTAAAGCTTTTTGCAAAAGCTTTTTCTTGAAAGTTTTTTCTCGAAAGCTTTTAGATTGTAAAATATATTATCGTAATTTTTTCACACTTTTTTGCTTAAGCTTTTCACCAATTAAAATGAAACAGTAAACAATTCCTACATGTTATAACTCCTAACACCCCTAAGCTTTACTGGTTGCTCCTTCTCTGCTTTATGGATAGCTATGAACTCATAATGTTATTCTTCCCCTCAAAGTATCTTAATGCACATATTTGTAGCTGTTTTTTTTGCGTGTGATTGCGCTATAATGATTTCATAAAAGTGTTTTTAAGTTATGCGTCAGCAGTTTGTTGTTTTGTGCAACATTTAAAATACTTTATGCATGATACGATTAATATTAACGATTGTGTTTAGACGTAATAGAAATGTTTTATGCATCAAGCGTTACTTGATTCAAGAAGAAAATCGACAACAAAAAAACAAGATGTTGGCTTACAAACACTGCTCCCTCATATAAAGATTACGGCAGCTGAAAAGATTCAAACATATGAAGTCAAAGTGTTGTATTCTATTGGGTTTTTATTAACAAAACTTAGTTTCAAAAAAAGCTTTTTTAGGCATAACAAAAACTTATCCATCATATAAAGTCTAAAGCTCTGCAAAAGTTAAAAGCTTAAAAGCCCTGAAAAGTTTTTGGTTTTATCAACAAAACTTAACTTTATAAAAGCTTTTTAAAGATAGCAAGTTTTATTTTATAAAGCTTTTATACTTTATAATGCCTGGCCTACGAAATTGCAGAATATGCACAATATCGAAATGCATGGAATTCTAAAAAAGTTCAGCTTTACCCTAACAATTTGTAAAAAAGGCCATTTAAGTAAGTAAGTTTATACTTAATAAAGCTTTACACCTTTATACAACACTTTTGTGAAACTTTGAATTTTTTAGCCACAAAGTTTCAAAATCTTTTATAAAATTTGTAAATAGAGAAACATAGATTTTAACAAAAATTGAAATAATAAATGTTTTAAAAGCTTTTACATCAAAGCACTGTTTCGTACCTAAAATGTGTCCCAATTAATTTTTATTTTTTGCAAAAATTAATTTTATAAAAAAAACAAGTAAGAAAGCGCTATAGTCGGTCAAGCCGACCATACGATACCCTTCACCACTAAGGTCAAAGGTGTTATTTTTCCTGTGTAAAGACAAATATTTGCTAAATTTTGCCATCATACAAAAATTTTCTCAAAACTTATATATTCAACCTGTTTCCGTCATTTGAACTTATATGAGAGCTAGGGTCAAATGTGGACCGATTATCTCGAAATTTGGCAGATTGATTACAGTTGTTACAAAAATTATGTATGCTAAAAATAGACTCAAAATTTCCATTATCTTTAGATTTACGAGCGTTTTAGTGATTTTTTGTCTCATTTAGTGCGTTTTTAAAGAAGAATTTGTATGGGAGCTATGGTCAAATGTGAACCGATTTCAACAAAATTTGGTACAGTGATTTTAGTTGACATAAGCAGTATTTGTTTTAAATTTCATGAAAAAATATTGATTTTTGAGGCCAATATAGCAATTCCGGAAAGTGGGACCTATGGGAGGTACAATAAATAATGGACCGATTTTGACCAATTTCAATAGCCATAGTCCCATTATCAAAAATGATCTGTGCCAAATTTCATCAAATTATCTTTAGAATTGCGACCTGTAGTTTGATTACAAGGTTTACATGGGGGTCCAGCCGTCCAGCCAGCCAGACGGACGGACGGACATCGCTAAATCGACTCAGAAAGTGTTTCTAAGCCTATTGGTATACTAAAAGGTGGGTCTAAGACAAATATTTCTATGCGTTACAAACATCAGCACAAACTTATAATACCCTTTCCACCTATGGTGGTGAAGGGTATAAAAACGAAACTAAAAGTTGTTTCTTGGAAAGCTTTTATAAAAACGACTTATAGAAATTAATAAAAAAATAACGATTTTGAAAAATCATATATTTCATACTTAAACAATTTCCTAGTCCAATTTAAAAAAAAAAATCCGGAAGGAAATTCTTCTTTTCTAAAAACAATTTTTTTATTTTTAAAGTACTTAGAAGCTTTTTTTAAATAAATGCTTCATAGAGCTTTTTCATAGATAACAATGTTTGTCACACTTTTCGTAAATTAAAATATGCTATAAACTGACATAAAAAAATAAATAATTTTAACAGAAAATCTTTTGCTAAAAAAAAAAAAACTTAATCAAAACAAAGTCAATTACTCTAAGCTTTTTACGAAAAGCTTTTAGTAGAAAATAAAAAATTTTACCTAGAAAGCTTGTTACAAAAGATTCATTGAGCAGAAAGCTTTTGCTAAAAAAATATTTAAAAAAGCTTTCTTAAAATAATGTGTTAAGACTATTTATTAAAATTTAAGAATTACTCTGAACTTTTTACGAAAAGCTTTTAGTAGTAAATAAAAAATTGTATATCGAAAGCTTGTTACAAAAGTTTCATTAAGCGAAAAAGCTTTCTCAAAAAAAGTCAAGCTTTTAGTAGAAAATAAAAAATTGTACATAGAAAGCTTGTTACAAAAGATTCATTTAGTTTAAAAAGTTCTTGTTTAAAATAAGAAATCGTTTTTATATAAATTTAAATAAATCAATAGATTATTCAAAAAAGCTTTTATATAAAAATTCTAAAACTATATATTCCTAAAGTTTTTAAGAAAAACATATTTTTAAGCAATTTTTATTTTTTTTCCTTTTTTATACAAACATTTACTGAATTTTCCTGAAAAAGCTTTTATAAATGAAATGTAAATTTTTTTTCTAAAATTAATTAGATTTATCCATTTCGGAACTAATTGTACAAAATGTGAAAAAAAGCTTTCTCAAAGCAATAATATTAAGAAGTATTGCTACAGAAATTTTAAGCTTTTAAGAAATTTTTACAAAATTTTTGAAAATTTGTATATTTCTTTTCACAAAAAGCTTTTTCGAAGGAAAAAAACAAATTTGAAAATTAATATATTTTTTTTCACAAAAAGCTTTTTCATAGAAAATAAAATATTCTTTTACATACATATTTCTACAAAAGCTTTATATAAATATTTTTTTTTTTTCAAATCTTATTTCTCAAAAACAGCTTTTAAAGCAAACTTTGATATTAATCAAATGAAATGCGTTAAGAAAAATATAAGATTTCTTTTTACTATTAAAGCTTCTTAAAGCTTTTCGTTTTATTATTTTCAAAAAGTTTCCTTTTTAAGGAAAATTCAATTTCTTTAGCTTTCTTCTATTAAAACTTTCTAAAAATTATATAAAAAATATTAATTTAATACAAATATAATGAACTTAGAAAAGCTTTTCCTTGTAATAAAAGGTCATTCGAAGGAACTTTGACTTTTATAGTTTTTAAGAATATAAAATTTTAAGATGAATTTGATTTTTTCCTTTTCAAAATTAATTGTACAAAATTTTACAAAAAAAAATTTTGGTAATAAAAAGCTTTTCTAACAATTTTTATTTAATGTTGTTTATTTTTGGTCAAAGCTCTTTTTTAAGTTACTAAAAATCCTTCTCTGTATTAAAAATTGTCCCCTTTACAAAAAAAAACTTTTTTAAGGGAATAAAGTTAAGTATAAAATCTTGTGTTCCTAAAAGCTTTATAAAAACGATTCTCAAAATATGATTTGTAAAATAAAATGTTCTTGAAAAATAAAATCTTAAATACCAAAAGAAAATAAGAAGCTTTAAAACAAGTAAGAGTGGTATATTCGGCTTTGCCGAATCTTGGATACCCTTCACCAATGGTGCTGCAAAAGTACTTAATGTAATTCCTAGCAAAATTTGGTTATACTAGTATTATATGCAAAGAGTCTTTAAAATTAAGAGTCGGAAAAAGAAAAGCTTTTCGGTGGCGTCATCATCTAGGATAGTTATGCACCCAAAGGTTAGGTTGGGCAGGTGGCTAATGTCTAGGGAAGCTTCACTTGGGTTCTAAAGTGGTCCCTTTGTGAAAGATAATGATTACTAGACTACAAGTAGAGAATACATATTTAAGCCAGCCAGTAGCTTCGAAATAAAATATACACATATTTTACGAACATTTAATAAAGTTCGATAGACCAGATAAACCATGCAGAAAAGATGCTTCAAAATGTAGATGCCCTTACATTTGCAATAGCACATCGATTTGATGAAGTTTAAGTATTCTGGCATGCAACCCAAAAACGCTGTGCCCAGTGAGGGTTGTGCACTTTAATTCGTACGAATTATCCAACTAGTAAAAGTTCTTGATTAGTTATGTAAAACTCTGAAGTTAGCGGACTGATTTAGGTCAAAGCTTTAATAATGATTGTCAATGTATACAAGCCTTAAAATTAAAGGGTATACACTCTTAGTTTTAGATACATACGTGAAATATATAGCTTTTGAATGGATGGTTATCAGCTTTGTCGGAAAAGTTTACTTATTAATTTGAAGTTAGTTAATTAATTAAAATGAACACTTCATCAATAATATTTGGGATGTATAGTTCTTTCGATCTGTCCGATGGATGTTTGGAAAGTTTTGCTCTAGTTCTTTGTGCAATTTTAATGTGATTTAATTTATCAGCATTAGATCGATTTCCGGTCGGGTTTATATGGGAGATTTCACTAAATGTGAATAGAGCTCGCCCATTTTCAATATCGAACTTTTCAAGAGATCAGAAATACTTTTGTCAAATGTTGTCCCTCTAGAAAGTTTATTTTAGGCGCTATTGTCCTGAATATCAATATTGTACAACGTCTTTATACTAAATGTCATCATCGTATCTATTATAATTTGTCATTTATTAGCTACTAAGAGATTGCCTTAGGCGAAGTTATATGGGATCAATTGTCAAACGTGAACGGATTTCTCCCAATTGCAATTAAAAAATTTAAATTTTTGTTGATATGTGAGATACTTACATACATATGTAGGTTTTGAACGGATATCATGTAATTAGCTGCATTTTTGTACTTCCTAGGAAGATTACCTATAATTTGATATATAATACATTCTCAAATGTTATCATAATGTTCAAAAGTCAGACACAAAATTAAGATAAATGCAGTGTGTCTGTCTGCTAAAACCAGATTTGTGGAGCTCCTGAATTGTCCCACCCTGAATTTCAACATTGTCGATCAAAACACCATCGCTTAAACGCTAAATTATATCTACCACAAATTACAGAATGCATCAGGATTTAGATAATCCCCTGCGAAGGACGCTATTAAACTTCATCAAAATAAACATCTGAGATATCGACAAAACAGGAGCTCCAAAAACTTGACTACAACAGAAAAAAGGACAGACAGGTAGACGGACGGACATGTAGACGGACGGACAAACAAACAGACGGACGGACAGACGGACGGAGGTCGCGAAATCGATTCTTGTGCCGATTCTGAGTTGATCGGTACAATTTGAATGGTATTCATAATCAGATTTGTGGAGTATATATATCAGATTTTAGAAAATCCTCCCATAAAGAACGATGTCAAATTTCATCACAATCGGTCCATAAACACCTGAGATATCGCTGAAACAATACTTACAAAATGTAAACAAAATTTCTTAGACACGTACTTTGGGCAATTTGCTGTACATCAAATGTAGTGTTATTGCGATATCTCAATTCTTTACGGACCGCTTTTGATAAAATTTAATAACGTGGGGGAATTTCCTAAAATCTGATATAAAATTTATGTAGGTCCGTACTAAAGGAGGATAGTTTTTCCTATTTCTGCATTTAATTTTTTCAACAAACATTCTCTAATGTGTACTTTGGGCAATTTGCGATACATCAAATTCAGTGTTTTGGCGATATCTCAGTTGTTTATGGACCGATTTTGATAAAATTTTACAGAGTGGTTTGGGAAAATATTTCCTATAATCTGATATATAACATATTATCACATGTACACCAGGAGTATCTTTTTTCTCTTGTTATTTAAAAGTGTGTTTCAATCAAAAATTTTAAAATTTTCGTCTAATTTTTGGTATTTTTTCGATATTTTCGGTGTTTATAAACCGATTTTAATGAAATTTAATAGCGTTCATTGCGGGAGAATTTCCTAAAATCTGATATATAATTTATGTAAGTCCATCCTCCAGGAGCTTCAGAAACTTGATTTCAACAGACAGACAGACAGACGGACGGACAGACAGACAGACAGACAGACAGACGGACATCGCTTAATCGATTCTCCTCCCGATTCTGAGTCGATCGGTATAATTTTTATGGGGTCTACGATCACTAATAAAAAAATTACAAACGGAATCACAAACTTATAATACCCTTTCACCTATTGGTGAAGGGTATAAAAAGCTCCGATTTATTGCATTTCAAACATATTTTTAAGCTTTTTTGTAAGTTTTATTAAAAGAATATAAATTCCAACAAAATATTTATAATAATTTAATAAAGAAAAAAGCTTTTTTATAAAAAAGCTAAAAAAAAGTCCTAGAAAAAACTTTTCAGTGGAAAAATCTTAATAATTTCATATTTCAATCTTAAATTTTATCAGTCATTATATTTAAAATTTTGCTATCAGTTCATTCGCAAAATTTCCATAAAAGTTCAATGACTTCTGATAGTTTTTCATGTTTTTTGCCAATTCTATACGAAAATAATAGCAAAAACTTTATTGATGAGTTGGGATGAGTGGTGGCAAAAATTGAAACACACTGATCTACTACTTGACTTTTTATGTTTTCCAAAAATGCTATTGCCATTAAATTACATGTGTTAATAGAATGTACTACCATAAACCTCTGATAATAAAAATAGGAGCACTTACAATAAATATTAATTTTAAATGAAAATTTAACTGAAGTTCCAAAGTTATCCTACTTTAAAGTTGAAAAAATGCAAAGTCTAATTTTAGACTGTAGGTTATTATAATTTTTTTAACTGATTTACTCTAAATCTTAGAACTTTTAAAATACTTAATATTTTTAATTAAATTTTGCCTGAAATAAACCTAACACATTCAAGTTTTGATAACAAAAGTTTTAATTTCAAAATCTCCATTTTTACCCAAGTTACAAGCTTTTAAAATTGAAAAATGAAGCGAAACTATGACTTTTGAATTTTGGAGTATCTGATAAATTGTAAGTCTTCTTTAACCTTTTCCCCGGACTGTACTCATGCTTAAGTTTACTATTTCATTACTATGTATTAAATAAATGCATAAATGTACAATATGTTTTGAAGTAAGTTTGCAGTAACTTGACTTTTAAGTAGTTTTTCCTTTTAGATTTTTTTTTTTTTTGTTGCCCATTATATAAAGTTTTTTCTGTAGCCGGCTTTTTCGCTGCTGTTGTTATTGTTTTTCTTTTCATATGTTTTTTCCCTGAATATAACAAAATTTTATGGAAAACATAAACAACTTTTTTTTTGTAGCTTTTTAGCAAAACAAAATTCTGATGAATATTAAAAAAAGCAGTTCCAAATAAAAGTGTATTTGTGTAACCCAAAAAAAAAAATAATGGCTAAAAATACAATTCAAGTCCTGTAAGTGCAAAACAAAAAACAAGTGCAAAAATTTCAGAAAATGTAAAAATAAACCAAAGCTCTTAAAAAAGCTTAACAAAACACATCATGTTTTTTTTAGCCATATGCATTAGATGATCTCTTTTTGGAAGGGCTTTAATCTGGTACAAACAAAACTATAATAATCTAGAATTTAGTTAAAGAATTCAAATTAAGGGCTTTAAAAGAATTGCATTGGAAAGCTTTAGAAATGTTATATAATATTTAATTATTCTATTATTTTATCTATGTATCTACTACTCTTCTTATTCTTCCCTAATGCTTATTTTATGCATACAATTCTCATTTAATCGATGTGTGTTAAAGTATAAGAATCATTATAGTAATTTATACACATAATTCTCATTTAGTCCATGTGTTTTTCTGGATTTTGTTGAAACTACTATAGTCTCTTTTCTATATATACAAATGCCTCTTTTGATGGTTATCAAATGCGAAAATATACAATGGAATGGATAGGACTGTATTCCAAAGGTTCTCAATTTCTGGAAATTATAATGCAAAGCACAATTCTGGAAATCGTGACTGATTACCCCTAAAGGAGACATCAAGCCAAATGTTAACGATTTCGGAGTAACGAAAAGTATCAGAAGGGAAATAATGCAAGTTGAATCTTTTTTGAAACTTTCCTCGGACCATTCGCCAACTATCATAACCCTCATAAGCCCGAAGAAGCAGTATCCCCGCCTATAGACGTAGTAATAGCAGGCATAAAAATAAATTGGCTTAAATATAAAAAATATTTTAGCACTCACTGCACAAGGAAACATACCTCTACATACACCGGAAGATTTATGAAAATCTCTCTATTAGACATCTTGAAAACAATCTCAAATAGGCTGCTTAATACGCTACAGTACTCCCCAGTCATATCCCCACACTGGCAATATGCAACATTACCACTCTGGCAGAATCCAGGGATCTTGCGACACAACTCCTAATACAACATGCTTCATTACAACCCCACAACAATCTGCAGTACCAACCGTGAACAAGGTATAATACTAGCCCCCAGACGACACGCTACATTATCCCCCCGGCAACATGTTACACCATTCCCCATACAAAACTCCGCTTCAACCCGCATCAATAGGCCATATTACACCCGCACAACAAGCTTCGCTAATCTCCCGCAACATGCTTTATTATACCTCAATCATCATGCCACTTTAGCCCCCTGACAATATGCTACATCATCCCCCCTACAACACGCTACATTAACCCCCCGCAACATGCTGCATTACCTTCCAGGTTATATGCTGCATAACACCCCAGGCAGCATGCTACCCTACCCCGCCAACGACATGCTACATTACCCACAAGATAATGTGTCATATTACACCCCCACCACAAGCTTTTCTAATCCCCCGCAACAGGCTTCATTACCCCTCAATCATCATGCTACTTTAGCCCCCTGGCAATATTCTACATCCCGTCGGCAATATGCCACATTACACCCCCACAACAAGCTTCGCTAATCCCTCGCAACATGCTTCATTATCCCTTAATCATTATGCTACTTTAGCGCCCTGGCAATATGCTATACATCCCCCCTACAACACGCTACATTAACCCCTAGAAGATATGCTACATAACACCCCCGGCAACATGCTACCCTACCCTGCCAACGGCATGCTACGTTAACCACAAGATAATGTGCTGCATAGTGCCCTAACAACATGCTCACGCAACACCCTACAACATGCTGCATTCCCTTCCCGACAAGTCATTTGCAATATACTCGGATAGAATATAAGGTGATGTCGAACTGCTTTTGTCTGAAAAAAGAAGAGCTCGAAGAGAATGGGGAGTTCATAGATCCCCCAATCTAAAAACAGATTCCGAAATTGCATAAAATCACTTGAATCCCAAAGAGCTGAATCCCTGGAAACTTATCTAAAAGGACTAGATTCGACCCGACAATCGGACTATTCATTATGGCGAGCTGCTAAAAGCTTTAAAAGTCCTATCATTCGAGTGGAGGCTGGAGCGGAGAAAGGGAGGGGACTTACCCCTTTTTGAACAGCAACGTAGAACAACGATTAGGTTTAAAACTCGGAAGGTTATAAAATCTATTCTTGACTTAAACCCTAAAAAAGCACCTGGATTTTACAAAGTGAGCAACAAAATGTTAGGAGCTACCCTTGGTAGCAATAAGAATAATAACATTTATTTTGAATGCTATCTTACATCTAAAATATTGGCCTCTAGAATGGAAGGTTTCATTGATCGCTATGGTTCCTAAGCCAGGTAAAGATCACTCAAAATTAGAGTCCTAATATGTCAAAAGTAGAGTCCTAATATGTCAAAAGTAGAGTCCTAATATGAAAAACTATTGATTAACAAATTAACGCAAATTTTCGGTGAAATCGGATACATTCCCAATCATCAGTTCAGATTTAGAAAAAAGCATATCGATTCTGAGCCGAAGTTTTATTATCATCGTATTTAAGTTTGTACTTTCAAACGATTTCCAAACGTCAAATTATTCTTTCGGGTAGTGCAAATCGTAAGATCGATACAAACAAAGAAGTGTATGTGACACTCAAAATAGTATAGGGATATAAGGATTTTGTTCAGGAGAGCCATTTTAAAGATTTAAATACGTGCATCTTTGGTTCACCATCACTGAGTGTATTGGTATTGGTCTCATTTGAAAGCGACACATCTAATGACGTCAGGAACGTGTTGGTCAACCTTGAAAACGCGCGTAGGTCGTCCCTACTTCTTGTTTTGTGTTGTTTTGGGTAGTAGGTCCCTTTCTCTATGCGCTTTCACATATGTTCAATTGTAGATATTAATCGTTTGCCCAATTAACCCTCTTCCACTGACGTGCTTGTCTAGCAGACACCAACAATAATTCAGTTTTGTTCTGAAATTTATTTTCTGGAAAAACCATGCTTTTAGCTTTGAAATAACTATAAAAACACTAAAAATATTAATTTATACCCAGTTTCACAAACCCGATTTTGGAAAATATAATTAAATAGAATTGTTATCTGTCAGTCTACCACGTCTCAAATTTCTCATGTCAGTTGCAGAGGGTTAAGCATGGACTTTTTGAAGATATCACGAAGATATAAAACTGTTCTGTGGTAGCAAATCATTTTTAAGAAGCCAAACTTTACCTAATATTTTGTAGCATACTTTAGGGAACTTCAAATTATTTATGTTTCCAAAATTTTAATAAAATGTGATATATACACATTTTATGTCCTTATGTTTGCAAAAACATACATTTTAAATGAAACTCTTTTACTTTTGTTCATCTTGTGACATACAAGTATAAAATGTTCTGAACTTTATATGTGTCAAATTATTTAGATAATCCTTAAAGTATGCCACACAAATGCATTACATTCCGAACGATATCAGAAGGGGGTAACAAGGCCCCTGGTCAGATTCAGAGTATTACTGTTTTAAAACAAAACTATTACAGGTTCTTAATATTTCAAAAGTTGAAAACTTTAATATTTCTATAAAAAAATTTTTAACTGTTTTTACTTAAAAGAAGTTTCGCAAGACTTCATTCCTTTGCCTGTCTGACCTTTAATATTTGGAATACATTTCATTATGTTTTCAATACTTTTTCGATTTTTGTTTTTCCCCCTCATATTGTTTGCTCCTATCAAAGTATTTGTAAGTTTTTTTGTTTCCTACCGACATCCATCCCTTTAAAATCGCTAGAGTTGTACTTGTTCCACATACTTATGTCAGGGAGTGGGTACTTACCTTTGGTTGCCTTTGTGGGAACTGTATATGCGCTATATATATATGTACTTTTATGTACATATGTATATCTTTTTTTGCAAAAACAAAAACTTTTGTAAGCCCGAAATAGTGCCTGAAGATGCAACTTGTTCTGAGTTTCAATTTATATGTACATTTACATTTTTCACTCTCAAGTTTTGTTTCAGTTTGATTATTTTTTTTGCTTTTTCATTTGTATTACATTTTTAAATCCTTTTTTTTGGGGGGTAGAAGGTATATCTGTAAGGACTCCTGTTTTCCTGTATGTTTGATGATGATATATCAAGTACTCACATTTTGCATAATTTCATTAATGAATTCCTGAATACATTTTCATTATGATGTACCAAAGCTATCCCATACACAGAGAATGTAAGAATTTAAATTTTATGTAAAAAAAAACTTAAAGCATAATTTTAGGCTTGTTTTTATAATTTTATAATGAAATGTAATAGTTTTGGGGGCATATTCTTGCAGTCGAAACAAAATTAATATGATTTTATAAGAAGTTTTATTGTATACTTTCAGAGGGTTGTATTGTAAACCCTAATTCAAAAACGAACTAGTTATAAAATTGTTAAAGTCTTCTCTTAGGAATTTTGTATAAATTTAATTTATAAGTTTGTCATAAGTTTTCATGAACGACTTTAAAGTTCTGTGACAGAATGTCCAGAAATTTGCCAGAATCTGCTAACATTGCATACTTTAAGGGCTTTCTGGCTAAGGTTACTAAAAAAACAGTTTAAAAAATCTTTCTTACACTTGAATCAAGTTGTTTTACAAATTTTGACATAATGCGATTAATCGATTTTATAGAACCTCCCAAAAATAGGCAACACGTTTTTAAAACTCTTTACTACCGCACATATTGAATGATGTTATTTTGTCAATATGAATCTAAATGCCATTGGATTAAATCGTATTTTTCTCAGTGCATAAAAGTCTCACATTTCAGTTTTTTTGTATTTTTTTTATTTTTGGAAAAAAATCTTTTCTTCCTTTTATATAATTTATTTGGGTGCTTAAATTTGGTTTATTCGAAAGAGTTTGAGATCTGATAAATAAACTAAAAAAAAGTTTTTCTTGCATTAAATAAATATAATTGCAGATTTTTATTTTAATGAGCACTCTTTAGACATGCACAAACTCTTAAGTAAGTTACTCAAAATCTGTGTTTATACAGCATACTTTTGGGCAAAAGTTATAAAACATATTTAAAGCATAATTTTAGGGGGGTTTTGTATTTCATATATTTAAAATTATTAACAAAAATGTTTAAATTAAAAGTTTGCTGCAAAATATAAATTAATTTGATAAACAATTATAAAAAAGAACTTGTTTTAAACAAGATTTTAAAATTTACAATTTTTTTAGAAATTGAAATTAAAAAATTTTTGTTTTTTCAAATATTGGCTATAGACATTTTTTCGCTAGGAAAATCTTAAAAATCAAATTATCCATCTTTTATGAATATTTAAATTTTAGTTTTGGATTTTAAATATTTTAAACCTAAATTTCTTTAAATTGCCCTTAAATCTTATTTTTCAAGAGCTTTTCTTTCTTTCTTAACCCTCTTATATATTTTTCCTAACAGCTTGAGTTTGGTTTTCATTTTTTAGCTTAAATTATGCATAAAAAATTTGATTTAACTTTTTATATTTTATTTTGCTTTTATGGACTTATTGTGCAAAATCTTTAAATGGGGGTTACCTTCATTTGAAATTCATTTATGCTGCAATATAAATACAATATACAGAAGTGTAAATAATATGTGAATGTTAATAAGATTTCAGAAAATAAACAACAATTTCAAATACTGACTCGTTTTCAAACACAGTTGGAAAATGTAGGAGAGAAATCATATTTTGTAATTCTGATATTTATATTTAACATTTTTTGAACGCGGTGACAGAGAAGATATACCCGGTGAGTCACATTCGAACCCATGACACAAGCAGTCTAGCACACTACCCACTGGACTACTGGCCAATGCCAGTAATCTAATTGCCAGACTGACCTAAGCTTAATACATACATAATTTTAACCTATGATAGCTGCCAGGAGCCGAAGACTTTTTGTAATTTTCGTAAATATCACGATCGTTGAATAAACTCGTGAAAATGAGCACAAAAGACATTCAATTGACAAATGGATGTCAAATTACAAAAATACACAAGAAACAAAATCAAATGAAAGAAAAAATTTCGATATAAATTTCGAAATATTTTTCGATAGAATATTTTTCTATAGAAAAAATGTTGATAAAAATATTTCTCTGAAAAATTAACGATAGAAATATTTTTCTATAACAAATTAACTAGAAATATTTGTCTATAGAACAATTAGCAATAGAAATATTTTTCTATGGAAAAGTTAACGATAGAAGTAAAAAAATTTCGATAGAAATATTTTTCTATAGAAAAAATTTTGATAGAAATATTTTTCTATTGAAATATTTTTCATTATTTGGAATTAATTATTCGAACTTTAAATTGAATTAATTGAAAAATTAGGATTAATCAGGCTTGAGTTCATTGTTAATTTTCAAATTATTAATTTGAAAATTTGAAAGTAATAATGTGGAGAAAAACTGAAAAAATTATTTTGAACGCGGCTAGTGGATTGCAATTTCTGTCCCGCCACAGGACGTCATCAGCACTTAGCGCCCTCGACCACAGTCGAGTTATCAAATTGCAGAGATAATCATCAATTTAACTCATTGAGTTTGATCGAACATCACTACGTTTAATTGATTGTGTATTCTCCTATTACTTGTTTTGCTCGATCTTTTCACTTGCCGTTGGCATGTAGAGAAGAACAAGACTTTTTTTTTTTTTTTTGGTTTGATGCTATTTATAGAATAGTAACAGTGTTCACATATGTAAGTAAATTACATGAATGTAAGTGAAAAGATCGAGCAAAACAAGTAATAGGAGAATACGTACATCACTACGTATAAACGTAGTGATGTTCGATCAAACTCAATGAGTTAAATTGATGATTATCTCTGCAATTTGATAACTCGACTGTGGTCGAGGGCGCTAAGTGCTGATGACGTCCTATGGCGGGACAGAAATTGCAATCCACTAGCCGCGTTCAAAATAATTTTTTCAGTTTTTCTCCACATTATTACTTTCAAATTTTCAAATTAATAATTTGAAAATTAAAAATGAACTCAAGCCTGATTAATCCTAATTTTTCAATTAAATATTTTTCTATAGAAAAAATTTCAATAGAATTTTTTTTCTATAGAAAAAATTTCAATAGAATTTTTTTTCTATAGAAAAAATTTCGATAGAATTTTTTTTCTATAGAAAAAATTTCGATAGAAATATTTTTCTATACAAAAAATTTCGATAGAAATATTTTTCTATAGAAAAAATTTCGATAGAAATATTTTTCTATAGAAAAAATTTCGATAGAAATATTTTTCTATAGAAAAAATTTTGATAGAAATATTTTTCTATAGAAAAAATTTCGATAGAAATATTTTTCTATAGAAAAAATTTCGATAGAAATATTTTTCTATAGAATTTTTTTTTCTATAGAAAAAATTTCAATAGAATTTTTTTTCTATAGAAAAAATTTCGATAGAATTTTTTTTCTATAGAAAAAATTTCGATAGAAATATTTTTCTATAGAAAAAATTTCGATAGAAATATTTTTCTATAGAAAAAATTTCGATAGAAATATTTTTCTATAGAAAAAATTTCGATAGAAATATTTTTCTATAGAAAAAATTTCGATAGAAATATTTTTCTATAGAAAAAATTTCGATAGAAATATTTTTCTATAGAAAAAATTTCGATAGAAATATTTTTCTATAGAAAAAATTTCGATAGAAATATTTTTCTATAGAAAAAATTTCGATAGAAATATTTTTCTATAGAAAAAATTTCGATAGAAATATTTTTCTATAGAAAAAATTTCGATAGAAATATTTTTCTATAGAAAAAATTTCGATAGAAATATTTTTCTATAGAAAAAATTTCGATAGAAATATTTTTCTATAGAAAAAATTTCGATAGAAATATTTTTCTATAGAAAAAATTTCGATAGAAATATTTTTCTATAGAAAAAATTTCGATAGAAATATTTTTCTATAGAAAAAATTTCGATAGAAATATTTTTCTATAGAAAAAATTTCGATAGAAATATTTTTCTATAGAAAAAATTTCGATAGAAATATTTTTCTATAGAAAAAATTTCGATAGAAATATTTTTCTATAGAAAAAATTTCGATAGAAATATTTTTCTATAGAAAAAATTTCGATAGAAATATTTTTCTATAGAAAAAATTTCGATAGAAATATTTTTCTATAGAAAAAATTTCGATAGAAATATTTTTCTATAGAAAAAATTTCGATAGAAATATTTTTCTATAGAAAAAATTTCGATAGAAATATTTTTCTATAGAAAAAATTTCGATAGAAATATTTTTCTATAGAAAAAATTTCGATAGAAATATTTTTCTATAGAAAAAATTTCGATAGAAATATTTTTCTATAGAAAAAATTTCGATAGAAATATTTTTCTATAGAAAAAATTTCGATAGAAATATTTTTCTATAGAAAAAAATTCGATAGAAATATTTTTCTATAGAAAAAAATTCGATAGAAATATTTTTCTATAGAAAAAATTTCGATAGAATTATTTTTCTATAGAAAAAATTTCGATAGAAATATTTTTCTATAGAAAAAATTTCGATAGAAATATTTTTCTATAGAAAAAATTTCGATAGAAAAAATTTCGATAGAAATATTTTTCTATAGAAAAAATTTCGATAGAAAAAATTTCGATAGAAATATTTTTCTATAGAAAAAATTTCGATAGAAAAAATTTCGATAGAAATATTTTTCTATAGAAAAAATTTCGATAGAAATATTTTTCTATAGAAAAAATTTTGATAGAGATATTTTTTTATAGAAAAATTAACGATAAAAATATTTTTCCATAGAAAAATTTTGCGATAGAAATATTTTTCTATAGAAAAATTTTGCGATAGAAATATTTTTCTATAGACAAATTTTGCGATAGAAATATTTTTCTATAGACAAATTTTGCGATAGAAATATTTTTCTATAGAAAAATTTTGCGATAGAAATATTTTTCTATAGAAAAATTTTGCGATAGAAATATTTTTCTAAAGAAAAATTTTGCGATAGAAATATTTTTCTATAGAAAAATTTTGCGATAGAAATATTTTTCTATAGACAAATTTTGCGATAGAAATATTTTTCGATAGAAAAATTTTCTGTAGAAATATTTTTCTATAGAAAAATTTTCTGTATAAATATTTTTCTATAGAAAAATTGTCTGTAGAAATATTTTGCTATAGAAAAATTTTCTGTAGAATAATTTTTCTATAGAAACATTTTCTGTAGAAATATTTTTCAAAAAAAAATTTCTGTAGAAATATTTTGCTATAGAAAAATTTTCTGTAGAAATATTTTTCTATAGAAAAATTTTCTGTTGAAATATTTTTCTATAGAAAAATTTTCTGTAGAAATATTTTTTTATAGAAAAATTTTCTGTAGAAATATTTTTCTATAGAAAAATTTTCTGTAGAAATATTTTTCTATAGAAAAATTTTCTGTAGAAATATTTTTCTATAGAAAAATTTTCTGTAGAAATATTTTTCTATAGAAAAATTTTCTGTAGAAATATTTTTCTATAGAAAAATTTTCGTTAGAAATATTTTTCTATAAAAAAATTTTCGTTAAAAAGTTTTTAATAAATATTTTAATAATATGTTATGATGAAAGTGTTTTTATTTGAAACGCCTAAAAGTATTCTACATGATATCATAAATTTTCCTTTGTATCATTAAACTTGATTCGTTCTCAGTAAATAGCAAAAATATTTAAATTTTCTTTGCCATAACTTTTGCATTAGATCTTAAAGAAGAAATTTTTCAAACTATTTTTTCTTCTTTCTTAGGGATATGGCATTTTCCAATTGAGTAGCTCCACTTATAAGCCCATATATAAAATAATCTAAATAAAGGGAGTTAAATTACAAAACAGAATATGAAGTCCTGAATTTAATATTACTCTCGGTCATATACGTTTTACTGCCTTTTTATTAACAACAACAAAAAAAGAAGGAAAATGGCAGAAAAATGTCAATAACCTGTAAGAAAATGAAATGAGATAACTTCAAACACAGTTTTTTTTTTTTTTTGCAAAGACCCCAGTTTTTATTTAAATATATGTTGAGAATGTTAAACATTTAACCCTATATATCATAGAATTGATATAACAATATATACTTGATATTTTTTATATATAACATGAGTAACATTTGAGCTTTTCTACACAACAATATGATATTACAAAGTGAACATAAATATTTTGTAGAACTTTTGCAAGACATATAATTTACATTATGTTTTCCTGCTGCTAAAATATAACATACAAACTCTAAATTATATTTTAAGGGGGTATAATTTCAAGACAGTGCTGCCTACTTTAGGGGGAGTTAATTTACAAAAACTGCTGCTTACTTGGGGGGTGATAATTTTCAGAGAGTGTTGCCTACTTTAGGGGGGAACTTAAACAAAAACTGCTGCTAGCTTAGACTAGATGACATTTGGAATTTTTTAAATATTTCATGCAAATACTAAGAAGTGTTTTATTTAAAATACTAGATTCCCTCAATAGCCCTACGACAAAAATCTCCATATTGTAAAGATAGTTTAAAAATAAATCATTTGCTTAAAACTATAGCATACATTAAGCTGCTTATCTGAAATGCAAAAAAAGAGATAGAATTTCTCTATTCCTTTTTTATAAATTCTCAACATTTTCAAATTTTAAAAAAAAATACTTTTTTACTATAATTTTAGCTATAGGGTTCCAAATCTTGTAAATATCCTAATTTTTAAATTCCTCAATTTTATTTTAATATTTTCTATGTTTCTTCTAAACAGTTTCTTAATCCTTTAAATTTTTTATTAATTTTTAATCTTTTAATTTTCTTTGTTTATTCTTTTATTTCTAATAAAAATGTTAATATCTTATTTATGACTAAATTTTTTGTTGAAGATAAAATAATTTTTATGTTAATTTACACCCTTTTTAGACAAATAATAAAAATCTTTAAAAGGTTGTAAAGTAAAACTTTACAGCTAAACTCAACTCGACTTCATAAAATGGTCAAGAGTTAGGTTATTATATTACTTAATACTATTTTTGTTAAAACATGTTTATAATCAAGTAATAATTCTTTATTAAAGCATGCACAGACATGATAGACAAAAGGGGATTATAAAAATTTTAATGACAAAATGTTATTCAATCTAAAAAAATCTTTAAGATGAAAAAGTACTTTTAACTCGGTAGGTCTGAGTCTTATTCTAAGTCTTAGTCTATGTCTTAGTCTATGTCTTAGTTTATGTCTTAGTCTATATCTTAGTCTATGTCTTAGTCTATGTCTTAGTCTATGTCTTAGTCTATGTCTTAGTCTATTTCTTAGTCTATGTCTTGGTCTATGTCTTAGTCTATGTCTTAGTCTATGTCTTAGTCTATGTCTTAGTCTATGTCTTAGTCTATGTCTTAGTCTATGTCTTAGTCGATGTCTTCGTCTATGTCTTAGTCTATGTCTTAGTCTATGTCTTAGTCTATGTCTTAGTCTATGTCTTAGTCTATGTCTTAGTCTATGTCTTAGTCTATGTCTTAGTCTATGTCTTAGTCTATGTCTTAGTCTATGTCTTAGTCTATGTCTTAGTCTATGTCTTAGTCTATGTCTTAGTCTATGTCTTAGTCTATGTCTTAGTCTATGTCTTAGTCTATGTCTTAGTCTATGTCTTAGTCTATGTCTTAGTCTATGTCTTAGTCTATGTCTTAGTCTATGTCTTAGTCTATGTCTTAGTCTTTGTCTTAGTCTATGTCTTAGTCTATGTCTTAGTCTATGTCTTAGTCTATGTCTTAGTCTATGTCTTAGTCTATGTCTTAGTCTATGTCTTAGTCTATGTCTTAGTCTATGTCTTAGTCTATGTCTTAGTCTATGTCTTAGTCTATGTCTTAGTCTATGTCTTAGTCTATGTCTTAGTCTATGTCTTAGTCTATATCTTAGTCTATGTCTTAGTCTATATCTTAGTCTATGTCTTAGTCTATGTCTTAGTCTATGTCTTAGTCTATGTCTTAGTCTATGTCTTAGTCTATGTCTTAGTCTATGTCTTAGTCTATGTCTTAGTCTATGTCTTAGTCTATGTCTTAGTCTATGTCTTAGTCTATGTCTTAGTCTATGTCTTAGTCTATGTCTTAGTCTATGTCTTAGTCTATGTCTTAGTCTATGTCTTAGTCTATGTCTTAGTCTATGTCTTAGTCTATGTCTTAGTCTATGTCTTAGTCTATGTCTTAGTCTATGTCTTAGTCTATGTCTTAGTCTATGTCTTAGTCTATGTCTTAGTCTATGTCTTAGTCTATGTCTTAGTCTATGTCTTAGTCTATGTCTTAGTCTATGTCTTAGTCTATGTCTTAGTCTATGTCTTAGTCTATGTCTTAGTCTATGTCTTAGTCTATGTCTTAGTCTATATCTTAGTCTATGTCTTAGTCTATGTCTTAGTCTATGTCTTAGTCTATGTCTTGGTCTATGTCTTAGTCTATGTCTTAGTCTATGTCTTAGTCTATGTCTTAGTCTATGTCTTAGTCTATGTCTTAGTCTATGTCTTAGTCTATGTCTTAGTCTATGTCTTAGTCTATGTCTTAGTCTATGTCTTAGTCTATGTCTTAGTCTATGTCTTAGTCTATGTCTTAGTCTATGTCTTAGTCTATGTCTTATTCTATGTCTTAGTCTATGTCTTATTCGATGTCTTAATCTATGTCTTAGTCTATATCTTAGTCTATGTCTTAGTATATATTTTCTTCCACGTCTTAGTCTATGTCTTAGTCTATGTCTTAGTTTATGTCTTAGTCTATGTCTTAGTCTATGTCTTAGTCTATGTCTTAGTCTATGTCTTAGTCTATGTCTTAGTCTATTTCTTAGTCTATGTCTTAATATATATCTTAGTCTATGTCTTAGTATTTATTTTAGTCTATGTCTTGGTCTTAATCTTTGTCCTGGACTATATTTTTTATGTTGCCTTTGTCTTAATCTATGTAAATGTAGTAATTTCTATTACATATATAAGTATATTGCTACTAACTTGTTAACTTCTTCTTTTAAAATTTCAGGTTCCATAACCGTTATTTTCTAACGATTAATATTAACAATAACAACAAGAATACTAACATAATAAAACATTAAATGACCTTCAAAGTCTAGACATATTTGACAAATTTTACATAAATAATCGGTTTCCAAGAAAAGTTCATATACAAAATTTTTTGTTTTTGGAACGAGTGGAAGGATATTATTTGGGTTGTTTAACCAACTTTTACATCGTTCCAATGATAAATTAAGGGAATTCTCCAAGTGGTTGTTATTGTGTCTGTATATTTGTAGATATTTTTCCTTTTTAGTATTAGATTATTTGTGTGCCACATTGCGTGCGCAGGATATTTAACATTTTACTCCAAATACATACATACCGACACTTGGTTGGATGGCATACAGCAAATTTTATTAGACTTTCAGGGCTACACTCTCATTCCTTGAGGTCTTTTGGTACGCCCTAAGTATTATTTTCACACAAGTTCTTGTTTTTTTCCCCTATTGAAATTTGAGTTTGTTCAACTTCTGAAAGTGGCTGGTATTTCTTTTTTTTTAGATTTTAGGCTCTATTTTTGGGTGGAAAGATAAATTGGTCTCCATTTTGTAGGTTCATCAACTTTGACAGACTTTTAGGGGGGTAAAATAAACATTAAATGTTCAAGTTTATATAACAGAAAATGCGTAGGCATAAAATGTTAATTCTGATGAAATAATATTTGATGATATTTGGGTAGAGTATTGAACCTCTAAGTGTGTGGCAATTCCATGTGTCAAAGTATTAATTTTGAAAAAATTAAGTTTTCTAACTCGTTTTATAGGAAAAAAAACCTGTTATAAAAGTTTAACTTTTTATGAGCCATTTGGAAGTTTAAAGTTTCGTAGTTCTAGTTTATAAAAAATATTTAAATTATCTTTCACAAAACTAAAGTTATATCATTTTAAATAAGCAAAATATTTTAACATTCTCAAAATTTCATCAAAATGGGTAATTTAAGACAATTTCAAATGAAAAACTCAATAACGTCAACGATAGCAGTAGTAACGGCTTAACAGCAGCGGTAACGGCTTACCATCCTTTTTTTTATTTTTTTATTGTTATATTATAGTAAAATTATGCCTATTCAAGCAATTTTTTATTGTTGAGCTTTAAACTCAACCCATTAAACAAGTGCAATGCGAGTGATTCGAAAATAATGTCAATGATTCATTTAGTTAATTAAATGATAATTAAATGAAAATTTAATACTAAAAGCTGTAATAAAATAAAACGAAATTTAAAATCAAACAACACCAGACAACACCAGAATGCAATCATACACGACGACAACAAGTGGTTTTTAGTTTGATGTTGCTTTGATTTGATTTGGTTGGCTTTAAAAGGCCAATGACTTGATATTATTTAGCTATAAAAATCGCCATAAATTGATAAAACACATTTTTTCTAAACATTTGTTCAATATTAGATTAAATAAACTAAATGCTTATGCCAGCACTAAAACCAGAGAACAATGACTCGGATTTTTCAAAAATTGCAAATAAAAAAGTGCAATAGCTTCTAATGTTTACTAAAAGCTTTCGAAATCTAATAAAACCGGTAAAACGACGACCTTGGTGTTATTGACCCTGATTTTGGAAAATAATTTTTGCAGTACTTTTTCCTTGTTTTTTAATCAGTTTTATAAGCGTTCTTTGTATTGAAACTTTGTTGCTTTTCAACTGATAAGATTTTTTTATAAAATATTTTCTGGCCCTAGAATTCGTCATAGTCCAAATTTTTGCAAAATATTTCGAGGAGATAAGATTTAATTTGATCTGATAATTTGAGTTTTTGAAGCCAAAATTTATATGCAGTTTTTGACATACTGGGTTAATATCGGGTACATAGACTTAGCCATAGACTAAGACATAGACTAGAACAAAGACATAGAATAAGACAAAGACTAAGACATAGACCAAGACAGAGACTAAAATATAGACTAAGACATAGACTAAGACATAGACTAAGATATAGACTAAGATATAGACTAAGACATAGACCAAGACATAGACTAAGACATAGACTAAGATTAAGACATAGACTAAGATTAAGACATAGACTAAGACATAGACTAAGACATAGACTAAGGCATAGACTAAGACATAGACTAAGACATAGACTAAGACATAGACTAAGACATAGACTAAGGCATAGACTAAGACATAGACTAAGACATAGACTAAGACATAGACTAAGACATAGACTAAGACATAGACTAAGACATAGACTAAGACATAGACTAAGACATAGACTAAGACATAGACTAAGACATAGACTAAGACATAGACTAAGATATAGACTAAGACATAGACTAAGACATAGACTAAGACATAGACTAAGACATAGACTAAGACATAGACTAAGACATAGACTAAGACATAGACTAAGACATAGACTAAGACATAGACTAAGACATAGACTAAGACATAGACTAAGACATAGACTAAGACATAGACTAAGACATAGACTAAGACATAGACTAAGACATAGACTAAGACATAGACTAAGACATAGACTAAGACATAGACTAAGACATAGACTAAGACATAGACTAAGACATAGACTAAGACATAGACTAAGACATAGACTAAGACATAGATTAAGATATAGACTAAGACATAGACTAAGACATAGACTAAGACATAGACTAAGACATAGACTAAGACATAGACTAAGACATAGACTAAGACATAGACTAAGACATAGACTAAGACGTAGACTAAGACATAGACTAAGACATAGACTAAGACATAGACTAAGACATAGACTAAGACATAGACTAAGACATAGACTAAGACATAGACTAAGACATAGACTAAGACATAGACTAAGACATAGACTAAGACATAGACTAAGACATAGACTAAGACATAGACTAAGACATAGACTAAGACATAGACTAAGACATAGACTAAGACATAGACTAAGACATAGACTAAGACATAGACTAAGACATAGACTAAGACATAGACTAAGACATAGACTAAGACATAGACTAAGACATAGACTAAGACATAGACTAAGACATAGACTAAGACATAGACTAAGACATAGACTAAGACATAGACTAAGACATAGACTAAGACATAGACTAAGACATAGACTAAGACATAGACTAAGACATAGACTAAGACATAGACTAAGACATAGACTAAGACATAGACTAAGACATAGACTAAGACATAGACTAAGACATAGACTAAGACATAGACTAAGACATAGACTAAGACATAGACTAAGACATAGACTAAGACATAGACTAAGACATAGACTAAGACATAGACTAAGACATAGACTAAGACATAGACTAAGACATAGACTAAGACATAGACTAAGACATAGACTAAGACATAGACTAAGACATAGACTAAGACATAGACTAAGACATAGACTAAGACATAGACTAAGACATAGACTAAGACATAGACTAAGACATAGACTAAGACATAGACTAAGACATAGACTAAGACATAGACTAAGACATAGACTAAGACATAGACTAAGACATAGACTAAGACATAGACTAAGACATAGACTAAGACATAGACTAAGACATAGACTAAGACATAGACTAAGACATAGACTAAGACATAGACTAAGACATAGACTAAGACATAGACTAAGACATAGACTAAGACATAGACTAAGACATAGACTAAGACATAGACTAAGACATAGACTAAGACATAGACTAAGACATAGACTAAGACATAGACTAAGACATAGACTAAGACATAGACTAAGACATAGACTAAGACATAGACTAAGACATAGACTAAGACATAGACTAAGACATAGACTAAGACATAGACTAAGACATAGACTAAGACATAGACTAAGACATAGACTAAGACATAGACTAAGACATAGACTAAGACATAGACTAAGACATAGACTAAGACATAGACTAAGACATAGACTAAGACATAGACTAAGACATAGACTAAGACATAGACTAAGACATAGACTAAGACATAGACTAAGACATAGACTAAGACATAGACTAAGACATAGACTAAGACATAGACTAAGACATAGACTAAGACATAGACTAAGACATAGACTAAGACATAGACTAAGACATAGACTAAGACATAGACTAAGACATAGACTAAGACATAGACTAAGACATAGACTAAGACATAGACTAAGACATAGACTAAGACATAGACTAAGACATAGACTAAGACATAGACTAAGACATAGACTAAGACATAGACTAAGACATAGACTAAGACATAGACTAAGACATAGACTAAGACATAGACTAAGACATAGACTAAGACATAGACTAAGACATAGACTAAGACATAGACTAAGACATAGACTAAGACATAGACTAAGACATAGACTAAGACATAGACTAAGACATAGACTAAGACATAGTCTAAGACATAGACTAAGACATAGACTAAGACATAGACTAAGACATAGACTAAGACATAGACTAAGACATAGACTAAGACATAGACTAAGACAGACTTAGACATAGACTAAGACATAGACTAAACCATCGATTTAGAGATGGACTAAGACATTGGAACTTTTTTGGCTAAAAAAACTCAGGAGTCAAAAAGTACCACTTTTAACGAAAAAACTATCTTTATCTTTCAAAAATAAAATTTTTACCAATTTTTTTTTTCTAAAAATATCATTTGAATGGGGTGACACATTTAATTCAAAAGTTCATTTAACTTGAAATTTTTATTCCAACAGTAAATCATATTTTTTTTATAAAAAAAAAAGTGCTTTCATATAAGCAGCCATCAAAAACGTGACTAATTTAATTGATGTTAAATAATTTTATTAAAACGATAATACTCTTATACCCGTCAATTGGCTTATGTTTTAAATACAAATTATTCTAATGAAATCAAATAAAACAAAATTCATTAAAAATAAAATTTTCCAAAAAAAAGTTTCAAATTAATATGTATAAATCAATTTAAAATTTTGTATAGTATAAATAGAGACGTGTAGGGAAGGCTTAATTACATTTAACATGACAACACTTTCAATGTGGAAGATACAGTGAAAGGGCGAATAAAGTTGTAAGCACATTGGGAAGAAAAAGGAAAATTTTGAAATTTAAATTACTTGGAAAATATTAGCAAGATTTTTGTGAAATTTTATAAATCCATTGAGTATAGAAATACCCCTTAATTCATAAACGTAAAATAAAGTTATGACAAACTTTGAAATTAATTTTTCCTTCAGTCAACTTTTGATAATTTTTTAATTCGTTTATGATTTAGTGGTAAGCTTTAAAAAAAATTATTTTTGGATTAAAAAATACTGCACACTGGGGCATATTTAGTTAAAAAGTGATACGTTTATTAAGAATTAAATCTGTTTTTTTTTTTTTTGTTAAAAAAGTCTGAATATTTAAAAAAAACTTTTGAACACATCTTTGTCCCCAACAAACCCCTCTGTGCTCCGTCGACAAAGTTTTGCATTTCGTCTAATACAATTTACAACAAAAGACCAGCAATAACAAAAAAAAAACATGTATCATGTCATTGTCCAATAAATAAATTATATTTTATTTAAATGTACAAAAGTACATCAACATTTTAGTGTCACTGAAACTAAATGCAAAACTCTCGAATATGGGTCATTCCCTTTTCTGACTTGTGCCTCCGCTTTGTGTTTCTTGATTTTAAGAAACACGACGAGGGAAGAAAGAGACTTGGATTATTTGTTCAGGGGAAGTTCAAGAATGTATTAGTTAAATTGTATGTGTTGCCAATATTCTTGTTATTGCCGACATCAAATGTGTAATCTTTTTAAATACGTTATTGAGACCTAATTTAAGAAACAGCTTAACTCAAATAACTTGTAAATCATGAAATTGGAAAAAAATGTTAACATTGCATTTTGCAATTTATAACGAAATTTGGTTACTCTATGTTAAATAAAGTTGAAAATAAAGAAAACTGGTGAATTGTTGGGCTGAATTGTTTAAATAGATACAAAAATTATAAATTTTTTTAAAAAAACTTGTTGCCTACTTTTAGGAAGTTTGAAAAATTTTAAAATTATTTCTTTAATTTCTCATTTAAATTCTTATAAGTACAAAACAAAACATAAGTAGTTTTAATAAAGATTTTCTGGAACCTCCCAAAAGTATGCTACACGATTTTCCTTAACTATCTGTTAACTCATAACAAAAAGAAAAGATTAACTAATGGGAAGTGTTAGCTCAAATTTAAGTCGGTATATTTCTTGAATTCGGGTTATTAAACCCTTCTTAAATGTTTTAAAACGTTTCTTACGAAGCTACCGACATACTGACTCACCAAGAACCAGGGGGTCTGAAGCATATTCATGGCTTTGTATATCCAGGGCATTGACTTAATAACTTGTTTTTTTTTTGTCATTTAACATTTTTAATTATATTAAACTCTTTATAAATCATTGTAAAATTCCGAAATGTGTTTTAATTTTAATGATATTTTTAATTAGTTTCTTAGTCAAAGCTTAAAATAAGAATGAGTCTGTTATAACAGAATAATTAAAGTGAAATGATTAATATATGTGACCCGGTCTATGAAAAGGAGGCTTATGGCTTAAAAACAAAATTTCGAAAAATTAGCAAATTTTTCGAAATTTTTAGCTAATTTTTCGAAATTTTGTTTTTGAGTCATAGACCGGGTCACATGTAATAACTTTAAATGCATTATAATCGAATTATAATGTATTGTGATGCATTATAATGGGAATATAATAATTGTAATGCTTTATGATTCGTACAATAATGCTATCATAATATATTTAACTTAATATAATGCGATTATAATGTTTTGTAATGCATTATAATGCAGTTGTAATGAATTGTAACACATTATAATATCATTCCCTTTGTCATTTGCCGCGAAGGGGGTAAACACGGGTAAAAAGGCGAAACATCTTAAACGTTGTACTACCTAAAGTAATAGTTACAAAAACAAAATTTAAACTACATTTTGAACAGCTATAAAAATATTCGGACAGATGTTTGGTACTTTTTTGCAACTATGTCTGATTGGGGGTAAAAAAGAGTGAAAATAGTTTTCTTTTTATACATTTCTTAACCCACTCTTATCTTTTCATCCAAAGAATATAGAAAGGAACTTTGTACTGCAATCAATAGATGTAAAAAAAACTATTGAACACGTATTTGGTACTTTTTTGATTTCGGGGGAAAAAATGGCCAAAAAAGGGATAAAATTATAACATCTATAAAGGGATAATATTATAATGCATCATCTCATCATGAAATATGAATTAAAACGAAATGTTAACTGCATTTTAGTAAAATGTACCGAATTCAACTGATACCAAAAAAAGTACCAAATATGCATATAGAACTTTTTGAAATTAGGGGATAAAAAGGGAAAAATATTGGTAATATTATAACTTTTAAACAAATGAATATTTGTCTATCTGTATGTCCTTTATGGAATAGTAAACTATGCTTTTGATCATGTTATGTTCTTTAGAAAAGTTGTTGCGGATGAGCCGAAGGTTTATTAGATGGTATGAAAAATTTTCGACATTTGGCTCCACTGAAAATAACTCAAAGTGAATTTAATAGTAAATTGTTCATTTGAACATGCTATGATCAATAGCAAAGTTGTAACGCATGAGCCGACTAAGATTTCTTTGTTGGTATGACAAATTTCCGACAGGTGGCGCCATTGAAAATTACTCAAAATGAATTAAATCGTAAACCGTGCATTTGATCATGATTTGATCTTTAGCAATAGCTATTACGCACTACCCGACAAATTTTTCTTAGTTGGTATGACTAATTTCCGACAGGTGGCGCCATTGAACATTGCTCCAAATTAATTAAATCGTAAACTATGCATTTGATCATGCTTTGATCTTTGGCAAAGTTGTTACGTATGACCCGACGAAGGTTTCTTCTTAGTTGGTATGACTAATTTTCGACAAGTGGCGACTATAAGGTATTATAACGAATTATAATACCATTATTATAAATTATAACACATTATAATGAGATTATAGTATATTATAACTCATAATATTGCGATAATAATGTACAATATCATATTATATTGCGGTTATAATGCATTACTATACATTATAATGTTAGTATAATATTCAATAACTTATCATAATGCGATTATGGTGTATTATAACTAGTTACAATTTGATAATAATGTATTATAATGCATCATAGTCTAATTATAATGTATTATAAAGCAATATAAAGTGATTTAAAGGTATTATAAAGTATTATAATGAGATTATAATATATTATTAATCGTTATAATGAGATTATAATACATTATAACTCATAATAATGCTACTATAAGTAATTATAATGTATTATAACGCAGTATAAAGCGATTATAAGGTATTATAACTCATTAGAATGAGATTATAATATATTATAACTCATAATCAGACGATTGTAATGTATAAAATCATATTATAATGAGATTATAATGTATTTTAACCCATTATAATATGATTATAATGCATTATAACTTTTAACAATTCTAATTATCACGCATTATAATGCTATTATAATGTATAAAAATACATTATAAAGTGTTTATCATGTATTATAACTTATAACAAAGCAAGTAAAATGTATTATAAAGCATTATAATGTTTTATAATGCGATAATATTTTTATATATCATTATAATGCAATTATAATAAATTCGTGTAAACAAATTCCGAAAATAAAAAAAAAATAAAATTTCTTTAAAATTCTATTGCCTAAATTTAGGAGCAGTTAAAAGTTTCAAACCAAAATTTTATTAAAAAAACTCATTATTTTAAAAGATTTAAAAGGTAAATACCTCAACCAAAAAAAACATTTGAAAAAGCTAATTTTTATTAAATAATCCCATTTTTGTGTTTTGCTGTCTAGCATCTCTAATCCTTGCTTCATTCGTTTGTGAGTTTGTGTGTGTGTGTGTAACAAAAATTCCAAGAAAATATCCTTGACAGAAAACATTAACATTTAAGTTCCAAATGAATAAACCGAAAGCAAAGTTAGAAAACAGATGATTGTGAGCCTTTTGGCACAATGAACCTTTTTTTTCATTTTGTTGGTATTTGTTATTTTCAGACACAATCACTCACACACATACTAACAGACGACAGACAGGATAGACAGACAGAGTCATACAGACACAAATCAGCCTGATAGCTTAAAACACACACACATCAAACAGTAACAAATTTTTTTGCACGTAGAATTTAAATGAATTTTAGCAAATGTTGTTCAGATAAACAAAAATAACAACAATTTACATGGTAGAAAAAACTTTTAAGAGATGTTGAAGATTGAGGTTATTGGGCTATATAAATTTTTGATACACACTTACTCCATCTCTAACCTTAAGATAAATAAATAAGCTGGGGTAAAGTTTTTTATAAGAAAGTTCTTCGTTTTTTTTTTGGTAAATATTGTAGCCTACTTTTAGGCTGAGTGATGGGAAATTAAATTTAAATAAAAGAAAGATAAGTGGAAAAGATAAATATTTAATTTTTGTTAGTTAAAGACATAGAAAATGTTAGTTTGTGTAAGGTATTATAATGGATTGTTAGGTATTATAAATATAATGCGGTTATAATGTACTATAATGTATTATAATTGAGTTTTATAAATTATAATGTGATCATAATGTTTTATAATGCTGCTATAATTTATTATAATTGAGTTTAATGTATTATAATGCATTATAATGCGGTTATAATAAATTATAATGTGATTATAAATTTTAATAATGCGGTTATAATGTATTATAATGCGTTTATAATGTACTATAATTCATTATAATGTATTATAATGCATAATAATGAAAGATAATGTATTGCAATCCTGCTATAATGTATTAGAATTGAATTCAATGTATTGTAATGCGTTTGTTATGACTTAGAATGTGTTTGTTATAACTTAGAATGTAATTATAATGCATTATAATGTGGCTTTTATGTATTTTAATTGAGTTTTATGTATTATAATGCATTTTAATGCGGTTATAATGAATTATAATGTAATTATAATGTACTATAATTCAGCTATAATATATTATAATTGAATTTAATGTATAATAATGCAATGAAATGAGGTTATAATGAATTATAATGTGATGATACGGTATTATAATGCGGTTATAATGTAATATAATTCATTGTAATGTGATCATAATATATAATAATGCATTATAATGCAATTATAATGAATGACAATGTGATTAAAATGTATTATAATGTTGCTATAATATATTACAATTGAATGTGATGTATTATAATGCGTTTATAATGTGACTATAATGTGTTATAATGCTGCTTTAACGCATTTTAATTGAGTTTTACTTATTATAATGCATTTTAATGCGGTTATAATGAATGATAATGTTTTTATATTGTACTATAATGCGGCTATAATGTATTATAATTGAATTGAATGTATTTTAATGCGGTTATAATGAATGATAATATGATTATAATATATTATAATGCTGCTATAATGTATTACAATTGAGTTTAATGTACGGTTATAATGAATGATAATGTGATTATAATGTACTATAATGATGCTTTAATGTTTCATAATTAAATTGTGTGTATTATAATGCATTATAATGAATTATAATGTGACTATAATGTACTATAATGCTGCTATAATGTATTATAATGCATTATAAAGCGGTTATAATGAAATATAATGTGAATTTATGGTATTATAATGCGGTTATAATGTACTATTTTTCATTATAATGTAATCATAATGTTTTATAATGCATTATAATTTGGTTATAATGAACGATAATGTGTTATAATGCGGATTTAACGTATTGTAATTGAGTTGTATGTATTGTAATGCATTTAAATACTGTTATAATAAATTATTATTTTATTATAATGTACTAAAATGCTGCTATAATGTATTATAATTTAATTTAATGTATTATAATGCATTATAATGCGGCTATAATGAATTATTATGTACTATAATGCTGCTATAATGTTTTATAATTGAATTGTATGTATTATAATGCATTATAATGTGGCTATAATGAATTATAATGTGCTATAATGCAGCTGTAATGTTTTATAATTGAGTTTTTTGTATTATAATGGAGTTATAATGAATTATAATGTGATTATAAGGTATTATAATGCCGTTATAATGTTTTATAATGCGGTTATAATGTACTATAATTCATTATAATGTGATTATAATGTACTATAATGCGGCTATAATGTATAATAATTGAATTGAATGTATTATAATGTGGTTATAATGAATAATTATGTGATTATATTGCGCTATAATGAATTATAATGTACTATAATGCTGCTATAATGTTTTATAATTAAATTGTATGTATTATAATACATTTTAATGGGGTTACAATTAATTATAATGTAATTATAATGTACTATAATGCAGTTATAATGAAATATAATGTGATTATAATGTACTATAATGCGACTAAAATGTATTATAATGCGGTAATAATGAATTATAATTAGATTATTAGGTATTATAATGCGGTTATAATGTACTATAATTCATTATAATGTGATTATAATGTAATATAATGCGGCTATAATGTATTATAATTGAATTGAATGTATTATAATGCGGTTATAATGAATGATTATGTGAATATATTACGCTATAATGAATTATAATGTACTATAATGCTGCTATAATGTTTTATAATTAAATTGTATATATTATAATACATTTTAATGCGGTTACAATGAATTATAATGTGATTATAATGTGCTATAATGCAGCTATAATGTTTTATAATTGAGTTTTTTGTATTATAATGCAGTTATAATGAATTATAATGTGATTAAAATTATAATGATTAAAATGTATTATAATGCGGTTATAATGAATTATAATGAGATTATAAGGTATTATAATGCGGTTATAATGTTTTATAATGCGGTTATAATGTACTATAATTCATTATAATGTGGTTATAATGCGGCTATAATGTATTATAATTGAATTGAATGTATTATAATGCGGTTATAATGAATGATTACGTGATTATATTGCACTATAATAAATTATAATGTGCTATAATGCTGCTATAATGTTTTATAATAAAATTGTATGTATTATAATACATTTTAATGCGGTTACAATGAATTATAATGTGATTATAATGTGCTATAATGCAGCTATAATGTTTTATAATTGAGTTTTTTGTATTATAATGCAGTTGTAATGAATTATAATGTGATCATAATGTACTATAATGCGGCTAAAATGTATTATAATACGGCTATAATGAGTTATAATGTGATTATAAGGTATTATAGTGCGGTTATAATGTTTTATAATGCGGTTATAATGTACTATAATTCATTATAATGTTCTTATAATGTACTATAATGCGGCTATAATGCATTATAATTGAATTGAATGTATTATAATGCGGTTATAATGAATGATTACGTGATTATATTGCGCTATAATAAATTATAATGTGCTATAATGCTGCTATAATGCTGCTATAATGTTTTATAATTAAATTGTATGTATTATAATACGTTTTAATGCGTTTACAATGAATTATAATGTCATTATAATGTTCTACAATTCATACTATAATTAATTATAATGTATTATAATACTTATACTGCGGTTATAGTAAATCATAATGTGATTATAATGTATTAAAATGCTGCTGTAATGTATTACAATTGAGTTTAATGTATTATAATGTGGTTATAATGAATTATAATGTGCTATAATGCGGTTATAATGAATTATAATGTATTATAATGCATTATAATCCGGCTATAATGAATAATTATGTAATTATAATGTGCTATAATGAATTAAATTGTACTATAATGCTGCTATAATGTTTTATAGTTGAATTGTAGTATTATTATGCATTATAATGAGGCCATAATGAATTATAATGTGATTATAATGTGCTATAATGTGGCTAGAATGATTTATAACTGAGTTTTTTGTATTATAATGCGGTTATAATGAATTATAATGAATTATAATGTGATTATAATTTACTATAATGCGGCTATAATGTATTATAATGCAGTAATAATGTGATTATAATATACTATAATTTAATGTGTTTTAAAACTACTCTTTTAATTATGTATTATATTATGACTTCTCATTATAATACAATTTTAATCTATTTAAACCCATCATAACACAATTACAATGTTTTTTTAGGGCATTATAACACAATTATAATCTATAATCTAATGTTGATTATTTTTCTCTACCAAAAATTCCTAAAACCTAAGAAGATTTCATACAAAAGCTGTAAAGATTCCATAAGTATGCTTTAAACCCTTAAGTATACTACAAATTTTATTTCAATGCCAGCCTAAGGGATATGCTAGTATATTTCCTTCTTCGTTATTATTATATTTTTTATTTGTAGCTTATAAAATGCTTAAGGCGTAGGTGTTTTCAATTCAAACATAGTCTTTCATTGTATGTTGGTTAAAATCATTGCATATGTGTGGGCTTTGCGAGATAATGACGTTTTTAAATGGCGACCCACTAACCAAGCCATTGTTGTGTCAGTTACTTATTATGCAAAATCACGTCATTTTCTCGGGCCTAATGACGTCAAAAGGAAAAGTTATTTGACGAAATTTAAAAATAGGGGATTTAAAAGATGTGGGTTTTTAAATATTTGAAATGGAAAGGAAATTAATTTGACATTTCTACAAAATTTTATTTTAAATTTTTAATAATTTATTTATATTTTCTTTCTTTCTAGGTAAGTTTTTTTGGAAACTCAACTTAACTTTCAATGATTATATAAGCGTAAGTAAATTTACAAAAAAATTGTTACATTTATTTATGTTTTATTTAACCAAAATTAATTACCATAATTTTTTTTTTTTTCTTTTGTTATTTCATATTAAACACAAACATTTTGTTTTTCTTTATTAAGCTAAAACTTTAACAGAAATTACAAGAAGAAAAACTTTTCATTTCACTTCCAGCCAAGTGTAAGATGAAATAAAAAAAATGAAATGATTGCCTGAGTTTTCATTTTTCTTTGCTTACATGAATAAAAATTTTCCTTTATTTTTCATTAATTTGTTTAAATTCAATTCGTGCAGAAATCAAAAACGTTTTTTTCCTTTTAATTTTCTTTACTAATAAAAATACAAATAAACTCCAAATTACATAAAATTAATGTTGCTGTTACTCTAAAATGTTTTCTTGTTTTTTTTTTCTGCTTGATTTTCTAAAATAAAAATGGGGAGTTTTTCTTTTGATAATAGAAAATGGATGCCATGATTATTATTTGTTTTCTGTTTTTTCAATTTTGTTCTTTTCATTTTCAATTGGTGGTAGTTTTAGCTTTTGCCACGCAATTCCGCAACATCATTATCATGTTTTCGAAAAACTTTTCAAATTACAGTTTTGTTTTTTTTTTTATTGAAAATTTAATGAAAATATAGCTTCGTATATTTTGGAATTGGAAAGTATAGAAAATGTTATTACAAATTGTGTAAATTTATTAGTTTTTCTGGGATTTAAAATTACCACGCCAAAATATTACTTCTGCTGTTGAGCGAAAAATAGTAATTGGTTTATTATTATTAGTCTAGTCTAGAGAGACTATTAGACTCTATAATATAAAGATGTTGCACTTTCATACATTAATTTGTTGTATGGTCGTTTTGAAAAGTCCCATAAAGAATAGTGTAGTAAAAAGTAAATACGGTATTTACTTGAATTCGGAAACAAATAATGGAGTTTCATCTTCAATGTATTATAATGCGATTCTATTAAAACTAATTATAATACCATTACAATGCACAGTGAAATGGTTTAAAAATAGAATGGAAATAATTCTGTAACTTCTAAACAGTTGGGCGGATTTTAATTTATGTGCACATAGAACAAGGGCTGGGGAGCTTAAGTTTTGAACCTGGAAAGCCGAGATTTTACTGGGACGGCACAATCGGTCCCCAAAGTAGGGCACCTTAGACTCATAATTCACTTAAAACTATATATAATTGTTATTTCCTAACCGATATGAAAAATTTTACTATTTAACAAATATATAGGTTTAGATCTACAAAAAACATCAGTAAATGCATATGCTATCTCTTACGGTTTTAAAGATATTCGAATTCAAATAATAAAATTTTCAATTTATTCCCATACTGCACCATTTTTTTACTAATATCTGATCTATATATAAACCAATTTTCTTGATTTAAAGTTCTCTAAAAAAGAACAAAATTTTAAATATTTTATAATACAAAAAGTGTATATAAAACTTTACTGTATGAAAAGTTATAAGCGGGAGTAGTCAGCCCATACCACCAGCACTCGATGAATTTTTTTAATTTTCGTAAATACCACGATTATTAATAAAACTCGTGAAAATGAGTATTAAAATCATTCAGTTGGAATTTGGATGTTAACAGAGTTTGTTGGTGCTGCTTTATTAAAGAAAAGACAACAACAAAATAGGCAAGACACAAATCAAAATCTAATTTGTAGCAACAAAATACATGGTTCGAGAGAACCAGGAAATATAATTTCGAACATTGTTGCCACGACACTATTATTTTTGTAAACATTGGGAATACTTTTGTAAATATTGGGAGAAATAAATTTTAATATTAAATAATTTTAGGTTTTTATATTTTTTAGAAAAAATTTTCTATACAAAAATTTTTGATAAAAAAATTTTCTATAGAAAAATGTTTGATAAAAAGAAAATTTCTATAGAAAAATTTTTGATAAAGATCCCAATCCGTTACTTTTATTTATTAATGTAACAGACAAATTTACTGATAAAAAGCCAAAAAATATTTGCGGAGAAACCAATTCCTCAACGCTTTTCAATGGTTGGTTAGGCCATCTCTTCAGGAGGAATATCCCTACTTTAACAAACACAATCTTTAAGAATTATGTTTAGAAATCATAAGTAAAAGCTCAGATTATTGACTGAACAAAACACAAACATTTTTCAAATTTCATCTTCCTTTACTTCTCACATTTTTGATAAAAAAAAATCTATAGAAAGATTATTTATCAAAAATTTTTTTATTAAAAAATTTTCTATAGAAAAATTTTTGATAAAAAAATTTTCAAAAAGAAGTTTATTTGCATTTGATCCCAAACCTGTTACATTTATTTATTAATGTAACAGATCAATTTATTGATAAAAAGCCAAAAAATGTTTGCGGAGAAACCAAATTCCTCGACGCGTTTCGATGGCTGGTTAAGCCATCTCTTCAGGAGGATTATCCCCAATTTAGACAGATCGAAAACCTCGCATTATTACTAAATTTACAAACATAACTATTAAGAATTATGTTCATAAACCAAAAGTAAAAGCGTAGATTATCGACTGAACAAAAACAAACATTTTTCAGTTTCTATAGAAAATTTTCTATAGAAAATTTTCTATAGAAAAGTTTTTGATAAATTTTTGATATAAAATTTTCTATAGAATTATTTTTGATAAAAAATTTTCTATTGAAAAATTTTTGATGAAAAAAATTTTTTTATCAAAAAATTTTCGATACAAAAATTTTGGATAAAAAAATATTCTATAGAAAAATTTTGGATAAAAAAATTTTCTATAGAAAAATTTTGGATAAACAAATTTTCTATAGAAAAATTTTTGATAAAAAATTTTATATAGAAAAATTTTTGATAAAAAAATTTTTTATAAAAAAATTTTCTATAGAAAAATTTTTGATAACAAAATTTTCTATAGAAAAATTTGTCAATTTCTATGGAAAAATTTTTGAGAAAAAAATTTTCTATGGAAAAATTTTTGATAAGAAAAAATTTTTATAGAAAAAATTTTGATAAAAACAATTTTTAGAGAAAAATTTTTAATAAAAAAATTTTCTGTAGAAACATTTTTGATAAAAAAAGTTTATAGAAAAATTTTAGAAAAAAATTTTTGCTATAGAAAAATATTTGATAAACAAATTTTTGATAACAAAAATTTTCTACAGAATTTTGCTTTAGACCCCCATTTTCCACTTATTTTTCTTGTTAATATAAGCCGCAATTCTCAACAGAATTTGATAAAAATTCGTCACACGTCTATTAGTTGACCAAAAAAAGAGCTCTGCTAATTTTGATTGAAACCGCCGAGTCCTAGATGTACCTGCCTTAGACTTACACTTTAATGCAATTTTACTTTTTCACTTAAATTATTCATTTTACGTGACTTCTTTCAGATAATTTTGAACTTTGTTCTACTATCGGTAAATTTCGGTGAATTTTTTTCACTCAATCTAAAAAAGAGACTTTTGCCTTTCGTGTGGTTATAGTGGAAGCGCCGAGCAAAACCGAGCCAACTTAATTTTTGTCTAAAGAAAAACGAAAACACTGAATTTTGTAGAGCTTTTTTGATTTCCTGATATCTCCTTAACTACATACGAGATTAAGTTATTTTCTTCGGCAGACTAAAACCAAGGTTCTGTATTTTAATGAAATCAACATCAAGATAAAAACTGAAACTTTATTCGATACTTGAGCTACAGAGTTTGACGAAAAATTTCATTACTTTTCGTTTTAGAACATTAAGCACATTTAAATACCTTTTTTATTTACGAAAAAAAAAATAAAATAACTTTTTCTTGAAAACAATTATTGATCCTTAATATCTAGACTCTTCTCTTTAGAACTGCATCATTACATTTTTCAAAAGCTGTGGTCAAAAAATGGTCAGCAGAAATACCAAAGTTATGAAAAATCACTTCTTTTTTGGAGTTTTCGCATCATTTCTGATTTAAAAATTTTAATGTGAAATCTCTAGTCCAGTCAATATCCAAGGCTTTATACATTTTTGTAATCTCCTAAAAGTATACACCAAAACTTTTACAAAATCTCAAATTTCTTATTGAAAGCCTTTTGTATTTTATTTTTGACAGCCCTCAAGTCAATATCCAAAGCTTAATTACATGATTTTACTATACATTTTCTTAAACCTCCTAAAAGCAGACAGCACAACTTCCTTAAAAATCTCAAATTTTAAACTGGAAGCCTTATGTGTCTTTAAATTATATCGGACTCAATCTCCCTGCTTATAAATCAATCTAATGCAAGAATGCAAAATATACTAACCGATTTTAAAATTTTAATGTGAAATCTCTAGTCCAGTCAATATCCAAGGCTTTATAGATTTTTGTAATCTCCTAAAAGTATACACCAAAACTTTTACAAAAACTCAAATTTCTTATTGAAGGCCTTATGTATTTTATTTTTGACAGCGTCAAATCAATATCCAAAGCTTAATAACATGATTTTACCATACATTTTCTTAGACCTCCTAAAAGTAGGCAGCACAACTTCCTAAAAAATCTCAAATTTCAAACTAGAAGCCTTATATATGTCATGTTTAAGATTTTTGGCTTTATTTAAGTAAAACTTATTTGATGTGTAAGAAAAAATCAATCAATTCTATAAACCCAAGTCTTTGCTTCTATTTAATCTTCTTTTAATTTTATTTTAGATATAAATTGAGTATGTTTTAATATTTTTTTGGGATTGAAGCAATTCCTCCGGGTAAATCAAAGTACATAATTTTTAAAAGTTTTTAAAATAAAATTTAAAAGAAAGGAATTATCTATAGAAAACACCCTCAAACCAAAATAATAAAAAGTTTTATATAAAACTCAAAATTTTGCAAGCAAATGCTTGTGTGTGTGTATTTGCTTATACATATGTAAATAAAATGCTAAAGCAAATAAGTGGGTCATTTAATTTTTTTTTATTTTCTCTCTTTTTTGTTGCTGCTCTTCTTAAACAAGAAACCTTTTTGTTAATCTACCGAGTCTTAAGAGAACAAAACATAATTTTAATTAATTTGTCAACTTCCCTAGAACCTTGGGTGACACCTCGAATGGAAATGGGGAATATTTAAAAAAATGTTATCTTAAGTTAATTAGAAAAGTATTGTTAGAAAAATAACAAAGAAAAAAAGGGGGGAAAAGCTGTCTATATTAGGAAAAGATTATATGAAAATTTGTTAAACAGAAGTTGTAATTAAAACAATCAAAATCTTTGATTACAAAAAAATATGTATATAACCCAGATTAAAAATTCTAAAGAAAACTTTCATATTTTACAAAAATGTTGGCCATTTATAAAAAATAGGTTATATCTATAATAAAAAAAAAATATTTTCAAAATGCCTTTAATATTCTCAAATATCATTGTAAGTATTTTTTGTGAAAAAAATTCTCTAATAATTTAATATCTAATGCATGAGTTTTCCTTTTCATCCATTAAGTTGTTTTGATAATGTAATTTATCGCTATTGTTGGCCACTTTTATACAAGACTTTTTCTGCGTCTATGTCTGGACATTGGAATTTGCCCTATATTGTGTGTTTTTTCTATTATTTTTTTCCTCAATTTGATAGAATCCAAATGTTTTAAAGAGCTGGCACAAAAATAAAATTAGATCTTTTGGAAAGAAATAACAAATTGTTTAATATAAAGAAAATTTATACAAAAAAAGAAATAAAATGTTATATTTTTTTACAATACTCCGTATAATTGATTACAAAGAAACATCAACCAAATAATTATTGTTACTTTTCAAATATTCCATTTAATGCTTGACACGTGCCTTAATGTAGGCTCTGTTTTTTGTTATATAAATATAGAATTATTGGACTAAATTTGGCAACTGCCTAAAAATAGACTTCGCTTCTTAACATGAAATAATTGAATTATGACTGTTTATATGGGATTGTGACCATTGAGTTGACAGTAGTTCCGCTTATAGACAGGGTTATATGCAAGTCAATCTACAGTCTTTGCCATAGATGTTTTCTCATATTCCGGGCTATATTTTCGACTTTGGTTTGGGCTATAGTTTGAACTATATGTAGTCTGGGCTATAGTCTAGGCTAAAGTATCTACTGTAATCTGGGCTAATAGTCTCGACTACAGTTTGGGCCATATTCTGGACAATATTCTCGACTAAAGTCTGGACAATAGCCTCGATTCTTGTCTGTGCTAATAGTCTCGACTATGGTCTGGTCTTATAGTCTCGACTATAGTCTGCGCTAATAGTCTCGACATTAGTCTTGACTATAGATATTTGTAGTCGAGACTATAGTCGAGACTATAGTCTTGACTAAATTCGAGGCTATAGTCTTGACTATTGTCTCGATTATAGTCTTCACTATTGTCTCGACTATAGTCTTGACTATTGTCTCCACTATAGTCTTAACTATTGTCTCCACTATAGTCTTAACTATTATCTCGACTATAGTCTTGACTATTATTTCGACTATAGTCTTGACTATTGTCTCGACTATAGTCAAGACTATTGTCGATGCTATAGTCAAAACCATAGTCGAGGCTCAAGTCAAGACTATAGTCGAGGATATAATCAAGACTATAGTCGAGGCTATAGTCAAGACAATAATCGAGGCTATAGCCAAGACTATAGTCGAGGCTATAGCCAAGACTATAGTCGAGGCTATAGTCAAGACTATAGTCGAGGCTATAGTCAAGACTATAGTCGAGGCTATAGTCAAGACTATAGTCGAGGCTATAGTCAAGACAATAGTCTTGACTATAGCTTCTACTATTGCCTCGACTATAGTCTGGACTATAGTCTGGACTTAATTCTTGTTTATAGTTAAGACTTTAACTGGGTTATAGACTTGACTATAATCTGTAATATATACTCCTAAAAATATGCTACGAAATATTTAACAAAATTCAATTAATTTTAATTCTATGCTATATTTAAATTAAATTTTTGCTCTTATCACATAAAAAATCCATAAATCTCAGGAAATCCAAAATTATGCAAATTCCTCCCTATATTCTTTAACATTCATATTAATTAAATTACTCTGTTTATCAAAACGATTTTCACTTTTTAGTGCCGACATATAAAATATTTCAAAATATCTCTGTCATTCCCCTGTAAATATGTACATGTTGGTGATAGTAAAATAAATATTTCTGTTATCTCAAACAAATATTAAATAATTTCGTTCATTCCAAATTTACAACAATATCTAGTAGGTCTTATCAAGAAAATACCACAAAATTTGCTACTAATAATGTGGCTTCTGGGGCTGGTAATTTGATGTGGGCCACAAGGATTTCTATAGCGGTATATGTATGTTAGCGAGTATGTGAAAGTTTTATATAATTTAAAGATTTCCCCCCACTGATAAAAAATTTGTGGTAGCACAAAACAAAAAAACTCCACCAAAAACCCAGATAAAACAAGGGTAAATTGTTGTGTTTGGTAAAATGTTTATGTTTTTTGAGCAAAAAGAAGGGTTACAGACAAAATAAGTTTTAAATAATATTAAAATAATTGTGTTACGGGTGGAAAAACGAGTAAACTTGTTTCAAAGTTTATTTATTTACATAGTTATTACAATGTTATTATGTAGAAAAAAAAGAGATAAGGAAATGAAGCCATAAACGATATTTATTGATGAATATGTAGCATTAAAAATGTTTAAAAAGTTTCCTATAAGGCCTTAAGATATGCTATAGTTTTTAGGTTTAAATGATTTAAGCCATAGTAAGAAAACTTAAATTGGTTAAACTTAAATAAAACATAATTCTTGTAAAATTATACAAAATTAAACCTAAGCCTTCGATATGACCCTTAAGGATATGCTATAGTTTTATACTTTTAACAAAAATTCTACAATTTACTTACATTTTTCTTTTCCACATCATGATTTTTCTTTAACGACTTACCATAAAAACCTTAAATTTATTTCAATTTTCTTTGTTTTTTTCGTGTCCTCTTCCTGTTTTTGTTTAAGAATTTGATTTTTAATTAAAACTCACTTTTTTCGAGTTTGCTATTAAACGATTTTCTCTATCTGTTTTAATAACTTTTCTTTTTGTTGCCCAAATGTAGGTTAATGCCTTAAGAATATTGAGTTTATTTTTTTTATGACAGTATTTGGTGTTTGTGTGTTAGATTAGATTTGACATAGAAAATGTGTATCCATTTTCTATAGACCTTCTTAAGATATTTGTAATAAAAAGTTCTTTAGGTTAGTTTCTTTTAGGAATTTTATGAATGTTTGTATGAGTTTTTGTTTGAGAAATTTAAAAAAAAAAGATTTATTGAGTATTTGCATTTAAATCATTGAAAAAGTAAAATATTTGAATACTTTTAGGGGTTGAAATAGATTCAAAAGAAGAAAGTATTTCATATATTCTTATACTCGAATGTTTTAGTAGCTGATAAAAATTAGTCTAAACTAAAGGTTAGTTAAGAGTATAGTAAAAACCAAAGCCAAGACCATAGTCGAGACTATAACCTTTTTAGGACTTTAAGAAAAATTTAAATAAAGACAAAAGTCATGTCATCAGCTAAGACTATACTCAACTTCAGTTCAGACTTTAGTCAATTTTATATTCTAGACCCAGTGCCAGCTAAGGCTTAAGTCAAGTGTATAGCGAGTCTATAGCAAAAAAAAACTAAGAGCAAAATAAAGAGCCAAGACTGTAGTCAAGACAATAACCTAACTAGAACTATAGCTAAGACTAAAGTTGAGGCAATAGTGATGTCTGTAGTTGAGACTTTATTTCTGATATATTTTTGAGATCATTTTCGGTTATTTTCCCAAAAAAAAAAAAAAAATGAAAATATGGGCTTTATTCCCTTTAACTAATATCTTTTCTTTCATTTGGTTTGAATATTTTGTGGAATTTTATGTATCTGAAATCGATTGATACCGAATACTTAAATAGTAAGATATTTCAGAAACATTTGTGTAGCATACTTTTAGGATAGTCTAAGTAATATATATTATATTAAGGGTTCTCTACATTGTAACTTATTTGTCAAAAGTTCCCTGATAGTAAAAGAATCTCATTTAAACTAATTGTTTTGACAAACCAACGGATATCTTGAGATATCAAATTTTATTAAAATTTTTGAAAAAATAAATTATTTTGAATGTTTTACAATATTTGCTTAAAAGTCTGAGTTTTCGATCGATATCAAATGCGGCAAGTTAGCCTCCGACCTATTAAACTAGCTGTGAAGTAGACATCCCCAAAAGTATACTATTTTTATTATTTTTAAACCAGGGGCCCAACATCCGTATTCGATATCGATCGAAAACTCAGACTTTTAAGCAAATATTGTGTAACATAAATTAGGGATTTTCTTCTTTTCTTCTTTTTACTTTAAGGATAATCAAAATTATTTAAAAGATGCACAGTTTACTATATTTTTTTGGAGTTATTTGCCAAAAGATGAACAATAGTAAAAGAGTTTTAATTGAACTACATATATGTTTTTAAAAACAAATCAAAGTGGATACCAAATTTCAATAAAATTTTGCATCGAAGTAAGTTTCAACATCCCTAAAGTATACTTCACAATATTCGCTTAAAAGTCTGAGTTTTCGATTGGTATCGAATGCGGTAATTTGGCCCCTGATATCTAAACATATCCGTTTGTTTGTCAAAACATTTAGTTTAAATGAAATTATTTTACTAAAAAAGTTTTTTAAAAATTTTTGGGATATCAAACGATTAATTAAAAAGTTTTACTGTAGTGTATTGCACTAAGATCCCAATTTATTACAATTATTTATTATTGTAATAAACAGTTTTTTGATAAAACCGAAAAATGTTGGTGGGGAAACCTTTCCTCGACGTGTTTCGATGGTTGGTTAGGCCATCTCTTCAGGAGAATTATCCCTTATTCTAGACAGAGCAAAAACCATACATTATATTTTATTTGCGCGACAAAATAAATATGAATTATTGTGTCCAACATAAAGCGGAGATAATCATCGGGACTATCAGGGAACTTTTTGACACATAAGTTGTTATAAATTATTAATATAGTTTACCAAATATGTTATATATTATTTAGATTATCCTAAAAGTATGCTACACAAATGTTTCTTAAACTTAATTAATTTCGATGGATAACGAATGCGGCGATTTGACCCCTGTATGTATTTTTCGTTTTAATGCTAAAATGTTAATAAAATAAAATTAGTAGGTATATTTCAAAGATCTTAACCAAATAATAGCCACATTCGATATCGATCAAAATGTAAGATATATCAGAAACATTTGTTTAAAATACTTTTAGGATAATCTAAATAATATATTAACTAAAGGGTTCTCTACATAAAGAACTTAAAGCCTAATACGATATTTTAAATATATTTAGAATTAAAAAAAAACAAGTTCAACAAAAAACGACTCATTTACAAGTAAATAATTAAAAGCATTTAATATGGCTCTGGCCAAACAATTAATGTTAAAATTTTACAAAGTAATTACAAGAAAAATAAACTGCAATTAAATAAGTACAAAATAATTGCCATTGTAGTGAGGTGACCTTTTTAATACTCGTACATACAAACAAACAAAATGCTAGAGCTTAAAACTTACACAATTATTTTACAATTGGCGGTAAAGGTAAGTTAAGGTCTGAGGCAACTGCATAAGTATTAGTAGGTAAAGCAGTAATTTTAAGTTTTACCGTGGCTTTGAATTAGTTCAAAAGATTTTTTTAAAACATTTTATTTAAAAGAAGGCAATTATTTGGGGCAAATTTTATATAGAATTTTAATTGGAAAGAAAAATATTAAAGCTATTATATTTCTAAAAGGAAAATATTTGATTCATTTACTATAAAATTAGGTTTAGAATTTGTAGATTTTTATACAAAGAAATGCATATAAATTTATACATTTTTATATTTTTTTTTTTTTTTTTGTATATAAAACATTTTGTGTGTAGTATATTTGTCTGTACATAAATTGCCTTGTTCTACATAGTTTTAACTGTAAATACGCTTGACCTGGTTTACTTTCCACACTTCTCGCTTCGTTAGTGCTAAAACTATTTTTCGTTTGATACCTATAACATCGCTTTTACTGGCAGCCCCTAACTTATTTAAGTAGCGCTCCTTTTTTTTGGCCCATCAATATACACAAAAGTAAATAGAAGCTTATGCTTATATACACTTTAAAATATGATATATAAAAGTTTTCAGTTTTTCTATGTTTTTGTACTCGTAGAGGTTTCATGTAAAATACATGGCATTTTTACCAACTGCCATACAAAAATTCATGCAAAGACATAATCATGTTCAAAAAATATGCTTTTGTCTGTGTGTGTTTATCATATTTTATGTGTCGCTATGAGTCTGTATGTGTGTTTATTGTCTATGTATTGGTGACCTACTTTGATATTTTTTTTATCAAAATTGCATTTTGGTGGTTGTTATGTTTGAAAACTATATACTCGTGCTCAACATAATAAAGCTGTTGAAAAAAAAGAAAAGCTCAACATAGATATGGGAAAAAATCTGTATATAAAAACAATTTTTCCTTCATCTTGACAAGGTCAGTAGTATAAGTTTTGTGGCAATATGTTGTTCTCGTTCTTTTCTATTACTGATTTTTTGCTGATAACACACATTTTTTATTAGTTTTATGTTAAAGTAATGTTTTGAGGGGCAAGGGAGAAAATTATTTATGTATAGCATACTTTTAGGGTTAATAAATCAATTACATATAAAGCATACTTTTTAGGTTTGAAAGGGAAAATTAAAACTTTTGTGAGTTAAATGGGGGTTTCGCATGCAAAATGACCTATAGTGCTATCATTAGCTAAGCAAACTAAAGGCTATCCTATATATAAATCGAGACACAAGTTTTATTAACATTAGAGGCTAAATGCTGATATAAAGTCAAGACTATTAAGTTTAAATTATGATATAAAACCTTATTATAGCCTTATCAAAGCTAAATTTAATTTCTTAGCCATAGCAATAATCGTCTCATTCGATATCAATCGAAAACTCAGACTTTTAAGCAAATATTGTTTAACCTACCTTAGGGATTTTCAAAATAATTTATTTTGCAAAAAGTTTAATAAAATATGATATCTAAACATAGCGCTTTGTTTATCAAAACATTTACCCTCTAATTCTTAAACCAATTATAAAATTATCAAAAGCTTATTCTATGGGAAATTTAAATTATAAGCTTGTCATAGTTACATTTTTTCGATTAAGAATTAGGGGGTTAATTTATAAGGCATTAACCATATCTCAAAATCTAGCATTTGAGAGATTTTGTTCGAAATCTTGTTGATTTTGACTAGATTTCCCATACAAAAATAAATCTAGTTATAAAATAGATTTTCCTAATATATTATTTAGATTATCTTAAAAGAATGCTACACAAATATTTTTTGAAATATTTTAAATTTCGATCGATATCGAATGCGGCAATTTGGCCCCAGGACATGTCTTAAAATAAAATATTGACTGAAATCAAGCTTACAGATGACATTATAGTCAAGTCTATATCTGATTGATATCAGATTGGAAGCAAGTCTGGGCCCAAACTGCCGCATTCAAAATTAAAACAGGTAAAATCAAATCAAAAATATCAAGACTACTTTCGAAACTGCAGTTAAATTCTAGTCGAGACTTAACAAAGTCGGTAGTAGAATCTGCAGTCGAGACTATAGTTAAGTCTATAGTCGAGACTACGGCCAAGAATAAAGCCTTGTCTAAAGTCGAGACCATAATCAAGTCTATAGTCGGAACTTAAACCACTAGTGCCAAGTCCAAAGTCTTTAGTATAGACAAGCCTGTAGGCTATGGTCAAGTCTATAGTCGAGACTAAAGTCAAGGGTATAGTCACGACTATAGCTAAGTCTTTAATCGAGACTATAGCCAAGTCTATAGTCGAAACTATAGCCAAGTCTATAGTCGAGACTATAGCCAAGTCCATAGTCGAGACTATAGTAAATCCAAGTCTATAGTAGCGACTATAGACAAGTTTATAGTAAGGACTATAGACAAGTTTATAGTAGGGACTATAGACAAGTTTATAATAGGGACTTTAGACAAGTCTATATGCGAGACTATAGCCAAGTCTATAGTCAAGACTATAACCAAGTCTATAGTCGACTATAGACAAGCCTATAGTAGGGACTATAGACAAGTCTATAGTAGGGACTATAGACAAGTCTATAGTAGGGACTATAGACAAGTCTATAGTAGGGACTATAGACAAGTCTATAGTAGGGACTATAGACAAGTCTATAGTAGGGACTATATACAAGTCTATAGTAGGGACTATAGACAAGTCTATAGTAGGGACTATAGACAAGTCTATAGTAGGGACTATAGACAAGTCTATAGTTGGGGCTATAGACAAGTCTATAGTAAGGACTATAGACAAGTCTATAGTAGGGACTATAGACAAGTCTATAGTAGGAACTATAGACAAGTCTATTGTAGGGACTATAGACACGTCTATAGTAGGAACTATAGACAAGTCTATAGTAGGGACTATAACAAGTCTATAGTATTGACTATAGAAAAGTCTATATTCGAGACTTGTCTAAGTTCAAAATATAGCCATACCTTTAGTCAAAACTATAGCCAAGTCATAAGTCAGGACAACACCCAAGTTTCTAGTCGAGGCTATAGCCAATCTATAGTGGAGATTATAACCAAGTCTATAGTCAAGACACAAGCCAAGAATATTGTCAAGACTATGTGGTATGTAATGGAAATCGATCGTTTTCAAAGCGAACGATTTCAGCTACACTTTTGAGATAATCTTCGGTTATTTCCCCAAAATGAATGAAAATTTGGGCTTTAATTATTTTGACTGATATCTTATCTTTCATTTGGTTTGAATATTTTGTGGAAATGTTAAAAAATATATCTAAAATCGATCAATTTGAAAACAATCGATTTCCATCATATACCGGTATGGCCATGTCTAGACATAGTCGAGACTACACCAATGACTTTATTCGATGCGAAAGCAGAGACTTTAGTATTCAAACTTACAAAGCAAATCGCCTCATTCGATATCAATCAAAATGTAAAATATTTCAGAAACATTTGTATAACATAATTTTAGGATAATCTAAATAACATATAAAATATAAGATTCTCTACATTTTAACTTATTTGTTAAAAATTCCCGGATAGTAAAATAATTTTATTTAAACTAAATGTTTTGATAAACAAACGGATATGTTTAGATTTAGATATTAAATTTTTTGCAAAATAAATTATTTTGAAAATCCCTAAGGTATGTTACACAATTTTAACGTGTGAATTTTCGATCGATATCGAATGCGGCGATTTGGCCCCAGCTTTGTCTACATTTTTAACGTTTGAATACATTAAATGGTTTATTAAATAAAAAACATTTAAAATTTTTTTCTCGGAAATGAAAGAGGATGGGGTTGTTTGGTTGGCATTCAATATAAAATTATCAGATTTCAATTGAATTTGTAAAACAAATGTATCTTCAAGCTAACGAATTGAATAATAAATATTTAAATTTCGTAAATTCTTTCTTGTACATTTCATTTCCAAAGCCATAATTTATATTTTTTCTTTAATTTAAACAAAAAGGAATTTTAAGACATAATTTTAAACCGAAAATAATAAAAGATAACAATGGAAAAGAAAGCTAACGAAGAGAAAAAATCCACATATTTTATTACCAAGTTATCGATACTGGAGCCAAGCATATGTTTGTGCTCTTTTGTGTGGCCTACTTTGAGGCGGCTGTATAAATTTTATAGTACATGGGAAGTGTGTTAGTATATTTGTTGTTCACAGTCAACAAGGATAAGTTTTACTGGCTAAAAAAAACTGAAATTTTTATAACCTTTAGCTTAGGGCAGGTTGTTAGTTTGTGCTTAAGGTTTTCTTTATGAGTTTTTCCTTAGATAAACTAACATTAAAAAGTAATTTTGTGTAGTCTGTTTTTAGGTTTTTTGAGGAAATTGGGTCACTTAAGTTTAGGTTAATAAGATAAAGTGGTTTTTAAATTTTAGATTTAGTAGTATTTTGGTATTTCTTTTAAAATAAAATAATTATGATTTCTTTATAAGAATTTTTTGATTTGACGGTTTAAACTAATGTTTAAAAATTGATTAAAATACTTTTAAAATTAAAGTCCATTTAGTTTTTGTTTTCTCATTCTTTTGATCATTCATTTAATATTTCTAATTAAATTATTGTTGTTAATTAGTTTTGTTCTATTTTATGTTGGTTTGCCTTTAGCCACTGCCCCTAATATCAAAACCCCATTTGGGGCAAGTCTTACTATCTAACATACATTTCTATATTAGCTACAAGGTTGTTGTCAAACGTTTCTTTTTAGTATTTTTTTTTTTTTTTTTTTCAAAAATGTGTCATTTTCTCTAACCCCTATTCCGCACAAGAGCTGCTATTGTTGCAAGTATTTGTTCACTGATATCTATGTATGTATGTACATATGTATATGATGATGATGACCCAGTTGTGAAGCTTACTTCCTTCCGAACTTTGTTTTATTTTTATTATTTTATATATTTTTTGTTGCTGCTGTTGTTGTTGCCTCATTCACTCTACTTTGACTTTTTGTGTGGCAAGTATGAATGGAGAGCTTGTTGTTCAGTTTGATTGCTTTGCAATTACTTGAACTGAACACAAGGCTAAATTTTTTTAAATGAATATATGTTCATAAATTGCTTATGTATTCATTTTATTGTACATACATTCATATGTATATACACTTTTATAAAATTAAATAATAAATTGCATTTATTCATACAACATACATACATTTTTATTATTTAAACTATTGTATTAAAAGATATGAAGGCAGTGTCACACAGTGGTTTACGGACGCTTTTTTTTGGAAATAATTCTGTAACTTTTGAACGACTGGAGATATTTGAATGAAATTTGACATGGTGGTAGTCAAGGAGTATTTGAGTTGGTTTTTAAAAGCACTGGTCCATGAGGGGTCGGGAGAGTGATTGATGGACCTTCAAATTTGGTCACCTCGGGTGTTCGATTTTTTTAAAAATTCGCCAAAAATCCATTTATGTATGGATTGAAAAGAAATTTTAAACTTAAGTTGTCCTTGAGAAGATCTACAAAAAATATGCTTAAATGTGTAGGTTATCTCCTTTGGATTTCGAGATATTTGGGTAAAAAGGAATTTTTAGGTTGATTTTTTACCTCTTTTTTTAAGCTTTTTTTGATCTGGTGGACGCATCTGAGGACCAACAATTTTTTAAGAATATTCTTTAAATTTGTAATAAAATTCTGAATAATTTTTGTGCAAGTTAGTTATAGAAATCTTCTTTTGTTTAAAAGTTAAAAATATTCAAAGTTGAAACTTACAAAAAATTTCGCTTTTTTTTTAGTTTTTCCCCAAAAGATAGCTATATTTTTTCACTAATAAAAAAATATTTTCTTAAGAAACATAAAAAGATTTTTAAAGTTTTCAAAAGAAAACATAATGAGAATGCGTATAAAACAAATTTCTTGCTAATTGGACTTTTGGTCCTCGCACATGTCCTCTCCAAAAAATGGCAATTTGTAAAAAAAAAAATTAGTTTAAACAAAAATTTCTCAAAAGGCAAAGCACCGATTTGAAAAAAATTATAATGTTCATATTTTCCAATATATCTGTTATTGATTAGAAAAGTTTTTTCTGAAACGCGCTGCAAATAGAGACAGTGTTGCCATATTTGTAAAAAAACTCATTTTTTGAAACACCTTTTTCCCCAGTTGGGAATTGGGGAATTTTTAAGTTAAAATTGGGAATTTTTTTTAGTCTATTGCTTTTACATCTTATTGGTCTACATTACTACAAAATTTCATTGTAATATCTTTATCCATGTCATTTCCACAGAATATCAAAGATTAAAAATATTTTCCTTAAAAAAGCAGAAAAACAATTTTTTTTTGTTTTACGATACAAAGTGTAAAAAAAGTAACGCACTTAAAAAAAACTTTTACTTAGTGCTAATCTCCTAGTCTTTCCCGATCTAATGATACTAAACATGTATATAAAGCATTAATACCGAGTCTTAAAAAACTCATAAAACTTTGGCCCCCGTAGCATTTTTACACTGTTTATTTAAATATAAGTGATGAATTTGTGCATATAAAATTAATAATCATACTCAAATATTTCACTATAAGATGACAATGATCCTTCGATAACAAACAAATATTTTTTTATTTTTTTAAAGAAAATATCATGAGGATTTATGAAATATCAAAATGTAAATAATTTGTACTTATATTAAAAGGTGAAATACATTTTATTGAAGTATTTGTAGTTAAAGTTTAAACTTACAGTTTTTATTACATATTTATATAAAAGTAGTTATTTACTTAATTTTTATTTTCAGTAAAATAATCAGTACAATCTATTATATCAAGAACCTCTTCCAGGTGTTCGTTTTCAGAAGTTTTTGTATAACTGCTCCACCATTTCTTTCTTATCGTTGATAGAGCAGGATCAGAAGACAACAAGAGATAATTTATTAGATCCTGATTTTGCGATTTTCTTGAGCATTTTCTGGTATTAAATAGTTGGATATACTTGAAATCTGAATTCCGCGCTTCCTGGGCCTCTTCTGTCAGTTCACCAAGTGGGAGAAGATTTGATTCAATTATTTCACGACCATGTTGAAGGACTTTATGAACTGTTGGTGTAATTTCTTTCCAGTGATACAAATGTCGTATACGAGTTAACGCGTTGAGGGCATAGCAATGAAATTTTTCAGCATTTATTTGATATTTGCTATTTATTGCCGATAATATTACGTAACATTTACGAAGAACTTCCTCATCAATTCCAGTAATCTTTGAAGTTGTTTCATAATTTTCAAAGAATCGCCTGGCCGTATTACCATCGTTTGTACTGCCATATCCTACAAGTGGTTTGTCTATGTTTAGACCCGTCATAGTTTTGAATTCTTCCTGAATCCTTTTTTTTTCACTGGATCTCATTTCAATCAGTTCCTTATTATTTCTCACGGATTTTAGCTGATTATCAGGTATATTCCTATATTTCAGATCATATGCTATATGTAGCATAAATTCTAAAAATCGGATACGTGCATGTAGGGGCGATATACCAAATTCCAGAACCTCTTGATTAATTGCAGTACTAGCTGATGCATCTTCTGAAGTTTGTAGAAATTCCGATTTCTTCTTTCCGCATAATGAGCATTTCCAAGTTGAATGGGTTTCCGTTATAGCGTTGCTTACTTTTCCATCTATCATTGTCAATTGAAGCTCAAAATTTACATTAATCAAATATCCATGTATGTCTATGCAGACTGGACTCAAATTGTCTATTGAATATTTGATATCATCAACCCAATTTTTTGTGCTTGCTGCATTTTCTTTTAAATATTCGAATCTGATCGGTCTGCAAAATGCCTTTGATCCTGGAGATGTGTTAACCCACACATATTCAGTACGCTCTTTTGATGTGGATGGTTCAGAACGATTCTTTCTTAATCTTAGTGGTACTAGGGATGCCATAAAAACGCTTCTGTAGTCATTTGTGTTCTGATGAGATGTTGACTGTTTGTATTCCGGTAATCCAGATAAACCGTCACATCCCCATTTACATATTAAAGTTAAGTCCTTGTTGTCAAGTTTCTTGGCTTCTTCTTCAGACAATGTAGTAGATATCAGCCTTGATGCCGTATTTTCCAATAATTTTGATAAATCCACAGATGCACTTTCGTCTCCTATCACGTTTGTTGGTATTAAGTTTTTTTTGGTTTTTAATAACGCATTATATCCTGGTAAAATTGAGTGTCCTTTGTCTCGTAATGCCTTACAGAGTTTAATATATTTATTTTTACTCAATTTCAACTCGAGCATAAGAGCAAGTGCTTCTTCCTCCGAAAATTCTGATTGAGAAGAAGGAGTTGGTATACTCTTAATAATTCGCTTAAGACGTTTAGGAGAAGCCTCTGGGAGAATATCTGCTATTTGTTTAGCTTCAGCTGGTTGATTATTTCGTTTGAGCACTTCCTTAAAGGAATCTTTGATTTCAGTATCCGAATGAGTAGAAAGAACTTCGGATAATCGCATCTTTTTAGATCTTTCTCCGAGATCATCATAGTTTTTTAGAGGGGCTCCAGCACCAGAAGTTTTAAGCTCAATTGAGTCCTTCAGCCAGTCTTTAAATTTAGATTCAAATCTTTTTAAACAGTAATTAACCGACTTAATTTTAAGTTCAAATAACTTTACAAATTTTACGACTTTGTCTTCCTCACTATTGAGAATCATGGAGTTAGTTTGACTTTTAGCATATCGCATGATTATTTTAATTTTTTCTGCTCTCGAACTGCTTGGTTGTTCAAAAAGAATATCGCACAACACTTTAAATTCCAATGTTATAGCCATGATGTTTTAACTGTTAATAGCAGTTACATTTAAAACTTTCTTTTTTATATTAAAAAAAACATTTTTTATATATACCTGTATCCAAAGAATAATAAAGAAATCAATGAATTAATGTATTTTTTACCTCTAAAAATAGGTGCATATATAACTCAACCAATATGTGCGTCTCGTAAAACCTACCTGTATGGAGGTGAGTAACCATATCCTTTCTGACCATTATGAAAAACCCAAGTTGTAACAATTTTTACCTATTGCATTAACTTTCACATTAAAAAACATTTTATAACCTTAACATAATTTTGCAATTTTTTCAAATACACCAATTTTAAATACCGGAAAAATGCCTTTAAATCTTATTTTAAATAAATTGTCACACTGTTACTATAAAAGTACTCTTCTAATTAAACTTTTGCTACAAATTATGGATATATTACCTTTACACTGTTATCAAAATCGGTGCCTTACTCGTACTTACTTATTTAGAATCTTTTACTAAAATTTTATTTTTTAGCTTGGAACAAAAGGCAAAATCGAATAAAATTTTTTTAAGTCATTCTTATAATGTTTTCTTTAAAAAAATAAAAAACTATTTATATCTTTTTGAAGAAAATATTTGTTTATTAGCGAAGGATCATTGTCATCTTAAAAATAGTGAAATATTTGAGTATGATAATTAACTTTATATGCACAAATTCATCACTTATATTTAAATAAACAGTGTAAAAATGCTACGGGGGCCAAACTTTTCAGAGTTTTTTAAGACTCGGTATTAATGCTTTATATACATGTTTAGTATCATTAGATCGGGAAAGACTAGGAGATTAGCACTAAGTAAAAGTTTTTTTTAAGTGCGTTACTTTTTTTACACTTTGTATCGTAAAACAAAAAAAAATTGTTTTTCTGCTTTTTTAAGGAAAATATTTTTAATCTTTGATATTCTGTGGAAATGACATGGATAAAGATATTACAATGAAATTTTGTAGTAATGTAGACCAATAAGATGTAAAAGCAATAGACTAAAAAAAATTCCCAATTTTAACTTAAAAATTCCCCAATTCCCAACTGGGGAAAAAGGTGTTTCAAAAAATGAGTTTTTTTACAAATATGGCAACACTGTCTCTATTTGCAGCGCGTTTCAGAAAAAACTTTTCTAATCAATAACAGATATATTGGAAAATATGAACATTATAATTTTTTTCAAATCGGTGCTTTGCCTTTTGAGAAATTTTTGTTTAAACTAATTTTTTTTTTACAAATTGCCATTTTTTGGAGAGGACATGTGCGAGGACCAAAAGTCCAATTAGCAAGAAATTTGTTTTATACGCATTCTCATTATGTTTTCTTTTAAAAACTTTAAAAATCTTTTTATGTTTCTTAAGAAAATATTTTTTTATTAGTGAAAAAATATAGCTATCTTTTGGGGAAAAACTAAAAAAAAGCGAAATTTTTTGTAAGTTTCAACTTTGAATATTTTTAACTTTTAAACAAAAGAAGATTTCTATAACTAACTTGCACAAAAATTATTCAGAATTTTATTACAAATTTAAAGAATATTCTTAAAAAATTTTTGGTCCTCAGATGCGTCCACCAGATCAAAAAAAGCTTAAAAAAAGAGGTAAAAAATCAACCTAAAAATTCCTTTTTACCCAAATATCTCGAAATCCAAAGGAGATAACCTACACATTTAAGCGTATTTTTTGTAGATCTTCTCAAGGACAACTTAAGTTTAAAATTTCTTTTCAATCCATACATAAATGGATTTTTGGCGAATTTTTAAAAAAGTCGAACACCCGAGGTGACCAACTTTGAAGGTCCATCAATCACTCTCCCGACCCCTCATGGACCAGTGCTTTTAAAAACCAACTCGAATACTCCTTGACTATCACCATGTCAAATTTCATTCAAATATCTCCAGTCGTTCAAAAGTTAAAGAATTATTTCCAAAAAAAAGCGTCCGTAAACCACTGTGTGTCATGATGAGTTGAGTAAATATTTAATTAATTATAAGAAAATAGCAATAATTGGGTCAAATATGTTAGTTTTTTGTTAAATAATAGGGTTTCATTTAAATTTCTTTTACTGCCAGTAAATTTCATGTGTAAGCCCTAAAGTATGCTTTGAATTAAATGCAGTTTATCCTTTTGGTAACAGTAATGTTAAAACTGTATTATCAATGTTATATACAATAAAGTTATGACTACAGACTACCATAAAGTTTCAGATTTCCGACCTTATGGATAATTTAAACTCAAAAATGAAAGAAAAACTACTTTTTAAGATTTTGTTAAAAAATTAAAGTTTCGTTAAGTTTTAAATATTGATTTAAATTAAAATATGGTTTCGATTCGAGTTTAGATCAGATTCTGCTAAAATAATAATAGAAAAAATTGTGTAAAAAAAATTTAGTTTTAAAAATAAAGTTTCGTTAAGTACAACAAATTGAGTTGAATAAAAATTTTGTTTTGATTCGAGTTAAGATTCGGGTCTGCTAAAATAAGAAGTAAAAACTTTTTTTAAAATAACATTGTTTTCAAAAATAAAGTTTCGTTGAGTTTAAAAAATTGACTTATATTATAATTTTGTTTGGAGTCGAGTTAAGATTAGCAACTGCTTAAATAAAAATTAAAAATATTAGGCTAAGCGTTTTTAACATCAAAAATAAAGTTTCGTTAAGTTTTAAAAATTGAGTTAAATAAAAATTTTGTTTTGATTTGAGTTTAAGTTTGTTTCTGCTTTAATAATAACTAAAAGAATTTTATTGAAATCGTTTTGTTTTTAAAAATAAAGTTTCGTTAAGTCTTTAAAATTTAGTTGTTTTAAAAATTAGTTTTGATTCGAGTTTAAGTTAGCTCCTGTTAAACATATAATTGAAAAATTTCTGCTAAACTCTTTTTGTTCCAAAAATAAAGTTTCGTTAAGTTTTAAAAATTGAGTTAAATAAAAATTTTCTTCTGATTTGAGTTTAGGTTCGTTCCTGCTTTAATAATAACTAAAACAATTTTATTGAAATCGTTTTGTTTTTAAAAATAAAGTTTCGTTAAGTCTTTAAAATTGAGTTGTTTTAAAAATTAGTTTTGATTCGAGTTTAAGTTAGCTCCTGTTAAACAAATAATTGAAAAATTTCTGCTAAACTCTTTTTGTTCCAAAAATAAAGTTTCGTTAAGTTTTAAAAATTGAGTTAAATAAAAATTTTCTTCTGATTTGAGTTTAGGTTCGTTCCTGCTTTAATAATAACTAAAACAATTTTATTGAAATCGTTTTGTTTTTAAAAATAAAGTTTCGTTAAGTCTTTAAAATTGAGTTGTTTTAAAAATTAGTTTTGATTCGAGTTTAAGTTAGCTCCTGTTAAACAAATAATTGAAAAATTTCTGCTAAACTCTTTTTGTTCCAAAAATAAAGTTTCGTTAAGTTTTAAAAATTGAGTTAAATAAAAGTTTTCTTCTGATTTGAGTTTAGGTTCGTTCCTGCTTTAATAATAACTAAAACAATTTTATTGAAATCATTTTGTTTTTAAAAATAAAGTTTCGTTAAGTCTTTAAAATTGAGTTGTTTTAAAAATTAGTTTTGATTTAGTTTAAGTTAGCTCCTGTTAAACAAATAATTGAAAAATTTCTGCTAAACTCTTTTTGTTCCAAAAATAAAGTTTCGTTAAGTTTTAAAAATTGAGTTAAATAAAAATGTTCTTCTGATTTGAGTTTAGGTTCGTTTCTGCTTTAATAATAACTAAAACAATTTTATTGAAATCGTTTTGTTTTTAAAAATAAAGTTTCGTTAAGTCTTTAAAATTTAGTTGTTTTAAAAATTAGTTTTGATTCGAGTTTAAGTTAGCTCCTGTTAAACAAATAATTGAAAAATTTCTGCTAAACTCTTTTTGTTCCAAAAATAAAGTTTCGTTAAGTTTTAAAAATTGAGTTAAATAAAAATTTTCTTCTGATTTGAGTTTAGGTTCGTTCCTGCTTTAATAATAACTAAAACAATTTTATTGAAATCGTTTTGTTTTTAAAAATAAAGTTTCGTTAAGTCTTTAAAATTGAGTTGTTTTAAAAATTAGTTTTGATTCGAGTTTAAGTTAGCTCCTGTTAAACAAATAATTGAAAAATTTCTGCTAAACTCTTTTTGTTCCAAAAATAAAGTTTCGTTAAGTTTTAAAAATTGAGTTAAATAAAAATTTTCTTCTGATTTGAGTTTAGGTTCGTTCCTGCTTTAATAATAACTAAAACAATTTTATTGAAATCGTTTTGTTTTCAAAAATAAAGTTTTGTTAAGTCTTTAAAATTGAGTTGTTTTAAAAATTAGTTTTGATTCGAGTTTAAGTTAGCTCCTGTTAAACAAATAATTGAAAAATTTCTGATAAACTCTTTTTGTTCCAAAAATAAAGTTTCGTTAAGTTTTAAAAATTGAGTTAAATAAAAATTTTCTTCTGATTTGAGTTTAGGTTTGTTCCTGCTTTAATAATAACTAAAACAATTTTATTGAAATCGTTTTGTTTTCAAAAATAAAGTTTCGTTAAATTTTAAAAATTGAGTTGTTTTAAAAATTAGTTTTAATTCGAGTTCAGGTTAGCTTCTGCTAAAATAATAAGTAAAAACTTTGAGGTTAAATAATTTTTGTTCCAAAAATAAAGTTTCGTTAAGTTTTAAAAATTGACTTATATTAAAGTTTTGTTTTGACTCGAGTTTACATTAGCTTTTGATAAAATAACAAAAAGAAAATTTGGGTGAAATACTTTTAATTTCAAAAATAAAGTTTCGTTAAGTTTTAAAAATTGAGTTAAATAAACATTTTGTTTTGATACGAGTTTAAGTTTGATCGTGCTTAGATAATAAGTAAAAAAAATTATTGAGATCATTTTCTTTTAAAAAATAAAGTTTCGTTAAGTTTTAAATAGAGAGTTCAATTAAAATTTTTCTTTGACTCGATTTTAGGTAAGCTTTTGCTAAAATAATAAATAGAAAATTGGGGCGAAACACTTATAATTTCAAAAATAAAGTTTCGTTAAGTTTTAAAAAATGAGTTAAATACAAATTTTCTTTTAATTTGAGTTTAAGTTCGCAACTGCTTCAATTATAAGTAAAACAAGTTTATTAAAATCATTTGGTTTTTAAAAATAATGTTTCGTTAAGTTTTTAAAATTGAGTTGTTAAAAAAAATAGTTTTGATTTGAGTTTAAGTTATGTCCTGTTAAACAAATAAGTAAAGGTTTTCGTCTAAATTTTTTTTTTTTTCAAAAATAAAGTTTCGTTAAGTTCCCAAAATTTAGTTATAATAAAATTAAAAAAATATAATAAAATTTTGTTTTGATTCGAGTTTGAGTTCGATCATGCTTAAATACTAACTAAATGCTTTTTTTTAAATCCCTTTGTTTTCAAAAATAAAGTTTCGTTAAGTTTTCAAAATTGAGTTGTATTCAAATTTTGTTTTGACTCGAGTTAAGTTTAGTCCCTGCTTAAATAAAACATAAGTAAAAAAGTTGAGCTTATCTCCGATAATTTAAAAAATAAAGTTTCGATAAATTTTAAAAATCGACTTAAATTGAAATTTTGTTTTAACTCGAGCTTAGTTAAGCTACTGCTTAAATAATAAGTAAAACATTTAGGCTAAACTCATTCAGTTTTGAAAATAATGCTTCGTTAAGTTTGATAAATTAACAAAAATCATAGTAATTTCGAGATATTACTACAATTATTAAAACTTATATACAAAATGCCTTAAGTTACTTAGTAACAACTTAAATTGTTTAACTTACCAAAAGACAAAAAAAAACTTTCTTGAAAATTTTAATTAAAACTCAGATCTCCTAATTATCCCTTTCTGCTCCATTTACTAAAAAGATAATTGTTGTTGCTATAAAATGCATTTAAGAAAACTTCATTTCGTTTTCAATCTCAAGGAAAATGAAAATATGTTTTTTCGTATTTCTTTATGTATCCACTTCAAATTATTTTATGTATTTACTTATATATTCAGTATAAATGTAGCTCACTTTTGAACATATTTTATGTTGCCTTATACATACACATTATTTGCTCTATATACTATAGAGAAGGATAAATTGATAGACATTTTCCAGTTTTATTTAGTTTTTTCATCATCACAACTGCACATTACAAGATTCCATTACTTCCAATGACCTATTTTATGCGAAACGAAACCAAAAAACCAACTGACTGACTAACAAAACAAATACTCACCCCCAAAAGTATGTGAAGCAAAATAAAAGTAAATAAAAAAGCAGAAATCCTCGATAATAACACACAACTTTTAACTTTTGAGATGAGTGGGAAAAACACACACTTACAAATACAACTAATAACTTTTATGTAAAGAGAGCTTTTTGCTCTTTGTTGGAGAATTATCTAAAACTCTCTTTTTGGTTTTGCATAAAAACAGGATGAGTTAAATAACAATTTTTTTTTTAAGTGAGTAAAGTTTCTAGCTCAAGGATATAATTACTCTTGAGCTTTTTGTTCTTATAAATATAAACTCTTTCCTTAAATATAAATAATGAGTAATAAAGAGAACATGTTAAATAAAAAGAGCCGTTTTTGTTCATTTAATTTCAAGATTTATTTTAAACGAAAGGGTAAAACAATGTCCCGAGGTTGATAAAAATTAATGACTCTGTTAAAAAAAACTCATAAATTATAATTTAATGTTTTAATATTAAAACTAAAAGTATTAACAAAGTTTAAGTTGAGAGGTAAAAGTTTTATATAGAAAAATTGTTGATGGGAAGAGTTTTCTATAGAAAAGTTGATGGTGGGAAGAGTTTTCTATAGAAAAGTTGATGGTGGGAAGAGTTTTCTATAGAAAAGTTGATGGTGGGAAGAGTTTTCTATAGAAAAGTTGATGGTGGGAAGAGTTTTCTATAGAAAAGTTGATGGTGGGAAGAGTTTTCTATAGAAAAGTTGAGGGTGGGAAGAGTTTTCTATAGAAAAATTGATGGTAGGCAGAGTTTTCTATAGAAAAGTTGATGGTGGGCAGAGGTTTCTAAAGAAAAGTTGATGGTGGGAAGAGTTTTCTAAAGAAAAGTTGATGGTGGGAAGAGTTTTCTATGGAAAACTTGATGGTGGGAAGAGTTTTCTAAAAAAAGTTGAGGGTGGGAGGAGTTTTCTATAGAAAAGTTGGTGGTGGGAAGAGTTTTCTATAGTAAAGTTGATGGTGGGAAGAGTTTTCTATAGAAAAGTTGATGGTGGAAAGAGTTTTCTAGATATAAAAATATTTTTTAGATATTTTCGATACTAACAATTTTTTAAAGAACAATTTTTGATAAAACTATTAAATAAAAATTTTCGATAAAAATATTTTACAACCGAAAACTTTTCTCAAAAAAAAAATTCTAAAAAAAAATTTTTTGATGAAAATATTTTTCTATAGAAAAATTTTGGATAAAAATATTTTTGATAAAAAAATTTCTTCAGAAAGAATTTTTATTTTAAAATTTTTTATTAAAATTTTTTAATTAAAATTTTTTGAAAAAAAAATCTATAGAAAAGTTTTGGATAAAAAAATTTATAGAGAAAAATTTTTTATTAAAAATTTTTTTTATAGAGAAATTTTTGATAAAAAATATTTTCTATAGAAAAAATTTTAATAAAAAATTTCTATAGAAAATTTTTTTATTGAAAAATTGTTGATAAAAAATTTTTCTAAAGAAAAATTTTTTAGAAAAAAAAATTCTGTAGAAAAATTTTTGATAAAATAATTTTTTTTTTATCAAAACTTTTCTATCGAAAATGTTTTTGATCTAATATTTTTCTAGAGAACATTTTTTTTTATCAAAAATGTTTCTATAGAAAATTTCTTTTATCAAAAAATTTTCTATAAAAAAATGTTTAATAAAAAAATTTTCTATAGAAAAATTTTTTGATAAAAAAATTTTTTATAGAAAAATTGTTGTTAAAAAAAATTTCTATAGAAACATTTTTGATAAAAGAAATTTTCTATAGAAACATTTTTGATAAAAAAAAAATTCTCTAGAAAAATATTTGATAAAAAATATTTTCTATAGAAAAATTTTTGATAAAAAAAAATTGTACAAAATTTTTTGATAAAAAAATTTTCTATAGAAAAATTTTTGATAAAAAATTTTCTATAGAAACATTTTTGATAAATAATTTTGTATAGAAAAACTTTTGATAAAAAAAATTTTCTATAGAAAAATTTTTGATAAAAAAATTTTCTATAGAAAAACTTTAAATAAAATTTTCTTTTTATAGAAAAATTTTTGATAAAAAAATTTTCTATAGAAAAATTTTTGATAAAAAATTTTCTATAAAAAAAAATTGATAAAAAAAATTTTCTATAGAAAAATTTTTGATAAAGAAATTTTCTATAGAAAAATTTTTGATAAAAAATTTTTTATAGAAAAATTTTTGATAAAAAATTTTCTATAAAAAAAAATTGATAAAAAAAATTTTCTATAGAAAAATTTTTGATAAACAAATTTTCTATAGAAAAATTTTTGATAAAAAATTTTTTTATAGAAAAATTGTTTATAAAATAATTTTCTATACAAAAATTTTTGATAAAAAAATTTTATATGGAAAAATTTTTGATAAAAAAATTGCTATAGAAAAATTAGAAAAAAATCTTAACGATTAAAACAGTTTTTCGCTCTCCTGTAAAATTGGTCATTTTCAAATAGCTCTTTTTGACTATAAACCATCGATATAGAAAAACTGTCACTGGGAAGACTTGCCTTAAAAAAATATAACACTAGAAGGAGTTTAAAAGTGAAATTTGTTTGGATGGTATTATTAAGAGAAAAGTTGATTTTGGGAGGAGCATTCCTCATTCCACTTCTTTTAAACATTGACAATATAGGACTTATTGGCCTTGTAATGGAAAAGTATTGAATACTTTTTGCTTCATCAAAACTATAAAGTAAGAAGTCTTAATTTAAGATTTTCAACTTTTTTTTATTTATTCTCAAGACTTCAATGAATTTCAAACTATAAAAATTATTTTTTGTACTCATTAAGTTCTTGTATGTTTAAAATAAAAAAATGTAAAACTTTTTAGGGCTGGTTATGTTTTATTAATCCAACTGGCTTTAATTCACCGGCTAAACAATTTTTACTTTTAACTGTTTTGCATTCTTTAACTCTTTTAAACTCTTTAGTTTAATGAGCAACAAAACCCTCTTCTCAGATTTTTGTATCTAAGAGTAATTACAACTCTTTTATATACTCTTGAGAGGGTTAACAAATACCGTTAGCAAAAGTCCTTGTTCTGAATATTTCTTGCTCTATAATTCTCATTTACCAACCAATTACTTTCAATGTTATGGTTCTTGAGAGAGAAAGAGTGAGCGAGAGAGAGAGTGAGAGGGTAAAAGAGAAAGAAAAAAGGGAGCATAACCTGCTTCTATTTAGAGTTTCTTTTTTAACTTTTAAATAAAACAACATAAGTGGCGCTCGGCTTTCCTTTCAGCCAAGTATGTTATGTATACAAAAACAATTTTTTGGCAGGTTTGAATACATAAATTCTCTTATATACACAAACAAATGGTTAATCATGTATACTTATAAAAGTATGTATGAATTTTGGTATATTTTTCTTCATATTTATGTATTTGACCTAATTTCTTGGTCGTGCTTTTTTTGTACACGACTTCGTTTTTATGACGAGTATTAAGAAATCAGCTTCACTTGTTATTTATATGTGTATGCTTTTAGACTCCCCTTGTGCTCGCTGTGGATATCCTTAGATTCACTTGGTTATTCCATACATACACTTGAAATTTCATACATTTATCCTTGGGAACCAAGAACAATTTATGTTTTTTTTTTCCTTTATACATTTTTTTCCTTTTGAATGTTTGTATGTTTATTTTCCCTTTAAATGGGCGGGGGGTGATAATGATGATGTTAGCTTGATTTTGTTTGAATTTAAGTCAGAAGAAAACACGAAAAAATATTTTAAGTAAATTTAATACTATATAAAGAAAAAACATTACAACTAACCTTTGTTCAAATTCCTTAGAAAAATATAATTATGGTAACTTTTAAAGAGAATACACGAATAAGTTTTTAGGTATCTTAAACCAGATTTAGATTTGGAAAATTTAATTTCCATATACTTCCAGCAAAGACTCTATAATATAAAGATTTTGCACTGCCATACATTGATTTGCCGTATGGTCGTTTTGAAAAGACCCATAAAAAGCAGACTATACCAATCTAAACTGCGTAATACAGTTTCAATTTATGTGGGTTTTTATATTAAACCAAATCGTAGCATTCGATATCGATCGAAATTTAAGATATTTCAGCAACATTTGTGTAGCATACTTTTAGGATAACATAAATAATATACATATAAGCACGGGTCGGCGCAAAGAAAATAGAACAAAAAAATTGTCAACAGAGTTGCTGTTTTTTATACTTTTAACTGAAATAATTATTTTTTTTTTCAATGTGTAGTTCTCACGGTTTAAAAAGAAAAAAAATTTCTACACCATTTTTTTAATAATTTTATCAAAAATTTTTCTATAAAAAACTTTTTTATCAAAAATTCTTCTATAGAAAATTTTTTTATCATAAATTCTTCTATAGAAAATTTTTTTATCAAAAATTTTTTTATAGAATGTTTTTTTATCAAAAATGTTTCTATAGAAAAATAAATAAAAAAAAATATCAAAAATAATTCTATAGAAAATTTTCTTATCAAAAAATTTTCTATTGATTTTTTTTTTTTTATCAAAAATTATTCTATAGAAAATTTTTTATCAAAAATAATTCTATAGAAAATTTTTTTATTAAAAATTTTTCTGTAGAAATTTTTTGATAAAAAATTTTTTTAACAAAAATTTTTCTATAGAAAGTTTTCTTACAAAAATTTTTCTATAGAAAATTTTCTTACAAAAAATAAATAAAAAAAAATTATCAAAAATAATTCTATAGAAAATTTTCTTATCAAAAAATTTTCTATTGAATGTTTAGAATTTTTTAGAATAATTTTTGATTCTATAGAAAATTTTTTATCAAAAATAATTCTATAGAAAATTTTTTTATTAAAAATTTTTCTGTAGAAATTTTTTGATAAAAATTTTTTTAACAAAAATTTTTCTATAGAAAGTTTCCTTACAAAAATTTTTCTACAAAAAATTTTTATATAGAAAATTTTCTTACCAAAATTTTTCTATAGAGAATTTTCATACGAAAATTTTTCTATAGAGAATTTTCATACAAAAATTTTTCTATAGAAAATTTTCGTACAGAAATTTTTCTATAGAGAATTTTCATACAAAAATTTTTCTATAGAAAATTTTCGTACAAAAATTTTTCTATAGAAAATTTATTTATTAAAAATTTTTCTGTAGAAAATTTTTTGTAAGAAAACTTTTCTATAGAAAATTTTTTTTTTTTGAAAAATTTTTCTATAGAAAATGTTTTTATTAAAAATTTTTCTATAAAAGATTTGAAAATTTTTTGATATAAAAACTTTTTTCGAAGATTTTTTTATAAAATATAAATCGAACAATTTTTCAAAGAAAAATATTTTTATTAAAAATTTTTCTATAAAAAAATGTTTGGATCGAAAATATATAAAAAATATTAAAATCTAAAATTGTTTAATATTAGAATTTATTTATGTTTCCCAATATTTAGAAAAATATTCCCAATGTTTACAAAAATTTATTTATCAAAAATTTTTCTGTAGAAAGTTTTTTGTATGAAAACTTTTCTATAAAAAAATTTCTTATAAAAATTTTTTTTATAAGAAATTTTTCTATAAAAAATATGTTTTTTAAAAATTTTTCTATAAAAGATTTGAAAATTTTTTGATACAAAAATATTTTTTGAACGAAAATTTTTATCGAAAAATTTCCTATAAAATATAATTTTTATCGAACAATTTTCCAAAGAAAAATATTTTTATTAAACATTTTTCTATCAAAAAATGTTTGGATCGAAAATATCTCAAAAATATAAAAATCTAAAATAGTTTATTTCTGTTTTGAAAAATATTCCCAATATTTACAAAAATATTCCCAATGTTTACAAAAATAATAGTGTCGCGGCAACAATGATTGAGATTATATTTCTTTGTTCTCTCGAACCATGAATTTTGTTGCTATAAATTTGTTTTTGATTTGTTTCTTGTCTATTTTGTTTTTGTCTTTTTTTTAACAAATCGGCACTAACCAACTCTGTTAACGTTAAAATTCCAACTAAATTTTAATATTCATTTTCACGAGTTTTATGAATGATCGTGGTATTTACGAAAATTAAACAAAATCATCGGCTACTGGTGGTATGGGCTGCCTGCATATAAGGTTCAATACATTATAACTTATTTGTCAAAAGTTACTATCGGGGAAGTAACACAATTTAATTTAAACTAAATATTTTGACAAACAAACGGACTTGTTTAGATAATATAGTTTTTGCAAAAAAAAACTATTTTGAAAATTCCTAATATATGTTACACAATATTTGCTTAAAAGTTTTCGATCGATATCGAATGCTGGGATTTAGCCCCAGATTTCCAAATGAATTTGAAAACTTTTTAATTAAAAACGTAAAACAATCTTCGTTTACCAACTTTATATATTTACTGATTACTATTATTACAAATAATTCGTCTATTTTCTTATGTCCAACAAAAATTCTTGAAGCAAAGATCAAAGCAAATAAATAATTCTTCAACAAAATTGTCCCTAAATTATGTCAATAGGAAACAAAATTGTGTAGGACGAGACGACACCAGAAAGCACAACTAGAATTTATATAAAAAAAAAACAGGAAATAATTCATGTCCTAACCTGCTTATGAGGACATATTTCAAGTGGGAACTTAGTTATAGTTTTATGTCTTTTACGTTTCAAATAAATGTTTTGTAGCTTTTTTCAAATTTAATACAAAAAATGCTGTTTAAGCTAAAATTATTTAGAAAAAAATAGCACAAGAAGCAGAATTTTATACAAGAATCTAAGAATAAATTTGAAACATATTGAGGGGTTTTTGTATCAGCCTTCAAAATCGAATTTCCTTAAGATAAACCAAAAAAATGTATCCAAAATTGAAAAGTTGAAGAGTTTTCTATAGAAAAGCTAACGAGGGGAAAAGTATTCTATAGAAAAGTTGTAGAGGGGAAGAGTTTTCTATAGAAAAGTTGACCAGGGGAAAAGTTTTTTATAGAAAAGTTGTCGAGGGGAAGAGTTTTCTATAGAAAAGTTGACGAGGGGAAGAGTTTTCTATAGAAAAGTTGACGAGGGGAAAAGTTTTCTATAGAAAAGTTGACGAGGGGAAGAGTTTTCTATAGAAAAGTTGACGAGGGGAAGAGTTTTCTATAGAAAAGTTGACGAGGGGAAGAGTTTTCTATAGAAAAGTTGACGAAGGGAAGAGTTTTCTATAGAAAAGTTGACGAGGGGAAGAGTTTTCTATAGAAAAGTTGACGAGCGGAAGAGTTTTCTATAGAAAAGTTGACGAGGGGAAGAGTTTTCTATAGAAAAGTTGACGAGGGAAAAGTCTTCTATAGAAAAGTTAACGAAGGGAAGAGTTTTCTATAGAAAAGTTGGCGAGAGGAAGGAAAATTTGTCGGTGAAAGAGTTTTCTATAGAAAATTTTTCGGTGGGAAGAGTTTTCTATAGAAAATTTTTCGGTGGGAAGAGTTTTCTATAGAAAATTTTTCGGTGGGAAGAGTTTTCTATAGAAAATTTTTCGGTGGGAAGAGTTTTCTATAGAAAATTTTTCGGTGGGAAGAGTTTTCTATAGAAAATTTTTCGGTGGGAAGAGTTTTCTATAGAAAATTTTTCGGTGGGAAGAGTTTTCTATAGAAAATTTTTCGGTGGGAAGAGTTTTCTATAGAAAATTTTTCGGTGGGAAGAGTTTTCTATAGAAAATTTTTCGGTGGGAAGAGTTTTCTATAGAAAATTTTTCGGTGGGAAGAGTTTTCTATAGAAAATTTTTCGGTGGGAAGAGTTTTCTATAGAAAATTTTTCGGTGGGAAGAGTTTTCTATAGAAAATTTTTCGGTGGGAAGAGTTTTCTATAGAAAATTTTTCGGTGGGAAGAGTTTTCTATAGAAAATTTTTCGGTGGGAAGAGTTTTCTATAGAAAATTTTTCGGTGGGAAGAGTTTTCTATAGAAAATTTTTCGGTGGGAAGAGTTTTCTATAGAAAATTTTTCGGTGGGAAGAGTTTTCTATAGAAAATTTTTCGGTGGGAAGAGTTTTCTATAGAAAATTTTTCGGTGGGAAGAGTTTTCTATAGAAAATTTTTCGGTGGGAAGAGTTTTCTATAGAAAATTTTTCGGTGGGAAGAGTTTTCTATAGAAAATTTTTCGGTGGGAAGAGTTTTCTATAGAAAAATTTTCGGTGGGAAGAGTTTTCTATAGAAAATTTTTCGGTGGGAAGAGTTTTCTATAGAAAATTTTTCGGTAGGAAGAGTTTTCTATAGAAAATTTTTCGGTGGGAAGAGTTTTCTATAGAAAATTTGTCGGTGGGATGAGTTTTCTATAGAAAATTTATCGGTAGGATGAGTTTTCTATAGAAAATTTATCGGTAGGATGAGTTTTCTATAGAAAATTTGTCGGTGGGATGAATTTTCTATAAAAAATTTATCGGTGGGAAGAGTTTTCTATAGAAAATTTGTCGGTGGGATGAGTTTTATATAGACAATTTGTCGGTGGGATGAGTTTTATATAGAAAATTTGTCATTGGGATGAGTTTGCTATAGAAAATTTGTCAGTGGGATGAGTCTACTATAGAATATTTGTCGGTGGGATGAGTTTTCTATAGAAAATTTGTCGGTGGGATGAGTTTTCTATAGAAAATTTTTCGGTGGGATGAGGTGTCTATAGAAAATTTGTCGGTGGAATGAGGTTTCTATAGAAAAGTTGACGCTGGGAATAGTTTAATTTCTAAAATTGGACGCTGGGAACAGTTTTCTGTAGAGAAGTTTTTCTATTGAAAAGTTGGTGGAAAGAGTTTTATATAAAAACTAAATACATATATCCCCTTTTAACACATTTCCATCATTGTGGAATTACAAATTGAAATTGTATGTAGTTTTCCTTTAACCTTAAGGAAGTTGTACTTAACCATTAAACTTTCAATTCCATTTTCAAAGAATTGTCCCACAGCATCACGGGGCGTATGAGTGAGATTAATAATTATTAACATTGAGTATACGCTTTCATTAATGTTGCAATAGTTTATTTGTATTTCCTTTGACTTTGGTTTTAATTAAAAATACAACGAAAGCACTTAGACAACAATAAAATAAAGAAAGTATACAACTACAATTTATTTTTGCAAATCCATAAAAAGGCCTAGACACTTGTACATACAAACAATAAAATATTTATTACTGTAAGTACACACATATGTAGATATGTATGTATGTTTGTACATAAAGACCTTAAGAGAAAAATTCCAGCAGTTCAAAATAAAATAACTTGTAGTATAAACTTTTTTCAGACCAAGGAGTCCGGCCTAGGTTGTTCCCAAAGGAAACGTAGATATTAAAATTCTTGGTAGTCTTTCTCTAGTTTAGGAAACTGTCCTTCAATTTGGAACTAATGGGATTGGGTTGTAAATTTGAAGAAGAACTAGGATATAAAAACTTTCATGTTTGTGAAATTGCTGAACATAAACAAATATGTATGTACAGGAATTGACATGATTTAATGTTAATGTTAAAGTAGGGGAAGGGATTTAAGATTTAGGATTTGAGTTTTTATATTTGTGCTAAAGGTATTATGTTAACACAAATATATATAAATCTTAAATCATGTCATTAATTGTGGTTATAAATACTCCTATACTGGCCTATCTTTTGTAAGTTTCCTTTTATTTTTCTAGTTACGTCTTTACTGGGTTAAAAGAGGCTTTCACTTTGGTTACATTTTGTTTGGTATGGCCTTTTTCGTTAAATGGTTTTTTCTCATTTATCTCAAAACTAAGTAGCAGCTTCCCTTGGCAATAAAATACATTAGGGTCACACTAATTACCCTCAAAAACCACAAGTAAAAAGAGAAATGTTAAAATGGAAGAAAATTCTGCAAAATAGAACGAAATGTCTAAATGGGTAGATTATTCAAGAGGAGCAATTTATATTAATTTAGAAAATATAAATGAAAAATTTCCTATAAAAATAGAAAATTTTTGAAAAATTTCTTATAAAAAGTAGGAAAAATTTCCAATAAAAACAGGAAATTTTTGAAAAAATTCCAAAAAAATAGGAAATTTTTGAAAATTTTCCAAAAAAAATAGGAAATTTTTGAAAAATTTCCAATAAAAAAAGGAAATTTTTGAAAAATGTTCAGTAAAAATAGGACATTTTTGAAAAATTTCCAATATGATAGGAAATTTTTAAAAAACTTCAAATAAAAACAGGAAATTTTTGAAAAATTGGAAATTTTTGAAAAATTTCCAATAAAAATAGGAAATTTTTGAAAAATTTCCAATAAAAATAGGAAATTTTTGGAAAAATTTCCAATAAAAATAGGAAATTTTTGGAAAAATTTCCAATAAAAATAGGAAATTTTTGGAAAAATTTCCAATAAAAATAGGAAATTTTTGGAAAAATTTCCAATAAAAATAGGAAATTTTTGGAAAAATGTCCAATAAAAATAGAAAATTTTTGAAAAATTTCCTAAAAATATAGGAAATTTTTGAAAAATTTCCTATAAATATAGGTAATTTTTGTAAAATTTCCTATAAATATAGGAAATTTTTGTTAAATTTCCTATAAATATAGGAAATTTTTGTAAAATTTCCTATAAATATAGGAAATTTTTGTAAAATTTCCTATAAATATAGCAAATTTTTAAAAAATTTTCTATAAATATAGGAATTTTTTGAAAAATTTCCTATAAATATAGGAATTTTTTGAAAAATTTAAATTTTTGAAACATTTTATATAAATATAGGAAATTTTAGAAATAACTGTATTATCATAACTGCTCATTGGACATACATATATATATGATAATACCGTTTAATTAAAAGTAATGCAGTTTTGATAATGTACTGAATAAGATAGTACAGTTTCCTTAAGAGTTTTGAAAATTTTATTATAATTGAAGAAAAATATTAAGGCTAAAATCATTAAAACATAATTTATATATTCTAAACTTATTTTTTCTTATATGCCCTAAAAAATTAAAATTATCATTTTCTTTCAAGTATAAAAAGCACTCTTCCAAAAATCAAAAAAAAAAAGTTACACTTTCTAGCCAAAAACAATAAAAACCATTATTTTTTTTCTCATGATATTACTTTATAAATAACCTTGAAAATTTTTACACAAAAAAATTCTATTTAAACACTAGTATTGACATACTTTTGTTTTTAACAAAATTAAAAAAAAATCTACAATAAAAATACACAAAATCAACAGAAACAACAAATAACGAAAATCTAAAAATCTGGGTCAACATCATCTCTAGAGCAAAGAAGCAACAGAAGCTGCTGCAGCAGCAGCCAAAATGCAGCATCTCGTCAACATCCAAAATGCGTTGAAATACAAAATAAATTTTCAAAACTAGCAAAAAAAAATTTGCCATGCAAATTAGAAATGTCACTTAAAATAAAATGCATAAGTAAAGAGGAAAAATATAGAGAAAAAATAACAAAATCAAAAAAATTAAAATACTAAAAACTTTGTATTTAAAAAAACACAAGAAAAGACTAGAGGGAAGGCAAAATCATCATGACCACAATAACACACTAAAAACATAGACTAAATTTAAAGCATAGTTTTAGGCTTAGCTATTTAAGAAAAAATGTATACAAAACAGTTTAAATGTTTAAGATGATAATGATGTTTTTGATCATGAAGTTTTAAGAGAATTTTTATACAATGGCAATGAGTTAAAGGAAATTAGGTTAGTGGCACAGGACATACATAAATATGTGCACAGATAAATATGTTTATGTGCATGTATTCTCTATACATAAGTTGACATATACATGAGGATACATATTTACTTATTTGTATATAAATTCGTTTATATACCCAGAGTAAAACTTATCACAAATTTTCAAAAATCTGGCAAAAATAATAAAATTAATTAGCATTATGAATACATACTTATGAAGAAAAGATAACTTATAAGGAGTCTTATGAACTTTATAAACAATGAAGTGAACCTTATATATTATATATTTTTTAGATTATCCTAAAAGTATGCTATACAAATGTTTCTGAAATATCTTGCATTTAGATCGATATCGGATGCGGCGGTTTAGCCTAGATGTTTTATCTAATAATATTAGGTCTTCTGTCAGAATTTTGATTGATCCTACTTCACAAGCTACTTTTATTTCAAAACAACTGCAGAGGAAATTTATTCTTCCAATATTTTCTGTCACCGCTGCTAAATTTATTGTTCTAAATGCCGCTATAGCAGGTTTTTCTACCAAAATTTGTATATTGAATCCCCAATAGATCCGAATTTTAAATTGAAAACGGAAGCTTATGTTATCAAAAAGCTTACTTACAGTTATCGGCTGGTTACAAACCGGCAAAATTCTCCGTTCCAACCTCATAAATACAGTCGTTTCTTGTTTAATTCATTTCTGTTATCCTTGACTCCCAGTGGAGCATAAGGCCTCAACCATCCTTAACTCTATCGCGAGATGTTAGGCATACTTCATTCCATAAATAGTTTTCTGCTTGCAATTCCGCATCAATTAACCATCTGCACGTTCTAGCATGTGCACCTACACGACGGCCGCTTCCCTGTGGATTCTAACGAAGCGCTTGTCAAGCAATGTTGGTATTTGGCCTTCGAAGCGTGTGGCCTATCCACCACCATTTCCGTTGGCATACCTCTACAGAAGTAGGGATTTGGTTTGTCATTTCTTATGCGATTCGGCCACTATATATTAAGGATTTGCCGGAAGCATTTGTTTTCAAAGGTTTGCAAGCGCTTATAGATGGCATTTGTGCGTTTCCAAGTTTCTCAACCGTAATACAAGATGGACTTGACATTTGAGTTGTAAATTCGTAAATTAGTTGTTGTTTAAATTTGCCGAGATTTCCAAATACCGCGAAAAATGCCGAATGCAGATTTTGTCTTATTAATACGCGATTCAATATCCTCGTCATCGCCACCTTTTGTGGAGACCAAACTACCACGATAATTAAAGGTACCTAACACCCCGTCGACAGACATATTGATATGTGCCGACGGGTTTGCGCCATAGCATCTAGGCATAATTTTTGTCTTGGGAATATTGATTTCCAGCCCAGCTGCCCGAGATTCAACAGTGATAGCGTTAGTATTTTCTTGAAGGTGACCTGATCTTTGGCTTAGAAAACATACGTCATCAGCGTATTCTAAGTCCTCAAGTAGTTTAAAGGGTTTCCATTGGATACCGTGTCTAACATTCAAAGCCGTGCGCATTCATAATGCGCATGGCTTTGTCGATGACGAGGATAAAAAGTATAGGTGACTAGATTCATCCTTTGCTTACTCCAGTAGTAACTTCGAACGGATTAGAAAATTTAGCTTTGTGTAGGACCAGACATTTCAGATTTAAATAATAAAATTTAGATTTGAATAATAAAATTAGTCGATTTTGGGAAACGAAAAAAGTACCAAAATGAAGAAAGTTGTCACCCAAAAATAGATTTTGTGAGAATTTAGATCGTCAAACAACTTTTAGGAATAGTAAGGCACGATATGTCGTTTAGTTAAAATCACCTAACACCCATTATTATATGTCCAATCATGCTGTTTTGAAGCCTGATAGCATAACCACTTAACCTTTTTTTAATAGACTATATGTTCACTTTGATCGATGTTAAAAAAAAAGAAGGTAGATCCTTATAAAATGCAAACTTCACCCGTTCTGAGCTCTCCAACTCTTGTGGGAAAAATGTTACATTCACTTCGTGAGGAGCTGAATGTTACCTTTTCGGAAGTCTTCTTATGTTCAGTTTTGACTATAGAAATGTTCTGACTTCAAAAACCACCATGCCATTGGCCAACCATTGTTGGAAATCTAGTTTCGTTTATTTCGGACAATATTGAAACTTATCATTACATGTGGATACATATTTATAAAAACCCGGCTGATGTAGCTAATCGTGATATATCAGCCAAGAGACTTGCTAGTTCCGATTTTATACTCCCGTTCCAATTGGCCCATATCCACTTTAAATTCTTTAATTTGTTTTAAAACTGCTATATTACCTCCTATTTCGATAAACGAATATTTACTCAAACTCCATAAATATGGCAAGTAGTAGTTCGTACAAAGGTATTTCGAATCGAAGACATTGTATTCAGCCTCTAAACAAATGGGAGCTCGGCCGAATTGATCGGGTTCCTCTCGGTTCCGATTCAAAAGTATGAGTGTTTTAACTCGGCCATTGGTTAGGCTCTTACTGCTTCCTAGTCCTGTTTATGCTAAGTGGTAATACAGTTTCAGATAATACCGTTTATTAAAAGCAAAATGATAGAGCAGTTTTTCAATGACTTGTCACGAGATGTTGAATTTAGACTAATCATTTTTGAAGACTTAGAAACAAAAATGTAGACAAATTAAACATAAAATTAAAGAAAAATGTCTAAAATTCTAAATAAATGAAAAATAGTAAAATCATGTTTAGTTCGCAATTCAAAATGGCCCATTTTGAATTAAGGCGATAATGCAGCAAATGAACGATACATAAAAGTAAATGTTGAAGGATTTTATGCTAAATATTCATGTCAAGGCTATAATCAGCTCTCATTAAGTATAACTAAATCAACATAAAAGAACTGCACAAAAAATGAAAACTATTTTTTCTTTTTACAATCATTAACTAATTGTTAACAAAAAAAATGTAAAGTGTAAAAACAAAAAAACTAAAACAAGATTACAGAAAAAGCCTAATTAAATCTAGCCTTATTACCTTTCATTAAAAAAAAAAAAAAAAACGAACAAAGCTGCTGTACCAAAACCAAGGAAAAAAGAAAATTGACCCAGTTTTGATTATTACTACATATGTATGACGGAAAACTAGGTTACTGACAGACAGACGAAAAAGTCTGACAGTGAAAGGCGAGAAAAACTGCTACAGCTACTATAGAAGAGTGTTAGATTTTCCAAAATTTTTGTATAAAAATATAAAGTAAAACTTATATACATACCATGTATAAACTAATATTCATAGTATATTATTTAATATAAAAGTATGTATATACTATATTTGTATGTTTATATAAATATGTTTTTATTCTTCTCTAGATATTATTTTATTTACTTTTTTTTTGTTGTTGTTTGTAAATACATATTTATGACCTCGTGCTGATTTTTTAATAGTTTCTTTATAGTTGTATATACATGCCCAAACCTTCTACATTATCATGTAATATTTTTCAATTTTGAACAATGATAATTCAACAGAACATGCACATGTTTGCAATTAACACTGAACATACCTTTCGTTACTACCCACTCTACTGCCTTGCCATGCCTATATATACAAACATTCATATACATAAATAACAGCAGTTTAACCTCTACGAAATGGCAACTCTTATTTACTGTTTTGGGGCTCTCTCACTTACACTCTCGGCTTTTTATGCAGCAGGGATGGGATAATTTTAAAACAAAAAGTACCTTATGAGAATTTTGAGTTAATAGGTTTAGTCTCAAAAACGGTTAGCACCATTTAATTTAGCGTAGCCGACTTATCTTTACCCACTGGGTCTCCCTTTTGTCTGTAAAAAACAGTTGTCAAAATCGTGCAAAGTATAATTGAATATTAATTGATTCTAGAGATTAACCCGAATAATCTAGAGATTAACCCGAAGAAACTATGACTAGCTTAAAAGCCTTAAATGCAACAAGGGTCCGGGTAATGACACTATCTCAGCGGAGATGCTTTTATGTAGTGTTGAATTAACAGCGAGACTATGGCACCCATTTATATATAAAATATGGGAAGAAGAAACTCTGCCAACCTCCTAAAAAGGGTGACTATAAACTTCAATAACTTCAGGGTCATAACACTTCTTCCAATTCCAAATAAAACACCAACTCGAGTAATTTGAAATAGAAGATCCAAAGCAAATTCCTCTACAAAAACAAATATTTACTAAACATTGCCATCATACAAACATTTCCTCAAAACTTTTATATTTAAGCTGTTTCCGTCATTTGGTCTTATATGAGAGCTAGGGTCAAATGTGGACTGATTATCTTGAAATTTAGCAAATTGATTACAGTTTTTACAAAAACTATGTATGCAAAAAATAAACTTAAAATTCTCATTATCTTTAGATTTACGAGCGTTTAAGGGATTTTGGTTCCATTTAGTGCGTTTTGACAGAAGAGTTTGTATGGGAGCTATGGTCAAATGTGAACCGATTTCAACGAAATTTGGTACAATGATTTTGGTTTATAGAAGCAGTATCTGTTTAAAATTTCATGACATAATATTGATATTTGTGGCCAACATATCAATTCCGGGAAGTGGGACCTATGGGAGGTACCATTAATAACGGACCGATTTAGACCAATTTCAGTAGACATTGCCCCACTATCAAAAAAAAGAATCTGTGCCAAATTTCATAAAATTATCTTTAGAATTGCAACCTGTACTTTGATACATGGGGGTCCAGCCAGACGGATGGACTGACATCGGTAAATCGACTCATAAACTGATTCTAAGCCTATTGGTATACTAAAAGGTCTAAGACAAATACTTCTATCCGTTACATACATCAGCACAAACTTATAATACCCTTCCCAGTACTAGAGCAATGTAAAGTCATGCGAGAAATCCGCCTGCGGCAGCTCGCATAAGGATTTTGGGGGTGCCTAATCTATGCAAGAACATCCTGATGAATGAAACCAGAAGGCCCTATGCTCCACTGGGAGTCAAGGATAGCAGAAGAAGAAGAAGGTATCTTTAATTATCTTGGAAGTTTGGTATCTACAAAAGGTGGCGCTAACAAGGCGCATTAATCGCGTATTAACAATGCAAAATCTGCATTCGGCATTCGAGCTATTTGGAAATCTCCGCAAATATCAACAACAACCAAGTTACGAATATTTAACTTGAATGTCGAGTCCCTCCTGTATTACGGCTGCTAAACTTCGAAACGCACAAATGCCATCGATAGGCGCCTGCAAACCTTTGCAAACAAATGCTTACGGTAAATCTTGAATATTTGGTGTCCGAACCGCATAAAGGTAGAAGGCCAATGCACGCGGCTGCGGGCGGCAATCAGCTGTTTTTTTTTTTTTTTTTGATTTGCAAATTTGAAGCGGCAATGGAAAAAAGTAGAACTTTGTTCTACTTTTCCTCGCGGCAGACTTTTTCAGTGCTGCCTGATTTAATAATATCCTTCTCAAATATTTTTGTATATGAATATTTTTGTAAACAAACGCACATTTTATGTACTGGCAATACTACGACCGCCCGCAGCCACATGCCGCGTGTATTGGTCTTCTACCTTAAGAAATGAAGATCTACTTAAGGCAACAAATCAAATCCCTGCTTCTAAAAAAGTATGTCAACAGAAATGGCTATGGATAGGCCACACACTTCGAAGGCCAAATACCAACATTGTTCGACAAGCGCTTCGTTGGAATCTACCGAGAAGAGGTTGTTGAGTTCCGTGTGCTACGAGGAAATGTAAGGATTTCAGGAACAAGATCCCGCCAAGATTTTTATGTTGTTGATGCATGAGGCAATGTTCAGAAGACTACCGGGGAAATTGTCTTGGAAATTTCTGGTGTGGCAAGCAGTTTGCATTAGGCACGATAAACACGGAAATTCATATATCGGAGTGCCTACGAAAACGGCATTTACCGTTTATAAGACAGAACAGAGGGTATTTTTATTTTTTCCGTAAGGTCGTTTTGAAAAGTCCCATAATAAAGGAAGGAGGTAGAGGAAATAGTATTTATGAATGTTCGATTTTAGAGGGGAAGCAGGGAGTTTATTCCATATTAGTGCTGTGTGACTAAAAAATCTAGTTTTCTCTCTAGTACGCCCTGCGATTCACTGGAAAATCGACTACAAGGGATGAGCCGTTGTTAAACTGCGTGTGCTATGAAGAACTGTTCGGGTATCAGGAACAAGATTCCTTATTTTGTTTGAGCACATACCATTTTAGTAGCGATAGAACAGTAAAACGCTACCCACATTACGACGATGCTCCAATGAGTCAATAGAGTGGGTTATCCTACTGCCACCTTCGCCCTCTCCTGTACAGGGTCAAGAAGCTCCAAAATAGACTTTGAAGCACCACATGAGTGTTGTAATATATATATAAAGGCGATCAGTTGGAGTAAAAAATGTGTGGAATGCAATAACTTTATATTATATTATTTTTGTGTATAGCTTCCTAATTCGGTAATATCTGTGGCTAAAAGGGCCAATGTCAAAAATAGTAGTTTTGAGAAAATTTGATTTAAAGTTTTTATTTTCCTAACAAATTCATAATAACATTGCCCAGGAAACCCCTAATAAATTTGTGCTAAGTTAAGTTAGAAATTAGATGTTGGAGTCAAATAAAAGAGGGTAATGAGGGAACCTAATGCAATGATTAACTTAGAACAGCAAAAAATTTACATTAATCTTTTTATTAGCAAGCCACAGATATATTATACAGTTATTTATATAATTAAAAAAACGGTAGCTTCTTCTAAATTTTCATTAAATTGAATTGAAAGTACTGTCCTTCCAGTCCAAATGGTACCTACAACTAGTGTTCACTTTCTGCATATACCATCACAGTTCCAAATTTTTTGTCATTTGCAACCTGTAAGGCCTCTATGGCAAAAACAGTATTTTTGCATGTGTTTGTATAAAATAACAGTTATTTCGTCATCGTTTCATGTCGGCATCCTTTCGTTTTATATTTTTAGTAAATAAGCAGCTTTTTCCCATACATAGACATCAGTGACATACATTTATATGCATATATTGAGGATGACGATGATATGGCGCTCAAAATAGCATAGAAATGAAATTGCATTTTTCTTACCGCTTTACCACTACATTCTCAACTGTTACCGGCCACGCACCGGTTCGAAAGAATATCGATAAAAAAGAAAAGGATTTTATTTTTTTGAAATAAAAAGAAAAAAGTAATAAAAAAAAGTTTGAAGTTTAAAAATAAATCTAAAAAAGCAATAAAAATAGTTTAAAATTTGTATAACAAAAGAAATGTTTTAAATTAAGGAAACAAGTTTAAATCCCATAAAGAGGGGATTTGTAAAAGAATAAAAAGGATTCAAATTTATATAAAAATAATTTAAAAAATTTAAAGGATTAACAAATTAAAAAAAATATATATTTAGAAATTAAACAAAAATAAAACAAAGCATAAAAAGTTAAATAAAATTTAAATAAAAGCAATTAAAGCATGAAGTAAAAAAATGTGCTAAAGATTTTTAATAAATTTTTAAGCAAAATTTAATAAGAATTAAAAAGAGTATAAACCCTTAATAAAATTAGATAAAATATAAATTAAAAAAATGAAAAATTATCCCAGAATAAGAAGACGAAAAGTAGGTTAAAATTAAATTTCTTAAAAATTTCTCTCTTACATTTTATTTATGTTAAAGACTTTTTTAGATTTAATTACAGACTTTTTTTCTCAGAACAAATAAAATAATTTGACAAAATCTTTTCTAAATTTTCTTAAAATTCAAAAAACAATTAAAACTTTTTTAAGCTTTTCAGTTATTTAAAATTTCCTAAAATTGTTTAAGATTTATTTTTATAAATTTTAGAAATTTACAAATTCTACAGATAATTTTTGTTATAATTTTAAACTCTTTTTGAATTTTTAAATTCTTAGAAAAATTATTTTTGATTTTAATAAATTTCTTTTTTTTCTTCACTTTTTAGCCTAATAAATCAAAATTTGTTTGTACCTGGAAAGGCTGCAATATAATTGAACATACAAGAGCCAAAATTGAACGTCACATACGTATTGTGCATCTTGAACATCTTGGGTAAGTTTCTTTTTAATAATAATTCAATGAAAAGAAGGCACACGAAAACCATTCTACATTATATTCAAAAAATTTTTAAGTTTAAAAAAGTATAAAATCATTTTAATTCATTTTAATACACAAATTGAAAATGAGTTTAAATTTACACTCTATTACCTAAATACGTGCCTGTATTACCCTTACTCTACGGCAAATCACTATATTACCCACATTCTTACCGTTTTACCCATATTGTACTACATGGCGTATAAGTGTTATCGAGCTGGCAAAAAGTTTGAAAATCACTCATAGGCAACAGTGGACTGTTGTTTCCAAGTTTTACAAAACACCGTGGGTGATTTTTAAAAAATTGTGTGTAATATGAAATGTTTTAGTTGTTACTTCTAACCCTTATAACGTCAGATATCCCATAAACTTCTTAGAAGCGAAAAATACGTCAGTTGTTGACCATTGTTTATATACCTTATGTTAATATGTATAACTAACCAAGTAAGAAAGTGCTATAGTCGGTCAAGCCCGAACATATGATACCCTTCACTACTTAGGTCAAAGGTGTTATTTTTCGTGTATAAAAACAAATATTTGATAAATTTTGTCATCATACAAACATTTTCTCAAGAGTTATATATTTGAGCTGTTTCAGTCATTTGGACTTATATGAGAGCTAAGGTCAAACAAATGTGGACCGAAATTAAGCAAATTGATTGCAGTTTTTTAATATGTATGTAAAAAAGTTCACATAAAATTGTCATTATCTTCAGATTAACGAGCATTTAGTGCGTTTTGACAGAAGAGTTTGTATGGGAGCTATGATCAAATGTGGAGCAATTTCAACGAAATTTGGTACAGTGGTTTTGGTTTACATAAGCAGTATTTGTTTTTAATTTCATAAACAAATGATATATGTGGCCAAACCATCAATTCCAGGAAGTGGGACCTATGGAAGGTACCATAAATAATGGACCGATTTTGACGAATTTCAATAGGCTTGGTCCCACTGTGCCAAATTTCATCAAATTATCTTAAGTATTGCGACCTGTACTTTGATTACATGGTTTACATGGGGGTCCAAACCAGCCAGTCAGCCGTCCAGCCAGATGGACGGACGGACTGACATTGCTAAATCGCCTCAGAAAGTTATTCTAAGCCTATTGGTAACCTAAAAGGTGGGTCTAAGACAAATATTTCTATCCGTTACATACATATATCAACACAAACTTATAATACCCTTTCCACCTGTGGTGGTGAAGGATATAAAAATGGGCAAAATTGGTTCACAACTGACATTTGAAATCATTCAGAAGTTTGGGAAATGCTGAGCAATTTATGGAAAGAAAAACATATTTTTAACTAAGATTGTCATTCCGTTTGTTTGTAACTCCTCTAATATTAGCTCAAAACCAAAAAGAATATATAATCGAAATCTAAGACGAACAATCGATGTCCGTTTGTCTATCTGTTGAAGGCACAATAGGGCCTGAACGTAAAGAGCCTGGTCAAAAAAATATTCCTTTAAAAAAAAATGTTATTGAAAATGGGCAAAATCGGTTCACAAATAAACATATCATCCAAATAAATTACTTACGAAAACGGCAAAAAGAAAAGGCGGTTTCTGCCTGTCTGTCTGTCTATCCGCCAATTGAAAGAGCTAGAGCAACACAATTTGACAACAGTATTTCTAACCTAAACATTCCATGAATAGTTTCAATCAATTGACCTTCTCTACGTTCTAGCAGGTTCACCAGCACGGCGACCGCTTTCCAACGAAGTGCTTGACGAGCAATGTTGGTATTTGGCCTTCGAAGTGTGTGAAGGGCTTATCCACCGCCATTTCATAGATTTTCTTTTTTTATGCGATTCGGCCGCCATATATTAAGTATTTTTCGTAAGCATTTGTTTGCAAAGGTTTGCAGGTGCTTATCGATGACATTTTTGCGTTGTTAATACGCTTATCGATGACATTTTTGCGTTGTTAATACGCGATTCAATATCCTCGTCGGCGCCATCTTTTGAAGATACCAAACTTCCAAGATACACATCCAATAAACTCGTTATCCACATTGATTTGTATCGATGGGTTTGCGCCATAGCTTCCAAGCATAATCTTTACCTTGGAAGTATTGATTTCCAGCCTATCTGTCAATAATCTCGTTATCCACATTGACTTGAATCAAGGCATAATCTTTGTCTTGGAAACATTGATTTCCAGCCCAGCACTCCGAGATTCAACAGTGATAGCGTTAGTATTTTCTTGAAGGTGACCTGAGCTTTGGCTTACAAGATATTTGTCATCAGCATATTCCAAGTTCTCAAGTTGTTTAAAGGGTGTCTATTAGCAAATACGCGAATCTATATCCTCGTCAGTGCTACCAATTGTAGATGCCAAACTACCAAGAAAATTTAAGGTACCTACATATCCAATAACCTCGTTATCCAAATTGATGTGTGTCGACGGGTTTGCACCATAGCAATTAGTAAATTTCAGAAAGTAATATCGTCTTAGAAACAGTTTAATTATTACTATATGTATTTTTAAAATCAGCCACTGTGCAATTTGCGGTATTATCATTAACTGTGTTACCGACTCACAAATGCGTTAGATTCAAATGAAATGGGAAATATTTTGCGGTTTTAAAAAAGTTTCAACAATTTCAATTACAAAGGTAAATGCTAATAGCCAACTAAAACATGGACCCATAAAATTCCAATGAAAGAATTTTTGGATTCATTGAAAAGTAAAGCACAAACAACATTTTTGTCGTTTACAGTCTTTAGTTTTCTATTAAATTACTCATATATACCTAATGTATGTATGAATTTTGGCTTTATATGTATAAACATACATACCCAGTATGTATGTAGACAAGAGCATTTATGTATATAACAAATACATATGTATTACTATCACATCTTCTCAATGTTACAACAGTTCTATTCATCGCCACCAGCAATATCATTAAAAGTTATTGCCTTGACCAACAACCGAACATAGATTTTACAACAACATTTTATGTTGCAACAAATAAAAAAAGCATCAAATGCGCCCGCGCACTTTCCTTTTCCAAAAACCCGACGAATCAACCAAAAAAATATCTATGCAATGCAATGCAACCATCCTTAACAACTTATCCTTGGAGCTTACAACAAAAACAATGTGAACACAAATAATATACATAGTTCTGTACTCTACTGTACCACTTACTGTGTAGGTACATATTGCATATTTACTACGACGATTTTCCTTTTCTATGAAAACTAGGTTACCTCATTGAGAGCAAACAAACAAACCAAAAAATCAAAAAAAAAAAAAAAACAGAGGAAGGCATTGAGAAAAAGTAGGTTTTACATAGTCACACATTTACCGGTGCAAAAGTTAAAAATTTAGGATTTGAGGCCAAGGTTTGTCAAGTAAAAAAAAGAAGAAGGAAAAACAATATGAATATAAATATTTTTTACTACATGAATAGGTGCTATAGGTTTAAAAAAAGTATGATTTTTATTTCATAAATAGACAAAAAGTTTGTAAAAAAGGGATTTTCTGTTTTGAAGGTTAAATTATAAATTGCATACATTAACTGCATTACCATTTTATGGGGGTTTTTTTGGTAAACCTACAATCAAGGCACAGTGAATGGATTAAAAAAAAATAGAATTCAAATAATTCAAAAACCATAATAATTCCAAATTATCTTAAATTACTTGGCATTCATTTTTGAGAAATAATTTTTGAAAAATTTCCTATAAAAATAGGAAATTTTTGAAAAATTTACACAAATAGAAAATTTTTAAAAGATTAGATTAAAATATAAAATTTTTGAAAAACTTAACATAAAAATAAAAAAATTTAAAAATTTCCTATAAAAAAATAATTTTTTTGAAAAATTTCCTATCAAAATAGAAAATTTTTGCAAAATTTCCTATAAAAATAGAAAATTTTTGAAAAATTTCCTATAAAAATAAAAAATTTTTGATAAAAATTCCTATAAAAATAGAAAATTTTTGAAAAATTTCCTATAAAATAGGAAATTTTTGAAAAATTTCCTATAAAAATAGGAAATTTTTGAAAAATTTCCTATAAAAATAGGAAATTTTTGAAAAATTTCCTATAAAAATAGGAAATTTTTGAAAAATTTCCTATAAAAATAGGAAATTTTTGAAAAATTTCCTATAAAAATAGGAAATTTTTGAAAAATTTCCTATAAAAATAGGAAATTTTTGAAAAATTTCCTATAAAAATAGGAAATTTTTGAAAAATTTCCTATAAAAATAGGAAATTTTTGAAAAATTTCCTATAAAAATAGGAAATTTTTGAAAAATTTCCTATAAAAATAGGAAATTTTTGAAAAATTTCCTATAAAAATAGGAAATTTTTGAAAAATTTCCTATAAAAATAGGAAATTTTTGAAAAATTTCCTATAAAAATAGGAAATTTTTGAAAAATTTCCTATAAAAATAGAAAATTTTTGAAAAATTTCCTATCAAAATAGAAAATTTTTGAAAAATTTCCTATAAAAATAGAAAATTTTTGAAAAATTTTCTATAAAAATAGAAAATTTTTGAAAAATTTCCTATAAAAATAGAAAAATTTTCTATGAAAATAGAAAATTTTTGAAAAATTTCCTATAAAAATAGAAAATTTTTGAAAAATTTCCTATAAAAATAGAAAATTTTTGAAAAATTTCCTATAAAAATAGAAAATTTTTGAAAAATTTCCTATAAAAATAGAAAATTTTTGAAAAATTTCCTATAAAAATAGAAAATTTTTGAAAAATTTCCTATAAAAATAGAATATTTTTTAAAAATTTCCTATAAAAATAGAAAATTTTTGAAAAATTTCCTATAAAAATAGAAAATTTTTGAAAAATTTCCTATAAAAATAGAAAATTTTTGAAAAATTTCCTATAAAAATAGAAAATTTTTGAAAAATTTCCTATAAAAATAGAAAATTTTTGAAAAATTTCCTATAAAAATAGAAAATTTTTGAAAAATTTCCTATAAAAATAGAAAATTTTTGAAAAATTTCCTATAAAAATAGAAAATTTTTGAAAAATTTCCTATAAAAATAGAATATTTTTGAAAAATTTCCTATAAAAATAGAAAATTTTTGAAAAATTTCCTATAAAAATAGAAAATTTTTGAAAAAATTCCTATAAAAGTAGAACATTTTTGAAAAATTTCCTAAAAAATAGAAAATTTTTGAAAAATTTCCTATAAAAATAGAAAATTTTTGAAAAATTTCCTATAAAAATAGTAAATTTTTGAAAAATTTCCTATAAAATTAGGAAATTTTTGAAAAATTTCCTATAAAAATAGAAAATTTTTGAAAAATTTCCTATAAAATAGGAAATTTTTGAAAAATTTCCTATAAAATTAGGAAACTTTTGAAAATTTTCCTATAAAATAGGAAAATTTTGAAAAATTTCCTATAAAAACAGGAACATTTTTAAAAATTTCCTATAAAAATAGGAAATTTTTGAAAAATTTCCTATAAAAATAGAAAATTTTTGAAAAATTTCCTATAAAAATAGAAAATTTTTGAAAAATTTCCTATAAAAATAGAAAATTTTTGAAAAATTTCCTATAAAAATAGAAAATTTTTGAAAAATTTCCTATAAAAATAGAAAATTTTTCAAAAATTTCCTATAAAAATAGAAAATTTTTCAAAAATTTCCTATAAAAATAGAAAATTTTTGAAAAATTTCCTATAAAAATAGAAAATTTTTGAAAAATTTCCTATAAAAATAGAAAATTTTTGAAAAATTTCCTATAAAAATAGAAAATTTTTGAAAAATTTTCAAAAAAAATAGAAAATTTTTGAAAAATTTTCAAAAAAAATAGAAAATTTTTGAAAAATTTTCAAAAAAAAATATAAATTTTTTGAAAAATTTTCAAAAAAAAATAGAAAATTTTTGAAAATTTAAAAAAAAATAGAACATTTTTGAAAAATTTTCTAAAAAACATAGAAAATTTTTGAAAAATTTTCTAAAAAAAAATTGAAAATTTTTGAAAAATTTTATTAAAAAGAAAAAAATTGAAAAATTTTCTAAAAAAAATAGAAAATTTTTGAAAAATTTTCTAAAAAAAATAGAAATTTTTTGAAAAATTTTCTAAAAAAAATAGAAAATTTTTGAAAAATTTTCTAAAAAAATAGAAAATTTTTGAAAAATTTTCAAAAAAAAAAAAAAATTTTTGAAAAATTTTCTAAAAAAAAAATTTTTGAAAAATTTTCTAAAAAATAGAAAATTTTTGAAAAATTTAAAAAAAAAAATAGAAAATTTTTGAAAAATTTTCTAAAAAAAATAGAAAATTTTTGAAAAATTTTTTAAAACAAAAAAAAAATCTAAAAAAATTAGAAAATTTTTGAAAAATTTTCTAAAAAAAATAGAAAATTTTTGAAAAATTTTCTAAAAAAAATAGAAAATTTTTAAAAAATTTTTCTAAAAAAAAATTGAACAATTTTATAAAAAAATAGAAAATTTTTGAAAAATTATTAAAATAGGAAATTTTTTTTAAATTTCCTATAAAAATAGAAAATTTTTGAAGAATTTCCTATAAAAATAGTAAATTTTCCTATAAAAATAGTAAATTTTTAAAAAATTTCCTATAAAAATAATAAATTTTTAAAAAATTTCCTATGAAAATAGTAAATTATTGAAAAATTTCTTTAAAAAAAATAGTAAATTTTTCAAAATTTTTACCAAAACATTGAAATTTTAGATTGATTTTTCCAAAATACTTACACAACTTTAACAAATTTTTAAATAATAAAACATTTTTCTTTATATGTATATAGTTTTTTTTAATATTTTCTGCTGTTTTCTTTTCTTTATAATTTTTTTTTTAATATTTATAGCAAAAACACTACTACTCGATTACAAATATTATTGAAATGTTTCTGTTGTTTTTCATATATTTGTTTGCTAAATATCAGTTTTTATATATGAATAGAAAGAATGTTTTATATCAGTTTTTATTCGTTTCTTGTAAAGAAATCACAAAATAATAATTTTGTATAGATTTTTTAAATCACTTCTTAAAATAAATAAAATGATTTGATTATACTTTAATTAATATCTTTCTAAAAGAAAACGAACTAAGTTTTTGAAAACTCAATTTTAAAAGTTAAATATTTTATTTGTTTTATAATTTTAATTAAAATTTAAACCTCTCTTGAATAAAATAAATGATTTTATTTCAATATAATAAACTTTTTAATTTAAATAAATATTTTCTTGTTTTTGGCAAATTATATTAATTTTTTTAATAACGGAAAATTTTATTTTTCTTTAAAATAAAATTCTGTATTACTTCTGCTAAATTTGTAATGGCTTTTTTTATTTCAATATTTGTTTTCTTTAAATTAAACCTAACTATTTTTGCAATTTAAAGTATTATTTCGTTATTTTGTTTCAGTTTTTTTTTCAAAATTTTTATTTAAAGTCTATAATCTTTTAGAAAAGCTTTTGTAAATTAAGAGGTTCTTCTCTTTATATGTTTATATTTGAGGCTAAAAGACTAAATTTCTTTTGTCTATTTTTACGCTAAATTATAGTTTTATAATTTTTTTTTTAAATAGTTTATTACTAAATATTAATACGAGTATTATATTAGATAGAATGTGGTTCTGTCTAAATTTGTCTTTAAGCGAGGATTTAAATGAAATTTGAAATTTATGCAAATTAAAAATAAAATCAAATAAAGCTTTTTAATTGCTGCTAAAGTTTAAAGCATTCTTTTCAAATACGTATTTTTCTCAAACTCAAATAGAAACATAAAATTAAAAGCCTTTTTCTTGTATCATAAAAAAATCTCAAAAATTCAATATTCTTCTTAATTAATTCAAATACATATCTTTAATTATGTTGTTCAATTTGTATATAGTAAACAAATAAAAATATTTCAATTTGATCCAATAAAAAAATTTACATAACCTTAAAAAAATGAAACATAACCTTACAAACTCAAAAAATGGTAAATTCTTCAAAAATATTAAATGAAAATAGAAAATTTCCTATGAATATAGTAAATTGTTCAAAAATTTCATATAAAAAATAGTAAATTTTTTAAAAATTTCCTATAAAATAAATAATTTTTCAAAAATTTTCTAGAAAATTACAAAATTTTTTAAAAAATTTCTATAAAAATTGTAAAATTTTTAAAAATTCAATATAAAAAATAGTAAATTTTTAAAAATTTTCCTATAAAAATAATAAATTTTTCAAAAATTTCCTACAAAAATAGAAAATTTTTCAAAAATTTCCTACAAAAATAGAACATTTTTCTGAAATTCCCTATAAAAATATTAAATTTTTCAAAAATTTTCTATAAAAATAGTCAATTTTTCAAAACTTTGCTGTAAAAAACGAAAATTTTTCAAAAATTTCCTAAAAAAAATTGAAAATTTTTCAAAAATTTCCTAAAAAAAATTGAAATTTTTTCAAAAATTTTCGTAAAAAAATTTAAAAGTTTTCAAAAAATTCCTTAAAAAAATAGAAAATTTTTTAAAAATTTCTTATAAAAACAGTAAACTTTTCAACAATTTCCTATAAAAATAGTAAATTTTTCAAAAATTTACTATAAAGATAGTAGATTTTTTAAAAACTTCCTATAAAAATAGTACATTTTTTAAAAAATTCCTGTAAAAATAGTAAGTTTTTAAAAAATTTCCCATAGAAAATAGTAAATTTCACGTAAATAGTAAATTTTTCAAAAATTTCCTATAAAAATAGTAAATTTTTCATAAATTTCATATAAAAATAGTAAAGTTTTTAATTTTAAAATTCAAAGGATATTCCCATTAAAAGAAGTAAAAAAAATTAACTTGAAATGATTCCAATTTTATGGTTGTTTGAAAACTTCGCATTGAAATAAATTATTGGTTATATTTTAATTTAATAGGAAATACAACCCTTCAAAAGTTCAATCCGACTTATGTGGGGTTTATATAACTCAAGCGACTGACGATTGTGTGAAATTTACATGTATTTTGTTTTTGTTACAATAACATTATTCTTAGAAATTTGAATTTTCTTTTATAGAAGTCAAAGTATTTAAAACAAACTGATAGAAATTTATTTCAAGTTCAGTGTAGTTCGAAAATTTCGTATTGAATTTAATTACTGGCAAATTATGTTTTAATCTAAAACGAAATACAAGCCTGAAAAATTTGAATTCAACGAAAGTAATAGCACAATAATTTATTTACTTTATGTACCATTAAATGTAGTCACAAATCTAAAATAAGAAACATTTAACATTTATAGAACTGAAAATTTTAAAACTTTATTAAAACAATTTAAACAAAAAAAAACAAAAAAGGAGTTCATTTTCATTTAATTTAAAATTCAAATCAATTTGTAAATTGATATGTAAAAAAATGTGTTTATCCATATTTTGATCTTACACAATAAAACTTTTTTTCAGTTTTCGAATTTTTAAAAAAATTTGAATATTTTATTAATTTTTTATAACAAAGAAAAAAAAAAGAAGATATGAAATTTCTTTAAATCTAAATAAATAGCAAAAAAATCATAACAAGAAGACAAGAAAAAGCTATTTTTCACCAGACTCTAACTGACAACATAATTTAAAAAAAAAAGTATAATAAAATAAGAAGACTTTACAAAAGCTTAAACAAAATTATTTTAAGAGATAGTTTTCTTTTTATGGAAAATATATGACAAACATTATATATAAATAAATCAACTTAAAGCAAACATTTCTATATATTTTTTTTTATATTAAAACTAAAACTAAATTCTGTGATTTTTGTATATTTTTCTTTAAAAGGAAGCTTTAGGGGGTTCGTTTCGTTTTGTTTTTAAAATATGTAAAAATATCAAATCAAAACATACAAATTTTTAAAATTTATAAAATATAAAAATTTGTATAAAAAATATAAAAGATTTGTAAAATTAATTTAAAAAAATAAAATAGTAATAAATGAATGTTTTACACTTACAAATTAATAAAATCATGAAAAATAAAGAAAGTGGGAGAGGGAGGAGACAATTATAATAGAACATCTATATGAAAAGGTGGTTGGTTGTTGATTGGTTTTATATCTTTTGTAAAATGCGGTAAAAGAATGAGGGTGTTCGTTTGTGTTTTTTTTTTTCTATTTTAAGTTACTAAATTTTTAAATATATTATGTATGTAAATAATTTACGACTGAGGATGCATAAGCGTATGTGAAATATCCATAGTAACATCAGTCAGGCCATTAACAGCCATTCCATTAACCATATTACCAGCTAAAATCAAACAGAAACAACAAAACAATAAAGAAATTGATTGGTTTACAAAAGCTCAAGAAAGAAATAGGATGAGAGATTGAGAAAACTATTTAGTAAAATTAAAACTATGCTCACTTGTACGCTGGCCTTGGGTATCTAATTGAGACCAGTACTGTTCGGAAGGGCTTTGGGAACAAGTGCCGGGAGGAGCTTGTACGGGGGCACCAGTATAGCGGAAATAGGGATTTTTCAAATCTAAGGTATTGCTAGAGGAAATTAAAGTGCCTTCAATGTGTAGATCGATGGTGACATCATAAGACTGGCGTCTATTAGCTTCAAGCAAAACACGTCCGGTCATGGTTTGTCCCTGCTTAATAAAGATGGGCATGGGCAGCAGACAGCGTACTTGATACCAATGAGTCAAGGGTGCCGTAGGAGAGGTAGACAGCCATACATGTTGTATAGAGCCGCAGAATTCCACATCAAACCAAAAAGCCAGACCATGGCAAATGCCAGTTTGCAAAATTTGGAATTCCAAGGGAATATCTAAAAATATATTTGTTTTTAGAAAACATTTTTCGGCTTTCCTTTATCTCGCCATCAAACTTACCTATATTATGTAAATCATTTTCATTATCCCTAAGAAAATCACAAACATGCCGTACCGACTTGGCCATACAAATTCTTATATCAAATGTATCCACTATGGGTTGACGGAAATACTCTTTCATACCCTCTTTATGCAAAGTGGTTAGATCGACCCCATGAAATGCTGATTGATACCAAAAATTGGCCTTGTTATATTGTTCCGAATAGAGGGCTTCATCGGAAAACGGTGCTACATGTAAATCACCGTGTGTCGGAAACATTTTACCATTTGGTTTAAGCCATTTGCGAGCATGTAGATAAGTTTCCAACATACGTTCGTTGTATAACATATAGCCCATGGGCTCTGAGATAATAACATCTACATGTTCGGGTAAATCAATTTCTTCGATTTTCCCCGGCATAACAAAGATTTTATCCTGAACATGATTGGATTCTACCAATTGTTGGGCATATTGAGCCATATTCGAGGCTTCAATGGCATAAACTTTGGCGGCTCCCGCCTGTACTGCAAAGAAGGAGAGTATACCAGAACCGGCACCCACATCCAAAACAACTTTGTTCTAAAAATATAAAACAATTTCTTTTAAAGTTTAATTAATATTAATAAAGAAAAGATGAACCTACATGAAAATCCATAGAATTTCCTAAGATGGCGCGTTGATAGGTACTTGTCCTGACATAGTCTTGCATCATATTTTGTTGTTGTGACAAATAGCCATAGAACTGGAAATATTGTGAAGCCGAAGACTCTTCAGTTCTTTGTGAGAATACCGATTTGGGACGTAGTCGCTTGACATGATCAATCAGTTTGCGAAATCTTTGTTGTTCTTAAAAATAATTGAAAATTAAAAAAATATATTTCTTTGTATCCATTTCCTTAAACAAATCCAAACTTAATTTATGTCAAGTTACGTTTAAAATTTATTTGTAGAAACAATTTTTTAAATTTATTTTACTTTAATTATTTATTTATGAATTCTCAATTTATTTAATTTTGTTTTGAATTTGTTTGTTAGAATAGGGTCTTTTTAAAATTTTACCTTTTTCCGTAGGAAAACGTAACAAAAAATTCTCATTACCAAATGATATGGCAAATGTTTGCCTTCCCACCTGTGCCGCATCAGTATCTGATGTTACCAAATAATCTTTAAGTACATTCGTGGGCGAGGATTCTGAAAAAAAATTAAAATTTCCAATACATTAAAATTTTTAGAAAATATATATAACTTTAGGATGTAATTTTACACAATAAAACCGTGTAGTTGTTGTTGTAACTATGATATTATTGTTTATATCGTACTGGCAGTCCTTGGTCGGAATCCTAAGATTTCCGAGTTGTTCCGGCAAGAAGAACCGATTGCCGTGGGAACGACACTAAAACCATCAAATATTCTAGTTTAGCTCTTTAACATTTTTATAATAAAAAAAGTTATAAATCATCATTTCATTTGTTTTTCTAACAAATTAGGTGCCACAGATGGACTTTGAATACGAGCAAAACTTTTTCTTGAAGACATAAAAGTATGTAGTATCTTAATGAAAAGGCCTACCAAATTTATTGCAAATTGTAAATAAAGACCTTCCAACTTGATCGTTTCTCGACTTGGTCTTTGTATCCCTTTCGCCCTATAGAATTCGAACCTTCATCCTCATGGACTTTAAAGTAACGACGACTGTGAAACGTTTAAGAGGAAGAGTTGTTTATACACCTCCTTTGTTATTGCCCCTCATAGACCTTAGGGATTATTATCTGGGATACTCTTTTGTGCACGATTTCTCCGACCTTTCGAACATTAACGTTCGAAAAATAAAGCATCTGGATGGCTCCTACCGTTAGGTAAACCATTGCTCGCAAAGAAATCTTTCTTTTTAATACAAATTTGTCTTCTATCGAATGTCCAATACGTTGTGTCGTTTAATGCAGAAATTTAATAAGTTTTTTCCGAAAAGCAACAGAAATCGTTCTAACAAAAACATCATTTCATAGATTTCAAATTTGAATGATAAGGTATAGATAACAAGTTCTACAATAAGAATTGAAATATTCCCGCTGGGTACTTTCGTGAATGTAATGGATGTATGTATATTAGTGTATGTGTTTCTTTCTTTCCTACTTACCCAATGCAATTTTGACCAGAACACCTTGCGAATCATAACTGCACAATAGCGTTGAAATGCCCTTGTATTTAGGGCTAAATTCCAATTTAGATTCATCTGATATTTCACTAATTAAAACACTATTAAATGTGCAAGTACCACTAGCACTTAGGCCTGAACTATTGATAATGGCAGATGTACCCAAAAGCGTTGTAGTTGTTGTTGCTGAACTTGTAATAGGCACAATGGCATTATTTCCCACAACAACAGCTGCTGCTGACGCTGAACTGTTTAGCAAAGTTGGTGAGGTGGAGGTGGGGGCGACATTAGCTGTAGTATTGTTCGTTATACTAGTATTCGAGGGAAGGGTAGACATTTCTTTTTTTTTGTTATTTAATTAACTTAAACGCGGGCTTATAGGTATAATAATTGACTTTAATCACTTGCTTGGAAAGTTTAACTTCTTTTATATGTATTTGAAATTTGCCGATTTAGTTCTTTTTATATATGGGTTATAATTGGTTGTTTGTTGGCTTGATTGTGTTTGTGGTTGAACTCGTTTTAAAAAAATTTTGAGGCCAAATTAAAAATTTTAGGGGTTAGGTTTAGTTTGTTTTAGTTTTTTTTTTCTTTTGACAAATGTTGTAAGTAGTAATTTTGCTTTAAGATTTTACTTTTCTAGACTTTTTTATAATTCGTTTGCAACGTTTAGTTAATAAATAATGATTTATTGATTAGTTTTAGTTTCTTGGCAATACAATTATTATAAATTTTCTCGTGATCAAGACAATAAATAAGCTTGATGTTCTTTTTCTGCTTAACAATTACTTTTGTCTTTTGTTGTATTTCGTTTAGTTTTCTTTTTTCAGCTTATTAAAATTTCTGTAGTGTGTCGTGGTAAGGGGTTCCTCTCACTGGCTGGCTGTCTGATTGACTGGGTAAATTGTTTGTCGTCTGTGGCTGGTTGTCTTTTGTTGTTGCAAAATGACAAAACACGTTTCCCCTTTTCTTTAGCAAATGGAATTTTTTGGTTTTTCAATAAAACAATTTAGGAAACTTTTCAAGTTTTTTGGTTTGTAACACTTTAATTTCTAAATTTTATTATTTATTTCAATAGCACAGTTATTTTTTATTAACAAATTTGCAAAAAAAAATTGCAAACTGGTTCACACAAACAAACACTGGGGGAAACAAACGAATTGGTAAAATGCATGAAAACGCCAACGATTAGCAAACGAACAAAAAAAAAAACAACGAGTAAAGCAAGGTTGTATTATGAAAGCAAGAACAGAGATGCTATACATAAAAAAATAAATTGAGAGCAACTCTGTACAAATAATGATAAGGCAGGGGTCATAAGTTTTTGTTGGTAATACAAAATTATAAATGAGTAAAATTAAATAATTTTATTCCATTACGTTTTCATAATTGTGCAAATTAATAGAAAGCCAATAAATAGAATTAAGTTAAAAAGTCAAACAGTAAACAACAATTTGAAATACGTTGTTTAAAAAAACTTATACCAACAAGAAATAAATTAATAAAAGTGATAGAATTAGGTATTGCACTGTTTTATCTCAAATAGTAATATGAAACAGGGCTGCCAGACAATTTTTGAAATGTAAAATTTCAGAAATCGCCAAAAAAATCGGAATATAAAAAAATGTTTATTAAAAATTTTTCGAAAGAACAGATTTCATATTACATTTTTTTTTTTAAGAAAAAATCATTAAAAATTTCTCTATACAAAAAATTTTATATTGAAAATTTTTCTATGCAAAGGTTAGGTTAGGTTAGGCAGGCAGCCGATGTAGGTCAGCGTCACTTGGGTCCAAAAGACGGTCCCGTTGTGTTACCTGCAAGGGATAGACTGGAAGAAAAGAACAAAGGCAATTACTCCAGGCTATCAGTGAGAGGCTGATCAAGCCATCCTGAAGCCCTGATAAATGAGTCTATTTTACGAATGTCAATACTCGCTAGATCCGATAAATCATGCAGAAAAGGTGCCCCCAAATTGAGAGCCCTAGGGGTCGAGAGGGCGGGGCAGTGACAGAGAAGATGTGTCACTGTCTCTTCCTCTTCTATGTTGTGACAGCTGCGGCAGTAGTCGTAAAATTGAAGATTAAGTCTTCTGGCATGAAGCCCAAAAACGCAGTGCCCTGTTAGGGTCGAGATAAGATTGCGAAGTCTATGACGGGGTAGAGTTACCAAGATATTTGAACGTTTAGTGTTGTAGGTGGGCCATGTTTGCCTAGATATGGAGCAGTTCGTTACCGAAGACCACTCATTTTGCGCTGACGCATAAAGTGATTGCCTTATAATTGATTTGCAGGCGGATAGCGGTAAGCCCGTAAATTGGTCGATGCTATCCTGACTCAGGAGAGCACCGGATTTAGCAAGTTTGTCCGCGGTGGAGTTACCAGGTATGTTGTTGTGCCCGGGTACCCATAAGAGTTCGATTTTGCAATGTCTCGCCATCTCGTTAAGAGATGTCCGGCATTCGCTGGTAAGAACAGATGTCGTATGGACATTAGATAGGGATTTTATTGCAGCCTGACTGTCGATACAAAAGCGAATATCCCTGTCGTATACTCTGTGGTATCTCAACCATTTGACTGCTTTGTGGATAGCCGATATCTCGGATTGTAGGACACTGCATTGATCAGGGAGCCTAAAGCAGATTTCCTTCCCAAGCAATGGGATGAAGAAGCCCCCCCCAACGCCTATCTTTGACTTCGATCCATCAGTGTAAACCTCTAGACAGCCATCATCTAAGGATGGAGGCTCTCCAGAGATAGTCACAGCGAAGGATTTGTCGAAGAAAGGAGTAGATATGCAGTAGTCTATATGTTCAGGGATGTTATTGATTTTGCCCAGGATGGTGGAATGCCCGATTTGTAAGTGGGACCAGGTTCCAATTGTGCTGAGACGGACAGCCGAGTTAAGAGCAATTTGCATTGCCATTAGTTCAGCTGGGAGCCAGTTTAGCATGGTGAAGAGTGCCTTAGATGGAGTAGTTCTTAAAGCACCGGTGATCATTAGAGCAGCAGATCTCAAGATTTTGTTAAAATAGTGCAACTGGTTTGCCTTGGTGAGTGCAGGCCACCAGACCAGCGCACCATACATTAAAATAGGCTTAACCACCATGTTGAAGAGCCAGGCAGTGTTAATGGGATTCAGACCCCAGGTTTTGCCAATGGCCCCTCTACATGAATATAGTGCAATAGATGCTTTAGACACCCTAAGTTGGGTGTTCAGGCTCCAGGACAGTTTTGAGTCCAAAATGACCCCCAGGTATTTGGCATGGTCAGTGAGCGAAAGTTCAACCTTGTTTAATTTAGGAAGAGTAAAGGTGGGAATTTTGTATTTACGTGAGAAGAGTACAAGTTCCGTTTTAGCTGGATTTACTCCAAGGCCGTTGGAAACGCTCCATCGATAGAGTAGGTCAAGAGCTGTTTCGAGACGTTGTGACAGTGTGTTAAGAAATTTCCCTGACACTGCTATAGCAACATCATCCGCGTATGCGATGGTGTTGAATCTCAGAGAATCCAGTTCAGTGAGTAGTTTATTTATGGCAAGGTTCCACAGAAGAGGTGATAGTACACCTCCTTGTGGAGTACCTCGACAGGCTACTTTATAAACAGTAGTAGTGCCCATGGTTGAGCAGATGACTCTATAGGTGAGGAGTTTATCTACAAACGAGATAATAGATTTGTCAACCCTTAAGTCCTCCATTGCCGATAAAATCGACTCAGGTCTAATGTTGTTAAAGGCGCCCTCTATATCTAGGAAGGCGGCAAGTGTGAATTCGCCAAACTCAAGAGATTTTTCAATATGGCTAACTAATGAGTGGAGTGCTGTCTCAACTGATTTGCCTTTGTTGTAGGCATGTTGTGAGTTGGACAGGAGCCTCGAATCTAATGAAGCACGAATATGTGCTTCAATGATACGCTCCAAAGTTTTAAGAAGGAAAGAACTAAGGCTAATAGGCCTGAAATCCTTAGGTTTCGTGTGCGAGGTTTTACCTGCTTTAGGAATAAAGACAACGTTGCACCTGGTCCAGGATTCTGGTATGTGAGACAGTCTAAGACAGCCATCATATAGCAGGAGAAGCCAGGGCATTAAGAGATCGGTATTATGTTGAAGATCAGCTGGAATAATACCATCAGGACCCGCAGCTTTGTACGGTTCAAAGCTATCAAGAGCCCATTGAATTCTATCCCTAGTAAGAGGGATGGGGGTGGACTCGAGAATATAGTCGTTAGCGAATGTGTCCGCACCTAGTGGTTTGCAACCTGGAAAGTGGGTGTCTAAAAGGACCTCGAGGGTTTCGGATCCGCTTGTCGTCCAATGGCCACTGTCCCTTTGAATATAGGCAGCTACCGTGGGCGATGAGGTCAGGATTTTTCGGAGACGACTAGTATCAGAGGAACCTTCGATGCCGCTGCAAAAGTTCATCCAGGACTGTCTCTTCGCTTTCCTGACTAGATTTTTGAATTTATTAACGCAGGCTTTATAGGGGAGCCAGTTTGCGGTCCTTTTGGCCTCGTTAAAAAGTCGGCGACATTCCTTTCTAAGTGATGCAATGTCGGTAGACCACCAGGGAGGTTTCTTTTTGCCTCTCCTGGTGGTGAGTTTACATGCCTGGTTTGTGGCTTGGTTTAGGGCGTCGGTTAGTGCATTAACCGCGTGATCTAAATCATTGCGAGTGTTGATGCTCGGTAAGGAGGGGAGGAGTCGCTCCAGGGTGCCCCTGTGGGTATCCCAGTTTGTCTTCCTCCTGTTACGGTAAGGAGTAGTTATTACCCGTTGTTGAGTTAATTCAAATTCGATGTAGCGGTGATCCGAAAAAGAGCAGTCGTTTGAGACCCTCCAATTCTTGATCAGAGCTGAGTGCATGTTACTAACTATCGTGATGTCGAGGACCTCTTGTCTGTTAGCAACGACAAAAGTGGGTTCTGACCCGGAGTTAACTATCTCTAAGTTGTTACAAAGAATAAAATCAAAAATTGACTCACCTCTTGTGTTTGTGTCGGAGCTTCCCCAAATGACGTGATGTGCATTAGCGTCAGCTCCAATGATTAATGGCAGGTTTTGCCTGTGTGCACGGTCCACCGTCTTTCGAACCAGAGCATTGGGTGGGGGGCTGGGTTGGTCGTGCCCCATGTAGCACGAGGAGACCATAATGGAGCCTGTCTTGGTCTCCCAGGCCGCTACGGTGGTATCTTCATCACTGTAGTCAGAAAGAATGAAGATATTAAGTGTGCTTTTCGCTAAAATACACGCCCTGGGCCTACCTGTTCCCTTGGTGTAAATTAGCTTATAGCCTTTGAGCGATAATCCACAGATCCTTTCACGGTTGATCCAGGGCTCTTGAATTAACGCTAGATCGTCCCCACGTTCGGCCAAGCGGAGGAGCAGGGCAGCAGATGCCGCCTTGGAATGATGAAGATTAACTTGCGTTATCTTCATCATCATCATTCTCGGAGAAGGTGAGTGGAATGATCGTGACGTCGGAGTCATCCTGATCCCCGTCCTCAGGGTCGGGGTTCAGGAGGGCTTCCTCGTCAGCATCCATGTCCATCACATCTTCGGCAGCGCTGAGAGAGTTTATGCTCTCCAGAGATTGCCTAAGTTGCGATGAGCCGGAAGCTTCATTCCTAGCGGGGGGATCAGATGAGCTGTTAGCCTTCCCACTTGAAACCTTATCATCACCTCGGTAAACATGCAGGGAGATCTCCTCGAAACCGTAGAAGATCTTCCCGCGCATCTCCCGAAGCGGAGCTAGGGTTTCCTGTGTAAGGATAACAGTTATCCTTCTGAGAGCTCCTTCAGGTTCAGAGATCTTAGCTACCTTCCATTCCTGGACGGGTAGGCTAGGATTGCTGATCTGAAGGAGCTCCAGTATCTCCTTGGCAGAGGACTTGCCATCGGGCACAAGGGCTGTGGACCTAGGTCTGCGAGGTATCTCCTCCCTGGAGACCACGTCAAGCCTAGCTCCATCCCAGATGCCCTCTATGAGCTGAACTGCTTTCTTTAGCAGAATAGCAGAGCGCTCATTATGACAAGCCATCAGTTTGACACGTCCTTGATACCAACCAGCGTCGCTGCAGTTTGGTGGGGGGCCAGGATTGTCCTTTAGGACATTAATGACAACTCCCACTAACTTAACACGGATTATTTCCCACCTTTCGGGGGAAATAGCTCCGTCAGCGTCGCTACGGTCAATGACAGCCTTGACGAGGTGGCCTTTGGCAACCTCGCTAAAGGATCTGTCCATTAACCTGGTGGGTTTAGGACGTTTAGTGTCAGGCTGCTGGCTATGTGGACTAGAGTCTTCCTCCGAGCGTTGCCGTTTAGGCGCGTCCGAGGACGTGGAGGGAGTCTTGTCCAGAGATTCAGCCAGCGTCTTAATAGCCCATTCCTTGGATGCTTTCTCCTCAGGAGTAAGGGTGTCTTCAGGCTTGTCTCCAAGCGACTGAAGTTTCCTTGTAGCGGCACGCCGCTGAAGGAAAGCCCTTCTGGCCGGAAACATTTTATATTAAAAATTCTTCTTAACAAAATATCTTATTAAAAAGGGGGTTTACAAATCATATATTAAAAACTTTTCTTTACAAAAACTGTATATGAAAAATTTTTCTATTAAAAAAATTGTATACGAAAAATTCTTCTTTACAAAAAAATGTATTATTAAAAAAAATTTTAAATGGAAAATTTCACTACAGAAATAACTAAAAAATTTTCTATAAAAATAAATTGAATTGAAAGTTTTTTGGTAGAAACAATTTTAAATTGAAAATTTTTCTACAGAAACAATTTTAAATGGAAAATTTTCCTAAAAATTTTTTTTCTGTTTGAAAATTTTTCTGTAAAAAAATATTTATAAAAATTTTATTTTGTGCTTAATTTTGACTCTGTAAATTCAAATATATCGGAATTATTAAATACTTATATCGTTTTATGCACTCATTTGTCATATATGTTAATAAAAACTATAAAGCCAAGTTTGTTTTTGATATAATCATAAAAATCGCCAATTTTGTAGCCGATATAAAAATATAAATCATAATAAAGTGACCTATTTCCACGGAAATAGCTTTTTTCTTAGTAATATGTTTACAAATCGGTTCAGAAAATATTTAAAGATTATACAGTGACTCAATAACTGTTAAAGCCATTTTTTGTATTCACTCTGCTACATAAATTTTGCGTTTATAGTGCCTAATGGCACAACTACTTGACTAATTTTGTTGCAGCTACAAATTCTATCCGATTTTTTTTTACCCTATAGTCTTTCCGAAAATTGCTTAGTTCATCAGCAACAGAAAAAAATCTTAGACTGAAAGTTCAGAAAAGTCTGAAATTGAATTTTTTGTTTGCGTTTTTATACCCTTCACCACTATAGGTGAAAAGGGTATTATAAGTTTGTTCTAATGTATGTAACGCATAAAAATATTGGTCTCAGACCCACCTTTAAGTATACCAATAGACTTAGAATCACGATGTTAGAATCACTTAGAATCACGATGTTAGAATCACGATGACTTAGAATCCGTCCGTCCGCCTGGTTGGACCCCCACGTAAACCTTGTAATCAAAATTTGAAATTCTAAAGATAATTTGATGAAATTTGGCACAGAAATATGGGAACAATGGATATTGAAATTCGTCAAAATCGGTCCATTATTCATGGTATCTCCCATAGGTCCCACTTCCCGGAATTCATATTTTGACCACAAATATCAATATTTTTTATGAAATTTAAAACAGATATTGCTTTTGTAAACCAAATTTCGTTGAAATTGGTTCACATTTGACCTTAGCTTCCATACAAAGAAGCACTAAATGCAACAAAAATCACTAAAAACGTTAGTAAATCTGAAGATAATGACAATTTTAAGTTAATTTTTTGCATACATAGTTTTTGCAATTTGCCAAATTTCGAGATAATCGGTCTACATTTGACCCTTGCTCTCATATATGTAAGTCTAAATGACAGAAACAGCTTAAATATGCAAGTCTTGAGAAAATGTTTGTATGATGACAAAATTTAGCAAATATTTGTCTTTATACACGAAAAAGAACACTTTTGACCTTAGTGGTAAAGGGTATCGTATGGTCGGGCTTGACCAACTATTGCACTTTCTTACTTGTTATACTAACGTTCTTTACCAAATTGCGATCAAAAACTTTCTGAACATAATTTAACTTCAGACCAGCTTAAGATTTCGGTCCATGTGCAAAAGTATTAGAGCATTTAACCGTATGAGCTTTTCTGATAGAAGTGTTAAGCGGCATGCGGCTGCGGGCGGTCGTAGTATTGCCAGTATATAAAATGTGCGTTTGTTTACAAAAATATTCATATAAAAATATATGTATTTGAGTAGGATATAATTAAATCTGGAAAAAAATCCGCCGCGCGGAAAAGTAGAACAAATTTATACTTTTTTCCATTGCCGCTTCAAATTTGACAAATCAAAACACTGCTGATTGCCGCCCGCAGCCGCTTGCCGCGTGCATTGGCCTTCTACCTTTAGGCGTTCTTCGTTCTTGCTCGACTTCTATTTTTTCTTTCTGATCTAGATTTTCTTTCAATGCTCAGGTTTTCCTTAAACCTTTTGAATCAAAGAGTCAACCTATATAACTTTTGATATTTTTTTTAAAGTCTATAATAGATTTTTTTAAAAAGATTTACTTATAAACATTTTTATTATGACCTCATTTTACGCGAAGCTTAAATTAAAAATTGTATAGGACAAATCTATAAAAGCTAATGCTTAAAAAATATTAATTTAAATACGGAATGCATGTTACATTCGGAACACTCTTTATATGAAAACATAAAGAAGGTAACATAGTTACTGTTACTGTAACTGTTAATTAACATACATATGTAAATTGCAGACAGTGCACACTACAATGATTAATCAGTTCCTTTAATATAATACGAGTACATAAAATATATTTTTATAACGACATTTTACTTTTGTTCGTCCGTAAACTTAACAGTTTTAATTAAATTTAAAATTGTTTCTTCAATTTTAGCTCTAAAAAAGTTCGCCGCACTGCCGCTGATCACTTGGATAGCGACAGTGATTGCAATGAAGAGGACTTCTATTATACAGAAGTCGAAGATGATGAAGATGACTGCAAAACTCCTAGTCCAACATCACCACCTACACTAAGCCACCGCGATATGGCACGTCCGCCCCACGAAGATCCTGAATACCAAAGACAACTAGTTGGGAATTTCAAGTAGGTTTTTTTTTCGAGAATCAAACAAATTCTTAAACATTTTAAACTTATTATGTAAAAATTTTATTATTATTATTATGTTTTCTTTAAATAGACAAGGACGTGCGGCCGCCCAATTGCAACAAATAAATGGCAAAAATAAAAGCAACAACAATCATAATCTTCCACACACTATTTATGTGGGCAGCCAGCCACAACAACAGTTGCTGCAATTACAAAATAATAATAACAACATCAGCTGTATACCAACATCGCCATTAGCTCATCATAATTATACATGGCCGTCGGCCAAAGCCACCACAGTGATTACCACATCTGTAACAAGCACCTCAAATAATCACAATCAGCAAGTAAATGCCTCTAGTAATTATCAAAGTTATCCACAACAGCAGCAGCAACAAAGTAATCATCAGCAACCACAGCAACAGTCAACGACAACAACATTCATAAAACATGCTCGGGCCTCACCACGTCCGTCCCAGTCCACAGCGCCATATCCTTCACCAACATACGTCCATCAACATCACAATTACAGTAGTCCGGCTCCACCGCCACAACCACCACAAAGTCCCACTAACAACAACAGCAATTCGTTAGCAACTGCTAATTCAAACACAGCAATTGTACATCATAATAACAGCAGTGCCAATAGTGTGCTACAACAGTTGTCGCAACAAAATGTTACAGTGACAACAACAACACATCATAGTAACAGTCAACATCACCACACACAACAACAGCAGCAGCAACTGCAACAGCAGGCCACAGTTACCATAATACCAAATTATGCACACCCACGAGCCGTTGGACATCATCAGGAAACGCACTCGACGCATCATCAACAACAGCAGTTGCATCCACATCATCCACAGCAGCAGCAACAACAACAACAACAGCATCATCGCTTACAACAATCGCCAACAGCCGCCACTGCCAGCCATAGAATGGTAGCCTCAAATCCAAACTCCAATACAAACACAAATAATACCGCTATCCAGACGACGGCGACAACAGCCAATGTTCATCAACAACATGTTGCTGTGCAACATGCCAACAAGCAAACACCCAATTCGCCGAATCGTCGTACGCGGGGTGAAAATAAGAAGTGTCGCAAAGTTTATGGCATGGATCGCCGGGAAATGTGGTGCACTCAATGCAGGTGGAAAAAGGCCTGCAGTCGTTTTGGTGACTGAAAAAGGCCCAAATCGTCGAAAATGGCAGCGGCGACGACAACAACGACGACGATGACAATGACGGCGATGACAACAACAACAACAACAACAACAAATACAAAGACGAGTGCGAGTACGACAATAATGACTGAAAATAATGTTATGCTGCCAACGTTGCTACAAACGTCGGCAACAAACATGCAACCCTCAAACACAGCAACTACAACAAATGCAGCAGCAATAACAACAACAACACCTTTATTATATAACAATAGTAGTAGCAACAACAACAACAATACTAGTGGTATTACAAATAGCAACTGTCAGAATATGGTAACTTTAACGCCGACGACAACATTTGAAAATGTCGCAACAACAACAACAAAGACTTCTATAAAACGTCATGCCAACAGTAGCAACAACAATAATAATAACAATAAGATGTTGCCCAGCAAACAATCAAAACATTTTTTAACCACAAACGTGCACACTTTACCCACCACCAACAACAACAACATTAACAACTCAAACTATAGCAGCAACAATATTAACAACAACACCAGCTCTACCACCGCATGTTGCAACAACAACAACAATAATAATACAAACGCTTGCTGTCATACAGCCAATAATAATTTAGGTGTTGTTAATGCTACTGCCAAAATGAGTGGTGCTGTTGCAACATCGGTTATTGTTAAACCACCAACTAATTTAAGTAAAACTAACAATAAACATCAGCAACATTTGAAACAGCAACAACAACAACAACTTTTGGCCAATACAATGACAGTGATAACAACACAACAATTAGCTAAAATAGAAGACGAACAACAACAACAGCATTGTCAGCAACAGTCTCAAACAACTATTACCACAACCACCAACAGCAACGCTACAAAGCAGATTTTATTGAAATCTCCTAACTCTAGTAATCCTTTTTCTGCTCCTTCTCCTGCCCATCATGTTCTAAATGACTTAAGTGACATAAGTGGCAATGTAACAACAACTAAATTAGCAGCAACAACAACATCATCATCATCACAACAACAGCAACAACAAGTGGTACTATTACAATGTTAAATTTATTTGAACAAAAAATTAATATTTTTTTATTACTTTACAAAAAAAGAAAACTAAGTATTAATTTTTAATTGAGTACAAATTAGTAAAATCTATTTCTTTGTCCTTTTTAATCTTAAAATATTTAATTTTTTTTATAGTATATTAAACATTAATTAGTAATATCACTTATTTTGTTGAAGCCGATATGTAATGAGAAATTTTTATGTACTTAAGACAAAGAAAAATGCTGTTAAACTTCATATTTATGGTTATTTTCCGTAATTAGCAATTTTAAATCACTTACCGATACTAAGATTTATTCGCTTTTCTATTCAAGTGGCAACACTTGAAAACACTTTGGCAGCCTTTGCAAAGGTTTTAACTGCCTTATCATCATAAATAGTGATAACAAATGGGAAACAAATACATTTTGAAACAGGGATGGTAAACATGGTACAATTGTACTTTTATTGATACACTTTAAAAAATCTGATTGTTACCGTGGTACTACCGAGTAATAGTTGATAAAATTTTAAAGTTTTTACTATTTAATTATGAAGACTAAAACTAAATTTTAAAGACATTTTTATTGAAATTGGGTTAAATAAGTTGATTATTTCAGGAACTTACTACGGAACCCCGGAATTGAGATGTGGGCTTGTGACCGCCACAATTTTTTTGAAATTTCCGAGAATTTAAGCAATAATAAAGAAAGGGTCGCTGTATCATGTTTTGTATAATTCAATTTCTTCGTTAAAAATCATTTTAATATCCCCTGAAAAGCGGTCCATACTTAACCCTAGCTCTCATACCACAATATACAGCCATGTCCCAGAACTTAATTCCGCTCGAAAGTGGAATGAATTCCGTATACTGATTCTACAGAAAAAGTAAAGCGCATACTACTTTCAATGAAACCACTTTCAATTTTAAAAGTGAAATTGAAGTTGTGTATTTTTCATTGTTTATTCAATATTTGAACAATTTTATTAATTAATCAGTGTTATTTGCAAAAAGATAGAGTTTCCGATTTCAATTTAAAAAATCGTATTTTGAAGTGTTTTTGGACATTTTTCGGAATCTATAGAACCTAAAGCCATTTCGATTGGAATTTAACTACGGAATGGCTTCAATTCCGAACGGAATTTCTGACATGCCTGATATTTTCCTAGGCGTTACAAAATCTTCTAAATATGTTGACAATCGTTTATCGGACCATAGTAGTTTAGGGTGCTATAGAATTGGTAGAGCCCGACTATATTACTTTCTTACTTGTACAGGGCTATCCATTTTGCGGTTTCAAAAGTGAACGTAAATAAAAAAGATATAAAATATTTTTTTCATGATATTTCTTTTTTATTATAAAGTTTTAACGTTGACATTATGTGTGAAACACTACATCATTTAAATGACCACAACGCGAAATGTTGCAGGCATTGATTCTTTTGCGGTATTTCAGCCATAACTTGAGGAATGCTGGTTTTTAAGTGCTCAAGAGTTAAAGGTTTATATACATAAACATGGTCTTTCGCGTAGTCCCACAAAAAAAGTCTAATGGTGATAAATCGCATGATCTTGGTGTCCAGTTGATATCGCCACGACGAGAAATTACGTGGCCAGCAAATGTCTCTTGCAATAAAGCCATATTCGCTCGAGTTGTGTGGTTTCTTGTTGAAACCACATAGTCTCCAATCGTATATTTCAATAGCGAGCAAAAAAAAAAGTCGGTTATCATATGACCATAACCGAATTTACGGTGACAGTCGTTCCATCGTCGTTTTCGAAAAAGTAAGTTCCAATCACACCTTTGGACCAAAGAAAATAATAATAATACAACAAAACATAAAAATAGTTAAAATTTTGCCACCCTAAAATATAAAAAAACGTGAAATTAGAAAAAATAAAAAAAAAAAACAAAACAGTGACTTTCTTCAATTACTTGAGGATTCTCAGAACCCCAAATACTGCAATTTTATTTATTAACATACCCGCCGAGTGAGAAATGTGCTTTATCGCTGAAGAAAATTTTGTTTAAAAAATCGCCGTCCACCGCTGGCTTTAGTTGTTGTGAGAGCTGGACTTATATGGATGCAGGTGTAGATCTAAATGGAAAATACGCCATAATGTGCCATAAGACAGTCCTAAATCCTGAGAACGATGAGGAACATTCGGGTCTTCGGCAACACTTGCTGCTGTATATGAACATCAGCGATATTTTAGAGAAACGATGATCCACAGGCCTTACAATCTTTGTAACCGCTCCAGCCTCTTCAAATTTCTTCACAATTTCGCCTTGCGTAGTTGGACGATTATCTAAACCATAATCTGCTCTGTGGCTGTATCACATTTTTGTATTATGTTTTGGTAATTGAAAGGCTTGAGTTCATATTTTGATAATTTTTATACGTTGTGTGATACATAAGCGATCCTTTTTCGTCAATGTCAGACTTTCAACTGAAAAGAAAAAAATTGGTTTAACAACTTGTTTGACAGATGTCGAATTCCAGTCCTGTACTTTTGAAACTACGAAATGGATAACCCGATATATAAAATTCTATAATTTCTGTTCAATTGAAAGATATTAATGCCCATCACTCGAAACCTATGTTTTACGGAAAATGTTTCTAATATGAATTTGATTATGAACTTCAATTCTTAAATTTTAATCAATTTTTACATCAAAAGGGATCAAAAAAGTTCCATTCTTAAGTTTCGAATTTGATACCCGTTAAATATATCATTTTTTGAAGTACATTTCGTTTCCTTGTTTGGTACATAATCAAGAAAGCAATTTTCCATCCCTGTTTGGAAAGCGTAATTTAACTGTTTTATCTCGGAAAGGAGAACGTATGTTAACGGTATTGCCAAATGGTAAAAATATCATTTCCCTTATAAAAAGTAATAAAAAAAGAGTTATTTTGGTTTTTTAGCTTAAAATTTAATTTATAACCAAAATTTTGTTTGTTTTATCAAACATATCATTAATTATATGAATTTTTCTTCATTTATGCTAAAAATTTTGTTACTAATATTTGAGATTTTATAAACTATTGTTGTTTAATTTTATGCGATTACTATTTTTGTTTAAAAGTTTACGGCTTATTTAAATGAGCTTTTTAATTATTGTGTTTTTAGTTGTCTGTGAAAAAAATTTACTTCAATATTTACATCAATGAGTGTTTTTTTATTATTATTATTTATTTTTATTTTTTTTATATAAATGTTTACATAAATTTTTTTTTGTTTTTTATTTTTAATCAAACGTTTAATTTTGTTTACACCTTATATACATGCATATTTTATTATTATTATTATTAAATTTTAATTATTTTTATGAATTTATTTTATAAGATTCTAGACAATTTTTCTTTAGTTTCTAAGTATTATTACAAAAAAAATTAAAAAAAAAATACAAAAAAAAAACAAAAATATTTTTAATATAAGAAAGAGCATATTCTATAAAAAATGAAATTTAAAAAAATAAAACAAGAGTTATCATTAAATAAAAAACAATAGCCCTTAAGCAAAACAACAAAAATATTATGATATAAAAAATAATCCCAACCACACAAATCTTAAGAAATAAAAAAATATTAAAATATAAAAAAAACTAGAACAATTTTATTATATACATAAAAAGCATATAAATAATTTAAAAACTAAAAGAACAGACATTTAACTAACTTAATGTAATTTTTTTAAAAAGGATAACAATTAAAATTTAAAAAAGAAGTATTACAAAACCAATAACATTATAAAAAAAAAAAACAAAGAAATAAACTAAAATTAAATAAAATCAATATGTTAAAAGCGTAAATATCAAATTTTTAAAAATATTTAAAAATAATTAATTATACAAGAACATAAAAAAATAATCTAAACACTTACATACATACATTATTACTATATTATGCTACAAAAAAATAGCAACAAAAAACAAAACATTTATATATCATATAAATATGTATAATTAAATCCCCCTAACACTGGACATAAAATAATAATAATAATACAACAACAAAACAAAAAAAAATAGTTAAAATTTTGCCACCCTAAAATGTAAAAAACGTAAAATTAGTAAAAATATAAAAAATCCTTTTTAAATATAGAAAAATCATACAAAACAAAATGATAATTGCAACTATTGTACACTGAGAAAAATATTAATTAATACAAAAAACAAAATCAAATTAAAAAAAGAAAAATTCTGTAAATCTTTAAAAACTAAACAAAAAGCTCTTTAATATTAAACAAAAAAAATTATATAATTTAAAAACAAACATAAACGAAATTATATTTTATAATTTTAACTCCAAAAACAAAAACTATTGGGTTGTTCAAAAAGTTATACCGTTTTAAAAATTAAAGACAGTGGCAGTGTATCCCGTTTAAAATGTAAAAGCTTTTGGCAAAAAGAAACTGATCCAGGAGATTTTTTGATATCTTGTAAAGTAAAACTCTTAACCTCCTTTAAATTTTGCCAGGGCCTAGGAATAAATTATAATCGGAAGGTTTAGGATCTCGTGAATATGGTATGAGTTTTTGATGTTCTCGTCTTTACAGACAAGATAACGATGATCTCATCTTTATAAGGGAGAGAGATTGTAATGATCTTAACTTATTCTGTTATCCTTGACTCCCAGTAGAACATAGAGCCTCAATGATAATCTATTATAGTGGGATTGTGATGATCTTGTCTATATAAAAGAGATTGTGATGATCTTAACTGTAAAAGTGAGTTTGTGATTTATCAAAGTAAGATTGTGATGATCTTATCTATTTTAAAGAGATTGTGATAATCTTAACTATTAAAGTGGAATTGTGATGATCTTCTCTATATAAAAGGGATTGTGATGATCTTAACTATTAAAGTTAGATTGTGATGATCTTATCTATATAATCATATAATCTTAACTTTAAAAGTGAGACTGTGGCTATCATTCTATATAAAAGAGATTGTGATGATCTTTTCTATATAAATGAGATTGTGATGATCTTAACCATTAAAGTGAGATTATGATGTTCTTATTTATATAGAAGAGATTGGAATGATCTTAACTGTAAAAATGAGATTGTGGTCATATTATCTATATAAAAGGGATTGTGATGATCTTAACTATTAAAGTGAGATTGTAGTGATCTTATCTATATAAAAGAGATTGTGATGATCTTAACTTTAAAGGTGAGATTGCGACCATCTTATCTATATAAAAGAGATTGTGATGATCTTAACTATTAAAATGAAATTATGATGTTCTTATTTATATAGAAGAGATTTTGATGATCTTAATTCAAAAGTGAGATTGTAGTCATCTTATCTATATAAGAGAGATTGTAATGATCTTAACTATTAAAGTGAGATTGTAGTGATCCTATTTATATAAAAGAAATTTTACTGATCCCTTCTATATATAAAAAAAGATGATGCTTTCGTCTACATAGTATCGATTAGTGATCTATATAGAAAATATAATGATCACAAGATTATGATAACCTTTTTCTTATAGGTGAGATTATGGTCATATAGACTATATTAAGGCGAGATTGTGACCTTATAGATAAGACTATGATGACGGACTTAATGCCAACACATGTGATTGCGATTAAATCAAAACTTGAATCTCTAAGAATTGGCAAGTCTATTGGTACTTAAATGGCCTATATTTACAACCTTTTAACTTCAAGTTCAATAAGACTACGAATTCCATTGTGATACCACGGAAGCTAGTGAAAAACATATCACTAGCTTCGTCTATTTAGCCATCCCGAGCGCTCTTAAAAGCTCTTAAGCCGGCAGATATCAATACCAGCCAGATCGTCTAGGTCGATTAAGAAAGCTGAACTTAAAATTAATCCCTACTTTTCGCTAGGGCAAGTGCATAGAAGATGTTTTATCGATTCAGTCTCCTCCTCGCCTCCACAGCTTTTGCAAAGGTCATTAGTGGTAGACTTCAGCCTAGGCCAAGTCTATTTTAGAATTCCAGGCTCTTCAATCTTGTGCATTTCGTAAGCTAAGCTTTGAAAGATTTTCCTCTACTTGGTCTTTCTCTACTTGGTCTTTCTTTTTGGAAATACTCTTCTAATATTAGCGGCGCCGTTTTTATTATAATTTTAGCTTTTTCATAGCAATTGCTTTTGCCAGGACTGGGTTACTAGCTCGACGTCCCAACCCAGATTTTTATAGTTTTTATAGGTGAACTCGCGGCATTTGCTCGCTCACTACATTAGAGGGTGTTAACGTAGTTCCGCGGGAGATATCACGAGAAGGTCGGTGTCCACCGTTGAGATGAAGGATAACCAAGATAAGCCAACATCTCCTACATAGACTATATTAAGAATGTGATGATGAACTTAACGGCAAGATATATCTATACTTCCGCCAACACGTGATAAAGAATGCTCGCCTTGTGAAAGGAAGAGGTCTTCAGAACAATTGGAAAAAAATTTCAAATTGTACCATACCTTTAGACTTCCACATGTTCTCTCTCCCTGAGAATACAAATAATTATATATATTCAGCTTCAAGATTAAATCTGGAACTATCAAGTGATAGTTAACAGTTCGTCGTGCGGGAGTTTATGTGCTCCATCCGCCATTTTACACATTTTGAGTTAATGATGCCACTTTAGTTTTTCGTGCCTAAATTTTTCAAATTTGCAATCCATTTTCGGCTATCTCGTCTAGTTTCTGAGATAAATAGTGTCTATTTTGTTCTATATCCTTCAAAACTGATTTTTTTGTGCTGTTTTGCTCAATACGCCAAATATATGGTGTAAAATCTCAAAATTCTATCGTATAGTTTTTTTAGAACAATTAAGTTAAAACTTCAAGATCGATTTTCTCAAAATGCATTTTTGGCGTATAGAGCATATAAACTCCCGCACGACGACTTGGATATGATAAAATTTAACTCTTCCAGATCTCAGGTTTATCGTGTCTTTGGCGGCCCTCTGGAAGGCTGAGCATTTTCGTCATCAATATTCGGGTTCAAAATAATGCCAAACAATTCTGACGATTGCGTATCCTTTACTCATACTTATCAGTTTCGAACTTTCTGGCTGAAACTTTTTTTTTACTTTTTCTAAAAAAAAAAATTATAATTACACTCCATATATAAAAGGGTATCGACTTACTGCTGCATAGAATTTACTGAACTTTTTCATACACACACAAGCCTTGCTATATCCGATCTCAAAAGATATATTAGCCCAGTTCAGAATCCGTATGTATAGCAAGTGCTACGAATGCAAAACTATTTGTAACGAATTGTGAACTGGGTTAATAATTATAGGGCTTAAGTGTAAATTTATTTACGGGAAAATGCCAAAAAAAATCCTTTAACATCAAAGCGAAAGAAATGACTCTCCGAACAACCCAATGTTTTATATTTTAAAAAATTTTTAAAAAATCTTAATTTAACAAAAATTTGAACTTATTTTTAAACAAACAAAAATTTTTTTAAAAAATTATTACAATTACCATTTTTACCCCTTACAAAAAAAACCATCTATTATGAATTTTATTCAATTATTTAATGAAGACAAAAAACAACAAAGAATAAAATTTTACCAAATATATTATTTCTTAAAAAACTGATTTTGCTTAAAAATCAGATTTTTATACTTTAAATCTAACTCTTACAAAATGTGCCTAATAATTTGTTAAATTTTTGTTGTTTTCTTTGAAAAATTAAATTTTCGAAAATTTTTTAATTACTAACGAATTTAATTTCTGTTGAAAATTTGTTTTAAAATTCTGCTGTTAAAATTGTTAAAAGTTAATTTGTTAAAAAAACTTTTATTTAAACCGTGATTTGAATGAAATTCGTGATAGTGGCCATTTTCTATTTTTTATATTCATAATTCTCTATTTTTTTTTATATATATAAATTACTTTTATTTTCATGGAAAAATTGTCAAAATTATTACAAATTTTTTTCTTTAAAGCGAATGGTGTGTTAATAAGTCCATGTTTTTATGCTGTTCCTGTCTTTTAATTGGAATATTCAAATTGCTTCTGTAAATATGCAACTTGACTCCTGTTTAAATTCGTGTTGCACAGAGTTAATAACAAACTATATCGCGTCTTAAGTAAAAGAAAATGGATTCACGCCGAGAAACCCATAGTAAGGTTATAAATGACGCAAAAGCTTATCCATATTGCTGTAAGCAAACACCAAAGCCATCTTGACAAGATCAATTTGAATTTCCCAATTATGAAACAGGAATTCAAAAAACATATACTTATTAACCCAGCCTCGTATTTTACCCTTTTTATACCCACCATCAAAAAGAATGGGGGGTATATTGAGATTGTCATTCCGTTTGTAATTTCCTTAATATTGGCTCAAAAATCAAAAACGATATATATTCTGAATCCTTATGAAATTCTAAGACGATTGAGCGATGTCCGTCTGTCTGTCCGTCTGTCTGTCCGTCTGTCTGTCTGTCTATTGAAATCACGATAACGCCTAAACGAAAGGAGCTAGCTCACTGAAACTTAGCAAAAACATTCTTCATTTATGAGAAAATTTTGCTATTGAAATTGGGCAAAATCGGTTAACATTTGACCATAGCTCCCGTATAACCTCGTCAAGACTAGTCGCTTATTTGCTAATAACTGACAAATTATAATAGCTATGATGACAAAATTTGGTATCTAGAAGTTTTTCATAAGCACTAGGCAGCATATAAAATTTCATCGAAATCGGTTCACATTTAACCATAGCTCCCATATAAAAAACATACGGAAACAGCCAAAATTCCACCTGAAATTCACTTAAATGCCAATAAATGCTAAAATGTAATAGCTTTCGCCACCAAATTTAGCACAAATAAGTCTTATGTGAATACCAGCCAGTGTGCAAAATTTTGTCACAATCGGTCACCATTTGACCATAGCTCCCATATAAAGAACTTACGGAAACACAAAAATACAAAAAGAAAAGGGGGTTTATGTCCGTCTGTCCGTTAGATAAAAGCGCGATAGCGCCTTAACTGAAAGGGCTACAGCAACAAAATTTTGCAAAAGGAAGTCTTATGTGAATGCCAGTCAGTGTGCAAAATTTTGTTACAATCGGTCACCATTTGACCATAGCTCCCATATAAAAAACTTACAGAAACCCAAAAATACAAAAAGAAAAGGAGATTTATGTCCGTCTGTCCGTCAGATAAAAGCGCGACAGCTCCTTAACTACAAAAGCTAGAGAGACAAAATTTTACAAAAGTATTTCCGATATGTAACAAAAGTTGTGTACTGAAAATGGGCGAAATCGGTTCACATTTAGTTAGAGCTCCCATATAACCCCGCCCCGGGAAACACATAAATGCTGATAAATTGAGTACAATTGTGATAGCTATGACGACTAAATTTAGTATAGCAAAGTTTTATGCAACTATTGGTCAGTATATCAAATTTTATAGGAATTGGTCCATATTTGACTATAGCTTTCATATAAAAAACACTCCCGGAAACCAAAAAATGTTTAGCAAGGACCAGTTAAAAGCTATTAAATTAGAAGCTGTGACAGCTATTGCCACTAAATTTTGCAAGAATAAGCCCTGTATAAATACCAGCCAGTGTGTGAAATTTTGTTACAATCGGTCAACATTTGGCTATAATTCTTATATATTTATATTACATCCCCTTTTTTATATCTACAATCAAAATGATTCGGAAGTACAAGCAGAATATTAAGATTATGTATATGGTAGATGCATTAGGAACTCCTAACAAAATATATGGACCTGTCGTATTACTATCAACTTCTTTATCTTAACTTAATATTAAGCTAAACGAAAAGTATTTAACAACTTATTAATGTAAAACCATACCCGGTTACGATAACGAATTTTTTTCAAATTAAATAAATACTAGGGAAACCACTTACACACTTTTGAATGTTGAACTTTAAAGCTACTGCAACCGAAGTTATTCCAAATATTTTACCAACAATACCAACTAGCGTAACAACTTTTTTCCAATTTGGTCCACGTTTTGAATTTGCTGCAGCCTCGTAGATATATGAGATATGTTTCTAAATTTAACACAACTTGATGGTGGGTATATAAGATTCGGCACAGCCGAATATAACACTCTTTCTTGTTTCTAAATAAATTTAAGTGATATTTTTATAAAAAATTTTTCAATATTTTATCTTTTTCTAAATGATATTTATGAATTTAAGTTTTACTTTCAAAATAAATGATCTTATTTGTTTTTTTTATTATTATTATTAACTATTAATTATTTTTTGCAATTTTACTCAAAATGATCTTTTTACAAAAAATCTTGTTATTGCGTGCAAATGGAAACAAAATAAAAGAAAATATAAAAAATTAATAAATATTTAATATGATTAAATAAAATCATAAAAAAAATTATACAAAATAATTTATCTACATACATAAATACATACTAACTACATATTTTGCAAAATCACATGCCTGAACTTCCCCTGAATTTCTTGAATTATCAAATTTTAAAAATTAAACAAATCCTTATTATTTTTATTTTATATTTTATTCAAGTTTTAATGATCTTTTTAATATGTTTTACCATAACATTATTATACATTTAAAACAAAATACAAAACAAACAAAATAAAAAAAAAAACAAAACAAAAGAAAAACAAGAAAATATTTTAAATGCAATTAATCTTATTTAAAAGAAAAACAAAATATACGATTGTTATTTATAATTAAAAAAAGAACCTAAATCTATTGTGTTTTTATTTATTTACTTTCAGTTTAAATCGGTAATTTTGATTTTTACTCTTTAAAATATTCATTTATTTTTTCGATTTTCAGTTGCATTTTGAATATTGTTTAAATATTTGAACTAGAAATACAAATTCCTTAAAACATTTTCAATCTTGCCTTTGGATTCAATTTCCTTAAGATATTCTTAGGCCTTTGGCAACCCTTAATACAGTTGATTAATGATGCCAGACAATAACAGCTCAAATTAGGTTTGTTAGTGTGTATTTAGTGATTTCGGGCGAATTTGTACTGCCTTATCTATTTTGTTTAGATGTAGATCAGAGATGGCAAACATCATGTAATTGAACTTATGTTAGGTACATTTTAAACCTGATTGGTACCGTGGTACTAAAGCGTCATACTTGGTACAATTTGCTTATCTTCCACAACTTTGAAATTTTAATTCCAAAAGCCGAGCATGTTTTAGAATTCCATATGCTTCGATCTTCTGAGCTTTTCTCCAATTTCGTAGGCCAGGCTTTGAAAGACTTTCTTCTATTTGGTCTCTCCATCGAAGTTTCTGACGTCTTCTTCTTGCATTTTCATAGTAATTGTTTTTTCCAGGAGTGGGTTACTAGCCAGACGTCCTAACCCACATTTTTAAAGTTCTCATAGGAGAACTCGCGACACTTGTTAGCTCACTACTTTAACTGGTGTTAAAGTAGCTAACCAGTTGATAACACGAGGAGGTCAGTGTGCACAGTTGAGATGAGGGATAGACCAAGATAAGTCTGGGCTTACCAAATTAAGACTAATCAGAGCCATAGCTTAGCATAACACATCTCCTACATCACCCTGGATAAATATAAGCCATGAAAATGGTGTCTGTAAGATTACCACGTAATTAGAATTGTAAGAACTATATCACATCACTTAGTGGCTTGAAACAAAAAAAGTGCTAATAAATCTGTATCTTCTAAACTGTAAGTCTGATTACATCAGTATCAGTATATAAGAGAATTGTTAAGAAGGACCCAAGCTTTCTGAATTTTGGATTTATGGTTACCCTGTGTTTTCACAGGGTGAACATCGAAGTCGACTACCTCAGAAGTAAAAGAAAGTTTTGGACTGCGTTGATCTTTCAATTTTCATCCAATATGGTTTAATTTTGGAATGAGCTTTTAGACACAAAAAACAAACATGCTTACTTCACTGTAATAACTTTACTATAATAACTGATTGTGCATTCGTTATTCAATCGATATTTTTTTAAATACTGACATATAGACCACAGATTAGGAAATAAAACTGACATATAGCCAACAGATTAGGAAATAAAACTGACATATAGCCAACAGATTAGGAAATAAAACGGTGAAAACCGTTTTTTTAATACCTTTAATTCTAAAGTCAAATAATTTTCGCTGATCGAAAAAATTTTTTTTCAAAGAGGGTATCAATGTTTTACTTTTTACTAAGAAGTTTTTTGCTAAAAGTTAAGTTAAAATATAAAGAACATTTTAAAAATTCTTAGACCATGTTCCAATTTATTCTAAAATTAACATAGATTGAATAGTATTCAGATAAAGTAAGATCCATTGTAAGGTTTCAAATTTGACCCCTCATATAAGTATATTTTAAAGCCGACATGTTCTCACTTTGAATCCAAAATAATAAAAACTGATATCTTAATGGTCTTAAAAGTACATTTTGCTTTTAAAGAAAGCCATTTTCCATCCCTGATATATGTATATCAGGGAATCAAGAAAGCCATTTTCCATTCCTGATATATGTATATTCGTAGTCATTCTCTAAAGAAAATAGACCTGAATCCTGCAAGGAACATGTAGCCACAACTAAATTATTCCTGCTAGCGCCTTAAGTTTAGACAATACTTCTGCGCTCGAAGGTTACACGATTATACTAGCAAATGCCAACATAAATAGCAGGAGAGGTTGTTCTCCATATACTTGTCTTACACCGATATTTATACTTTTTTGTTCGCTAAGAAGATCCTCATGAGCTATATGACAGTTTGCATTTTAGGGCTTCAAGAAGTAGTTTAGGGACATCCTTACATCTAAGGGTGTTCCATATCTGGCTTTAGTTAATGGTTTCAAATGCTTTTACAAAGTAAAGAAACGTCAAATATAGGGTCGTAAGATAGTTAGGTAATTAAACGAAGTCTGAATCTAGCCTACAGCATTCTCAGAACAGAACTGATAATGGATTCTATAAGCAGAGCATCTATTTTTGGGGCTTAGGGAGATTTTGTCGAGTCCTTATGACTTGCCTTTTTTAAAAAGTTTTGAATAGCAAATCATCCAAAAGTCAAGTTTCTCGGTTTTTTATTTACTACTTTTGCATATCCCACTCTTACTAATTTACTACTTTTGCATATCCTACATTATAGGAAAACTGAAGTTAATTCATTCATAGCGTATTTTCTATCTTTACGTTTAAATTATACAAAGTTTGGTAAGGTCAAAAGTGGATCAGTTATCAACTAATTTACAAATTCTACTAGATTCCTTAGGTTTACATTAATCCTATCCGTAAAGTTTTTGCACAAAACTTCAATTATCTTTAGAATTCTAAGCATTTTCCTAATTTTCGGGCTATTTGTGTGATTGGGTCTTATATGGGAGTTATGTATGATCAAGTACAGACCGATTCGGAATAGTGGTTTTAGCAATGGTTTTCTTGTGGCATTAATGTTTAACATGCTTGGCCTATAGTTGAATGAAAAATTGGCAAATGTTGCCATCATCTGCACAATACAATACTTGAGAAAGCTTGATATAAACCGAGAGAAGTTGTTACCTGTATCAAAAGAAATAAGTTTTGGAAGAAGTTTACCTTGCTGCCTAATGCTTTCGCCAAAATGCTGCGTATTGAGTGAATCCATTTGTTCGACATCCATGTTGTTGTGACTGCGATATTATTGGTAATTTAGTAGAAGTGACAGTCCTTGGTTGGAATCATAAGATTTCCGAGTCGTTCCGCTACGAAGAACCGACACATCCATACTGGTATGGATTATTGTTGTTTAGAACAAAGATCTTTAGGGTTGTTAGCTATCAAACTATTTTGATATTTGCGTAACATTAGCAACCTTGCAACACTAAGGAAATAAGGTTTGGCTTAGGTTTAGTTAATGAATTTCCGAAATGGGTCAGAATTAGGTAAACATTTTAATATCAACTCAAAAAGTTTATAACTTAAACTTTTCCTAATTTATCAGGCATTTCACAAATTTCTATGGGAATTAAAACTACTTCGTAGTCGGACTCTATTGCGAGAAGATAGGCTGCTCCGCATCAATTGATCTTCTCCACGATCTAGTAGGTGCACCAACACTACGGCCTCTTCCTTGTAGATTCCAACAAAGCGCTTTTCGAGCAATGTTTGTATTTAGCCTTCGAAGTTTGTGGCCTAACCATCGCCATTTCCGTTGACATACTTCTATAAAAGCAGGATTTTGATTTGTCGCGTTAAGTAGATCTTCATTTCTTATGCGGCTCGGCCATCATTTATTAAGCATTTGTTTGCAAAGGTTTGCAAGCGCTTATCGATGGACTTTGTGCGTTTCCAAGTTTCACAACCGTAATACAGGATGAACTTGACATTCGAGTTATATATTTGTAGCTTGGTTGTTGTTAATATTTGCAGAAATTTCCAAATAGCTTGGAGAATAAGCTATTCAATATCTTTGTCGGCGCCACCTGTTGTAGATACCAAACTTCCAAGGTAATTAATAGTATCTACATATACAATAACCTCGTTATCCACATTGATGTGTGTTGACGAGTTTGCTCCATAGCCTCTAGGCTTAATCTTTGTCTTGGAAATATTGATTTGTAGCCCAGCTGAAGGCGGCCTAAACTTTGGCTTAGAAGACATACGTCATCAGCATATTCCAAGTACTCGAGTTGTTTGAAGTGTGCCCATTGGATACCGCGTCTACCATTTAAAGCCGTACACGTTATATTGTCGATACATACATAATTCCCACGACATTCCAGTTGGCACAAGGGGTACTTCTCTTAGACAATGAGCAGTATCCGATTTTATTTTTAGACTCATTGAAAGGAATCTACGTTTTAACTCCGTTTTCGAACGGCAAATGCATTAGTTAGAGAAGTTTTTCATAGCCTAATACTCAATAGCCAGTGGCTAGCTGAGTTATAAGGTGAACTGCTTTTTTTTAATTTGCTTTTTCAAGTGGATCTGGCCGGGGATCGAACTTGGGACCTCTGGAATGATAGGTCGATGACTTAACTGCTATACCAATGCGGCTCCCAAATTTTATTATCGATGACAAGGATAAAAAGTATAGATGACAAGATACATTCTTGCCCTACTCCAGAAGTAACTTCGAATGGATTTGACAATTTTCCCGTTGTGTAGAATTCGACATTTAAAATCCACGTACATCGTCCGAAGTCTTAGATTTTCACTAATTTCAATTGGAAATGTATATCAAAGGCAACTCTTTTAATATTTTCAAAATAATTCTTAATCTCCATAATGTTTAAGCCATGATATAAGTATAAGGTAATTCCATTGGCTTTACTAAATTTTTAATAAGGCTTTTTGAAGTTTGAATTTTATGTATATATTTCAAAAATCGTTGCCACATTTTTACAAAGTATCTTAGTTTTTTTTTTCATAATGTGTAATGGATATTGAATAATAATTCATTTTGGTAATTTAAAATAAAATAATATGCCACAGAATAATAGATCGGAAATAAAGCTAGACCATGATTTTATGATTTTCTTATTTATTTAACTTTAATTTTTATAGCTGAAAAATTCAAAAGTTTTTATCGAAATATAGAATAGGTTATATGGACCAACGAGGAAGGTATTTTCATTAGAACTCACCTAAAGGCATTGCTCTTTAGATTTTGATTGTCCAAGAAGTCAGAGCAGTAACTTCGAGATGTTTTTCTGCTTTGATCCTATATTCGATTTTAAAGTTTTTTAGAACATGCATCCCACCTAAACCGATCAAGGATTTTTTCCAAAGCAGTAAAACAACTTTATTTATATGGAAATGAGGTGCTATACCGCTGCAGAAGCGATCGTCATCGATAAAAGTTCTCCATCTAGATGAAGACTATTTTAGACTTGAACAAATGTTTCAGCAACCTTTTGTTAGTCTTCGCTTTCCCGTTTATTGCGAATAGTTTCGGAGATGGTGTATAGAACAGACAAAATAGCATGTAAATCAACTTAAACGGCAAATGTGATGTTTGTAATTTTAACAGCTACGATATCTGGACAAGCGCTTTCTATTTCCATATTCAAGTTTAAGAATGATGAAAATATATCCGATTCATACAGGACAATGATATTGCCTCTGGTATTTTGATGTTGTCCTTCTTCAGGCTGTACTTCAGCCCAACAACCTTGGGCTACGTGGGGGCTTCAGAACGGTTTATGGCATCTTCTGCTATTACCGGAAATCTTTTAGTCTTTTATTTATTTAAATTCAAATTTAATTTCTGTTTTTTAATATTTAATTTAAACAAAAAAATTTTCAACAAAATAATAAAATGACAAATAAAAAGTACACAAAATTTCAAACAAATTCAAATATATGGTAGCTTCATTTTTACACAAATGTCAAAATCCTTAAATGTGTCAGATAGTGATTTTTTAATTTAATAATGACAATGGAACTACCGTGTATATATATCTTGGTTTTAGCTTAATATCTTATATGTTAAAGTCTAAATTGTGTTATCGACTTTATTATAACTGCATTACCTATAATTATTAGATTCAGAGAAAAATTGTGAACTCAACTTAAAAAGTTAAAAATAAAAGGTTTTCAATTTAATTTCTATTGGAAATGTAAATTCTAGGCAAATGTTTCAATATTTCCAAAATAATTTCTTTGTTATAAAATCTTTTTAAAACTTTATTTTTTAATTTATTCTTTTTTTTAACTTTAAAATTTTTTTTTTCCTCGGTTCTAAACATATTTTATTTCGAAACATTCTCAAACACAAAAACATAATTTATGGTTTTCAACATGGTTTCTCTGACAAAACTCACCCTCTCTATATATATTTAAAACCTCTCTTTAAATAAAAATGGAGCTTATTGTTAAAACAAAAGAAAAAATCCAGAGTACTAGAAAAATGTTAGGTACAAAATAAAAACAATTCAAAAAATTAAAAAAAATAAAATACACAAAACGAAAAAAGAAACGTTAAAGAAGAAAATGTCCCTATGAAAAAAGCTGAGATACTTACAAAACTAAAAATTCCTAAAAATACAAAAATAAAACATAAAAAAAAAACTTTTTAAAATGCAAAGAAATATTTTTCTAAAACGGCTTATACAAAAATATAAATAAATATAAATTAATTAAAATAAATTACAGAAAATAAAACAACAAAAAACAGTTAAAAAAATATTTTAATTTAAAATTCCAAAAGCTAAAGAAAGTTTAGGAGAGAAGAAAATGTTTGTAAATAAAAACCATTTAAATTGGAGTTAAAGGTAAAGCACAAATATTGTACAAAACAAATAATAAAACAAATTAAATAAAATAATAAATACACATTAATTTTAAATCATTAAATTATATAATAACAATTAATTACACTCTGTATATAATCCCTTAAAGTAACATAAGTTCTACATCATTATACAGTCCGATTCAGTTAAATATACCCATTCAAAGTGGCTTAGTAAAATTGATTTATTAAGAAATGTTAACTGGTCTATTACATTAGCCGATTTAACAAGCATTAATTTTCGCTGTAACCGCCGTGGTATAGCAGGTTAGTCATCCGCCTAGCATACCGTGGTCCCAAGTTCGATCTCTGGTACTTGAAAAACAAATAAATTTCTAAAAAAAGCGGCGGTTCACCTCATAACTAAGTTAGCCACTAGTTATTGAGTATTAGGCTATGTAAAACTTCTCTAACTAATGCATTTGCCGTTCGGAGTCGGAGTTAAAACGTAGCTCCCTTTCAATGAGTCTGAAAATATTTAGAATCGGATGCAGCTCATTGTCTGAGAGAAATACCACTTGCTCCAATTGGAATGTTGTCGTGAAATTATTATTAGTACCTGGTTGACCGAGCCTTGCTCGGAGCTTTATGATAAGCATTTTGAGGCAAATTTTAAAGTTTTTATATATTTCATTTTATAAAGTTAATCTTGAATTATTTTATTTATTTTGTCCGACCAAAACATAGTTTGCATAGTTTACAGTTTAACTCATTTTAATAACTTTGGAAATTGGTCATATCAACAGAAACCTCCGTCAACTCATTCGCAACAACTTTGCTAAATATTATAGTCTGATCAAATGCACAGTTTATGATTTATTTCATTTTAAGTAGTTTTCAGTGGCGCCACCTGAAGTTGTTCATACCAACCAAGAAACCTTCGTTTGCTTATGCGTAACAACTTTGCTTATGATTATAACATGATCAAATGCACAGTTTACGATTTAATTCACTTTGAGTAATTTTCTGTCGCGGCACCTGTCGGACGTTGCTCATTCCAATTCATAAACCTTCGTCGGCTTATCCGCAAACAACTTTGCTGAAGATTATAGCATGATTAAATGTACAGCTTACGATTAAATTGACTTTGAGTAAATTTCAGTAGCGCCACCTGTCGAAATTTCTTCATACCAACTAAGAAACCTTCGTCGGCTCATGTGCAACAACTTTCCTAAAGATTGTAGTATGATCAAATGTACAGTTTACGATTTAATTAATTTTTAGTAATTTTCAGTGACGGAAATTGATCGGAAATTAGTCCTATCAACTTTAAAACCTTCGCCGGCTTATCCGCAACATCTTCGCTAAAGAGCATAATATGATCAAATGCACAGTTTACTATTCTATAAAGAACATACATACAGACAAACATTCATTTGTTTAAAAGGTATAACATTACTAATTTTTTCCCCTTTTTATCCCCTAATTTCAAAAAAGTTCCATATGCATATTTGGTACTTCTTTGGTACCAATTGAATTCGGTACATTTTATTAAAACGCAGTTAACATAATGTTTCTATTCATATTACTTTTTGAGATGTTAAGTTATCATTTTATCCCTTTTTTACCCATTTTGGCCCCAAAATCAAAAAGCACCAAATACGTGTTTAAAGTTTCTTTCACATTTATTGATTGCAGTACAAAGTTTCTTTCTATATTCCTTAGTTTAAAATATAAGAGTGGGTTAAAAAGGTACCAAAAAAACTATTTTCAACCTTTTTTACCCCCTATCGGACATAGTTTCAAAAAAGTACCAAACACCTGTGCGTTTATTTTCATAGCTGTTTGAAACGTAATTTAAATTTTGTTTCTTTACCTATTACTTAAGGAGATATAGCGTTTTCGAATTTTTCCCCTTTTTACCCGTTTTTACCCTCTTAGAGGCAAAGGTTCCAAAAGTCCCTTCTTCTTCGACCTATACATCAAAAAAGATACCCACTGTCCAAATTTTATCAAAATCGTTAGAGCCGTTTTCGAGATAGTCATTCTATATATATATATATATATATATATATATATATATATATATATATATATATATATATATATATATATATATAAACACATACAATTATTGCTCGTTTAAGAATATAAGATTATAATTATCGCTGTATTTCGGTAGTGATGGATCTTAATTATATACCCACTACAACATTCTGTTATATTTATAAACATATCTCCGAAGAAGCAGCTAATTTAAAGTCTGGATCAAAAACGATAACATTTGCTAAAGTTCAACATTTTTAGCATTTAAGTGGTTTCCGGGAGTGGCGTTTACCAACCATGGAAGCAATGGGTAAAAAAGAACCGATTCCCATAAAATTGTTGACATACATATAACATTGGTTTACTAACCCCATTTGGAGATTGTACCTAGATCGTAATTAAGCTCATGTTTCGAAATAAAAAAAATCAAATGTTGTTTTGGAGTAGTCAGGCCGTTACGTCCGAGAGGTTTCCGGAATCAGGTCGGTCTGACTCAACTTCCCCACAGAAGCCAGAAACCTCAGAGGGGATCCCGCTATGGCTTGACTCGGAGTTGAGATCACAGTGATTACACTCTCCAAATCAGAGTCCAGCGAGACAACCGCCGAGAACTGAGTAGCTTCAGTGACGCAGGTGGAATCAGACCGATCTGAATGACTAGAATCACCCACTAAAGCCAAAGATCCCGGAGAGATCCCGACTGGGATCGGCTGAAGCCAGAAATAACAGTGACCTCATGTTCCGAATCTGACTCAATCGAGATGTCCGCCAGGATCTGGGTGGCTCATGTGGTATGAGATAAGTCTATTTCATTCAATAATCCATCCATCTCCACTAAGTCCGTCATACGAAGTCTCTCCTTTTGGAGTATATCCTCATTAATGTCACTAAATGTCAGTTCACCTATGTCGTCCCTCCTGCAATGTCCTGTCTAACCCTGAAACTATCATTCAAGGTTGTCCTGTCCGATTTAGTTGGGTTTTTGTTGTTGAATTTCTAAAAAGGTTTCATGACTTATTCCTACGAATGCGGAGGAAAATAAGTCACCTGTGTGATGGTCCTCATTGACGTGGAAAAACTGGATACTTGTGAAGGCGTTAAGGTATCCAACCAGTGTGCCGTTAAAACACACGAACCGAAAAGCCCATGGCATGGTTCGCAATGACACCGGGACTTGGAGGGGTGTGGTTTAAAGTATCAACCCACTACTACCTCTTTGGTCCGGGAGAGATATTTGATTTTTCCCTTACCTCCCACGCATGAAAAGGGGTTCATCGCCACCTATTTATGTGGCTGGTTACCAACCCATCAATGGGAAGCTTTTCCCTATCCGCCACCTGGGGACTCGCCCTCTAATCATTAGGTTCCCCTTCTGGTATTTAGTACAATCTTTGATAAAGCCTGATATAAACTGATAGTAGTTGTTACCTGCATCAAAAGCAATAAGTTTAGAAAAAAGTTCACCTTGTTGCACTCTGTCAAGTGCCTAGGAACTATCGAGAACCTCAACTATGCTTTCTCCAAAACAGTGGGTATTGAATGACTTCATTTTTTGGGAATTATTGCGGGTCTCCACTAGAGCGTCCTCTACGACAGTCACTCGGGCACTTGCTAAATATGGAAAGTTCAGAACAAAAGGAATTTAGTGTTGTTAGCCTCACCCTTTTAAGATATTGGCTTAACATTTGCAATAAATTCTCTAATATAAGGTGCAACACTTTGCCTGGTAGTTTAAAACAACTTTTTTGTCTGAATTCTATCATTATAGCTTCAAATTGCTTGGTAACTTTACCTCTACACAGACTTCGCAACCTTATCTCAACCCTAACAGGTTATTGCGCTTTTGGGCTGCATGCCAGAAGACTTAATCTTCAATTCTATGACTACTGTCGTAGTTGTCATAACACAGAAGAGAAGGAGACAGTAACTCATCTTCTTTGCCACTGCCCCGCCCTCTTAACTTCAAGGACTTTCAATCTGGGGGCACCTTTTCTGCATGATTTGACGGATCTAGCGAGTATTGACATAAATAAGTAAAATAGACTCATTTATCAGGGCTTCAGGATGGCTTGATTAGTCTCTCACTGATAGTCTGAAATAACTATTTTTGTTCTTTTCTTCCAGTCCGCTTTTAGGACCCAAGTGACTCTGACCTAACATCGGCTGCCTGCCTAATCTAACCTATCGTTATAGCTATTAAAATTTAGGGGTACAACTATTTTTCTAGAAGCTTTATTATAATAAATTGGTTATACATTTATGATTCAAAGTACTGTCCATCGCTGGCCACCATTTTGTCCCATCTTTCAGGCATCGTAGCGTTGAAAAAACTAGTCATCTTTCAAAGCGATTCACAAATCGATCCAAGCCAGGAACGTGTATCATTGATCGAAACAAGTGATAGTTTGAGAGAGAAAGGTCTGAAGAATGCGGGTGGGGTAAGACTTCCCATTTCTACGTTTTCAAGTATGTCTTGATCACTTTTCTTGACATGAAGCTGAGCATTGTAACTTTTCCATGTCTCTCGTTGTATTGCGGTCAATACTCGACTCAAACGCATTAATTGTATTAATCGATCGCCTGTGATTGTTTCAGTCGGTTTTAACAACTCATAATACACTAAGCCGTGCTAGTCTCACTAAATGTAGAGCTTGACCTTAGAACCGTAAATGCTCGGTGTGGTCGGTCGTCGACGTGTTGTAATGAATACATCAGCTGTTCTCCAGCAAACTAACGCTGTTTAACATCTCTCGGCTTCAACTCGTACCGCACCCAATTTCAGGCGTATTAAAATGACTTGTCTTTATCAAGAAATGCCTCCAATTCTGCATCTTCGAAAACCTACACTCTTCCACCGTCTTGCCGGTCTGCGATGTCAAAATCACCGTTCTCGAATACTTAATATTTATTTGCGTTTAACTCTTTTCCAAAGGTAGATTTATATGGTAGCCGTGGTCAAATATGATTCCCACAATGCTTTAAATGCTATACAGAAATCCCATCCGTCTTTTCCTTGCAAACAGCTGTTCTCAAACAAACTAACGCCATTATCATTTTAACGTCATGATTACGGCAATTATCGCAAGTTCCCTAAAGTTTATCATAACAGACGTCTTTTATATCATCATCTTTATCCTTTGTTTGAGCGTGAGAACAAATCAGGCTCAGATGGACGATCTTTGTTTTTACTCGTAGTCTTTTCTTAACTGGGGTGAACCTAGAGGTCTGAATCTTACTTATTAGCTTTTTCAGAGTAAATATTTTTTCCACATGTTCGCTCGCTACTTTAACGTGCATTAAAGTAGTTCCCCAGGTTGGAACGAAGAATAGAACAAGATAAAACTGGGCTTACTAAGTTAAGACCAATTAAAACCGTAATCCAATATCTCCTATATACATCACGCACACAAAATAGCAATATGAAAAAATAGTCGTTTTTTTGAGAGAATCCCAAATTGTTCTGATCTGGTTCAATTCCTCTCCTTCCAAAAAATAAGAAATATTCTTACCAAATTTTTGCAAGTTCCTTTCGTTGAAGCTCTATCGTGTTTTCAACAGACACACGAACAAACAGACAGGCAATCATCGCTCAATCGTCTTAGAATTTCATAGAGATCCAAGATATATATCCTCTTTGACTTTTCAGTCAATATTTTGGGAAGTCCAAACGGATTGACAATCTGAACCCCCATTATTTCTGTATTGGGTATAAAAGGTAAAAAATTTTGTCATTAACTCATATTTAAAAATAGTCGTATCTACTTAATATCTCCTCCAGCCGATTTCTCAATATAGCTATATTTTACTAACGCCTTTTGGCTGGTTACATTTAAGTGAATCGAACTGTATGCAAGCAACTTAAGTTTTAAACGACAAGTTCTATAATTAAGGAAATATAGATTTAAAACTTAATATTTGAAGGATAAATTTTGTTAAGGTTTAAGCTAAAAACTAACTTCATTTTGAGGTTAGTTTTGAAAAATTCATTAAAGCGCGGTACATTTACTACACTAAACAAAACAAAAACTATATAAGAAAATTAAAATTAAATATTAAAAATTATTATAAATGAAAAAAAAAAATAAATATTAACAAATCTATTAACATTTAAATAAAAAAAATATGGAAATAATTAGGTTGGATAATTGGAATATTTATAACAAACAAATCAAGCCTTTTAAAACTGTTTTTTTAATAAAATATTTTTATTTATATAACAATTTTTTTAAGACCCTTTAAACCAAAAAATGAACTAATAATATTTACCAAAAAAAAAAAACTGAACAAAAAATAATTTTTTCCCCAAAAAAAAAATAAGGCTGATTTAGTTCATTTTTTAAGATTTATTGTTAAAAAGTAATAATAATTATTACTTTTATAAAAAAAAAAAAATATTAATTTATCATATCAATATTTAAACTTAAAATTAAACAAAAAAGACATTCTTTAGCAGGGTTGCATTTTATGTTTCAAGATTTTTCAGTTGGTAGTGCTGACATTTGTCAAGTGATGTTTCTATAGTAAAGTTTGTAATTTTTGAAAATTTGCCTAAATATTCAAAATGTTTTGATGTCATGCTATTTCTATTGATTAAGAGTAACTTCACAAACAATCTCCAGGTGTCCGAAAAAATTGACCTCGCAAATCTAGACTTTGCGACGCATGACTCTCTACGTTTAAAGTGCTCAAAAATTCGCTTGTCTAAGTCGATGTGTGCTAGCTCACATTGCAAAGCGATTGTTGAGATGAAGATCACGTGTGATCTGATAGTGGTTTTTCTTATTTCACTAAAGACTTCTGTGTTTTAAAGTCTATTTTGGAGATTCACGATCGAGTGCAGTTAAGGCGAAAGTGCTTTTTAGTAAAACTTAGGTATCCAACTCTATTAATGCTCTGGAGCACCATCACAATGTTACGCTTTTCTATCGTTTCTACTTTGGAATGTAAGCTAACAAAGACGGAGAACACGTTCAAAAAACTGTTAAGGCCTATACTTACGTGAGTAACATACTACACCTAAAATTCGATCTTTAAAGTTCGTATGGGAAAAAAAACTCGCCAGTTGCAATGTAGGAAATTTTAAGCCAAATGTCCACAAACACTAATCCGTCTATCCTCCACCCCATAACCTATTTAACTGCTTCCAATGCAAAACATTGCATGCATAGGGCTTATCTTCAGAGTCGTATCTTTAAATTTGAAAATATCCCTATATTATTTAAGCTTTTTCTTCAAAAATTGAATGAGGGTGCTGTGACTTAGTTGGTTAAAAAGTTTAATACTCAGCATAACATATAATATTCAGCCTGGGTTCGAGCCCAGCTCACGGCAGCATTACTTTTTGTAGTTATTAATTCCTATTAAAATTATTAATTACCACAGCATCCTTCATCGGTGACAAGCCTACAGCAGTAACACGCCGTCGATGTACAATTAACTGTACAACAAAAAGCTTAAAAATTCTTCTAAATAACAACAAAATGGCGCAACTTCTTACTTATTCAAATGCCCTATAGTTACAACCCGTTTGGGTCAAATGCCGAGCATATTTTAGAATTCCAAGCGTCCAAAACTTCTTTCCATCGAAGTTTTGGACGCCCTCTTTTACGAGTTCCCTCAGGATCATTATCGAACACTTTTCTTGCCGGATTATTTTCATCCATTCGCACAACATGTCCTAGCCAACGCAGCCGCTTCCGTATCGACCTGTCAAAAGCTGCTTTGTAGTCAACAAAGAGATGATAAATATCTATTTGTTTATCTTGGGTCTTCTTCAGGATTTGACATAGAGGTCTGATCTAAAGCCACATTGGTACATCCCAATTATTTAGTTAACTTTGTGCTTTAGCCTTTTCACACAGTATGGTCGATGGAGTCTTATATGCAATTGAGAGGAGGCTTAACCTCTATAATTTGCACATACAGTTTTATCTCTCTTTTTTGTGCACTGGACAAAGGGCACTGACATTCCAATCGTCCGGCATGCGTTCTTCTGACCATATGTTTTCTATCAGCTCATCACCTCCAGCCTTAAAAAGCTCTACTGGCAAACCATCGGCACCAGCAGTTTTATTGGTTTTTAACCGCGCTATTGCAGTTCTAACCTCATTCTGGTTGGGTGGATGACATATAACGCCGCTATCGTTGATTTGTTCAGACGTGTCATCTTTGTCGCTTTGTCATTTGCAACCAACGACTTGCAAAAGTGCTGCTCCACAGTATAAATACGCCTTCTGTTTCTGTAACCAGATTTCCTTGGTCGTCCTTACAGGAGAAGATAGAGTTGCCATAACCGACGGTGGTGCTTAATTTTTTTGTAAAATTTATGTACTTCATTTTGTGTCTTATACAACTCAATTTCTGCGAAATAGTCGTTTTTCTTCCCTCTTTTTCTCTCGATATCTTTCAAAAGATCCACGACCAGCTGTTGACTGCAGAGTTGCCCTGTAGGCCGCATTTTTCTCAGCATTGGCGTTGCGGCACTCCTTGTCCTACTAAGAGTGTTTAGAATGAGGTATTTGGTACCCTATTACCGATTTTGCAGCAGACTTCATGGAGTAGGCAATATGTTGCCATATACTCTCTTTGCAATTTAGTTGCCCATTTGGTGTAATCACTGGCAATTTGCTGAGATTTAAGTTTTTTTGCGTTATACTTCCTTTGCGCTTCTGCCTGTATGCTCCTCGACACAATTAGACGAGTTCCCACCTTAAATACAACAAGGTAATGATCGGACTCCATGTTGGCTCCTCGCATGGAACGGACATCCAACACACTTGATGAGTGTCTTCTATCAACTAAAATAGGGTCTACTTGATTTTTTGTTAGTCGATCAGGAGACACCCATGTAGCTTTGTGGATTGCGAGCCGCCGCAAAATAGATTAATCTCATACCATTGTCAGTTGTTACGCTGTGCAGACTAAATTTACCAAAAGTGGTCTCAAAACAACTTTCATGCCCTAACTTTGCGATAAAATCACCCAGTATTATTTTAACCTCGTGATTAGGGCAGCTATTGTAAACTACCCCAAGTTGTTCATAAAAGGATTCCTTTATATCATCATCTTTCTTTCTCCTCTGTTGGAGCGTGAGCACAAATCAAACTTAGATGGAAGTACTTAGCTTTGACGCAAAATGTCGCTAGAATTTCGTTTACTGGGGTGAACCAGGAAACAAGAACCGCATTCTTTTGTTAACCATAAAACCACAACCCAATTCGTGCCTACTCTCATAACAGCTGTAATAAACCTTATCTTATTTCCTGGACAGCAGTCACATCACATTTATATTCATCGAGAACATCCATTAACTGAACCAGAGCACCTTCTCTGTAGAGGTTTTGGATGTTCCTAGTGCTGACCCTTAAATCATGGTTTTTGTTTCGTTTGTTACAGTTGTTAACATTTGGGGGGCCGTTTTAATTCCTATATTTGTTTTTTCATAGTAAGTTTTTCTCAGGAGTGGGTTACTAGCCCGACGTCCTTGACCCACGTTTTTATCGTTCTTATGGAAGAACGCGCGGCACTTGTTGGCTGTTAATGTAGCTAACCAGATGAGATAAGTGTCCACAGTTGAGATGAATTATAGACCAAGATTCTTTTTCTGTTATCCTTGACTCCCAGTTGATCATAGAGCCTCAATAGACCAAGATTACCTTGGGTTTACCAAGTTAAACCAATCAGAACCGTTGCTTGGTATCCAACATCCCCTACATCACTGCTTAGAAAATAGACATATCATGCAATTATAGTGTTAAATAATATAAAGCTGATAAAAAGTATCTAATATGACATAAAATATTCAGCACGAAGTATAGCCCCGATTATTTGGACACTGGTATCGACCTAAATTTGAAAATGTCCAATGTTAAAAGACCCGATATTTCAAGTTACTTTAAATATCAGAAGAAGCGTTCGTACAAAATTCTTGACAAAAGTGCAAAACTTTACTTTAGATATATCAGTTGACCGATGACAGCTCTAGTATAAAACATTCTAGAAACATAAAATGCAAGCCTCGTATTAATATTTATTATATATAATAATAATAAAAAGCATTTAAATTGAAGTCGTCTGGAAATCTTAAAAACCAACTTCAAATTAAATTATGATTATTACCAAGAAAATATTAAAAATATTTATTACAAAAGGATTTAAGTAGTATATAAATAACTTACCAACGATTTATATATTAACCTTTTTGCGGATAAAAAAAGTTGTCTATGTCTATATACATAAAATACAAAAACAATATTAAATAATATGAGTAAATATGTACTATGTATATATGTATTAACATTAAATTAAAATATTTAACATAAATAATTATTAATAATATTAAATAATCCTTAAAAAAAACTCACTTCAGAATCTAATATAATTTACTTGGTATAAGTCTAAGTCATCAGATTTAACCGGAAATAATTTTGCAGTTTTCCAATGGATAACACGGTTTTATGATACTTTTACACTATGATCTATTAGATTTTCAGTTAGGATAGTTAGACCTTAAGGGTGGTCACAACCTAACCTATTTTCGGTCCATTTAAAAAAGTCTTTGAAATATAAAGTCTATAAAAAAAGTAAAAATTATGATTTATTATTTTTGGTTATAAAAGTTATTCTTATTTTTTATTATGAATTTGTGTATCTATTCTCTTTAAAGTCCCAAAAACTGAAAAACTTTACGACGCCACAAAATTAAGAACTTACAGAAAGCGCACTATAAATATTAGGGAGCCACCAGCCATTTATGGCCATATGTGAAACCATACATTTTAACTTCTGTCAAATTTTTAAGAATGAATGAGCAGGGCGATCTGATCTACTTAGGGTTGCCAGACACTACACAACAAAATTAGGAACTTATAAAAAGCGCACTATAAATTTTGGAGAGCCGCCAGACAATTTCAAATATGTCCATATGTGAAACCTTACATTTTAACTTCTGTCAAGTTTTTAAGAATGAATGAGCAGGGCGAGCTTATCTACTTAGGGTTGCCAGACACGACGCAATAAAATTAAGAACTTACAAAAAGCGCACTATAAATTTTGGGAAGCCACAAATCCTGAAAAAGCTGGACATAAAGAATAAAAAGCTTGACAACCCAAAAATTTGCTGGACATTAATAATGAAAAACTTGCTTTAATAATTTACTTCGGTGAATCTTTCAATTTTTGATAAACCAAATTGCGAATACCATAATTAACCGCAGCGATATCGAGAAAAAATGAAATCGTCCGAGATGCTGCAGCTAATACATCTTAAACAATTTTCACAGAAAACACATGCTACTCGCGTTTGTTGCACATTGCGCGATTTGGCTGTTGCCTTTTCAAGTATCGAGAAGGAATCTTATAAAATGGGTGTAGTTGTCAATGAATTAAAACAAAACTGCTGGTTTCTACAAAAAGGCAATTCTCAAGAATTGGACCACATGTGATCGTTGAGAATTATAGCTACAAGGTTGTAATAGAATTTGTTTACCTTGATAGCGCAGTCAACATAAATAGCGACATAAGTTTCGAAATCAAATGCGGAATCATACTTGCCAAAAGATGCTATTTTGGCAGGCAGATAAGAAATAAAGCTCTCTCTGTAAGAACTTAAACTATGCTCTACAAAACGCTTATAGGTACTACCCGTGTTATTATATGGTGTTGAATCATAGACACTTGCACAGGCAGAGGAAGCTATTCTTGGAGTTTTTTGAGAAAAAGATTCTAATCTAATCTAAGGACCTTTCAGCTGGACAAATTTAATTTTAGCTTGACACTGGACAAGCACTAAAAAAGCTGGGCAATCCAGACGAATCCAGCCTGACTAGATCTACTGCAAAGATCAACAGATGGAATTTTGGAAAGGGTACTACAAAATATAACTGTCACCTAATCCAGCTGAATTTTGTAAAATATGTGATTGCGATCAAAGTAATAACGGTTATATCACCTCCAACATCTGACGAAATAACTGCTGAAATTAAAGCCTAAAGTCTGGAAAGTCTGCTAGTAGTGACGGAATACCATCTGAATTATTAAAAGCCAACATAATTCTATCCACAAAGCTTTTCAGACCTCTGACAATAAAATACTGGTCTCACGAAAGACTGCCAAATGTCCTCAGAGAAGGTCTAATTATAAAAAATCCTAAAAAAGGGAATTTGCATGACTGTTCAAACTGGAGGAGTACCACTCTTCTAAAAATGGTCAATAAATTTATGGCCCATATTCTGCACAGTAGCATAGCGTCCATTGTCAAACCACATCAATAGCCTAAGGGTTATTGTGAAACAATCGGTTGAATCGCGATCTCCCCTTTACCTATTGTTTATTGATTTTAAATGTGCATTTAACACATTAGAGCACAGCGCCATTTGGGAAGCTTTAAGATTCAAGGGAGTTCCCGAGAAGATAATATAACTCATCAAAGAGCTTTACAACAGAGAAAATCCATTAGTGTGAAGGTAGAAGTCCGTCAAAGATGTGTATTGTCCCCACTGCTATTTAATATAGTTCCCGATGTTGTGTCAAGTAACTTGATATATGGGCAATATGATATCTTGTGGGGTCTTCACGATAAACTAGACGACATCGATTACGCAGAAAAAGTATGTATGTCTGTTCTCTAACCGATTCTCTCTGCAAGGACGACGAAGGAAACCTGGTGACAGATACAAAAAGAGTACTAAAACTATGCAAAAAGCACTTTTGTAAATTGTTGGTATCAAATGAAAACGATCAAAATGACACTCCTAAACAAATCAATGATGATGGCGTTATATGTCCAACACCCAACCAAAATGAGATAAGAATTGCTATAACTCGACTGAAAAATAACAAGCTGTGGGTGCCGATGGTTTGCCAGCAGAGCTTTTTAAGGAAGGAGGTGATGAGTTGTTAAGGCGTATGTCCCAGCTTATAAAAACCAGATGGTAAGAAGAAAGTATGCCAGACGATAAGAGTCTTTGTCTAGTGCACAAAAAAGGAGATTAAACCGTGTGCCAATTATAGAGGAATATGCCTTCTTTGAATTGCATATAAGATTCTATCGCTCATACTGGCTGAAAGGAAAAAGACCAAAGATAACGAAATAATTGGAACATACCGATATGGCTTTAGACCAGTTAAATGTACCACTGACCAGATCTTCACGCTACGTCAAATTCTGGAGATGACCCAAGAGAAACAAATATACTCTTATCACCGCTTCGTTGGCTAAAAAGCTACTTTTGACAGCCCGATACGAACGATGATATTTAAAGCAATGTCTGAGTTTGGCATCCCTACTTACACAACCACATCAGTTAAAATAGGATTCAGGCGAGGCGATAGCTTATCATGCGTTCTGCGTGATGCTGCAGTTAATACATCTGGAACAATTTTCAACAGAAAACTCATGCTATTCGCGTTTGTCGATGACATTGTTGGGACGATGATCATGAGATGCACATTGCGCGAAGGAATTAAAAAAAAATGGATCAAGTTGTCAACGAATCAAAAACAAAACTGATAATTTTTAAAAGCAGTAGGTCCACAAGAATTGGACCATATGTGATCGTTGAGAACTGTTATTTGCTATTCTTGGAGTTTTTGAAAAAAAGATTCTATGAAAAATCTTTGGATCCGTCTGCTTCAACAATGAATAACGACATCAAATGAACCACGAACTGTATAAGCTATACGCTGACATAGACATAGTTAAACTCATTAAACAGCAAAGTTATAACAGGCTATAACATGGTATTGTAAAATACACTCAGCCTTTGACCTTACCAGTTTGTAAATATAGGAAAATGAAGTTAGTAAGGTACGATTTTTCCCTTCAGTTTTGACCAAGTCTATGGGACTTTTTGAAACTTTAAAACCCTTTAATAGCCTTTAATGGAATCACTAGGTTAAGCAGGAGGCTGACCATAAAGTCCGCGTCACTTGGGTCCATGACGTAATTCCTACAAGGGAGAAAGAAAAGTAAAATTTCTAGTCTACCGCATATAAGAGGCTCAGTTAGAGCCAGCCGGATGCACCAATAAAAGAGCCTATTTTACGAATGTTGATGTTCGAGATCTCTAATAGATCGTGCAAAAATGGGAATCCCAGATGGAGGGTCCTAATATCAGCAAGGGCTGGGCAGTGACAGAGGAGATGAGTGACGGTTTCTTCCACCTCCACGTTGTGACAACTTCTGCAGTAGTCGTTAAATTGAAAATCAAGTCTTCTAGCATGTAAACTTATTAAAAAGTGTCTTTTGAGTACTGAGATAAGGGTGCGAAGTCTATGGCGCGGAAAGGTGACCAAGATTGCAGAACTTTTACTGTTGTATGTTGGCCATGTAAGTCTAGAGATCGAACAGGTCGTTTCTGTGGACCAGTTGGTCCGTGCAGACTTACAGAGAAACTGCTTAATAAGCAGTTTGCATGCTGATAGCGGCATACCTATGAATTGTTCAATGTTCTTTTTGCCAGATTGCTAGATGTTCCTTTTGCTAGATTGTCCGCAATGTTATTGCCTGGTCCATTACTGTGACTGCGTGTCGCGGAAAGTTAAATGTTGGAATGTCCCGCCATCTCATTTAGGGATGCCCGAAATTCACGGATAAGAACGGATGTCGTGTAGACCGATGATAAAGAATGAATGACAGCAAGACTATCCGTACAGAAATGAATATCGTTAAAGTATATTCGGTGGAATATTTCGAGTCGAGAGATAAGCGGACTACAAGCATTTATCAATCGATCGATGCCTCAAACGCATTCTAAGAATTTTCTGGCCCGTTACAATTTCAAATCAAGATTTATGGTTGAGCACCAATCAAGAACCATTACAAACCACTATTCGTACTCAGAAATATGGTTGGCTAGGGCATACACTTAGAAAGGCAGCTCAGATATAAATCGTCAAGCCATCAAGTATAATCCTCAAGGTTCCAGGAGGTCCGGTAGCGGAAGCGGCAAACTGAGAACGAGTTACGAGAGTTTGGAGTATCATGGAATGAGATGAAAGTCTTGACTACCAATAAACACACATGGAAAACATTTGTTGAGGTCCTAGGTTCCACAAGGAATTAAAGTTAGAAACACAATTGGGACGAATGACTAATTTCGTCCAGCACGACAAATTCGGCCTTAAAAATTTGTCTTGTAAATTCGTCCATTGAACACATTTGGGACGAATAAACGTTGTTGACGCCATTTTTGTTGATTTTTTACTTGCACAAACTACTTACGCTTTCGGACATATCGCGCACTCACAACATTTGGAATTTTTTTTTTATTCTTTTATTATTTCACAAGATTATGTGTGTTCCTTTACTTTAACGAAACAACCCAAAGTTACTCAAAAGAGTTCCCGTACAAAATTTTCAATGCAAATTGTGGTTTTTTTGGGTAAATTCTGACAACTTTAGACTGTTTTGGGTAGTTTCGTTATAGTACGGGAACAAACATATTATATTTAAATAATTTTATTTGAAATAATTATTTTTTTATTTTACAAGAACTCATATAATTTCTTAATAGAAAGAAATAGAAATACAGCCACTCTAAACCAGTTTAGTCGTCGTTCGTCTGCGTATGAAATAGAATTAAACCTATCGCACTGTTCGATACGCACGACGAATTTCGTCGTACGCATCAATTGTTAGCATACTCATATAAACTCATATGTTCTATTTCTAACGACGAATATCTGTTCCGAAAAATTGGCCGTTCGTTCCAATTGTGTTTCATACTTAAAGGAATAAATATATATATTCGGTGGTACGTGAGCCACTTGCTCGCCCTATAAATAGCTGAGATTTTAGCTTGAAGAATACTGCATTGTTTTGGGAGCTTGAATTTTACTTTTTTTTCCCAAAAAATGGGATGAACCTCCACCCACACCACATACCGATTTGGATCCATCCAAGTAAATTTTTAGGGTACCATCTTTGGAATCGATTTCAGCTCCCGAGATATCCATAGAGAAAGATTGCTCGAAAATGGGTGAGGGAATGCAGTAGTCAATGTTTTAAGGGAGATTTGCGAGTTTATCCAGAATAGTAGAGTGGCCTAAAGATGAAGTAGACCATTCACCGGTAGTTCTTAACCTAATTGCTGAATTAAGAGGGTGAGGGAATGCAGTAGTCAACGTTTCCAGGGAGATTTGTGAGTTTATCCAGAATAGTAGAGTGGCCTAAAGATGAAGTAGACTATTCACCGGTAGTTCTTAAACTAATTGCTGAATTAAAAGCTACGAATTGGGCCATTATCTCAACCGGGAGTCAGTTGAGCATAGAGTAGAGTGCCTTTGAAAGTGTAGTCCTTAAAGCACCCGTAATCATTAGGGTAGCAGATCTGAGAACCTCGACAAAAGATCCTCACTGATTAGCCTTATTAAGGACAGGCCTTAATAACGCTCTAAATGATAAGGCACTAAATGATGATGAAAAATGTTAGCTTCGTCCAGGAATAGGGGCAAGCTCTGCTAATTTAGAACACTGCCATTCTTTATTATTTTTTTTTTTAATTTTTTATTTGCCCTAGCTTAATTTTAAATTGTTTTTCCCTTCTCTACTTATTATTATTATAAAAAGCAATAATACAAAAATTTAAACAATCAGCAAATAAATTTAAATTAAAATTTATACAAAATAAGAAATTAAAATAAAAATTTATAAATACATACAATTAATATTTATTGCAAAATTCTTGCTATAAATAAAAATTATTTAAAATTGTTTTCCCCCTAATAATTTATTATATAATAAGTTACATATATTTGGCTGCTATGTATGCAAAATTTTTATGACTGATATTCAAAAATTGATTTCAAAATTGTTTAGTAATTAAGCTGTAGATGTCAAAAAAAATTTTAATCAAAACATTTTTGTTTTATAATAAGAAATTAAATATTATATAAATTTAAACAATTGGAAGCCATTTAATTTTTTTATATTAAAAAAATTACAACTTAAAAATAACACTTCCTTAGACATTTTAAATTTTTATTTAAATCACCAAAACAAAAAAAAAACAAGTTTTTACGCCACAAAATGTCTTCAATTAATTACATATTGTATTATTATTAATTATTATTAAAATAAAATTAAAACCTTAATATTAAACTAATCAGAATGAACGTTTTAAGCTAAAATTTTGTTACTAATTTTTAAAAATTATTATAAATATGTACAACAATTTCTAAGAATTGTTTAAAATTTTGTTAATCCTCTCAAGTCAAACTTCAAATTTGTTATAAATTATGGTGTCTTCTTTAAAATATCTGAACAAATTTGTTTTCACACTAATTTTAAACTTATCTAATATCTGGTTTTCATTACAAAAAATACCCAAAAAATACTTTATTACCTACAAATGATAATGCAGTGTTTAACATTTTGTTCGACTTATTTACTTAACTAGTAAAAAAACTGGTTGTACTTGATGACTTTCCTTTTGAAAATTATATTAAAATAAGTATGTGTCTATATAAAATTATTATAATAACAATAATATTAACAAAACAATAAAGTTTTTTAATTATATTAAACAAAATTTGCAAAATGAACATTTTGTAACATGTTCAATTTTGGCAAATTTTATATTAAAAATAAGTTGGTGTTATCTTATAATATAATATTTATACCCTAATTAATGATAATTGTTAAAAAAAATGTAAGAGAAACAATTCAAAATTTATTTAGAAATTTCAAAATCTGAAAAGAAAAAGATTTTTTTTTTTAACTCAACAATTATTAAAAATTTGAAATTTGAAACAAATTAAATATGAAAATTTACACAAGCTCAGTTTACAATCCCTTGCAAATAGTCTTACATCGCACAGTGGGATGGTGGAAAAATATTATGGAAATATGTCCGCAACCTATTTTAAAATAATATTAGGTGCATATACAGAAGTGTTGGGGAGCTTAAGTTTTCAAAAGCCTATCTTTTACTGGGGCAGCACAATCGGCTCCCAAAGCAGGGCACCTCAGACTCATAAATCACTTAAAACGATATATAATATAAATTTTCCAACCAATTCGAAAAATAATAACATATAACAAATACTTAGGCCAAGATCAACAAAAAACATTGCGACATGCATATCCTTTCTCTTACGGTTATAAAGATATTTGACAACAAAAATTTTCAATATTTGTCCCATACTGTACCAATTTTTTTTACTAATATCTAATTTTACTTATATCTAATATACATATATGTACATATATAATTCCCCGGCAACATTTCAATTGGACCAAAGGGTACTTCTCTCACACAATGAGCTGCATCCGATTTTATTTTTAGACTCATCGAAAGGGGCCTACGTTTTAACTCCGGCTCCGAACGGCAAATGCATTACTTAGAGAAGTTTCACATAGCCTAATACTCAATAACCAGTGGCTAACTGAGTTATGAGGTGAACCGCTTTTTTGAAAATTTATTTTTTTTAAGTGGGTCTGGCCACTTGAAAAGGTGAACCGCCGCTTTTTTGGAAATTTATTTTTTTTTTCAAGTGGCCGGGGATCGAACTTGGGACCTCTGGTATATATATCTATATATAACCCAATTTTTTTAATTTAAAGATTATTTTAAAATCGGCCCAATGGTTTATAAGTTGCGGACTTATTTCCATTATATTTTTCCAACATCCCACTGTGCATCGGTATAACAATTGAAAAATTTACTATATTAATTCCATAGAAACTTTTTAATTTGCTATAGTTTTTGCTGAAATGTTGAGCAAAACTTTAATCCAAATTTTCTCTTTATCAAAAATTTATAAATTTTATTATAAATTTTCAATTTCTTGATCCATCATAGATCTTTATGTAGATGGATTCCTGGATCAAAACTATTTCTTCATTATTCGTAGAAATTTATATACATACACCGATTTCTTTATTAATCGTAAACGTTTATATAGACCGATTTCTTGATCAATCATATTTCTTTATAAAGACCTATTTCTTGATCAATCGTAGATCTTTATATAAAACGGTTTCTTGATTAATCATAGAAATTTATATATATATCAATTTCTGAATCAATCGTAGATCATTATATAGACTAATTCCTTTATTAATCGTAGATCTTTATAATGAAAAATTCCTTGATCAATCGTAGATCTTCATGTAGAAAAATTTCTTGATCAATCGTAGGTCTTTATATAGAAAAATTCCTTGATCAATCGTAGATCTTCATGTAGAAAAATTCCTTGATTAGTCGTAGATCTTTATATAGAAAATTAATCGTAGATCTTCATGTAGAAAAATTCCTTGATCAGTAGTAGATCTTTATATAGAAAATCATTCGTAGATCTTTATATAGAAAAATTCCCTGATCAATCGTACATCTTTATATTAAATTTAAATCTTTATTAGGCCAATTTCTTGATCAATCGGAGAAATTTATAAATACAAATTTCTTAATTTCAATCATAGAAATGTATATATACAAAATTCTGTATCAATCGTAGATCTTTATATGACCGATTCCTTGATCAAATGTATTTCTTTATATAGACCAATTCCCTAATCGTAGATGTTTATATAAAACGGTTTCCTGGCTAATTGCAGAAACTTCTAAGGACAGATCTTTATATAGACCTATTCTTTGAGCAATCGTATATCTTTTTACAAACCGGTTTCTTGGTCAATCGTAGATCTTGATCAGTCGTAGATAAATTGTAAATCTTAATATAAATCCGTTTCTCGATCAATCATAAATCTTGATCTTTCATAGATCTTTATTAAGAACAATTCCTTGATCAGTCATAGATCTTTATATTAACCGGTTTCTTAGGCATTCATAGAAATTTATATATGCAAAATTTTTGATCAATCTTATATGTTTTTATAAACCGATTTATTGATTAATCTTACACATTTTTATATCTCTATAAAGTTCAAATTTTTCTTTAATCGCAGAAATTTATATGAACCGGGTTTTTAATCAATAATTTTCGATACAGAGAAAATTTATAGTAAATTTTCAATATAGAGAATATTTATAGAAAATTTTTAATGTAGAGAAAATTTATAACAAATTTTCGATATAGAGAAAATTTGTAGTAAATTTTCAATATAAAAAAAATTATAGTAAATTTTCAATACAGAGAAAATTTATAGTAAATTTTTAATATAGAGAAAATTTATAGCAAATTTTCAATATAGAGAAAATTTATAGTAAATTTTCAATATAGAGAAGATTTATAGCAAGTTTTCGATATAGAGAAAATTTATAGTAAATTTTCAATATAGAGAAGATTTATGGCAAATTTTCGATATAGAGAAATTTTAAAGCAAATTTTTAATATAAAGAAAATTTATAGTAAATTTTCAATATAGAGAAAATTTATAATAAATTTTCAATATGGAGAAAATTTATAGCAAATTTTCAATACACAGAAAGTTTATTGTAAGTTTTCAATATAGAGAAAATGTATAATAAATTTTCAATATAGAGAAAACTTATAGCAAATTTTCAATATAGAGAAAATTTATAGCAAATTTTCGATACAGAGAAAATTGATAGCAAATTTTCAATATAGAGAAAATTTATAATAAATTTTCAATATGGAGAAAATTTATAGCAAATTTTCAATACAGAGAAAATTTGTAGCAAATTTTCAATATAAAAAAAATTTATAGTAAATTTTCAATATAGAGAAAATTTATAGTAAATTTTCAATATAGAGAAGATTTATAGCAAGTTTTCGATACATAGAAAATTTATAGTAAATTTTCAATATAGAAAAGATTTATAGCAAATTTTCGATATAGAGAAATTTTAAAGCAAATTTTTAATATAAAGAAAATTTATAGTAAATTTTCAATAAATTTTCAATAAAGAGAAAATTTATAATAAATTTTCAATATGGAGAAAATTTATAGCAAATTTTCGATACAGAGAAAATTTATAGCAAATTTTCAATACACAGAAAGTTTATTGTAAGTTTTCAATATAGAGAAAATTTATAATAAATTTTCAAAATAGAGAAAACTTATAGCAAATTTTCAATATAGAGAAAATTTATAGCAAATTTTCGATACAGAGAAAATTGATAGCAAATTTTCAATATAGAGAAAATTTAAAGTAAATTTTTAATATAAAGAAAATTTATAGTAAATTTTCAATATAGAGATAACTTATAGTAAATTTTCAATATAGAGAAAATTTATAGTTAATTTTCGATGCAGAGAAAATTTATAGTATATTTTCAAAATAGAGAAAATTTATAGCAAATTTTCAATACTGGGAAAATTTATTGCAAATTTTCGATACAGAGAAAATTTATAGTAAATTTTCAATACAGAGAAAATTTATAGTAACTTTTTGATATAAAGAAACTTTATAGTAAATTTTCAATATAGAGAAAATTTATAGCAAATTTTTGATATGGAGAAAATTTGCAGTAAAAATATGTAATTCAATTTTCGTTACAGAGAAAATTATAGTTAATTTTTGTTATAGAGAGTATTTTAAAAAATTTTCAAACATTTTTAAAAAATTTTCATTATTTTGTACAAAAGACTTGAATGAAAAAACCCAATCATTTATTAAGATTTAAAACTAAATATACTTAAAATAAAAAATTTAAAATAAAAATAGCATAATACATATTATAAACATAAATGAGACGTTTTCAAACAAAAATATTCACAATGAAATAACAGAAAAAACATAAATGATTAAATTTAATTTTGAAAATAACCGTTTAAAGCTATTGTAGAGTATGTAGATAAAAAATTACAAAAAAAAAAAAAAAATAGAAAATGTAAAATAAACAAAATTCAAATCATAAACATAAAATAAAATAGAAAAATTATTAAGACAAAAAACAAGCTTTGAATAATATTTTAAAGCCTAAGGAAAATAAAATATTTGTATCCACAATAAAATTATTTAATAAAACTCAACTTTGTAAAATAATATAAAACATTTTATGTATATTTTGCAAACATTTCAATCAAAAGAGACAAACAAACCCCAACCCTGAAACTGAAACTGAAATACAACACTGAACAAAATTTAAAAGGAAATCATTTTGAAAAAATCATTTTTAAACAGTAAAACCCAAACAATTTGTGCTCTGAACTAGTAACTGCTCTACCTGCTATAAAGAAAAACACTAACTACAATTTTAAAGAAATTTCAAAACTACTAAACAAAAAATACAACTCTACATATTCGAAAATTAAGCTTTTTTCAAAATCATTTTCACTATCAAACCTTAAATAACACTTCAATATAAATACATATAAGAAAATTATAAAATAAACGTAACTTTAAATTCAAAACTTACAAATTAACAACTCAATATATATTTGAAAATATTTAAAAACCAAAAAAAAAATGGAAATACGTCAAAGTTCTAAAATATCATTAATGTGTAAATTATGTATACAAACAGTAAAAAAATATTGAAAAATATTAAATAACACACATTTTTTTGAATGAATGAAAATATTGTATTAAAATATTAAAAAAACAACAAAAAAATTAAATTATAAAAAAGACAGTAACAGTTTCTTAATAAGTTATTCTACTTACTTAAGAACAATTTTAATATAAATGTTAATTAAAAAAGAAATGTTAAAAATATACATTATTATATATAAGAAAATATTCAATAAAAAAAATTGTAAAATCTACCAAAACAAATATTGAAATAAAAAATGAAAAAAAGAAATATGCATATATGTATTAATAATTGCAGATTGAGAGAAATTATTTAAAAACAACTTTTGTTTTATTTAAAAGTTAGAAAGAAATTATTCAAAATTATGGTAAGTTTTAAAGGTGACATACACGAAAACTGATGGGACAGAACCCTTAATATTAGTTATAATTACAATAACAAGAAAATTTACTATAAACTTTATCTATAACGAAAATTTACTATAAATTTTATCTATAACGAAAATTTACTATAAACTTTATCTATAACGAAAATTTACTATAAATTTTATCTATAACGAAAATTTGCCGCCAATTTTCTTTATATCATAAATTTGCTATAAATTTTCTATGCATGAAAAATTTACTTTAAATATTCTTTGTATCGAAAATTTACTATAAATTTTCTCTGTATCGAAAATTTACTATAAATTTTTTCTATATCGAAAATTTCCAATAAATTTTCTCTGTATTGAAAACGTAGTATAAATTGTCTTTATGTCGAAAATTTTCTATGCATTTTCTTTATGTCGAAAATTTACTATAAATTTTCTCTTTATCAAAAATAAACTATAAAATTTTATTACATCGAAAATTTACTATAAATTTTCTATATATCTAAAATTTAATATTAATTTTCTCTGTATCGAAAATTTGCTATAAATTTTCTCTATATCAAAAATTTACTATAATAATTTTTTGTATAGAAATTTTTCTATAAATATTCTCCGCATTGAAAATTTACTACAAATATTCTCTGTTTCGAAAATTTACTATAATATTTTTTGGATTAAAAATTTACTATAAATTTTCTCTGTGTCGAAAATTTAGTATAAATTTTCTCTGTATCGAAAATTTACTATAAATTTTTTCTATATCGAAAATTTCCAATAAATTTTCTCTGTATTGAAAATTTTCTACAAATTGTCTTTATATTGAAAATTTTCTATGAATTTTCTTTAAATCGAAAATTTACTATAAATTTTCTCTGTTTAGAAAATTTAATATAAATTTTCTCTGTTTAGAAAATTTAATATAAATTTTCTCTGTATAGAAAATTTACTATAAATTTTTTCTATATCGAAAATTTAATACAATTTTTCTCTGTATCAAAAATTTGCTATAAATTTTCTCTATATCAAAAATTTACTACAATTTTTTTTTTGTATCGAAATTTTTCTATAAATATTCTCTGCATTGGAAATTTACTATAAATATTCTCTGTTTCGAAAATTTACTATAATATTTTTTGGATTAAAAATTTATATAAATTTTCTCTGTATGGAAAATTTAGTATAAATTTTCTCTATATCAAAAATTTACTTTAAAATTTCTCTGTATTGAAAATTTACTATAAATTTCCTTTACATCGAAAATTTAATATAAATTTTCTCTATATCAAAAATTTACTATAATTTTTTTTTTTGGATCGAAATTTTTCTACAAATATTCTCTGCATTGAAAATTTACTATAAATATTCTCTGTTTCGAACATTACTATAATATTTTTTGGATTAAAAATTTATATAAATTTTCTATGCATCGAAAATTTACTATAAATTTCCTCTATATCAAAAATTTACTATAAATTTTCTCTATATCAAAAATTTACTTTAAAATTTCTCTGTATTGAAAATTTACTATAAATTTCCTTTATATCGAAAATTTAATATAAATTTTCTCTATATCAAAAATTTACTATAATTTTTTTTTTGTATCGAAATTTTTCTACAAATATTCTCTGCATTGAAAATTTACTATAAATATTCTCTGTTTCGAACATTACTATAATATTTTTTGGATTAAAAATTTATATAAATTTTCTATGCATCAAAAATTTACTATAAATTTCCTCTATATCAAAAATTTACTATAAATTTTCTCTATATCAAAAATTTACTATAAAATTTCTCTGTATTGAAAATTTACTATAAATTTCCTTTATATCGAAAATTTAATATAACTTTCCTTTGTATCGAAAATTTAATATTAATTTTCTCTATATCAAAAATTTACTATAAAATTTCTCTGTATTGAAAATTTACTATAAATTTCCTTTATATCGAAAATTTAATATAAATTTCCTTTGTATCGAAAATTTTCTATAAATTTTCTCTATATCAAAAATTTACTATAATTTTTTTTGTATTTTCTATAAACTCTCAGTTTTGAAAATTTACTATTATATTTTTTTGATTAAAAGTTAACTATAAATTTTCTCTGTATCGAAAATTTACTATAAAATTTCCCTATATCAAAAATTTACAATAAAATTTCTCTATATCAAAAACTTACTATAAATTTTCTCTATATCAAAAAATTACTATAAATTTTCTCTATATCAAAAATTTACTATAAATTTTCTCTGTGTCGAAAATTTACTAAAAATTTTCTCTTTATAAAAAATTAGCTATAAAATTTGATTGTATCGAAAATTTATTATAAATTTTCCATGTATAAAAAATTTACTATAAATTTTCTCTGTATCGAAAATTTACTATACACTTTCTCTATATCAAAAATTTATTATGAATATTCTCTGCATCGAAAATTTACTATAACTATTTTCGGCATCAAAAAGTTTCCTAGAAACTTACTATAATATTTTTTGGATCAAAAATTAATAGTAAATTTTCTCTATATCAAAAATTTACTATCAATTTTCTTTGTATCAAAAATATACTATAAATTTGCTCTATATCAATTTTTTTTATTTTTTTCTGGTTCCTATAAATGTGCAATAAATATTTTATATATGGGCAAATCCTGCATGACGGACGATACGTTTGTACGGATTTTGTTGTACTTAAATGTATCCCATTGTCGTTCTGCACTAGATAGCTTTGCACAGATTTCAGGAAATATTAGCCCATCGATCGTTTGTTAAGTTACATACTTCTTTTGGAGGAAAAAGATATTCGCTTTTAAAGTGCTGTGACGGACGCTTCAAAAAATGAACGTGTCGTTTTTTTCAACACGTGTTTCTGTAAATTTTATCAAATCGGTCATTGTAATAAAAAAAATTGTATATATATTAAAGTTAGAGGAAAATCAGAGGATTACAAAACAGATTTTTTAAATATTTTTAAGTTTCCAGTTTCACCAAAAATCCATAAATGTATTGTTGCGGACGCTACGTGACGGACGATACAGTATTTACTTGAATATATTTTATTAGGAAAAAATTCATATTTCATATTTTTTTTTAAGGATTCGTTAATCAGTGAAAATAATGGTTTTATTTGTTCCTGAATTTCATCTCCTTCCTTTTCATGTTCGCGGTTAAAATTTTTGGGCACAATTTAATATTTCACAAAACTGCTACATACATATGTTTATTTAAAGTTTTACACTTTGTAAATCTTATTTTTCGTCCCAAGAATGCTGAGGCTAGATATTAGAATGTCCCAGTGTTATTGCTTTATGAGATAAGACAGACATGTTTTCGTAAATTTTGTATTTAATATATATTATTTTGTAAAAAATATATACTGTGACGGACGCTACACACTTTCCTATACATATTATTCTGTAAAATGCTATATAAACATCTATATATTTTTAGCCTAATTTAAAGCATACTATAAGTTCTCTTTACTTCTGTTATCCTTGACTCCCAGTGGAGCATAGGGCCTCAAGTTCTCTTTACGAACCAAGTTCAATTGAAGAAAAAAGAAAAATTTCACTAGTCAAATTAAAAAAACCTTTATTTCTGTGACGGACGCTACACACTGTGAGCCCTATTTTACTTGACGTTATTTATATCACTCCAATTACTTTTGATGGGGTTTTTTACATTTTATTATATAAAATTAAGCAAACTTTTAGCCCCTACTGAAACTTGATACCTAATTGGATGTTTTTGTCATTTTTATGAACTTTTAAAAAACCTATTATTTGAAAAAAATTATAAAAATTCGAGATGAGTGCAAATAAAGACCTGCCATTCCCGAAGAGACCAAACAAAAATTGTATCCATTATTTCTAGGGTTGCCAGACACGAATCCTGAAAAAGCTGGACATAAGGAAAAAAATCTTGACAACCCAAAAATTAGCTGGACATTAATAATAAAAAAACTTGTTTAATAATTTGTTTCGATAAATCTTCAAATTTTTAATAAACCGAATTGCAAATAGAAAATGAAATCGTCCCAGATCTGAAACAATTTTCAATAGAAAATACATGCAACTCGCGTAGCATGTGAGAATGTATGAAAATACTCCAGCAACAAAAGTATTCGAAAACGATCTTGAATGAACTCCTTAAAGAGGACTCCGAAAATTCGATGGAAAGCCCAAGTAGAGGAAAATCTTTCAAAGCTTGACCTACGAATTGGAGAATATGCGCACATGATTGAAGCGCATGGAATTCTAAAGTTACTCGGTTTTTGGTATAGACCATTTAAGTTAAGTAAGTACAATGGGAAATTTGATATTACAAATTTATTTGATTTATTACAAAATGATCTTGATCAAGCGTAAATCACTTAAGTAAAAAAAAATAAACTTTTGCAAAACTTTTTATTGCGTTCTTTTTCATAAAAATATTTTTTCTTTAAAAAAAATTCAAAAAAAAATTAAGTCTTCACCTTTTAGCTGGACAAGTTTAATTTTAGCTTGACACTGGACAAGCACTAAAAAAGCTTGACAATCCAGTCGAATCCAGCCTGACTGGCAACCCTAATTATATCCATTCTAAATTTTCAATATATGGTAAATTTGTTCATAAACACAAAAACGTGATTTTGACGGTTTTAAAATTTTGTCCTTAGTTTAATGTTTTTTGGATTTGCCCATATATTAACCCCCTAATTCATAAACGAAAAATATATCTATGACAAGCTTATTATTAAAATTTTCCATACAAATTTCCTGCTATAAGACTTTCACAATTTTATAATTCGTTTATGAATTAAGGGGTAAATCTATATCGTAAATTTACGATAAATTTTTGTTATATAGAAAATTTAGAATAATAATATAATAATTTTGTCATTCAAAAAAATGAATAAAGTCCACAATTTTTAAAATGCGAGATTTGATACGAATTTTCTTTTGGCAAGAAAATAAACACAATCGTTAAAAAATTTGGGATAGCTCCCAAACAGTATTTTTCCCAAAATAGGGTTTTACATTCCTTAGAGTCACAAATTTGCTCATATTTTTATGAAAATTTCACAGAAATTTTGATTGTCAATTGAAATTAGCCAAAACCGCCCATTATTTCGGTTACCTCCCATAGGTTTAGTTTACAAGAATTGAGATTTTGGTCACAAATTTTAGTTTATTTTTTAAGGAAACGTTGCTTATATAAACAAAAAACTTTTCAGCAAATTTCCCGAGGAGTCCCGAATCCGCTTGAAAACTGAAAAATGCTGATTTCCTAGTAATTAACATTTTTGCATTTAAAATCTTTTTGCTGGTCTATCATTGAAACCTATTTTCGCAAAACAATGATTGATAAGCAAATTAAATGTTAGCCAATTCATTCGCAAATGAAATTATTGTATTTTTTTAAATTGTTAAAGTAAAAAAATGGTATACACGGTCAAGCTCGACTATTTGATACCCTTCTACACTAAGGTTCTTCTTAATTGCTAGAGACATGAGTTATGCATTCTTTTCACTTTAATAATCTCTAGAGATAGAAGTTATATATGCCAGCTAGTCCGATATGAGGGCTAGAGTCAATGCGGACCGATTGCTTCGAAATTTCGCTTATCGCTTTATGTTTAGAAAACACTTAAATTGTGCAAATTTTTTTGCTGAAATATTAAATTATCTTTAGATTTGGTAATGGGATGTACTTAGTTATTATATTACCTAGTAATGACTATTATTCACCCTCAGAATTACTTATCAGCTATTAAAGTAAGCACTTAGGTTTTTGGAATTTAAAATTAATTTAATTTAAAGTTAATAGATCATAAGCCCGGGCCGGATTATATTAAAAACATTTTTTTTTAAATTATTTTTTTTACCCATTTTTTTTTTTTATTTTAAGATTTTTTTTAGGAGGTTGTTCTAGTTATATTATCATATATTGAAAACGACTTATCCAATGTTATTGAAAATACATTAATGGGTAAAGAACAAAATTGCCCTAAAGTCTTCCTAACACAAGTTTTTTGTCGGATCAATGCTTCTTGAGTTATTTACATCGCAATAAGAAAAAACATTTTTTTGGCAAAATCGAAAAATTTTTAATTTATTTAAATTCATAAAAAATAAAAACTGACAAAAATTTAACATCGTTTCATGACGGTCGTAAAAAAAAAACTATCAATATTTCTAATAACATAAGTCTTATACCATCCCTAGATTTTATTCCAAAAAAAAAATGAAAATACCCAATTTTAGGAAAAAATGTCATATAAAAACCTATCATTTTCCAAAAAAAAAAAAAAAAAAACCTATTATTTTCCAAAAAAAAAAAATGAGTAAAGGGCGCATTTTTAACGACACTTCCATGAGACTATTATATTTTGCTACAAGAATAAAACTCTGCTTAAAATAAACAAAATTCGTTCAAAAAGTAAAATTATTCGCATTTGATCTCTGACTATTACATTTGTTTATTAATGTAATCGACAATTTATTGATAAAAGCCGAACAATGTTTGTGGGTAAAACTAATCCCCCGACGCATTTCGATGCTTGGTTAGGTCATCATTTTGAGGAGAAGTATCCCCCCTTTTAGACAAATCGAAAACCTTGCATTTTACAAACACAATCATTTCGAATTAAGTTTGTAAATCAAAGGTAAAAGCTCAGATTATCGACTGAACGAAAGTAAACACATTCATTAAAAATTTTAGGGTACCTCCCAAACAATTTTCTTTCCGAAACATAGTTTTACGATCCTTAAAGCCAAATTTGCTTTTATCTTTATGAAATTTGTCAGAATATTGGCTAATAATATTAGCCAATCGATTATTTTGGGTATCTCTCATAGATCTTATTTCCCGGAATTAAGATTTTGGCTACAAATTCATATATATTTTGATGAAATTTAAAAGAAATATTGCTTGTATAAACAATCACTCCACTAAATTTTATTGAAATTTATCCATATTTGATCATTGGTCTCATACAAATTCTACTGATAAAAACTAATTAAATGCGAAAATGCTTCGAAATTTACATTTGACCCTTGCTTTCATAGAGACCCAATGACGGAAATGGCTTAAATATGAAATTAGATATTTTCACTTTATTTATCATGGATCTTCACTTTATTTATCATGGATATTCAGGAAATAGGACTTATTTTATGTGGGATATTAATAGTTTTAAGACCATGTTATAAAAACAGGCGGGTTTTTGATATTCTTAATGAATTGTTTAAAAAATTAGAAAAATTAAATTTTTCATATTTTTTTTTTTTCTCTAAAGTGCGAATTGCTCTAAATCCTTTAAAGATATATAAAATAATTTCAAAACGACTTAAATATAATTTTATTAACTTTTATATTCTATGGCTTTCAACAAAATCGAGCAACCATTTCCAAAGATATGATAAAATAGATGGACCTGCCTTAAAAAAAATGTAAAAAAATGTTTTAAAAATCAACCAATTTTACACGTTCACGCCGGCGTGTACCACCGGCGGAGAGATGGATTGTAAATTATCTGAGTGGACGTCAGTCGTTTGTAGAGTTTAGAGACTAGCGCTCAAAACACCGTAGAGTCAAACAGGGAGTTCCTCAGGGCGGAGTCCTGTCGCCACTTCTGTTTAACCTCTACCTCTCTAAACTCCCAGCTCCACCGCAAGGCGTTGAAGTGATATCATATGCAGACGACTGCATGATAATGGCAACCGGCCATAATGTGGAAGACCTATGCGGTAAGGTGAATCGTTATCTCGGTACCATCCACAACTTCTTCACTGAACGTAACCTGAAGATACAACCAACCAAATCCTCAGCGACCCTATTTACCACCTGGACAAAAGAAGTAAGCATACAACTTGGCGTCGAGATCGATGGTGTACCAATTCCGACAGTGAACTACAAGAAAATCCTGGGAGTCACACTCGACAGCCTTTTTACTTCGTCAGCACATGCCACAACTGTCGCGCATAAATTGCGATGTAGAAACAAGGTCCTTAAAGCACTAGCCGGCAGTAATTGGGGAATGGACAAAGAAACCTTGCTGTCTACCTATAAAGCGATTGGTCGGTCAGTGGCAAATTATGCTGCTCCAGCATGGTGGAGAAATATTCAATGCTGCCAAAATGCAGCCCTAAGAACTATTACATTCTGCCTACAAATTACCTCACCAAATCTTCTTCACGAGGAAACAAAGATCCTTCCAGTAAAGGAACACAACATTATGCTATCTCAGCAGTTCCTTTTGGGATGTCATCGGAGAAATCATCCAAACTTTAACATCACACAGTTGGCATCTTCCCCGAGGCATGTCAGGAAAGATCTTCGCGTGTATAAGGATAGCATACGAAGATATGTACTTGATCCTTTAGATCATACCTCGTACATGGCAGCATTAAACAACATTCATGAAAACGCCACCAACTCCGCGATTTCAGGTTATCGCATGAATGTTGTGTTAGGAGGTCGCCCACCGCCCATAGCAGAAGAAGAAAAGAACCTGCCGCGGAAAACAAGAGCCGTTCTGGCTCAACTAAGATCGGGATGGAGCAATAGATTAAATATCTTTTGGTCCCACATAGACCGTGCCGTCCCTAACATATGCCCAGCTTGTGGTCAGGGTCCTCATGATACCCCCACATTTTCAACTGTACCGCCAACCCTACTTTACTTAGTCCTGAGGATTTGTGGACTCATCCAGTTGAAGTAGCACAATTTCTTGGCCTTGATCTCCAAACAGATCCCCCATAAAAACAAAATTATAAAATTGTAAATGTTAGAGCTGTTACAACAACAACAACCGATGGCTCGCACATGTCTGCCTGATCGGGCGGCGCGTGCCACCGGTGTCTCGCACAGAATTGTCTCATCGGGCGGCGCGTACCACCGGTGGCTCGCATATGTTTGTACTACCAATCAGTGCGCATCACCAAATAACATAACCACAATAGCATCGAAAGAAAAATGCAGACCCATGGAGACCGTTTTCCCGTGCGATAATCTTTCGCTGAAACATTTAGTTCGGCCCCGTCCGATGGAACAAAAAGCTTTCAGCGCAACCGCCTATGGGTGCGAAACATGAATTGCAGTGCCGGCGTGAACGTGTTAAAGAAATAAAGATTCAATTTGGTTCAAAATATATAGGAATCATCTTTGTATTTAGATGACTGAAATATCTGTGCGAAATTGCTACTCATATTTTGATCATAAGCTTACCTGAATATCTAGAATGATCATTGACAAAGCTACTCAGAAAGTGATTATAAGTCGATCTGTAAACTTAAAGATGGGGGTGTCAAGCTAACATTTCTATGCGTTACAAACATTAACACAAATCCAAAATACCCTAAAGTGGAGTAGGTTATAAACACTAAATAGGTAAAGTAGATGTTGTACATATTGGCACATCGTCATCCATCCATCCGTGCATCAAATAGTTTTCACACAGAAAACTAAACCTTTAGTTGGCCTAAAACAATCATCCAGAGCGGTTCTGATCAAAAATTTAACGCTTCGCATAACGAAGTAACAATTTTAATTGTGAACAACATTTTATTTGGGGAAATTTAAATAAATAGATAAAATAATAGAAAATCTGCTGATTAAAATGAAAAAAAAAATATTGAAAAAAATAACCTTGATTAAAATGTTATATTAAAATATAATTAAAATACATATAAAATATATATAAATTCCAAAAATAAAAAAAAGTGCAATTGAATTAAAATATTAAAAATAACAAAACTAAATTTTTTCTATGAAATCCCACAAACAATTCCCCAATTAATGAACAAAATTGAACAATTAACATAAGCACGGACAGAGAAAATTATTATCATCATTGAAAAAAGATTCTAAAATTGAATCCATTTCAAATAATATGGCCAATAATCGCCAGCACAGACGCGATAGAAATGTTACTTGCGTGTTAAAAATACTCAACTTTCTAATAACTTTATTTGTCATGAAAATATCATTGAAATCATCGATGTCATGCCTCCATGTCCATGGTCATCTAATACATTTCGATCATACACAATTTCGTTCAAATGTTTATCCCACCAGAACTCATTTACCGCCAGTTGTCAACCACAATTTGGATATTATACCGACATCGTCGGCTAAGGAGCTGACACCCTCCGAATATATGGTGGATTTAACTAATGATTTGGCTTATCGTATATTGCATTACCATTCGATATTGAATCGTAATAATTTTGCCTTTTCCCCAACGGCCCTAATGAGTGTTCTGGTGGCCATTTACGAAGGATCCGCGGGGAAGAGCAGAACGGAATTGAAAAATATTTTACAATTGCCCGATAACCATGATATTATACGTGTGGGATATCGAGATATTCATCGTCGTTTGAGGGTAAGTAAGTACACAGTGGGATGAAATTTAAAATTTCTTTAAACAATTTTTTAGAAAAAAATTTTTCTAAAAGAAAATTTTCTAAGAGAATATTTTTCTAAAAGAAAATTTTTTAAGAGAAATTTTCAAAAAGAAAATTTTTCTGAAAAACTAAAATTTCTTTAAAAAATTTTTGTTACACAAATTTTTGTCATATAGAAAACATTTCTTATAGAAAATGGTTCGTTACAAAAATTTTCTTTGAAAAAAAAATTCCGTTATCAAAATTTTCCCAATAATTTTTGTAACTATAAATTTTTTGATACAAAAATTTTCGTATAGAAAATTTTTCATATAGAAAATATTTCGTTATAAAATTTTTCGTTATAAAAATTTTCTTATAGAAAATTTTTCGTTATAAAAATTTTCTTATAGAAAATTTTTCGTTATAAAAATTTTCTTATAGAAAATTTTTCGTTATAAAAATTTTCTTATAGAAAATTTTTCGCTATAAAAAAATTTACGAAATTTTTTAGTTTTAATAAATTTTCTTTAAGAACATTTTTCGCTTTAAACTCTTTTTAAGAAATTTTTTTGTTTTAAAAATTTTCTTATAGATAAATTTTAGTTATTAAAATTGTCTTATAAAAAATTTTTAGTTATAAAAATTTATCGTTATAAGAAAATTTATCGTTATAAGAATTTTCGTAAAAAGAAATTTCTATTAAAAAAGTATTCCTTGTAAAAATGTTCGTATAGAAAATTTTTTGTTATAAAAATTTTCGATATAAAAATTTTCTTATAGAAAATTTTTCTTTATAAAAATTTTCTCATAAAAAATTTTCTTATAGAAAATTTTTAGTTATTAAAAATTTCTTATAGCAAAATTTAGTTATTGAGATTTTCTTATACAAATTTTTCGTTATACAAATTTTCTTAAAGAAAATTTTTCTTAAAAAACATTTTTTGTTATAAAATTGTTCGTATAAAAAAATTTTTCGTTTTAAAAATTTTCGTGTAGAAAATTTTTCGTAATAAAAATTTTAGTATAGAAAATAAAAATTTTCGTTTAAAAAAATTTTGCGTTATAAAATTTTCTTATACAAATTTTTTTTTAATACCATACTTATTGTAATTTCGTTATCGTTCCACCCCACGGTGCATTGATCATCTAAGATCAATGTCTTTAGAATTTGTTTTGCGTGCCTTAAGTATTATGTGTCGACATTTTGATTTATTTGTAACTGGGAGTTCACAAGGAAATTGTAATTTTGAAAAAGTACTTTTTGACCACAGACGACTAATTAAAGTACGTAATGTAAAGTACTTAAATTCTAATGTTCATTTTGAAAAATTGTAATGGGTTTAGTAGTTTGATGACCTTTGGTTTATATTAGAATTTGTTTAAGTAAAATCACGGACTATTTAATGGATAAAGTACAAGAGACTAATGAATTGATTTTGACTTTGAATTATTAGACCATAATTTTATACAGCCATAAAAATAAATTCGTGATAGTTTGATAGTTTATATTTATACATAACATTTTTTCGGTATCTACTCTAAAGACCCACTACAAATACCAGCAAAATTTTAGTCATTTATTTAAAAGTGCCAAAATTTGCTTCATCTGAAAAGCTATATCTCGCAAACTAATTGCTCGAAAGCTGTCAAATTCATACACGTGTCTGTGAAAGTCTACTTAAATATTGTATTTAAACTTGATTCTATTATTCTTTCAGACCTATTTCTTCGACAAAGACAATCCTTTAAGAGGCTTGAGTTTGAATCGAGAAAATGTCACCATAACCAGAGACTACGAAGCAATTCTAATGTTTTATGGCTATGATTTGGGCATCGACATGGTGTCATCTACAACTATGGCAGCTACAACGTCAACTAGTCCAATAACTCCAACAAATTTAACACAGGAGACAGAAGAGACAACTACAGAAACCACTAGCACAACAGTGGAACTAACAACCACGAGCCCAAAAATAGAAACAACTACAACTCAAATGACAACTATAACTACAACAGCAGCGACAACACAAAAAATCGAGGATACCACCGAAACTCCCACGATGAAAACCGAAGCAACCACTGAAGATATTACAACGACTACCGAGGAAAATGTGACTACAATGAAACCCGAAGAGACAAAAGATACTACAAGTGAAAAGGCCGCAGAAGAGTCCACTAGCGAAACGCCTCCAGCAACTGAGACCACAAATGAAACTGAAGCTACAACCACAATTAAACCAGAAAGTGAAAAGGAAGAAGCAGCTGAATTAATAACCTCTTTTGTAGCTGAAGGAAATTCCGAACCTTTCTTACGCATACAAAAGGCTCGTGTTAGCCGACTGCCCAGTGCCAAATTACAAGCACCTCTTGCCTCGAGGTCGAAACCTAAAACCAACTATTTACCAGCAGAGAAAAAATCCAGTCGCATAACCAGTCGTAACAAGAGACATTTATGGGGTTACAAAGAATTCGACTCAAATCTCTTTGTAACTCTGCTCAATACTGAAGCCCATTTACATACACCCCTAACCACGGGTTCAGCTTTAACTGGCATACCCACATATGTCCAAGTATCTAATGATTATGAAGTCGAAACAGATCCAAATTATATAGTAACCTCACAGGCTTCCGCTAACCTAAAACAGAACTATAATACCGATGTTATCAGTCATGTTTTCTATTTGAATAATCAACAGATCATTTACACGACATTCAAAGTTTATAATGCAGTTTTGTATTATAAATATTTTGAACATTTGAGACTTAGCGTTTTGGAATTGGAACTAGATACACCTGAGTATAATTTAATTATTTTACTGCCAGATTATAATACAGATTTGGTGGCGGCAGCAGCTTCTCTAAGAAATGGGCCCAAATTGCGTTTAATGCGTAAGCAGCTAAAGCCAAAATGGGTACAGGCAATAATACCGGATTTCAAATTACATGGAACTATGTTTTTAACAAATGATTTACAAAATGTAAGTACGAAAATCGAGGAAAAGCAGTGTTTGAATTCCTACTTTAGCTACCATTTTTTTAATTACCGCTACGGCTACAGCTCCAACTTTTTGAAATAGAAGTAGCAGCAGACGCTGTATTATTCCGAAGCATTTATATTTTTAAGCTACTGCTACTTTTCAAAAAAACAAAAGCTGCAAGTAGAAGTAGCGGTAGACGCTGTATTATTCCGAAGCACTTATATTTTTAAGCTACTGCTATTTTTTAAAAAACAAAAGCGGCAAGTAGAAGTAGCTCTTTGCTACTTCAACTAAAAATATTGGTAGGGGTAGAAAACAGCAAAAATATTCAATTTAATTTTTGCTTCAATTTAAAGAGTAGCCAAAATCGAAAATATTTTTCCTGGCTACTTTCTGGCTTTTCTGCAGCTACTTCTTGGCAAAATAGCTATTTTCTGGTTTTTTTTATAAAAATAACACTACACAACAAATGAACATCTTTTGAAAAGTGCAAGATCGTGACTATATGAGTCCTATTCTACGATCAAAATGTAGTAAAACCCTATACTCAGTTTGTAAAAGTTAGTGACCGTTTTATTTTTATGGGCCTCCAAAGTTTCATAATATTAGCATGATGCCTAAAAAAGGTGTCATCAGTTTTTACCAAATAACCAATAATCTCTTAAAAATATCGCTTAACTATGTTCGGCAAAAATGTAGCCAAGAGTATGACAAATATTTCTTGCTAAAATTTTATGATAAAAATGTATTTTGTCTTAAAGTTTTTTTTAAAACAGTTAAAGAAAAATTTGTTTTTTCTTGATTTTTTTATCATAACTTCTTTAAAATCCTGATTATTCCTACACTATATTTGGGAAAATTGTAGCCACAGTAAAGCTTAACAACTTTTGTGAACACACCAATATAATTTGAACGTATTTGGATACCAAAAATAGGTCATAAAGACTTCCTTGTGCCAAAAAAATTATATTTTTAACTAAAATTTTATTATTAGCAATATCTCAAAAAAAACAATTTTTGTTCTACGACTTTTTTGTTTCTGATTTCTGTAAAAAGATGGCGCTATTTTGAGGTTACATACTGAAATCGTATTTTTAATAACAAAAACTAAAAAATATGGTTTAACTATGTTCCGCAACTTTGTTCAGGAGTATTTGGTCTAGTTTTTTTCTGAATGTACCAACATCGAAAAACATCCAAATAAAATGTATTTGATACAATAGTAAGAAACATGGCAATACCACCACCTTGCGGCAATTTGTTGCAACATTTTTAGAAACGCAATAATAGATACTGTCAAAAAGTTTCAAAAGAGATGTCTGTGATGAAATTTCGACCAAAAATAAGGAATCTAGAGGCAAAAGTAGTCAATAGTACACCGAATCTGACACTTTTTATAGGATTTAATTTAAATTTCAATATATTAATTGCATTTAAAGCAACTGGAGTTAACATGTGATTAAACAAATCATCTCTTGTACCACTTGGAACATTTTAACTGTCAAACGATTCTATCAAAAAGCAATTTTCAACATTTTTTATGTGCTTAAATTTGAGTAAAAAATTTAATGTTGTTTTCACAAGGGAGTCTATATTACCTATTTTTGGTATCTGGACACGTTCAGATTATAATGGTGTGTTCACAAAAGTTATTTAGCCTTGCTGTGGCTACAATTTTCCCAAATATAGTGTAGGAAAAATCAGGATTTCCAAAAAGTTATGATCAAAAAATTAAAAACAAAAAAATTTTTCTTTAACTTTTTTAAAAAATGTCTGCAATAAAATACATTTTTATATTAAAATTTTAGCAAAAAAGTATTCGCCATACTCTTCGCTACATTTTTGCCGAACATAGCTAAGCGATATTTTTAAGTGTTGATTAGCTATTTGGTAAAAACTGATGACACCTTTTTTAGGCATCATCATAACATTGGGAAACTTTGGAGGCCCATAAAAATAAAACGGTCACTAACTTGGCCAAACTGAGTATAGGGTTTTACTACATTTTGATAGTAGAATCGGACCTATATAGTCACGACCTTGCACTTTTTTCGCTGTTGTGCAGTGTAATTTATGCTTGGAGCAATTTTCTTCTGGATACTTATCGACAATAATAACAACGAAGAAAGATTGTGTGTTATTTTACTTCGTTTTTTTTTTCTCCTTTGTAATTTGTTTCACACACTCGACAAAAAAAACGAAATAAAATATCATACGTTCTTTCTTTGTTCTTCTTATTGTCGGTGTGTAGCCAGAAGTAAATATTTGTATTGCACAGCTCCAAGAATAAGTCATTCATGTAAAGTAGCCAGAAAGTAGCTGCAAAATAGCCAAGAAGTAGCTGCAAAGTAGCTAGAAAGTAGCCACAAAAAGTATTTTCGATTTTGGCTACTCTTCAAATTGAAGCAAAAATTAAATAGAATATTTTTACTATTTTCTACCCCTACCAATATTTTTAGTTGAAGTAGCAAAGAGCTACTTTTACTTGCCACTTTTGTTTTTTGAAAAATAGCAGTAGCTTAAAAATAATACAGCGTCTACTGCTGGCAATGATTTGCTATTTATATATGAATGTAGCAGTAGAAGTAGATGGGTATTGGCTACTATTTTTCAACAATTTTGTATCTTAAAAAGTAGGCTTTTTTCGTCGCTACAGCTACTTTTATAGTAGCCGTACAAACACTGAGGAAAACTTTAAGTTTAATATTAAGAGGAATTTACTTTGAACTGTTGGGGTGAAAAGTTTGGAGCCTTACATATAAATATTTAACTTTTTTAATGTTGATTTTATTATTAAATGTACTTGCCTTTGAGGACGATACGCCGATTATAATGGCCATTCTTATTTCTTAACCATTTTTATAGAACGTTATGTCTTTGGTCACGAAATATATCTCAGTTTTGGCGAATACCTGTTTGAACACCACGAGATATTCAAGGTAAAACGCTAACTTTATAAACTTTTAGCTACGGACTGTGAAGCGTCTTCTCACCACTACTGAAATATCAGAGGTAATCAGATTAGCAAATCCTTCTAACCCAATTGGACCCGACGTTAAATTCATGCTGATGATTAAACACCAGTCGGAAGAAACCCTTCTCATACTCCAGATGTTTAACCAACCACCGGAAGATCATCACTAGCATGGATTTCGGAAAATATACATCCTCATCACAGCGTTAACCCCTACATTTACTCAGGGTTGAACCAGAAAAAAACAAAAAAATACGTAGAGTGATTTTTTAAAACGATAGTCGGGAAGACACTCGATGACCTTCTCACACTCCAGCTGGTCAACCAACTACCAGAAGCTCATCACTAGCGTAGATTCTGGAAAATACGCATCCTTATCACAGCATTAACCCCTATTACCTATTTTCCGGAAAAAAAACTGGAAAATAGGTAAAGAAAATCCCTATTGTAAAACGCCAGTCGGGAAGCCACTCGAGGACCTTGTCATACTCCAGCTGTTCCACCAACTACCAGATCACAGCATTAACCCCCATTTTTACTTAGATCGCTCAAGGGTTGAACCAGAAAAATAGGTAGAGTGATCCCGATGGTAAAACGCGAACGATAAATTATCGTACAGAACGATTTTTTCATGTCTACAGTCGGGAAAAACAATCGAGGACTTTCTCATACTCCAGCTGATCAACCAACTATCAGAAGCTTATCACTTGCGTAGATTCCGGAAAATACACTTCCCCATCACAGCATTTATTCAAATGGCTCAAGTTTTAAACCAGCAGAGGCCATGTCAATGGACAATGCTACTAGGGCACTTGTTCTTTAGAAGGTTTTTAACATCGTGAATTTTCATTGGCGCTAAATTATTTTACAGCTTGCGTTGTCTTCAGATCTGGTCGCTATTGCCAGATCTGGACAGTGGATTCGGTAGGTAAAATGTGTTGGATATCATGAGGATCCTTACCACAAGCTGGGCATACATTGGAGAAGGCATATAATCTGTTACTCCATGTCTTGTTTTCCGAGGTTAGTTTTTTCTTCTTCTGTTACTGGCGGTGGACGACCTCCTAATAGAACATTCATGCATTAACCTAAAAGCGCGGAGATTGAGGAGTCTCTATGAGTACGATCTGAAGAATCAAGTACATATCTTCGTATGCTATCGTCATACCCATTTCCTGACATGCCTAGCTGAAGATGCCAACTGTATGATGTTAAAGTTTGGATGATGTCTCCGATGACATCTCTAAAGGAACTGCTGAGATAGCATAATGTTATGTTATTTTCCTGTCCTTATAATGATGATGTGGTGAGGTAATTTGTAGGCAACCTGTTATTGTTCTTAGGGCTGCATTTGGGCAGCATTGAATATTTATCCACTGAGTAACATTTAGACTTGCTGAAGACACTGGAGCAGCATAATTTGCCACCGGTCAATCGCTTTATAAGTAGACAGCAAGGTTGCTTTATAAATTCCCTAGGTACTGTTGGCTAGCGCTTTAAGAACCATGTTTCTACATCGCAATTTATAAGCGACAGTTGTGGCATGTGCTGATGAAGTAAAAAGACTGTCGAATGTGACTCCCATGATTTTTGGATTATCGATCTCGGCGCCAAGCTGTAAACCTTCTTCTTTTGTTCAGGTGGTAAATAAGGTCGTGAAGGATTTAGTTGATTGTATCTTTAGGTTAAGCTCAGTAAGAAACTCAAGCGCTCCGAGTAACTCCCTGTTTAAATCCACGTTGTTTCGAGTGTTGGTCTCTTAATTTTACAAACGACTGGCGATCACTTAGAGAAGTACCCCTTCTTCCAATTGGAATGTCGTGGGTATTATGTTTGCATCATTTCGTTATTGTTTTTAAATTTGAGCGGCAAACAGAGTTTCGCATATCCAAATAAATATTCATTCACAATATCTCCAACACATTTTTTTGATATCTCTTTAGAATCTTAGCTATCTCAAACAACTTCATTTAAAATTATTTTGTGGACTTTTGGTAACAGTCGGTAACAGCCTTTGGTGGCATCCAATGAATTATACATTGTCCTCGGTGACCATTTCGTCTTATTTGAATTTTCCAAATTACTTGTTATTTGCTATATTCTATGTCTTTCAAACAAGTTATACAAGTTTATTTTTATTATTTATTAAATTATTTAGAGTTAATGCTAGTAGTAATAGCATTTATGTGTCAGGATACTTTTCATACCAACTGTTATTATTCTCTATATATTTCATTCTTCGCTTTCCTTTCAGCTTGGCATTTGTGATATTTTCGAACCAAATCGTGCAGACTTTCGTCCCATGACCGATGAAAAAGGTACCTACATCAAGCATATCGAACAGTCAATAAATGTTCACATACGTACAAATCCCATCAATCAGATAAGGCGTAAGTATTTTTGCATTACAAAACATCAGGTTTACATAATTTTCCCTTCCATCTCAAACATTTAAAGAATCACTCAAGCAAATCGTTTAAGGGCACCTGGAAATAATGTAGACACCTTAAATACGAAAGACCACTAATATTAGCTAAGATTAACCTATAGTACTTTTATACTAAACACCTTAACTAATTGTTTCCATTATTTATGTTTTCTTTTTTTCTTTTTGTACATCTTATTATGTTTGTCTTAGGCAACAATGGAGCCCAGACTCAGCCCATACAAATATCAGTAAATCATCCGTTTATGTTTTTCATTATTGATCGTGATTTGGATGTTGCTGTTATGGCTGGACGTATTTTAAATCCACTTAATGTACGCGTCCAATAAGATGAATTAATAAATAGATACAATGCAAATTCTTACAAAACACACACTTCCTTTGTATATACTAAGTACTAATAAAATACATAACTTGAGATTAAAGAAATTAAGGTAAATATACCTTAGTTAAGTTTGTTTCAGTACCCTACACCACCATTAGGTTAGATTCGATTATAAAGTCTCTTCTGTTACCATGGAAACTAACAAAAAATTCACTGGTACCCTACTTTAAATATCTATCTATGTACGTCAGCCAGATCTCTTAGGTCTCCAAAGAAATAATAGCCCGGATTCAAGCTCCTTTTGTACGACAGAGATAATCCAGAGAAGAATTTTAATGGACTACTCTTTCTCATGTGAACCGCCGTGGTATAACAGGTTAGTCATATAGCGGTCAGTGCCATGAAAAAAATAAATTAAAAAAAAGCAGCGGTTCACCTCATAACTTAGCTAGCCACTGGTTATTGAGTATTAGGCTATGTAAAACTTTTCTAACTAATGCATTTGCCATTCGGAGCCGGATCGGATGCAACTCATTGTCTGAGAGAAGTACCACTTGTTCCAATTGGAATGTTGTCGTGGAAATTATATATCACTCTTTCTCATCACCACAGCTTCTGTAAAAGCCACACTTCGCAACCTGACGGACACAGGTTAGGATACACCGGACCAATTGGAATGTTGTCGGGGAATTATATACATATACATATACATATATATATATATATATATATATACATATATATATATATATATATATATATATATATATATATATATATATATATATATATATATATATATATATATATATATATATATATATATATACATATATATATATATATATATATATATACATATATATATATATATATATATATATATATATATATATATACAACTTAAGCCCAGATATTGGTAAGTTGTTGTCCGCAGTTCTATTTCTCTCGAATCTAGAGAAATAGGCGCAATAAAGTTCTCCGACAACCACATTTCCAACCCGAAAATGTGCTTCCGACATGGATGGCAAATATGGTTCAATTGCACATTTTTGATAGATTTTGAACCTGGTTGGTACCGTGATATTACTGCGTCCCACTTGGTACAATTTTTAAATCTTAATTTTTCACTGTGTTGAGGATATAAAAAAGGTAAGTACTTTTTGGAAGATTCAAAAACTGATTTTTACATGTGTCTAATCACCTCTACAATGTAAAAAAAGTTTTGGGAACACGATTCGCATGGGAGATGATATTCGCGATAGGGGTAAATGTAATTAACTTTCTTCCTCAACGTGTGTGGACACATGGAAAAATTGGTCCGATTAACTCTGCAACAATCCCAGAGTTTATTTTAAGCTCAGGTGCAATTATAAAGACATTTGACTAACAGGACCTGTACAACCACAATTTTTTTTTTTTTATTACAAAATCAAGAAAGCCATTTCCCATCCCTGGCTTGCGAGATTAAAGTTTATTTTTTATTGAGGCTCGAGACAAAAAAGTATTTTTCAAACTTCATAATCTCCAAGTCTTTAAAACACCCCAATCTTTAAGTCCTGCTGAGTCTAAATCATCTAGTCGAGTTTTTTTTATACCCGATGCCTTGAATATTAAACAAGTAAGAGTGCTATATTCGCCTATGCCGAACCTTAAATACCCTTCACCAATGGTGTTACAAAAGTAAATTACAGAATGGAAAGAGTTTTTGGTCAATTACAAGTCTGAAGACTGATTTAGGTAAGTCCTATAAAAATACTAAGTCCCGTTTCACATGAATCAGGTTTACTTGATCAGTTTTTCTTTAAATTTCTTTTGAACCTGCATTCACGTTTACACACAAACATTTTCTTCATCAGTTTTCATTTTATTTTCCTTAAATTTCATACAAATTTTCAAAATTTTCGTAAACTTAATAGTACGGTCAGGTTTGTATCAATTTTAATTCTGTCAGTTTTTTTCATACAAATTCAAGACTTGATTTTTCATACAAATTGCCAAACCTGATGTAAAAGTAGACTAATATATGTATATTGATTTTCTGATCTGAGAAAGTTTCAAATTTCGATAGTTAATACATAATATGTATGTCCTCATACATTTAATTTTTGGGCGATATACTTTAATTAGTGAATAATCTTGTTTTGTATTGGGTCTAAAACATTTTGAAGGTAGATTGAAGTAAAACTTACAACTGAGATATAGCCAAAACTCGAAATTCGATGCTAAATTAATTTTTTGTATTTTCTTTTAAATTGTATTTTTGTAATTTGTATAAAAACCTTCTTTTTGACACGAAAATAACCGAATTAAATTTTTTTGCCAAAGCAAAATATATCGATGTACGCAAATTGAAAAATAAAAAAAAAAATATTTTTTTTTTAATCGGTCTGTAAACACCGAGATATCGCCAAAATTCAAAATTCGATGAGAATTTAATTTTTTTTAAACTGTATTTAAAAAAAACTAACTACTAGAACTACTAGGGTATTACTGGCACAATTAAAATCAAGACATTACAGTACACTTAATTCATACTAGTCCAGAATTAAACCTACAATACTCAACATCTGCCAAGCTTATGTTGAAAGTTCACATGATACCCAATACCTCTTTTAATACACAGCAAACTCTATTTTTACTGTACGGCTAACCCTATTCCACTTTTAAGTATTTGTGGACTCATCTATTGGAACTAGCAACATTTCTAGGCCTATATCTCCAAACAGTTCCTTCGTAAACATTAAATTAATGAATACACATGTAGGTATGTTATTTTAATATGGATATAGTGAAAATTTAGTTATATACATATGTATATTTCCAGTAAAATGAATTCATTTTAAACGACATATCAATTTCTTAACATACAAAAACATTTGCTAGCAATTCAATTCATGCAAACAAAACAAAAACTTAATATTTAATGGACGCAACAAAGAAATAATTAAAATAAAATTAAAAAAATTATTGAGAAACTCCATATATACAAATTAAAAATTAATACGATTCGAATCGCGATTCTGATTTGTCAGATTATGCAAAATTTGCAGTTTTAAATTTTGTATTTCAACATCTTTGAGATACAATATACGATCACGTTTCTGCTGAATCCTTAAGTTGCGCAAACGTTCCCGTTCAACTGCCAAACGATACAAATACAATTGTTGTACAACATGTTCGCGTTTGAAGGTATTGCGTTGGGTTCTTCTTGTGCGGTTCGAACGTAGGCGTCGACGTTTCTTAAGTTCTTGAATATTTTTGCTGCTAGCAGCATTTGTAGCGACGTTTTCATTATTGTTGTGGTTTACTAAATGATTTTCCTCGGTACTTAGGGGTAATAACTTGTTATGGGAGTAGTTTAAAGAAATTGGACTTTCAGCGAGATTGGCATTATTTATAATTGGATCAACTTTTATGAGAGAATTAATATTGTGGGCTTCTGCCAATGACTGAACATTTTGCAATTTAAAATGCAACTCATCCACAGGTTTTATATTGATATTGTCTTTTTCATTGGTGTTAATATCTTTAGAGGAATTAAGAATTGTGCTAGTACTTATGTTTGACTTGCTATAGCCACTTGAATTCATATCATTATCTTCTTCGGAGCCATTGTTTTCATCCATTTGAACAGGCTTTTCTATTTTTATATAATGATTTTCTTGTAAGGGTATTGCAATGGAAGCCTCAATTTTAGTATTTATATCTTGAACTTGAATATTATTGTCATTGGTCTTAAAATGGGGCATCATTTGAGGAACATTATGCTCACCATTAATTAAATTATTACATAGAATATTTACACCCAATTCCTGGCCATTTGCTATTTGCCTTTCCATGGCATCTTTTATTTTTTTCGATTCTGCCGCTCGTATTCTGCCCAACTGCTGCTTAAGTCTATCCTTGGTACGATTATAACCGGCCGCGTTCATTCTCATGGCAATATCATCCCAAGCCTCAGATTTACGCTTAATAGTCATAGTATCACTGCCCTTATTTTCCAATATCGATTGGTGGACGCGGGTCAGTGACAACAGCAACAGCTTTTCGGGCTCAGTCCAATTTGGCTGCCGTTCGCGCTTGTCTCTATTAAGTTTTTGTAAGCTATAGGCTAAAAGTAAATTAGAAGCCCACATTATTTTATATTTAATTTTATTATTTGATAAAGCTTTTAAGATTTATTAAATGAGTTCGACGTTTTTTTTTAATAAAACTATGTTTTATTACCACTTAAATCCATAGCTTGCTTTAGTTATTAGAATTAATGTGAAACTAGTAAAGTTTTAAAATAAAAAAATGATTGTGTTTTACTTCAATTCTAATTTGAAAATGTTTGGAGAGTTTGTATTTTTATTTACTTTCTTGTAACGTCTTATTTAATTTTTAATGTGTTATCAATCCAAAGTGAATAGCCAACAATCAGCTGGCATAAAATACTACTATTTTCACAACAAACAAAAACGAAGCAACAGTTTTTTAATGCTATTTACAAAAACAAAGAATGAACAAAAACAAAAAGAAGCAACAAAAACAGTTTATTTTTTAGCTTATCAGTGTTTTTTGAGAAGAAAATTGATATTTTTATATGCATTTTCATTGCATTACAAATCACATCTAATTAAAAACAAAAACATGAAAATTTAAGAAACTAATTTACCTAAAATTATATAAATTTTTTGATTTAAAATGGCCAATAATGAACGTGATAAAATTGTTAAGACCTGGTCGGGAATAAGTGAAGTAGCTCTAATTAAGGAGGTGGCCACCAAAGGCGAACACATCCAGCTATGCATACAGTATTGGGCTCGAAAGCGGAAAATGTCTGTGACCGAGTATGAGCTATTTTTTCATGATGTTGTCCAAACCTATGTAAATCGTTTGTTAAGCGAACGCCTTGTATGCAAGGCCGAAAGTGTTTTACGTAATGTCCAGAGGGATGTGAAATGTTTCTACTATCAATTTGCATGCGAATCAAATGACTCAGAATTAAGGGAACTAATAATGGAACATTTGATTAAAAAAGAAGTCTGTGAGGAGTATGAACAAGTAATGCAGAATCTAAAATTTCATTGGGAGCTCTTACAGCAAATAAAGCAATCGGAAGCTATTATGAGCAATATCAAAAAACACATGAGGCGTGTTAATTTAGAAACTTTAATGGCCTTGGATTCAGCTACCCAACAACGTTTAATGATAGAATTGTATTTTGAGACTCACAACGAATCGCTGTTGCAGCACATAAGCAAATTTGTTATGTGGGACTACCTAGTGGAAACAAAACAAATAGAGGAAATCATACAATGGTGTAAAACACAACACTCTCCCAAAAGTTTTTCCCAAACTATTGCTAATACTGATTTAGTATTGAAATACTCGCAATGGACTTTGGAAAATGAAATGTATAAATATGCCCTACGTTCACTTCAGGACAACAAAGATGAGTGCTTAAGAAACTATTTCGCCTTAGCTGGGTTCTTCTTTGAGGATGAAAGAATGTCTGTCACGAAAGTATTACAACGTGTTTGTCTCACCGATAGTTACAATAAAAATAACGATAATATAAAGTCTCTGCCATTGGCACGTTTTATTTTCAATGAAAAGTTTTACTACTTAATATTGTACGACTTTGTGGCCAATCGTCAAGTGGAAGAGTTAGCAGAAGTCTTAAGCGAGCATAAGCCTTTGCTGAAGTTTTTGCTAGCCTTAAAAACTAATTCATTTGAAAATTTAGAAGGATTTAAGGAGGTATGTACAAAGTTCTTATTTTGGATTTGTTTTAATACGTCTGTATGTTAAATTTAAATGGTAAACTGAGTTATAGATTATTCATAATCGCCCAGGCTAACATAGAGATCTGTTATTTGGACAGCGTATAACTTTAGTAAAAATGATTAGTCAAATTCATCAAAAAGCAACTACATAGTACTTTCAATAGGAGGTACAATGTATGTAATTTTAAACTAACAGAAATTAATAATGTAGAGTTTAAGGTAATAACAATAATAGTTGTGTTTTTTTCGAAGTTTATATCTGTATCTATAAAGATTTCGGATAAAACGGTATTGCTACTTAGCTTTCTAAACTTGGTAACACTATATATTTTGCTTATTTTATGTCAAAAAATAAAATAATTTAAAATTAAAAAATGTTTTGTGTATAAAATTTTTTTGTAGATTTTGGATCCATGATGATTTTAAAAATGATCTTATTCATTCTCAAAGATCCAGATTTATACCCTAAGCTAATATGTGCCATACAGTATAAATAATATGCAATCTACCGAAATTTCATCTTCCTCTAAAATCAGTATTTTTTATTTGTAATGAGGGTAGCGACATAAAATGAAATAATGGGCTTAAAGTTGCTCTATTGGCATAAAAAGACCATTTTTAGCATAACCTTATCATGTTTAATTGAGTTTTACTCATTTGTGGCAAAATTTTTACGTAATTATTTCATATTTCATTTTTGTTGAAAAAAAAAATTCAAAAAAATAATTTCACATGATTAAATAGAATTTTTTCAAATTCGTTCTCAATTACAGTTTTTTTTAGTACAGGAACACATAATTGTAATTTCTGATTAAAACTTGTACAATATTGTACAGTATTGGGAGTTCTGGAACACAGCTAATATTTTTTATTTTAAGACATTTTTTAGTGTTGCAAATAGAAAAAAAATTTTAAATTTTTAACTAGGCAGCATTTTTATCCCTGCTTAAATTTTTAGTAGCAATAAATATAACTACTTATGAAATTTATATCTTCTTAATTTTGTACTGGAAGTTTATATAAACTTCGAAAAACACAGCTAATGTTTTTCCCTGAAATATTAATCGATGTATTTCTCTAATTAATACACCGACTGAACTAAAGAAGTTATTTTAAATCCATTTTAATGGTATAAATACAATTGTCAACAATACCAAATTAAAGAAAAAAATCCATCTTTAAACCTGATTATCTTTGTTATCTAAAGGATGTTGGCTGATTACACTAGTCAACAGTCAAAATTAATAATAATATAATAATTTCCACGACAACATTCCAATTGGAACAAGTGATACTTCTCTCAGACAATGAGCTGCATCCGATTCTATTTTTAGACTCATTGAAAGGGACCTACGTTTTAACTCCGGCTCCGAACGGCGAATGCATTAGTTAGAGAAGTTTTACATAGCCTAATACTCAATAACCAGTGGCTAGCTGAGTTATGAGGTGGATCGCCGCTTTTTTGAAAATTTATGTTTTTCAAGTGGGTCTGGCCAGGAATCGAACTTGGGACATCTGGTATGCCAGGCGGATGACTAACCTGCTATACCACGGCGGTTCACAACAGTCAAAATTACGTTCGATTTATAGCCAATTTTAGCGAAAAAAGGTCATATAACAAAATATAAACAAAATCGTTCAAAATTTTCGAGTTATCGTACACAATTTTCTTTAGAAATTATTTTTTGTCTGTAAGGCCATTGCAATTGAAATCGGTCACAAATTTCAGTATAATTTGATAAAATTTAAAATAAATGTTGCTTATATAAACAAAAATCACTCTACTAAATTTTGTTGAAATCTATCCATATTTCTTCATAGCTCTCATACAATTTCTACGGAAATTCTCCTGCAATGAACGCTATAAAATTTCATCAAAATCGGTGCAAAAACACCCAAAATATCGAAAAAAATATCAAAAATTAGACGAAAATTTAAAAAATTTTGATTGAAAAACATTTTAAATAACAAGAGAAAAAAAGAACTCCTGGTGTACGAGTGATAATATATTATATATCAGATTTTAGGAAATGGTTCCCTAAAGCACTCTGTAAAATCTTAACAAAATCGGTCCATAAACAACTGATATGAGTGGTGAATTTTATTTCACCACTTATTCTTTATTCTCATGTTATATCTTTCTACTTTATTCTAGTCTAGTTCTTAAGCCTAGTCTTACCTTTTAAGAAACAATACTTGCTATACATTGACAAGCTGATCGTTCGGCCAGTTAAAAGATCAATCTTGATTCATCAGAATTTTTATAACTCTCAACTTATTGTAATTTCAGATTAACTTTTACACAACAAAATACTTGGAAAGTGTTGGTGTGGATTTTGAACAGGAACAAGCTCTTGCAACACTTTTTGAATTTCTTACCACAGAACCATCCATATCAAACTTACAATGTGCCGCGTCCTCAGGCACACTCAAAACTCTCACCTATCTTAAGACCATACACCACCAACAAAACGAAACAACTAACTCCATTGAACAAGGTCTTCCTAATGTTTATGATTTATTGCAAACCTTTAAAAATCTTGATTTTAAACGTCTCTCAAAAGATGCAAGTTTATATGGAAAATTTTCTAGATTTTCCGAAGAACCCAAACAAGATAGTAAAACCATACTACAGTATAGCTATCGTCTTAATTTTTTGCATTATATCAAACAATCTCGATGCTCCTACGCTGTTTACCTAATGCTTTTAGAACAACTACAAAATTATGCTCAAATTACAGAAACCCATTTGTTTAGTGCCTGTGAATGTGTTTATGATATGGCATTACAAGCTTCGGCCACAGATACAGAAATTATTTCGCATTGCATTGGCTTTTGTGAAATGCTGGGCTTTGATACACAACCTTTAAGATGTTTCTTGAAACTAAAGAAAAGTCTTATAGTTAATGAAGCTCAGCAATCTGAAAATATTGTTTCTATTCTTCAAAAATCTGAGCGTTTTCTTATCAAGCAATTGAATTATGAAAGCTTATTGCCCTTAAATGAATATTCTGCCATAATGTATGTCAGGAGCATTGTGAAACATCTCAACAATAGCAGCAGTAATGATCAAACTTCTCTAGTAATGCAACACTATGCCAGTCTCAATGACTACTGGCGCCTGTTAGTTTTGTTGCAGTATTTTGAAATACCTTTGGAGCAATTAAAACATTTAATAAGATATTTTAATATATCAGCAATGGGTGACCATTTGTTTAGAGCTTTAGCATTTGCTACCCAACAAAATGAACGCAATACAACAGTTAAGCGACGCACGAGTGTGACCAGGCGTCAACTAAAACAGACTAAACAACGTAGAAAGGAATACAAGATTTCTGTAACCACCACATCTATGGAAACAATGACCTCTTCATTTGCCTCATGTCATGAAGCAACGGGCGTGGTTAATGATTTAGAACCGAATAATGATCGTTTTGTGGCCGATTGCACTAATGGTGGGCCCGATCTATTTGCTCTCATTATACTCTATACAAATAATAGCAAAGATGATGATGCTATTGAGAATATACCAGATCTTTCAAAGTTTTTAGAATGTATGCAACAGAAACATGATCGTTCCACATGTTCAACTACTGTAAACTATTTAAGAACAGCAGTAGAACAACAATTGCCTATAATGGCCGTCTTGGCAGCCTCAATAAATGGCAAAGATTCCTTAAATCTTGATTGGTGTTGGCTAGTATGGTTGTCAATCACCACCAATCAGTGGCAAAATGCATTAAGACTAGCTGTTGGCTTAAATATTCAAGATTTCCCTTGGAATCTTATTGAGGAGTTGGTGAGACAGTGTCAAATAAAAACATTAGTACGCAGTTTTAATATATTTTATCCTAACAATTCCTTAATTCATCTTTTCAATTTTCTTCATTTAACTTTACAAAGCGAATTTGGCGAAAAGGCGGTACACGAGTTAAGGGTATATGCTTTGGCCTGGAGTAATGATGAAGTACGATTACCTCTCAATCTTTGGTCAAAGCGTGAGAAACTAATGAAACGCACCATACGTATCTTACTTTTACATTTACAAAGCAATTTTGAATCCATAGGGGATCAAATGAAATTTCTCTCCTGTGTCTGCCAATCAGGTCTCAGCGATATAACATCACAGTTGGACTTTTGTTTACTGAGAGGATTTTGTGAAATCCTACAATTGGCAGGCAATGGAGCTACTCAACGATTTCCTCTTAACTTTATACAGTTGCTGCAAAATGAGCCCGGAGAAAATAAAGAATATGAAAGAGTTTTAAACAGTGTTTTAGTGGCCAAAGAATATGATATTGCCGTACGTTTGGCGTCACATTTGCACAAACCCATCAGCGATATAGTATATAGCAAATGGGTTAACTCTCTGGATCAACAGCTGGCTCTACCAACCGCAGATAATTTTGATGATTACAAATTTCCTTTTGATCAATATGAACAAGAAGTATCCTCACATTCCTTACCGCCTGAGATTTTGGTAAACTTTCTTTTATATGTCTCTTCCCATTTGCCAGCAAAATCTTTTCGCTCTCGTTATTATGTTTTAGAAAAGGCTTTAAATGTTATAAAACATCATCATTTGTTTCCAAATGAATCCTTTGATCGAGATCAAATAGAATATGATATGATTATAAACTATCTTTTGCTGGAGGATCACATCGCATCTGATTTGACTTTATATCATTCCGAATATTATGAAGAAATCATGTTAGCTGAAAGACGTGTGCTATATAAATCATTTCTAGAACTTAAAGAATTGGCAGGTATAGATGATTTAAATATAAGCAGCAAATTGGAGTTAGATGCAAAACAAAAAACCCGCCTTGAATCATTGTTACACCGCCTGCTCGATGATGGTGATATTGTGGAAGCTTTACGACTTCAAGAGCTATTTGATGTGCGCCCCTTGGATTTGCGTTTTGTGGTCTTTTGTATGGCTTTGGCAGAGTCTATGTCGAATATATACGCCATGTCGCCAGATGAGCGTCAACTTTTAAGTGAAATGGAACGTTCTTCATTTTCGAAATTTACCAAACGCACTCTGTGCCCAACCTCGGGTGGAAGTGGTAGCTATTTGTCAGATAGCTGTTCAACATTAGAGTTCGAGGAAATTCCCTCTAAAGAAAAACAAGAAACATTGGCCATTCTCCAGGGTATTGCTTCCAAACTAAAATTTGGTGTTACTATAGCCAAACGTGTTATCTGTTGCTATCGTGCTGCCATGTATTTGGACAAAGAATATTTGGACGTTTTACGCACTAAAGATGTACAAATATTGCTGCAAAGCATAGCTGAAGAGGGCTGTTTGCATCGCCTTCTGGTAGTCAGTGATATTTTGAGCTCCACACATATGGAACCTATTGAAATAGCCGAGTTATTGGCCTTTGAAATAACCACTGCTGTGGTGAGACCACGTTTCTATATCTTTAGTCCTGATCAACAAGCCAAGCATATGTTTCGTAACGCTGATCTTTGGGGCTATAATATTGATAGGGACCTGCATTTATTCCTAGAATTAACACCTGATCGTACAAAATTGGGTGCCTGTCTTTTAGAATATTGTGATGCTTTAAAACTATATCGAAAATATCAAGATAATAAGCCTTTTGAAAAGAACATTTATTTTGAACGTTTAGCGACAATAATAGCTCAATATGGCCAACCAAATAACAGCGGTACTGGTACTAATAATAATGCTAACATTAATTCGAATAATAATGAAAATGGACGCCCTTTACAAGTGCTATCACATAAAAAACAAAATATTATTTATGTGGAACTGTTGATCAAAGCTCATCAGGCATTTGTACATGAGTGCTCCATGGAGGGTATAGCAAATGTGCTGAATCGAGCCAAGGTTTTAAACTCCAGACTTGCCCAAGCCAAATCCTGGTCCCTTATAGTACGCATGCTTATTGGCATTGGGCGCTATCGTGAAATGTTCTTTTGCTTTGATACTCTAATTGAAAATGAACAATTTGAATCGTTATTGGGACAATTTGATATCGAGAAAACGATTGGTTTACGCCAAGCCATTTTACAATATCTACGCGAATACTGTGCTCCCCAACAGGGTAAAGAACTTTTTAAATTGGCCGCTCACAACTTTCTCATGTACAAAGACTTGGCTGAATTGTGGGAACAAGATGCCGAAGAGTTATTAAATAAAGTCCATACAACAAATCAGTTGACCGATGAGGCCGATAGCAAATTAACGAAACTTAAATGTAACACGGAAATGATAAATTTACTCAATCTCTCGCTAGAGAATTATGTACATGCTACCGAAAACTATTTGCTGGACAATAAACTTTTGTTAGCACAGAAAAGTGCCTCACGAGCTGAACTAACAGCCATGCAAATTGATTTGGCAAATAAGGCTATGGAGAAGCCAACTACACCGAGTGGTCTTCATTTAAGTGTTTGTGTTATAAATCTAAAATCGAGGGATCAATTCAAAATTCTGGTCAACAATGAATTAAGGTAAGTACAAAATTAATCACTTTTTGTTAAAAATTAATTTAACCTTTCTTTAGTGTCTCTCAAACATTGATTCTTAACCGAGCCTATGGTTATGATATTAATTGGTCCGAAGCTTTAATATATCAGTTTGTCATGAAGCTAAAACGATCATATTTAAACGATTTCCTGCAACAAGTAGATATTACAGATGATATTATTGAAAATGCTGTAAAGTGGTCAGTTGGTTTTTTGAAGCATAAAGGTGGGCTGAAAAATTTGTAGACTGATATACAAAAGTTTTTTTTTATAAAATTTGATTTTATTATTGTATATGTGCCTAAGAGGTTGACGATTTCGTTTAAAGTCGTAATTTAATTTTTCGATATAATTTTTATAGTATAATTTTTCTTTAGCCTCGAAGGCGCTGTATTTTACTTATTTTAATCATTGTCACATGTTGACATAAAACTTCGGGATTATTACGTGGAACAGCTCTAAACACTGCTCAGAAACTTCATTTCGTTGTTGGTTTTGGTCAATTGTGTGCACCGAGCTTACCCGTGCTTAAATATTTTTCAAGACATGTTCAACAACGTTCTTAGATATCACTACACTATTTTCAATTATAAATTAAAAAATTCCAACTGAAATTGAGAATTTTCATTTGAAAATAAAAAAAAAATCTAATTGAAATGAATAGCCTGTTTCAGATTTCGAAAAAAAATCTACTCGAAAGAAAGTAACTCGAATTCGTATTAATTTTGGTTTCACTATTTCGAAGCCTTTCGTTCGTTTCTATTCGAAAGCAAAATATCAAGTTACTCATTTTGACATTTGCTTTCGTATTGCTGGTAACTTGTTCGAAATAGTGAAACAGAAATTTGTATGAAAATACTTACGTTTTCTTTCGACTTATCTTTCGTAATTTCTTTCGCATAGGATAAGAAAAAAAGCATTCTTTCGAGATCGTATCAGTCAGGCAACAAACTTTTCAGCCCACCTGTTAAGATTTTTGACAACAAATAATTGTAATAATAAATCCTTAATTTACAGTTTTCAACTACATTTTGGCCAACATACCATCAGTAAAGAAATGGAAGAACATATAACTGAACTTATTGATTTAGTGCAATCCGTAACACTTAAATATAAGTTAGCATCTGTTTTGACTTTAAAATCAACCATTTTATCCTTGATTAATGATCAAACAATTCACTACCTAAGAGATATGAAATTTGGTCGAAGAGAAGAAAATCGAAATACATAATTATTACTTTTTTTTTTTGTTAAAATCTAAGCATATTATTTACTATTTAATCAAAGTTAATTATATATAAATAATAATACTAAACACGAATTGTTTTAATAGACACGTCCATCCCGTTTAAAATAATTAAGGTCAACTAAACAAAATAATTCAGGCCTTCAGGTTATTTTAGTAATTTGAACATAAATAATCAATGAGTATCTTATAAAACAGATCTACGTACCGGACCGGAAATCTTAGGATTCCGTCCAAGGACTGCGACTTCTGCGATATTCCCAATAATATTACAGCTTTTGGGTTTTGTTAATAATACGGACATTTGTTGGCCGCTGATAGTCCAGAGAAATAATTAAACGATTAAAAAAAGAAGTCGGTTCAAAACTCCACATGACCTAACGAAAAAGGTAAGATATCTAAATAACTTAGAACGCTATGCCACGTTTTTAGCCTAGTGCAAGGTGGGCAAATTTGAGGTTAGAAATAAGATTGGTTAAAAAACACAATTTTTAACAAATTCAATTTTATTGATTTAAAGAAGAAATATAGGAATTAATAATGGAATAGGACTTCGGAAACTACGCATTTTTTAACAAAATCATTTTAAGTGATGAGGCCCATTTTCGCATATCCGCAACTAGTCCTCGAAAAAACATTACATCTAAAAAAGAAACCGTATGGTGCGGTTTATTGTCAGGCAGCATCAACGGTCCGTATTTTTTGAAAAATAAGCAAAGAAAATTTGTCACAGTGAATTTCTGCGCTACCAAACCATGATTTTTTGTGGCCACAATTGGCTAATGTTGACATCCGAACCTAACAATTCAGTTATTGCATTAGAATGTCAATTGGCATCCAAGTTCTTATGATTTAACACTGCTGGAATATGTTGCAATTTGAAAGACCGGGTTAACGTGGACAAATCAAAAACAACTGAAGCTCTGAGAGATAAAATTCGGCACTACTTGTTGATGGTTCAAAATTTTTTGAAAAGAACGCGCGTCTTCTGACATGTAGAGGTGGACATTTGCCCACAGTTACATTCCATTATTAATTTCCTTTTTTACATTACTTTGGTATCAATTAAACTGAATTTTCATTAAAAAATCCAATTTAGATCCTAACCTCAAATTTCAGATTACCCAATAGATGGCAGTTTACAATGTGAATTAAAATGAAATATTCTTTCTATCTTTATAAAATGTAGTTTTATTAATAAATAAACAAGTAAATAATCTATATTTTTCTATGAATGTGTTGAATATTATTAAATGACATTTAGCTTAATTTATTTATGTATATTGTATTTAATGTATCGTTATTTTTTTACTATTTTCAGAAAAAAATATATATTATATGTATGTATGTATATTTTTTTTTTAATTCATTAATGTATGTATTTATGTATTTAATATTTATTTAATTATTTAATTATATAATTATAATAGAAAGAGTGAGTAAGAAGAGTATTTATATTTAAATGATTGAATTCGTTCTAATTGTGTTTAACGTCCTCATAAAAAGCTGGTAATTCCGATTGCAAACGCAATAAACGCACATACGTCACCAGACGCCAATCCTGTGGATCTTCATTCGCCGGAACAAATGTTGAGGTATAAGAGACAAGTTCTTGCGAGCCATCCTGGTCTAGATCAGCAATGAGCATTGAATTTTCCTGATTGTTTAGATCCGGCTGACAGACCAACTCTTTGCGATCGCTTCGGCAAAATTGTACAATATTACTTTGCGAAGTATTCTCGATGCGTGTATCAGCACCAATGAATAATACTAATATTACCGATTCGGTAATTCTTTGCATGTTATAGTTATCCATCAACAAGCCACTACCACCACCATTGGCCGTCGTCGACTTCTGCTTTGTACCATTTGTTGAAGGTGAAGTGCTACGTTTGAAACGCATCGTTTCTAAATTGATATTATAAGAATCTCTTTGTTGAATGAGATGATCAAAGGCATCAAATTCTTTATTTGTCATATGATTGTCATGCAGATCACGACGTCTTCGTCTTTCATTTGTATGATCACTATTTGGATCAGTGGCCCGAGAATTGCCTTGTACATGATTTTGATTTTGTTTGAAACTGGGTTTAGTTGCATTATCTTTAGTTGTCTTGGCCGATTTAGATTTTGACTTTGACGTTTGAGTCTTTTGGAAAGTTTCATTTCCGCGAGGATTATTGTTGGCTCCCGATGTAGCCGATTGAGTATTTGTCGTTTCTGAGCTTATTTTCCATTTCCAAAATTTCATTACAAAACCCGACATATTAGGTTTAGTGTTTTTAAAATGCCACTGAGCTGGCACCATGCCATACATGCCACTACTAGTAAAATTGCGTAAGGTAAAGACTTTTCCATTGCGATTTTCACTTAAAATTACTGTAACATTACAATCATCGGGACATTTTCCACGATTTTCCACCACAAGTTCTCTACCACTTAACGAATAAATGTTGCGTTGAGAATCAATATCTTTGCGCTGTCCATAGTGACGATGTTGGGATATTTTCGAAGCCGGCAACAGCTTTTGTCCCATAAGGGACTTGTTGGTGATTAGGGAGAAAAGTTCGGCCAATGTTTTTGAACGCTGGGCTTCCGTATTGTTGTGAATGCAATTAAAGGAAACCGTCTGAGCATTTTCCAGCTGTAATTTTCTCAAAGTATCACATTCCATAACTTTAAAGCCCTCGCCAATCGGTTTGCCACTTTGTCCGGATAGAATTCTTAAAAAGTTTCTCTGCTCTAAACCGTGGCCATTTTTATTATTGGCCACATCACCCTTGCGCATATAATGTTTAGTTCTTTGCTCTAATGCTACACTAGTGACCAACAAAATATCCATGACTCCATCATTATTCAAATCTGGTAAAATCACAGGAAAGTCCAAGGCATCAACTTTGTGAACCGATCTTTCTTTAAACCTCCAGTGCCACTGGCCCGACACGGGATTAATAGCTCCCAATTCACCATATTCATCGATAACCAGACAATCAGGTCGTCCATTTCGATCAACATCTAGCAAGGTACAATCTATGGCCACCGGTTCATCAGTCATCTCATCGAACCATGCTACGGCTCCCGAACTACCTATTAGTGATATAATACCATTGCGTTTTGAATTATCCGGTCGAAATTCGGGAAAGAAAGCATCACCACGATATAAAAATATCAAGTTATTCTCCCAGCTTCTCAGACCACTTACAATATTTACGCCGCCCTTTAACTCGATTTTGGTATAATTATTATACCAATTATGCGTTTTAATGCGATCAACGGGTGCTGGACAAGATCCATCTTCACTGCAGGGTATTACCCAAATAAATATAATAACAGTTAAAATGCATAACAAAAGTGAAGCAATGAAGCAACAACGACGCGCTGGTGACATTGGTTCACTAATCTGTATATCTTTAGATTCGCTCCCACCTAATATCGCAACATTATCTGCATCCGTTTGATTGCGATCGTCATATTCGCTGCTGTTGAAACTGGAGAAATTATTAGTCGTATCACATGGGCCTCCAGCGGCATCGGCATTGCTGCCCATATCAGACATCATAACTGAACGAAGATATGTATTTTGCATACTATTATTTTGAATGGTTCCTTTGTTTTGTGTCCCGTTAGCTGGAATAAATTTAATTTTGAATTATTAAACATTTTTTATGTCTATTACAAAATTAGCAAGAAAGTATTATCGTCGTTCAAGCTGAGGTCTAATGTAGTTCAATAGTCAAATTATTTATCTATATAAAGTTTGGGTAAATTTGAGGTTAGGAAGTAACTCTTTTCACCAAATTTTCAACAAAGCTTTCTTCCTGTAGTCTTCCATATAGCAAATATCTCTGCCTGGAAGACACTGCGTGGAGAGCACCATGTGCGGCAATTTTGTTTCTTTACATAACCGCCTAATTTAAATTATTGAAAAAAGCTTTGTTTCCCTTCAGTTTTTCAAGCTACCAATTAACAGGAGTGCAGCGTTTAACTGTCAAAATATTTTAAACTTTTTGCAAAATAAATGTTCATAATTTGACAGCCAAATTACTTGCTTACCTCTAAATTGCCCACCCTTTATTAGTAAATCTGCACAAGCTCTATATACCCTTCCCGCGTATAATTGTTTAGGGTATACAAAACACATTACCAAAATTTTAGCTTTCAAAATATCGTAGATATTAATAACATACTAACTTACCCACAACTAAGTTCGTTCCCGGTTTTTGTGTGTTTGGATATAAATTTCTTTCCAACTGACGCTGACGTTCAATTTGTAATTTACGACGATTTTGTTGATACGCTTTCGGTTGCAAATTAAGTGTATTTGGTGGATTTCTTCGATTATTTACGTTTATATTCAAATCTACTCGTTGTTCTTTTTGATGTTGTTGGTGTTGTTGTATAAATTGTCTTTGATGCTCCTGTAATTGTTGCAGCTGGCGATGATGTTTAGTTGAGTTGAGTATTTCCTCTTCGGAGTCTGAGTCTGTCATCGCCTGGCTCAATGGAGCATAGATGGCCTGATGTTGTGGTGTTTCCATTGAAAGCATTTTAACTTTATGTACATGTGCAGAACACAGAGAAAATGTGTATGTTAATTTAGAAAAATCAATATTATATACAATTTTACTCTATTTAATTGTCTTTTAACCACAACATACCAGAACTCTAACGTAAATATTGTTTTTTAAATTCAACATCCACATATTTTGTTTATTTAACACATACAACTGAAATATACAATCGAAAAAATATGCAATAATCTTGCAAAGCTTATTTTATTTTGTAATATTACTAAACTCAATTAGAGAAAATTATATTACAAAACGGATGTACTTTAACTGTATTTATTTTTACTAAGCAACTAACAGTTGTAGCTTATGCACTTAAATGTATACTACTATTCTTATCAACTAAGCAAAAAGGGCTGCCAGATTGATGAACTTTACTGTAATTATTTTATATTAGTTGTGTTTTTTTAAGTTTTTATAAATTTTCAAAACAAAATTATGTATGTATAAATTTATTAAGTTTATTAATTATGTATGCATAAATTTCATAAGTAGTTAAATTTATAGTTTGTACTGTTTTACACACATCAAGTTCACTTGATCAGTTTCATCCTAAAATTGCTTTTAAACCTGCATTTACACGATAGTTTTCTTCGTCAGTTTTCGCTGTGCCAATAATAACAGTTAAATGTTTTTTATAAGAGCAAAAACGATCTAAAAATGAGCATGGGAAATACATTTTACTAAGCTTTATTTCTCCTGAACCAAGTAAAATATTGTTATAAGATTAGATGTTTAGATGCGTTGTATATAAACATTTTTAAATTTTTACACAATACAATGCTATTGTTATAAAATTAAATTATGCTAAATTAAGTTAATAGCTAAGCTTAAGATAAAACCCGCCGTTTCAATACCGGAACGACTCGGATATCTTAGTATTCAAACCAAGGACTGGTATTTCTGCGATATTAACAAAAATATCGCAGTTAGAAAGACAAAAGCCCGCAATATGATAAATATCAATGTCTACGCTGCAACTGAAACTTATTATAAAAACGATAAAGATAAATTTAACTCAGCTGTTGAATGAACAACAATGTTCAAAATTGTGATATAACAATACTATTTGGTGACTTCAACGCCAAGGTAGGTTAAAAATAGCGGTTGAAGCATTACATTGGTAAGCATGGTGTCAGAGTAACAATAGAGGAATTGTGTTGCGATTAGAAACCTGTTGTGGGTGACACCATTTTCCCTTAAAAATTTTACCACAAAATAATTTGGTTATCGCCGAACGGCATTATTAAAACCAAATTGAACATATTTTGAAATAAGTGGCGATCATCTAAATTTGATGTACGTTCAAGACTTGGATCGCCTAAAACATTGACCATCATTTAGTTAAGTGAAGAGTTGGAGTCAAGGTTACGGCCCTGGGGTCTGATGCTGCAAAAGTCAATCGGAAATTTGATGTAGGAAAACTGGAATTAGAAACCATCGAAATACCTTAATTACCTCTATAAGGAATCAGCTTCCTTATTTAGGTAATAATGAAATTTCTAACATACAATGCGGATGGTCAGCAAACATTGGATTTTCAGGTCATAAAAGGGATAAATGGCTCACCCAAGCAACAAGGGATTAACGCAAAGTTTTTAATCACACATTTTTAAATGGAAATGTAAAAAATATAAAGAGAATGTGGATCGAACAAGCAAGCTAAGCTGCAAATAAAGGTGGCATGAAGATCTTATACAATATATTAAAGGCGTTGTGTGGCAAACCCATTTACATCTCTTGTGTTTATACCAATTATCAAAAACAATAGAGGATTTCTGTCTGTCCTTTAATTAAAGGTACGATAGCGCCTAAAAGAAAAGAACTTGGAAAGGTTTCCAATTAAAATGTGCATCGTTTTATATTTGTTTATAGCTTCCTGACCCGAGAATAACCTTTATAGTAAAAAATTAAATAAAATTATAATATCTATGACAACTAAATTTCGAATAGAGAATTTGTACGCAATTATTGATCAGTACATCAAATTTTATGTGAATAGGTCTAATATGACAATAACTTCCATATAAATCCACCCTCTGAAAAGTCCCAAAAGTTGAGATAATTGGTCCGCATTTGACCTTAGCTAAAACAACCCCAATTCATCGACTAAATACAACTTTACCAGTCATGACGACAAAATATAGTATACAGTCGTCGGTATAGTTTTAACCGTAGCTCTCAAAAACTATTGTCAAAAAACTATCAGCCTAACCACAGAACCAATTTTAAAGTTGATTTTATGTAAAATCTTTCTGAATTTTTCTTACTAAAAGAATTTAAAAAAAATCATATTTAACAAAAAAAATAAATTTTTGTGAAATAATAATAGAAAACAACATTTGTTATATCATCCCTATCCGTTTTAAAGAAATTAACTTTAAAATGTATGTATGATTGAAACTTGTGAAAAATTTTAAATTTCGACATTCAAAAGAAAAGACTTATTTTTGTTTTTAAACTAAAGTTTAAAAATTTAATTTAAAATTTGTTTTGTAGTACGATTTTCAAAATAATATCGAGTTTTTCGATTTAAAGTCGACTTTAAATGTTCTGTGCATAACAAATTGTATAGCATTTAGTCCCAATTTTAAATCAGCTGCTATTTCAGAGATATATTTCCAAATTTAATTCCGAATATAGCACCCTTACTTGTTTATTTATACTCTCTTCTTAATACAATTTAAAACTATATTCTATAATTTGTATTTATTCCGACAGACCATTCACATTTTCCTTTTCAGGATATCAATAAACGTTCTAATCCAACCCTTGGTGGCCCGTAAAAATTAATTATCAAAAAATGGTTCACATTACAGACTATAATATAACATTCTTTAAAACTTACTTTTTTGAAAGTTTTTTAAAATTTTTCTTATTTCAAGCATGATCAATAAAACGGTATCAATAGTTTTTTAAAGTTACGATAATAAATTTTGTTGTTTTTTTTTTGAGTCGTATATTTTTTTTTTCTAAATTACTCGTTTTAAAATTTCAAGTCGAGTTTCCATACCTGACACGAACATAAATGATCTGGCAATATCATTTTACATCACCGAAAATTGCCAAGATAAAACGACGCCCTGGCAACTCGAAACAGAGCAATCGATAATCTTGCAAACGAAGAACATACTTTTTTTCGCTTGACGCTTTTTTGTAAAATTTGTAAAAATTAATAAATTAAGGAGAAAAAGGATGGTTCGCGGCGGTATGCGAGGCGGTCGCCCAATGCGTGGACCTATACGACCACCATTCAAGAAAACATTTGTACCGAGGCATCCGTTCGACTTAACCCTTGCAGAGGTTGTATTTCCTAAGGTCTCGCCGAACGTGGATGATGCGGCCTTAACTGCTGTAAGGGATGAATTTTTTTAAAGAAAAATGTATACTAAATTTGTAAAAATTTATTTATTTTTAACTAGGCTTTATTGAAACGCAACCAGGATCTAAGTCCTACACCGGCTGAACAAACTGCAGTTGGAAATTTGGTATCTAAAGTGCAGTCAGTATTGGATAATTTGATTGTGGCCCCCGGCGATTTTAATAAATGCGTAAGTGACATGTCTTATTTAAAAAATAGTATTTTCTAACCTGTTTATTTTTTTTAGCAATTGGAGGAGGTACGCCAGGTGGGCTCCTTTAAGAAGGGTACTATGCTAACTGGCAATAATGTAGCGGATATAGTTGTTATTCTAAAAACAGTACCCTCGAAAGATGCCTGCGAAGAATTAGGCAAAAAAGTCGAGTCTGATCTGAAAAATGCTATGAAAACTGAAGTCTTAACTAAAGCTGACCATATCAATACTACTTTCCATGATCGTGGCTTTGACATTTTCAATACACAGGCTAAAGTTCGTATTTTAATTACCACCATACCCCAAAATATGAGAAAGAGCGAACCCTCAATGTTTCCCGAGGCTAAAGTGATGCAAGCTCACCTAGCAGCTATAAGACACACACGTTGGTTTGAGGAGAATGCTCATCACTCATCTATTAAAGTTTTGATACGTATTCTCAAAGATCTTTCAAAGCGTTTTGAGGCTTTCACGCCGCTTTCACCATGGATGTTAGACTTGATGGCTCATTTGACTATAATGAACAATCCCTCCAGACAAGCTCTTCCCATCAATCTCGCTTTTAGGCGAGTATTTCAGTTGCTTTCAGCTGGTCTATTCTTACCAGGTTCCGCTGGTATAACAGACCCCTGCGAGCCAGGTCACAATCGTGTGCATACTGCCATGACGTTAGAAGAACAAGATTCATGCTGCATGACGGCTCAGACTTTATTGCGTATTCTAGCTCATGGTGGTTACAAGCAAATTTTGGGTATGGAAGGCAATTCGAATATCGTCAAAGACATGTCCGTATGGAATGGCGTTGTGGTATCGCCTTTGGAGAGGGTATATGAAAAGCCAACGGATAAAAAGGAAGGAGATGGCGATGAAGATATGGAAACAGTGGAGAATGATAATGTCATGGATGAAGATTCTGGCGATCAGTAATTAAATATAAATTCACAAAAGTTGGCATTTTTATTGATTAACTCGACCAAAAGGTGATAAAATTTTTATTTTTCAGTCACTATGTATTTTTAAAGATCGAAATACTATATAAATCATACTTTAATTTCATTTATATTATCCTTGCAGGATATCAATAAATTTGTATTACAATCCTTGAAATATCGGCATTTTTAAAACATATACTAAATTAGTGTGTTTTAGGAAATGTATTTGCATTAGCAATAAAAATACACGATTGTTTTACCTATTCGATTCGAATCAAAATCAATTTCACTCAGTTCAAAATAGTTTCGCTACATACTCTTATCAAAAGGTGCGTAATAATCGATAACAAGACCAATATAACTATTAAGTAGTATTCGACATAAAATACGCATTTACTATTTTAAAATATCGTTGTTTTAAAAGTATTAATTTTTAAAAAATTGTTTCTTTCAAAATTGAATTAAAAAAGAACGTAAAAATCTAATTAAAGTTATAGTCACATAAGACTTCGAAAGTTCTAGATCGCAATTCGCTAAAAATTGTATTAAAATTTTATTAAAAAAAAACGGTAACTTGCAATCAAACGTACGCAATGGCAGCCATTTACAACATATTATGTATTTGAAGTGGTCAGGAACAAAAAAAAACAAAATATTTTCAAGAAATTCCTTGTATGGCAAGAAATTTGCAGTTGTGCCAAATATAAGTCGATCATTTGTGTCATCGGGCACGATAAACTCAGAAATGTATATAACGGAGTGTCATTATATCACAATTGAAAAATGCACTTTATTTGTATTTAAAAAAAAAATTATTTTTGAAAATCCAACCAAATGCCTAAAACATCGGTCTGTGGAAAGGTATTGGTCACTTGTAAAAAAGGAATTGAAAAACACAGGAAAGAAGTCTAAGAACATGAACAATATTAAGCGCTAGTCGACCTTCTACTTCAAAAATGTAACCAAATCAACTATTAAATCTTTAATGGTAGGATTCAATGTCAGGGAAGCCGGTGGAGGTAGACTGATCTGTCCGACTCTTTCCGGTCATCAGAGCCCAAGATCTTGGAGGATATCCCGACTAAGACCGGACGGAAATTGAGTTAACAGTGACCAAGGTCTGATTTCGTCTCAAGCGAGACGTCCTCCAGGATCTATGTGGCTTCGATGGTATGAGAGGAGTCCAGATCAACCGTTAGTCTTCCCATCTCCTCTAAGGCCGTCGGTAGTAGTCTCTTCTGATGGAGTATTACCGCGTTAATGTCACTAAAAGTCTGTTCGTCTAAATCTGCCCCGTCCGAGTTATTTTTGTTTTTTTTTTTTTATTTTATTATTAGTTGTTATATTAATTTTGTTCCCAAGAGTGCACGGTGGTAAAATACGGCGAAAAATCAATTACTTGTTTATTTCTTCATACTTTTAACTGAAACTTACTGAGCTGACAAATTATGGTCCTTTCTTTATATGGTATAAATTATATGGTAAAATTAAAAGTGGCCAAATAAAAGGAGACATATAAGATACATTAATAAAATGTGTTTAATAATTTTGAAAAATATTCAATAATTTTCATTTATATACAGGCGTTTTGTCTACCTTATTATATATAATTTGTAAAATTTGGATGAATAGTTTGAGAGATACATTTAAATTTCTGAAAAAAATTGTGCATTAGTCAAGATTTATTATTATATAAAAAAATCATAAATAAAAGCTCAATATTTCAATAAAGTGTAGAAAATTCATGAGAAAATGTTCAAACCGTGATTTTCTTCTTTCTGCATTTTTGATTTGTTCATTGTAATGTGGCCACCACCTGTGTAAATACCAACGTTACGTTGGACGACAAAGCTTCTAGTGCACCCTTAAGTGCAGTCTATCGTTCACCCCCGGCTCAGGACTGAAAAACCTTGCAACGAATATCGTGTTTGTTAGTTTAAGGTATAAACCCACTGCAATCTGCTGGTTCCACAGACATGAATGGGAGTCATTGTTCGTTATTTTTCATCTAGAAAACTGTATATCCCTGATTGTAATCTGTGGCTTTGTGCTTAAAGAACCAATGTAAATTTTTGCTGTTTTGAGTTAATCATTGCGTTAGATTCCCTTCTTTACCCGGAATATCTTGGCAGTATTAATATTTAGAAAACTGAAATATCCCCGATTGCAAATCTGTGGCTTGGTGCTAAAAGGGCCAATGTCAATTGTTTGCTGTTTTGAGTTAATCATTGCATTAGATTCCCTTCTTTATACTATTTCATTTGTCTCCATCAAGCAATCTTTATCTTAACCCAGAACAGATTTATAATTTGTGGGCTATGAATGAATTTACTATGAATTTATATGGAAATCAAATATTACATCAAATTTCCTCAAAACTATTTTTTTTTTGACATTGGCCCTTTTAGCACCAAGTCACAGAAATATATGAGCCGGTTTTAGTTTGGGAGTTATAGATCTTAAATTACAAAAACTTAAGTCAATATATCTCTGTAATTTATGAACCGATTGTAAGAAAGTCTATACCATGGATGTACATTCCACTACAAAGTTAAAATGGTTTTAAAACCCTCAAGGAAATTTCAGTGCGTTTTAGAAAACGACTACACTTATTTCGTAGTAAAATTGAGTAGCAGAACACTTCCACTTTCCAAACTACTTTGACATAAACTCAATGGAAGTTTAAATTTCATTTCATTCTACATTTATAGAACCTCGGAGTATATGTCGGAAAGTGTTCAATATAAGGGTTATCAGCATTATAAAAGCTTTCATTTGATATAATTTTAATAACCGATTCATTGATTTACAATAGAAATACAAAAGTATACCCGTCATCGTCTCCGTTAATTGTTTCCGAATTAGAGTAAAAGCGGTATACTCTATTTATGGGACTTTTCAATACGACCATACGGCAAATCAATGCATGGAAGTGCAATATTCTTATATTCTAGAGTCTTTAATAAAATTTATTAAAATTAATAAAAATACTCGAATAATTCATTTATTTATAACAGTTCATTTTAATTTTCACAACATTATAACTTAAGAATCTAATATAATATTAAAATTTAGTACTTTCCATATTATTGACATGACGCCACATTAAAGGACTATCTTCTCCCACATCATCACCAAGTTCTAAACCGATAATACTATACAAATGCTCAGCACTTATACCATTTGGCTCACTGACTTTTATACATAAATCCTCAAGCATTATTCTATGACCAGCATTTAGGTTTTTACTCGCCACTATGGATTTACCAAGTTTTGTGCGACATTCCATTTCACACGCAAGAATGCTTCTATTTTCATTGGCATTTGGATCAAATGAATCTAAAGCTTCAACTAAACTCGATGTTTTGGGTAGTATACTAAAAATGTCATCACTAGTTAGAATATGTTTATTGAAAGTGATTTGTCTTTGAAGATTTTTACTTTCATCTATTAATTTAGCCATTTCCCAGGGTTCCAAAGAGCATCTATGATCGGAGCCCTTTTGTTGCTTGTCCAAAGTGAAATGACGTTCTATTATTTTGGCTCCCAGTAAAATTGCAGCTTTGGAAATTTCTATACCCAGCTCGTGACCTGAGTAGCCAATGATGCAGTGAGGAAATTTATTTTGCAGTACCGAAATCATTCGAATTTGCGTATTTTTAGCATCCGTTGGATAAGAAGAAATACAATGCATTAAAGCATAATTAATTTTATTCTCCTTTGTCATAATATCAACAATACGTTCAATAGTCTCCATATTTTGCATGCCAGTGGATATGACAAGAGGACGCTCTAGTTTTGCGGCCTTTTCTAAAAGTAGAAAATTATTTGCATCTCCAGAGCCTATTTTAATAAATGGCACATCTAAACTATCCAGTTGATGTAAAGAAATCTAATAAACACCAAATAAAAAAGTAAAAGGAAATTTAAAAAGAAAACCCCTTTTGCATACAAACCTCATCCATAGCAGATGCTGTAAAATCTATATTAATTGCTCGACAGTACTTTTGTAACTCCTGATACTGTTCCATATTAAATTCCAAATATGTTTTGTGCACGCCATACGTTTTCCCCCATGAGTTAATACTTTCATAGGGTCGACATAATGCTGATTCAGTAAATTTGGCCTTAAGACAAGATTTTTGAAATTTGACACAATCACAACCTGATTTCTGCAAATTAAACAATTTTATGTAAACTCTTTAAATAAAATTAATAAACGTTTGAAGTAAACCTTGGCTTCCAAAACCATTTGTTTAGCTATTTCTAAACTTCCTTGATGGTTTTGACCTATTTCAGCAACAAAATAAACTCTATTTCCATGTCGTTCGACTAAAGTTTCTCCCAATTTAAGAGCAACCATAATGTACAAGTGATAATAGTTAATTGACTTCAATTTAATTTAATATCCGACGTTCTTAATTAACGTCAGCGTTGTCAACATTAAGTTTTAAAAACGTACGAAAATCAGTGAAAGCGCGTTAATTTTGAGACAGTGTTGTTTCAATTCAAAATTTTACTTGCTTTCAAGGTTATAAAGGTAGTGGCAGGAGAGACCCCAGGGGTCCATTGTGATCCTTTACTAAAGAGAAGAAAAAGAGGAGATTGAATTGATAGAGGAAGAGAAAAGAAGAGTATGGAGGGAGAAGAAGAGTATCCTATCTAAGCCACTGTTGCAGGCCCTGAAGTTCAGCAAAGAATCTGCTGCCCAGATGCCTGAGCCTTTGATCTTGGAGCCTTGGACAGTGACGGAGAATGTGTTCTGCCGATTCGGACGAGTCCTCATCTAGACATAATCTGAAGAGGTCCGGCACAATGTCCAGTTAAGAACGCTAAACATCTTCTAAAGCTTGACCTATTCAGACCTAGAAGAATTTTGGTTCCAGTAATGTTTGGTTTAGGTCATAGTGCTCTTAGTGTCCTACACGTAACCATGTTTCCCCATGTCTTTGTGGTTTCCTTAGTGATCCAAGACTTAATGCCCAGGTAAAAGTGACAGATAGGTGAAGCAATATCTGTCAGTCTTTGACTCAAGTCTTGGCTCGAGCCATTTCTAGCGACTTCGTACGAAACTTCGTTGCCAGCGATGTCGAAATGACCCGGAACCCAGCACAGTCTAATCCTATTGCTAAATGATAGGTCAAAAGAGCTTTCCTACATTTTTTAACTAGTTTTGGAGGTGATAATATGTCCCGCAGCGCCTTGAGCACAGCCTGGCTATCGACGTATATAGTCACCTCAATCTTTTCAGCTATAAAAAATCTCTGCCTAGAAGACATTGCACTCGTCCGCGAGTCTGAAAGATTTCCTAATGCTTTCAAAATTGTATATAAAACTCAAAATAATTTCATTAGAACTTGTAATATTTATCTGCAAATAACACATTCTAAGGCATTTTTTTCAATGGCTACCGGTTTAATTAATGGGTAAAAATATAGCTCTTAACTCGAATCCTTGGTCTCCTTAATCTAAATGACACGACAAAATTCTGGATAAGCGAAACAATATCGTCAACAATGTTGACTACTGTATATATTTACGGTACAATTCGCTGCAACTGCAACTTGCGATAAATTACGGATTGAATAAGTTAATCAAGTCGCTTGCCGACAGCACTTGTTGCACTTTGTGGGTGCTGTGTCTTAGTTGTACCTTGGTTCGATTACCAGTCAAGGCAACATCATTTTCTGTAATTATAAATTTCTATTAATATTATTAATTACCACAGCAACTTCCATCAGCAATAACACGCAGTCGATGAAAAATAAATAAAATTGGCTGTGAACAAAAAAGCTTAAGCATGCGTCTAAATAGTATCAAATGGCGCAAATTCACTGTTCTAAAAATAGACATGATGTGCAATTACAGTGTTAAATGATATAAAGCTGTTTCTCTTCTTTTCACCACTTTTCATCTGTCTACTATCCCCTTCCCTAAGAAGATAACCCAATTCGTATATACTCTATATTCAATTGTATGGACAGTATTTGACTGAGTGTTTATTCTCTTTTTTTGGTAAAAAAATATATGCTACACCTGTGTGATGTCCAGAGCAGTCAAAATTTAGCCCCCAGAAATCCAACTACATGAGTGGATAAAAGTCCTACCACTTAAGAAACCTAGCCAAATGTTAACAAGGCAGTTCCTTCTGAGATGTCATCGGAAAGGTCATTCGAACCACCATATAGCGGTATAAGATCCCTCTAAGCATGTCAAAAATTAACTTCATCTCTACGAGAATGATATCAGACAGCCGCTTAATATTACCTCAAACAAAGCAGCTCTGTAAGACTTTCAATACCCAACACCTCTTCCAATGCGCAGCAAATTCGACCCCCTCTCTTTGAAAATAGTTTTTTAGACGCACAACATTTTTGAAAATTTGAGGTTAGAAAATAAATTGACTGTTAAATGATGAAATGTAAAGAATTGAGTTGTCATCCTTTGCATTTCGCGTATTTCTTCAGGTTCCAAATTTTGTAAAAAGAAGAAATTTTTTATGTCCGAAAATCGAGTAAATCAAATTTTATTAATCGAATAAGAAATGTGGAACCAAATAATAGTCCATTATTAAGTACTCGAAAATGCAACTGTGTAAAAATGTATGTAAACCTTTTTCAATGCTGCAAACTTTTGACTATTTAATAAGCTCTTTTTATCGCTTTTTGTTGTACCGATTGATGAGATTGCCATATAATTTGAAAAAAAAGAATTTTATAAGGCTGCCATTTTCTGGGATGCATGCAAGCAAAATATCTCGATTAAAAATTGAAACGAGTTAGTGTATAATTACCTAAACCATTCAGCCTTATTACGATTGTCGAAGATAGGACTTCAACAGTTAGTACTAGATTAAATAAAACATCAACATTATTTCACAATCGTAATAAGGCTGATTAACTTAAGAAATTTTAGTTGTCTCCTCTAATGATTGTGTATGATAAATTTGTAACATCACCTGAGATGAAATTTGATAAATTCATTTTGGTTTACCCTGAAAATCACAAAACGTTTTTAAACCTGAAGATAATTGCACTTTTAGCGAAAACTTGTACATATGATTAATCGATCCTCATTTGGCCCTAGGTGGCATATCGGACCCGATGCGACAAATGACATATATTTTAAACTTTAGAAAATGCTGGTTTAATAATAAATTAAAAATAAAATAATCAATGACCTCTAAAACTTGTTTCTTGGTTTCAATGAAAACTATTTTGAAAATTTGGTAGACATTTTACCAACACTTTCAAAATGTAGGTTTTATGATTTACTAACAGCTAATAATATTGGGTATTTTGACACAAATTTAAAAAAATGTTTGCTTGAAAACTCAATAAATGCCAAGTGGTCAAAGTGGTTTTCATTAATAAAAACTTCTCAAAAATTAAAATAATATTTGATATTATTTAAATTTTAACATACAAAATTAAAAGTCCTTGTGTGTGAGTTTATAACGAAAACTTATTTGAAGACTCTCAACGAAAACTTTTGTGAAAACTTTCATGGATTACAACGCAAGTTAGAAAAATAAATATCAGTTCAAACAAAAATATGTAAGTCCCGTACCACACGAATCAGGTTTACTTGATCAGTTTTTCTTTAAATTTCTTTTGAACCTACATTTATATTCACACACGAATATTTTCTTCATCAGTTTTCCTTTTATTTTTCTTATTATTTCATACAAATTTTAAAAAATATAGTAAACTTGATAGTACGGTCAGGTTTGCTCAATTTTAATTCTGTCAGTTTTTTCTCATACAAATTAAAGACTTGATAAGCCAAACTTGACTAATGTAAAAGTAGAATTGGCAATTGTTATGTTTTTTAAAATTGTAACTATCGATTCGGTGTTCCATTTTAAAATTTTACAAGTCATGAGGTTTAAAAATTGCAATGTGTGAGTTTGTGATTGAGATTTTGTTTTTGAAAACTATTACTATGGAATAGTGTTCCACATTGCCCAATAGTGAGTTTCCATATTGACTTCTAATTTTCGAAACGAAGCATTTTTTTAGCAAATTCTGATTTTCTTAGAGGTAATTTACACCATCACTTTTTTATTTATAGGCAAACGGGAAAAAGTCAAGAAAGAAAATCATGCCGATAAATCAACATAACACAAATTTATGCTTTTGTTTCGGAAAATAACCAAGTAAATACAAAACTACACACATAAACAGTAACCAACAATGATTTTTAACAATACTGATATCGTAAAGTTTTATCTCATTGTTTACCACGTCAATAGAATTTTGAAAAAAAAAAATATCACATCAATCGCATTAAATAAATTTTTGAATAGTCGATATATTTTAGTGTAGTCACTTCCCCAGCAAATACAAACTGTTGCCACCCTGCTGTTGAATTGGTAGAATATCACAGTCTGGCAGCACTATTTTTGGAAACCGTTTACTGGGTTTTTCTAACCGATTGTTAAGTCTTTGTGTGTTCGTTCGTTCTTCGAATTCGCCTATCGTTTCTGGTAGCTGTGGAAAAATCTATTAAAAATATTAAAAAAAATAAGAAAACGAGGGACACACATTACAAATTTTGCAAAATAACAAAGTGAAAAATATTAAATTTATCCCATTTCGAACGCAAAAAGCATTCGACAACAAATTAAGATAGAAAAAAATTTGCAAGTTGAAAAGTAAGAAAGAAAAAAAAAAATAAACCCACCAATCAAACGAACGACGACCGACCAACGCTCGATATATTAAAAGAAGTAAAAACGCAGCAAAAAGAGAACAAAAGAGGAAAAAAATATGGTTGACATAATAAATATTGACAGCATCATATCACGGCTCTTGGAAGTGCGTGGGGCTAGGCCAGGTAAAAATGTACAATTGTCGGAGAGCGAAATCAGGGGCTTGTGTCTGAAATCACGAGAAATCTTTTTGTCTCAACCCATACTGTTGGAATTGGAGGCCCCGTTGAAAATTTGCGGTGACATTCATGGTCAGTACTACGACTTATTGCGTTTGTTTGAATACGGTGGCTTCCCACCCGAATCCAATTACTTATTCTTGGGCGATTATGTTGATCGCGGCAAACAATCGTTGGAAACCATTTGTCTTTTATTGGCTTACAAGATTAAATATTCGGAGAATTTCTTCTTGTTGCGTGGTAATCATGAATGTGCCAGCATTAATCGCATCTACGGCTTCTATGACGAATGCAAACGTCGCTACACCATCAAATTGTGGAAAACGTTTACCGATTGCTTTAACTGTTTGCCGGTAGCTGCCATTGTAGACGAGAAGATATTCTGCTGTCACGGTGGTCTTAGTCCCGATCTCACAACCATGGAGCAGATACGTCGCATTATGCGTCCCACAGATGTGCCAGACCAGGGTCTATTGTGCGATTTACTTTGGTCCGATCCCGATAAAGACACCATGGGCTGGGGTGAGAATGATCGTGGTGTAAGTTTCACATTTGGAGCAGAAGTTGTTGGTAAATTTCTGCAAAAGCATGAGTTTGATTTGATTTGCCGTGCCCATCAAGTGGTTGAGGATGGTTACGAGTTCTTTGCCAAACGCCAATTGGTAACCCTTTTCTCGGCACCCAACTATTGCGGTGAGTTTGACAATGCCGGAGCCATGATGTCGGTAGACGAGACACTTATGTGCTCTTTCCAAATATTAAAACCAGCTGATAAGCGTAAAAAGTAAATTTTTGGATGATGATTGATTTAGTTAACTACTAAAAAAATAAATACATACTTCCTTTGTAATTGTACATCAAAAAACATCATAAAAAACACAAATAAAAACAAAACCACAAAATCATCCTCCTATACCACCCTATATATTCATAGTATCCTTTTTCTTTTCCCCATAATAATTTCTAGCAAAAGTCTTTCTAGTGCATCACAACTTTCTACAAACTTAAAATGGTCACATTTTTGTTCTTTATTCCTTAATAATGTATGATCTAAACCTCAAATTATAATTATAAAATTAGTCGATATTATTGCACGATAATGAGTATGCAAAACTTTATTAAAAAATCTTAAAACTTATGGATTTGAATTGAGTATCATAGAACTTAAGGTTTTATTTAACATAAGTGAGCCATTTTTGCTTTGAAGATGAAGATTTCCAAATATTTGCCAAAATAAAACTAAACATGACAAACACACATACAAACATTTACAATAAAATATGATCAGATCACTTTTTTCTCTCTAGTATCTTTACTAAGTGAAACATATTGAAAGATCATATATTACAAGCGGATGCATTGAAAATGTTAAAAAGTTTAACCCTCAACAATATTTATAAAATGTTGTAGACTACAGGTTTTTTCTGTCCCGATTTTTTAATTATATTTTCTACTTGTATAATGGACTATGATTTAAATTGAAAACAAAAAAAATATTGGATGTTTTTATTATACTATATTTTAACCTACTACACCTACTCTTATCAAATTCACGTATAAACAAACTATTTTTTGACCGTTCAATCGACATAATCTAATGATGTCCCTCCTTTTCCCCCTATCTCCCACAAATATTCTTTCTTTTTTTTATGATGTAAACAAAACAAAAATACAAAAACAAGATGTGTTTTATATAAATATATATTTTCAACTAAAAAGAAAACAAAAATAACAAAAACAAAATATTCATTAATTATATTCAAAATCTGTATTATTAAAACAACTACATGAAAATATCCTTTATATTGAATAAAAATAAAACAAACAAAAAAATTTAAACAAAATGTTGGATTATTCGATGACTAGAATTTGTTTTTAAATCGTAGAAACTTGGGAACTGCATAAATCAAATTATTTTGTCTACTAAAACACTAACCAAATATTTGTTCATTAGTTTGTTAGGATATCAGGCTTCGCCCTATGATATCGCTTTTAAAAGCTCTTAAGTCGGGCAGTATCTACGTTAGAGCAGGATAAGTTCAGAGACCTGCCGCCACAGCGCAGTGTAAGATTAAGCCGTTCTAGGGAGTCAAAATTAAATATCTTGGAAAAGAAATTAATCTAGATTTATGAGTTTTGTTAAGAGGTGTTACAAGGCCAATATGTACCATTGTCAGAAAATGGGCGACATTGGAACACTGCCACGCCCACCTCCCATACATCTGCAAAAATTTATTTCTGATATTTTTCACTTTAAATAATCAAAAAGTAAAAGCAGTGAGTACACGTGAAAATTTTTAAAATAGAGGCTGTTTTTTAATTTTTATTTTTTAAAATAAAACAAGTAAGAAAGTGCTATAGTCGGTCAAGCCCGACCATACGATACCCTTCACCACTAAGGTCAAAGGTGTTATTTTTCCTGTATAAAGACAAATATTTGCTAAATTTTGCCATCATACAAACATTTTCTCAAAACTTATATATTTAAGCTGTTTCCGTCATTTGGACTTATATTAGAGCTAGGGTCAAATGTGGACCGATTATCTCGAAATTTGGCAAATTGATTACAGTTTTTACCAAAATTATGCTACCAAAATTATGTATGTTTGAGAAAAGAGTTTGTATGGGAGCTATTGTCAAATGTGGACCGATTTCAACGAAATTTGGTACAGTGATTTAGATTTACATCAGCATTTTTGTGGCCAATATATCAATTCCGGGAAGTGGGACCTATGGGAGGTACCATACATAATGGACTGATTTTGACGAATTTTAATAGCCATGGTCCCATTATCAAAAAAAATATTTGCGCCAAATTTCATCAAATTATCTTTAGAATTGAGATCTGTAGTTTGATTACAAGGTTTACATGAGGGTCCAGCCAGCCAGACGGACGGACAGACGGACATCGCTAAATCGACTCAAAAAGTGATTATAAGCCTATTGGTATACTAAAAGATGGGTCTAATATTTCTATGCGTTACATACATCAGCACAAACTTATAATACCCTTTCCACCTACAGTGGTGAAGGATATAAATATAAAGGCTGTCTCGTTTAAAATTGATACTTTAATTTTTGCAAATAATTCAGCAACCCTTGATATTAGAAATTAAAAACATAACTAAACATTTTCTAGACACATGTAAAAAACATACGTACAAAAGTTAAACGAAAAATTTTCAAGTAAAAAAAAATACCACCAAAGAAGAAATTGTTAAAGAAAAAATTCTGTACACAACTCAAAACAATCCTTCAGCAACATATAGAAAAATAGCACGAGAAGTAAAAAACGTCAGAAATCACGGTCAAAAGGCTAATAGGTCGCTATAAGAAAGGGTTGGGAATACAGAGAAAGCCTGGAAGTGGTGGAAAATCTGGTCCGCGAAATAAAAAATTGGCAAAAACCATACTACTTAATTTTGTTCAAAACCCTACCACTTCCATTAGAGATATGGCCAGAAAAACTGGTGTTTCAAAATCTTACGTTAAAAGAGTTATAACATTTTATAACATGAAGTCTTACAAAGTCCAAAAAATGCCTGATCGAAGAAGAAGAAAACTTTAGTTGCAATATTTAACAAAATTTCAATATGTCATAATGGATGATGAGACTTACTGCAAAGCAGACTTTAATCAGTTACCTAGTAAGGAATTTTATACAGCATTCAAGAAAAAGGGTGTCAGTGCTTAATTTACTCAAATCAAGTACAGTAAATTTGCTAAGCAATACATGGTTTGGAAGGCCATGCGGTAGCAGAAATCGTCGTTAAAGGAACTATAAATTCAAACTTTTATCTATATTGAAAATTTTTTGGAAGGGCCGTTAAAGGACATAATACAACAGCACAATATGCCTGTACTATTTTGGCCAGATCTAGCCACCAGCCACTATTCCAAAAAAACCCGTAGAATGGTATACTGCAAATAATATAAATTATGTTCCTAAAGACTGTAACCCCCTTAACTGTACAGAGCACGTTCCACGATCTCGAAAGAATGCTTTATTTCTTATCCTATACGAAAGAAATTTGTTTTTCGCTTCACTAACTTTATTTTATGTGAAAGATAAGTCGAAAAACAAGTCGAAAGAAAAGGTAAATATTTTCATACAAATTTCTGTTCCACTATTTCGAAAAAGCTCCAACAATGCGAAAGTAAATGTCAACATGAGTCACTTGATCCAAACCAAAATTAATTCGAATTCGAGTTACTCACTTTCTTTCGTGTAGATTTTCATTCGAAATCATGGAACAGTCTATAAGTATCAATTTTAATCGAGACAGTCTTTAAATATGTTCCTTTACTTTAACGAAACAACCCAAACTTACGCGTTTGCGTTCCCGTACAAAAATTTCAATACAAATTGTTCTTTTTTGAGTATATTCTGACGACATCGGACTGTTTTGGGTAGTTTCTTTAGAGTACGGGAACAAACATAATAATAAAGAGGTTAATTTTTTATTTTTATACAGTGCAAGCTCGATATTCGCGACTATTTAAAAACCAGACTTGTCGCGAAAATCGAATTTTCGCGATAATAGAACCCAAAATTTGATTGAATAATTTTGTGCAATTTCTGAAACTAAAATTATTTGTATTAATATACGTTCATCAGTATTTACATTTTAAACATTTTTAAAGAAATTTGAGATTTTGAGTTGCTTTTTTTGGCTAATTATTTTTTAAAATAACAGTTTTTTGATTTTCTAACAACCAACAATTTAAGTTTGTCGCATTTGAACAGGGCAAAAAAGGATTGTGTTGATGAGCATGAGTTAAGTCTTCACCAAAAAACAGCTCCCGGTAGAAATATATGCAAAGACCGAAATTGCAAATTTTTCTACCGGGAGCTGTTTTTTGGTGAAGACTTAACTCATGCTCATCAACATAATCCTTAAATTTTTGGATAAATGTATCAATAAGATGGGGTTTCGAAGATAATTTCTCGTCCGTAATTGTTTAAAAATCTAATTCCATGTCGATGCTTAAACTTCTTCAACCATCCATCACTAGCATTGAAACCTGAATTGGTTTTGTAAATTTTAGAATAAAAAAGGCTTGCTTTTGTTCGTAACCTCTGCCGAAATTGGGACTTTTTTCCCCTTTGTTTTAAGAACCACATGTAAAGCATTTTTTCCATTCTCGGATACTCAGCTTTTCTTAAGGTGCAACTTTTTCCAGGTCCAATTTCTGTTGCACGAAAGAATTTTTTTAATAAATTTTCTTGCTTTATAACGGGGTAAACCGAAGACTTATGTAACTTGTAGTTCACACAAATTGAATTTATGGAATCCCCACTTTCAAGTTTTTTTTAAATCTTTAGTTTTTGAGAAATCGTTGGCTTTAAAATATGTTCAACTTTTCCCATTTTATCAGATATGTATGTTTACACAACGAATGACCCGAATAAAATGATAAAATATGAGAAAAAATCATCCTAAAACAATGTTGGTTTTCAATTCTAGGGTTAGCAAAATACAAAATAAGAGAGAATCAGAGAGACTTTGCCCAACATTGTCCTAAAAGGTTAATTGTTATAGACACAGTAACGAAATTTAAGAAAACGAATAAAAGTCGCGATAATAGAATCTCGTTTTTTGTAAGCTGTCGCGATTATAGAACCTACAATGTTAAAAATCAAGCCGTCGCGATAACCGGACCGTCGCGATAATAGGTAGTCGCGAATACCGATCTTGCACAGTATTTTAAAATATATGTATCAAGTTGATACTATCAACATGAAAATTAAAACTACTGCTTATTTTACCATAAATATAGCTTTTCATCTTTGGGAGTTTTAAACAGTATATCAAAAAGTTCGAGGTATCTGATATTATCACTCAATATTTGTTTTTTTTTTATACCTGCAAATCCCGGCAGATAATTTTATATGTGCCTTAAAGAAGGTACTTCAGACATTCGTTTAAAACTAATTTGGTATTGCACCGTTATGAAGGAAATTTTTATCGTTATGGAATTTTATTTTTTTCTTAAATTTTTTTCTGAACTTAAGGAATTTCCCAGTTTCTAAAAGAAATTCTTCTGATATTATCAGCTTCAAAACAAAAAAAAAAAGAGTGGTTAAAAAATTTAATTCCTATAAAAAGTTAAAAACTTTTAAAAATTATCAATTTCATGTGTTTTTGTTTTTAATTAATTATTTAAGTTTGAATTACCGTTATAATGTTATTATTATTATTAATATTATTATTATTATTATTATTATTATTATTATTATTATTATTATTATTATTCTTATTCTTATTATTATTATTATTATTATTATTATTATTATTATTATTATTATTATTATTATTATTATTATTATTATTATTATTATTATTATTATTATTATTATTATTATTATTATTATTATTATTATTATTCTTATTATTATTATTATTATTATTATTATTATTATGTTTGTTCCCCTATTCTAACGAAACTACCCAAAACAGTCCTAAGTTGTCAGATATTACTCACAAAACAATTTGTATTGAAAATTTTGTACGGGAACACGTTTGAGTAAGTTTTGGATTGTTTCGTTGAAGTACAGGAACAAACAATAGGTTTATTCCCGTACTCTAACGAAACAACCCAAACTTACTCATACGTGTTCCCGTATAAAATTTTCAATACAAATTGCTGTTTTTTTAGTAATTTCTAACAACTTCGGACTGTTTTGGGTAGTTTTGTTAGAGTACGGGAACAAACATAATAACAGCCTTATGCTAAAAATATATCAGTCCAAGTTTTGAATTGTTATCTTTTATCTGATATTGAAATTTATTGGAAATAAAAAAAACTTTTCGGGTCTCGAGAGATCAAATGTGAAACGAAATGAACAGAATTGTTTAATCGTTTTATTTTTTTAAATCCATCAAATATAAATATCATTGTCGATGAAAATTTATTTTCATTTCGATCGAAAAATAAAAGGGATTTATATTTGTATTAACACGTTTTCACCAGATAGATAACAGCATCAACAGTATTAAAGGTCTAATGGTTTCAAAGCCCATTTCATTTCGTTTTCCGAGTACACATTTGAATGAAATTACTCATAACTGCCTTAGATATTTGTTGTAATAATTTTTGTTGTATTCAAACAAAGGCTATTTTTGGCATATGCTATACATACTCGTATATATGTATATATAAACAACAACTGCATCAACTAACTCGTCCACACTCACAAGTTAGCGCGATGGTCTTGGTTTCTACCGATTTAATATATGTATGATTTATGTATATTAAAAGCATGAATTATTAAATCATGATTAAAAGTATGTATATATGAATTGCATACACACAAAAATTCATACATATTTGCATTTAGCAAAATTTTATTAAAATACACACACTAACTCGCATAAATAAGTATCCAAATAATCCGTTAAACAAACTTATTAGGTGGAAAGGGTATATTGGGTTTTTGCTGATATTTTTAACGCATAGAAATATTGTTTTGACGCCCGCCTCTTAGTATACCGACCGACTCAGAATAACTTCCTGAGTCGATTAAACGATGACCGTCCGGCTGGATGCCATGACTGGCTGGATATCTATGTGAGTTCGTGATCAAAGTACAGCTAGTAACTTTTGACATAATTTACTAAAATTTGGAGTTTTTTGGTCCAAACAACATCCCTATACAGTTTGAAAAAGAGAACCAAAGTTTTGTTTTAAATCATCAACATTAAAAATCCATAAAGAAGTTTTGAAGTTGTTGCAATTTTTCCCCAAAAATTCGTTTCCTTGACGAGACGTCTAAAGATATGCAGCAAAAAAAAAAATTATATAAAAAAGACATGATATACAACTCTATGATCTGTATATTTTTTCAAATTTTACACTCCACATAATTTTAACATCTAATTTTACGTTCCAAGAATGCTGCGGCTAGCTGTTAGAGTGTCCCAAAAATCTAGAAAAAAAAAATTCAAAAGCATAATAAATATAATTTTAGAAAAAATATATTACACTGTGGGGCTGTTCAAATATTACCTAACGCTCTTAGGGGGATAAGGCTATGAATTTTGTTACGGTGGAGGAATTTTGTATGTGTATTTCTATTAACCCTTAAGCGAACATTTTTGTAGATTTTTATAGTTTTTTACTCAGATATCTTAGGCGGAGCGCCATAGCACAAAAAAAAATAAAAAAAACCTACAACTTTTTATCTGTGGGCGTGGTACCTCCGAAAATTTTTGTTCATGTTTGTAACACCAGGGCCCAGCCAGACCCTATACTATTATATAGAGAATGCAGCAAATAAAATCAAAATGTTAATGATTTATCAAATGAAAGTGATAAGGAGAAACAGCAGATTTGGAATTCAATGACTATGGAAGAGCTGGATAATCTCAAAGGTACGTAAATTTGCTGCGGCCGACCCACAACAATACACATGCTATCTCGGAGCTCTGGAACTGAAATCAACAAATATACCATTATTTCGCGCAACAATGTCATTGATTTAATATACTACTTTGCTTAATACGATTATATGATAGCCGTTATACCCTTAAACAAATCGAACAAATGAACCTTGGTACCTTTTTACAATATGTTTAACGTAATGGCAAAGCTTATATAACACAGTACGACAGTGGTTGGTACACATGAGAAATGTTAAGAGAATATGAAAATAGGTTTAAAATAAAGAAATACGTGTCTCGGCATTTTGCTGTAGCACGTCAGAATTTTAAGAAAATCGATGTTAAAGATTCGAAGGACGTAGAGGTTCACTTGTAACGTAATACTATTTTAAAAAGTTCTATAAAAATAGAATGGGTAAACCGATTTAAATGCTTGAGCCAGTTTTGAAAAGGAAATTAAATTTGAATTTGTTTTGTTTGTTTCATGCTTAGAACGTTAAGGCGCAGATAAGAAGTAATGACAAACTTAGAAACAATCGACCGCCATATGGTTCAAATCCCAGACGACTTGTTTTAATTTTTTCTAATTGCAGAATTGTATTTATACCCTTCAACACCATAGGTGATGTATGTAACGCATAGAAATATTTGTCTAAGACCCTTTTAGTATACCAATAGGCTTAGAATCACTTTCTGAGTCCGTCCGTCCGTCTGGCTGGCTGAACCCCCATATAAACCTTGTAATGAAACTACAGGTCGCAATTCTAAAGATAATTTGATGAAATTTGGCACAGATCATTTTTTGATAATGGGACCATGGCTATTGAAATTATTTATGGTACCTCCCATAACAAAAATCAATATTTTTTCATGAAATAAACAAATACTGCTTATGTAAACCTTAATCACTGTACCAAATTTCGTTGAAATCGGTCCATATTTGACCATAGCTCCCATACAAACTATTTTCTCAAAACGCACTAAATGAGATAAATTTAATTAAAACGCTCGTAAATCCGAAGATAGTGAGAATTTTAAGTTTATTTTTTATATACATAATTTTTGTAACAACTGTAATCAATTTGCCATGTTTCGAGATAATCGGTCCACATTTGACCCTAGCTCTCATATAAGTTCAAATGACGGAAACAGCTTAAATGTATAAGTTTTGAGAATATGTTTGTATGATGACAAAATTATTTTGTAGGTCCCTTTCAATGAATCTAAAAATAAATCGGATGCAGCTCATTGTCTGAGAGAAGTACCCCTTGTTCCAGTTGGAATGTTGTGTGGAAACTATATATAAAAAACTGCACAAATCAGTTGAATTCCAAGTGCATTTGTGGCAAAGTGTATGCTATACATGAAGTACAAATCGTGGTCAAAGTGCAAGTCATTTTTAAAGAGCAAGCATTAATAAAGTAAAAAATAAAGTCATTAAGTGCAAATCACAAATAAAGTGCAAGTCGTTGTTAAAGTTCAAGTATTGGTAAAGTTCAAGTCTATGGTAAAGTGCAAGTCATCCTTAAAGCGGCGTTCATTGTCAAGTTACAAGATATTCATAAAGTGCAAGTCATAGTCAAAATGCAAGTCATTGCTAAACTGCAAGTCATTGATCATGTTCAAATCATTGCAAGGTTAAGTCCCCTTAGTCTTCAATCAGTCTTTAAAATACACACATCTATTCAACATGAATACTTCATTTGAAAGAAATTTTTAAGCACTTTCAAATAATGTACATTTTTAATGATCTGCACATAAACTATTGAGATATACCGGTTTTTATTTCAGAGCATTAAATTTTTAAGACCGGTTGTATGGACTTAAACTAGTCTTTAAGCCATTTTAACTTAAGTTTTATAAAATAAAACAAAATTATTTATTTTATTTATAGTTCATTTTTTTTTAAATCCATTTATATGGATCAAAACTCTTATTTTAATGTACATTTTATTCAAAAAATCATATCATTTAGATACATAAAACCCATATAATCGATTTTTCAACTGTAATCTCCGCATTCGTGTGTTATACACTTTGTCTTACTCAGAATTGGAAATAATTTCATTTTGTCCATCTCCACCAGTGGAGGAACCTTGTACGTTTGTATCCGTAATATAGGTATTTTGAAGGCCTTCATCCAAAGCTGCAACTTCTGGAGCAAAATCGGCAACTGGTTGATGATTTTGATCAATAGCCGTTGTTGGTGGAATAGATACGTCTTCAGTCTCTTCTTTGACGGCAACACTTTCATTTAGATTATCATTGTTAAGGTGATCATTATTGGCTGAAGGATCATTTAATAAATCTGGATTAATGCCACGTATAATTTCAGTTAAGCGTTGGATTTCATTGCGAGCATCATCCAGTTCACTTTGTAAATAGGCAATATTATCGGCTTGAAGGCGAGCATCACCAAGGTTTTGTAGCAAATACTGGGTGGGATCTTCTGGACGTTCCTTGAGAATTCGAACAAATACCTTTGTCAGAGATTCAATTATGCCACCACGTTCCAAATAACGTCTGTATTCGTCACGCTTAGGATCAATAGGCTAAAATGGTAAAAAAAAAATATTTGTAAAAATGTGTGTTTTCCCCGAAAAAAAAGCTTCTTACTTTAAATGCCATATCGTCTGTCGACTTTATTGTTAGCAATGGACGGTTCAATTAAAGTATAATACTACGCGTAAGAAGTTACACTTCTACTTCACTTTTCGTTTCACTTAAAAATAACTGTTCTATTTAAAGAAACTGGAATGCAAAAAAAAACTTTAAAAAATTGTATATGCACAAATTCGTAAACAAAAAAATTTCGCTAGGTTTACACAACAAAAAACAAATGCTGCCACATTGCAAAAATCAAAGGGTTTCTTAATTTATTCAATGATGTCTTCTTTGCGGTTTTAATATTTACATTTTAGTAATTTTTTAAGACGACCTAAAATTGAATCAACATAGAGCTGGTTAAGAAGGGCGGATCAGTAAGTCCAAACCTTTTTGAATAAAACACAGATTTTTATATACAAAAAACCTAATTTATTTTTCAACAAAGTCTCTTTTAAGGCCTAGGTTCTGAAACATATGATTTGTCAAGGTCATCAAAAATTGTAAACAATTTGTCTTAGAATCAAAACGCTTTCAGATGAGCAACTACTTTAAGTTTTTGAACAAGAAATAAACATTTTTTAGAAAAAGAAGTTACACACATGCGAGTATTTATTAAAAAAAAAAAAAAAAACATTTTCCTTATAAAAACGAAATTAAAAAAAACAGAACCAAGTTAAAAAGCCGACTTGTTTGCACATACATACATATATTTTTATCAAACTCTTCTCGATAATCCAATTATTTGATTATTTTTTGAACACCAGTAGTTAAAAAGGTTCTGCCCGAATTAAATGTAAAGCACTCACCAAGCCCAGAATGTATAAGTACCTTCAATAGTTCAATACATGTCATACCTGTCCGATATTTTTTCTAATTGTTGGAAAATCGCAGAAAGTTTTACGTTTAAAACAAAATTCAACCCTAATGAAAGTATGCTACACCAATACCTTGTTAGGTTATGTTGAGCAGGGGCCTGACCTAGAGTCCCCGTCACTTGGGTCCAAACCAATATCTTGTCAGCTATATTTAAACTAATCAACTACTAAACAACAAACATTGATTTCGGAATGGTCAGACTAAAAAAATGGTCAGCAGAAAAATAAAACTGTACTGAAACTAAAAAATGTTTGTGTTTACTTTTGTTCAGTTGATAATCTAAGCTTTTTCCTTTGGTTTACAAACATAATTCTTAATGATTGTGTTTGTAAAATAGGTAATAATGCGAGGTTTTTGATCTGCCTAAAAGTAGTGGTTGTCACCTCAACCAACACAAATTAATAAATGTAATAGATAGGGATCAAATGCGAATAAAATTTCTTATTGAAAAAAGTGTATTGCAATCTAAAAAGAAACCATTTACTTTTTGTTTTCGCCCAGAAATTATAATGCCTACATTTAAACATAATGATGTACATAAATACAAGGTCTTCCTCTCGATTCATACAAACATATACCAAGTATGCGCATTGCGCATGCTAAAATTTAATGTAAGTATATTCTACTCTCCTATATGTTTTAAAATATTTGTATCGATACAAACTGCTGGACAAAAAAAATAAGAATTTAATACAATTTGGAAATAAAATAGATTTATTTACTGGATCAAAAAGGTATTTTTCCAAATTGAGTTTATTGACTTTCTGATTTTAAATTAATAATGTCTTGCAGAATGAAATCTTTAGAAAATACTTTCATTCGGGGACCATCGCCCTCATATTCCGATGAGGTCAACTCAGAAAATGTTATATCAGCTACTTTACCGATTGGATCGTTACATCAAATGGAGCGGGAGGTAATGAAAACACGAGAAAATCAGGACTTTTATAATTGCCATAGCCAACAGTTGCATCAACAACAACAACATCTGCAGCAACAGCAGCATCTTTATCAAGAAGCCATCAAACCTATTAAACAAGGTCGCAACACTTTCGCCTTTTGGACTATCGTCATTATTCTTCTAGTACTCACGGTGGGCAATTTGCTGCTGACTTTGACAATTATCGGTGTTCTGCACTTAGGTAAAGGAATTCATGGCATGGAATTGATTCCCGAAGAAGATGTAGTCAAATTCTATGGGGATACGGATCTTGATAGAGTGTACTCTAAAAATATTGGACAATTTGAAGGTTTTGCTGATGAGCCAGTCACCATAACAGGTAAAGATGCTGCCGTATTTGTGCGTATGCACCATCGCAACAGCCAAAGTGTTAATCGTATGGTAATGGATAAAATGGGTGTACAGTTTCGAAGCGTTAATAGCTTTGAAATCAAAGATCCCGCTAATGGAGATACAATTTTTACCACCCACCGTCCGCATTACAACATACCACAAGGTGTCGAGACTCTGTTATCCAAAACAAATAGTGCCAGTCGTATTGTCAGTCCCATAGATAAACCTTTGACCATTTCTTCGCCGGATAATCGTATATTTGTAAAAGGCTCTGAGGGTATTCATATGGATGCCGCAAACGTCTATATGCAAGCTGAAAATAATATTCAGATTAATTCTACCCAAGGTGGAATTTATCTGGAGGGTGGCTCAGCTGGAATTTATTTGGATATTAGCAAGATTCCTATAGTTAATTCTGAATTGGGACTACGTACGGGAAGTGTTCAATACAAATTATGTATTTGTATGCCCCAAGGTATAGTTTTTCGTATAGCTATACCACGTGTTCACAACGGATCGAAAGTGTCGTGTGCCCACTTTAGTGGAAAACATGATCCATGTACCGTTAATTAAAGCTTAAAAATCACAAATATCGAACAAAAGTATGTAGAAAATATGGAATATATATCGAAAAATTAATAATGATATTTAACTTATAATGCAATAAATTAGAAAATGATATATAAACTATTTCCCTTGTGCAGTTTTTTATAGGATTTTTTATAGGTTAAAATAATAAAAAAGTAATACCCTGAATAGTTTTATTTGTTACATAACTGGCATAACTTGGGCACTTGCACAATATCTTGGACCTTATGGCTCGATCTAAATATACGCAAGGCCAAGTTCTTGCTAGGTCTTAGCAGAACCAGTCTTAGGAAATGCATAAGTATTCTAACTGGCCATTGCGCCCTGAATTCTAGACAGACTATGCTCGGACGCGGATTCTTCCGAAACGGTCAAGCACATCCTCTGCCATTGTCCTAGTCTCCAAAACCAGAGATTTAAATTTCAAGGTAATAGATTCCATGAGGAACTGGGCGACATACAGCAGTGCAAACTGACTGACGTTGTAAGTTTTACATTGGGACTTAGATGGCTTAGATAGGTCTCTCTCCCTAGGGTAGCGCTTTAGATGCCACTTCTCTTCTCCACGACTCCCTCACTCTATTTCTATCTATATACTTCACACTTCTTTTTTTCGATATCTTTCTGTACTTTCAGGAAGGATCACAATGATCCCAAAGGTGATGGTGCCACTCCCCTTTCAAACCTAACCTAACATTCAAAATTCTGGAATAAAGAAATCGTTGGTTGGATGCGATTTGACGATTTAGTAGAATAGATCTAAAATTTGCAACACTACTTTTTATCATGCTTAGTTATCTTCTCCTATCCAGGAGGTTAATGAAATATGCAGGACGATCTTGACAGAAAAATATTGTCTCAAGATCAGTGCAATCAGCATAACTAGAGATTTTGGACATTATGCTGCTTCTCAATCAATCCAAATTATAGAGAGTAGATAGAGAGCAGCATGGATACTAGTTGAATTAAGCGAGGAAAATAAATAGTGGTCAGTGGTAGTTATCAAAGCCATACTCTAACTATAAAGCCCACAGCACCACTCAGTATAAACAGTTGAACGTCCTGAAGTATCTAGTGGAATCTGGGGGTTACTGCATATTTCGATTCGAAAGAAATTATTTTCGAAACACAATGCTTTAAGCATACAAATTCGAACAGTTTTATTTTCGAATCGAGATACGCAGTATCACCCCTGATTTTGAAACAAAGGCCAATGGCAAAGAATTTGTTCAAGCCATTCACACGATTCCTCGTATGAACACAATTTAAAATGTCTGGAATTCTTACATCCCATCTGTTCAGCCCAGAGGACAGTGGCCGGGTAGTATTACTAAGACATAGCAAAATTTGCAAAGTTCTTATTTTTCTACATTCAAAGATGAAAGTTCCTAATTTCACTTCATGAAAGTAGCCTAGATTGGTTCATTATTTCGGATACATTACATGTTTCTGTCTTTTCGGAATCGAAATCAAGAAAATCTAAATTTCTGTAGAAATTTTTTTGAAAAAAATTCTTCAAAAAAATATCGATCGATCCATATTTGACTCACTTTCAAGTCCTTCCAGGCCACTTAAATTCACACAAATACTGATATTTCGATCAGTTTTATACAAAAGCATTATCCCTATCGGAATTAACTAAACTAGTTAGAAATCAAGTAAGCCTATGGAAAACTCATTTAAACTCATTTAAAATGAACTCAAAAATGATTCAGAAATAATTAGCTTTGAAAAATTTGTTATGCTAATAAAAAAAATTCACAATTTGTAAAAGAAAATTAAATCAAATAAAAAATTTTAACGAAATTTTAACAAAATAAAAATAAATTAATATAAAAGGTGTAATAAGCAAATAACAATTAGAAAGCTTCAACAACAATAGAGGCGGAGTAAATCGTGCAATTTTTGTGAGTACCTATTAGTTATTAATAATGAATTTATATGAAATCAAATTCAATTCTTTCAGACAAGGTGTATATCATTCTTACTTAAAGGGCAACTTCACAAGTCTCTTCAGGAAATTTTGTTCTGTAGAACTCATACTTTCTTTGAATATTGATGGCATTGTATGTATATCGCTAAAAAGCTTCAGAATGCTATTTAATAACTTAATCTGTAAATAATGTTTTTTAATTTCAAATCTATATTTTAATTTTTCTATAGGATGCAAATCTTGGCATTGGCGAAGAAAATCCTGAAAAAGCTTAGAGATATGCACTGAAGTTAAGAAAAAAAATTAAAAAATTTGCGTTGAAAAGAAAAAGCAAGCCCTTTTGAATACAACTATTCAAGAATTTTGTAATTAAACCAATTTTTAACAAATTGCACTGTAATATTAAATTCATGTAATTTTTACTTTTTGGAATAATACATGTTTAATAATACATGTTTTAATAAACCGAAAAAAGATGAAAATTAGTGTTTTATTAATTAAAGGTAGATAATAGGATAATTATTCAATACAAATAATTAGTTAGCCATCTAGGAGTTAACTCAGAGTACCGTTTTAACAGCTAACTCAAAGATAACTAATAATTATCTGCAGTAAGTCAGTACTGACTCACTCAGAGGACAATACGTTGAAAAACTGAATAGGTTCTCATGAAGAAAATGAGTTAGTTTTTGAATCACTTGTGACTCATCATTGGTTAACTTAGAGTCAATTTTTAGTTAACTCAAATTTCTTCAGGGATTCGATGTGTTAAATTTTGAGATAACCGGACCATACATAAGCATATTCGAATCACTGCGGGAAATGTAGAAATGTTTGTAGTATGATTTCGTATAGCATTCGATTTGTGACTGTAAGAGGCGAAAACCTCCATTTCAGAATCAAATCATTTTTGCACATAAAAATCTTTTGAGTCCAGAAAATAATGTTTCCATTTTTTATGTGTTCCCCTTTCTGCCTAAAAGGATTTCCTATAAAAGTTTGGTTGAAGCTTAAATTTGTAATTTAAATATTTTCGTGATACCAACAAAACGTTTAAGATAAAACCTATTCCCCAACCGGATCCACAGGGAGTTCTGCAAGGATCACATATTTTTTATATACTGCAATTACTTTTATCTTGATTGTAAATTATTAAATTTTCGAAAATATTTTTTTTTAATTTAGAAATGAAAAATTTAGCTTGTTTTCGAGTCTAAAAAATATGAAAAATGTTTGAAAGAAAATATTTTTTTTCTGACAGAATTGTTTTCAAATTAATGAAAATTCAATGCTGATGAGAATAAAGTTATTTTTCAGCAATTAAGAAAATTTCAACAAGTAGGAAAATTTTAATAGAAAAATGATTGTATGCATGTCCTTAATAGAATAGTAAACTATGCATTTGATCATGCTAAGATTTTTAGTAAAGTTGTTGCGCTGAGCCGGAGAAGGTTTTTGAGGCGAATTTCCGACAAGTGGCGCCAATGAAAATGACTTTAGATGAATTAATTTGTAAACTGTTCAGTTGATCATGCTGTAAACTTTAGCAAAGTTGTTGCGCATGAGCCGACGCAGGTTTCTAAGTTGGTGCGAATAATTTCCGATAGGTAGCGCCAATGGAAATTATTCAAAATGAATTGAATCGTAATCTATGCATTTGATTATGTAATTATCTTGTGCAAAGTTGTTGTGCATGAGCCGACGAAGGTTTCTAATTATGTGCGACTAATTTTCACCAGATGGCGCTACTAAACATTATTCCATATAATTTATTTCAGTTGGTGACGAAGCAGCTCGCGCAAAGTACAGCTAGTAGTTTAATAAGAAAAGAAACAATTATGTTCGCGACAAGCCTGTGAGTACTGATATAAGTGTGCGAAGTCTATGGCGCGGAAAGCTGACCAAAATTGCAGAACGCTTACTGTCGTAAGTTAGCTATGACTGCGTACCCAGAAAAGTTCAATGTTGGAATGTCTCGCCATCTCATTCAGGGATGCACGGCACTTACGGATAAAAAAGGATGTCGTGTAGACCGATGATTAGAATGAATGGCGGCAAGACTATCCGTACAAAAACGAATATCATTAGAGTATATTCGGTGGTACGTGAGCCACTTGATCGCCGTATAGATAGCTGAGATTTCAGCTTGAAGAATACTGCATTGTTTTGGGAGCTTGAGTTTTACTTTTGTCCCAAAAAATAGGATGAAGAAGCCCCCACCCACAGCACGTACCGATTTGGATCCGTCGGAGTAGATTTCCAGGGTCCCTTCTCTGGAAGCGATTTGAGCCCCTGAGATATCCACAGAGAAAGATTGCTCGAATACGGGTGAGGGTAGTCAATGTTTTCAGGGAGATTTGTAAGTTTATTCAGAATGGTAAAGTGGCCTATAGAAAAAGTAGACCATTCACGGGTAGTTCTTAACATAATTGCTCAGTTAAGAGCTACGAATTGGGCCATTAGCTCAACCGGGAGCCAGTTGAGCAAAGCAAAGAGTACCTTTGAAGGTGTATTCCTTAAAGCACCCGTAATCATGAGGGCCGCAGATCTGAGAATCTCGACAAAAGATCCTCGCTGATTAGCCTTTAAGGGCAGGCCACCAGTGTTACTGATATCAATAGAAAGAATCGTGATTTATCATGTTTTAGAATCGTTAATCTTTTTCGATATCTGTGGAAGTTGAAACAATCCTGATCGGAATATAAAATATTTACTTTGTGCCCGTTGTCCAACTTTAATTTTACTGACTCTGGTGGACTTCACGCCAATATTAAGTAAGATTACAAACAAATTTCTGAATGACGGTGACGATTGGATAATACGATACGACTGTCCGATTCATCATCGCCAAGCCCAAACGACTTAAGCTAAAGAACTTTTTTCGATACGAAAATAAAATTGTTCGAATCTGTATGAACCTATTTTCTTACGGATTAACTTCCCAGTATTTCTATGCGTTCTAAGATATGGGTACCTCTACTTTCGTTTAAACAATTCAAAATTATTTAATGAAATTAAGAAAAAAAAAAAATTATGAACAAATATTTATTAAACAAAAACTTTTCATATTGAATAAATTCTAATATTTTTGCCCACACAGATCTTTTGAGTCCAGAAAATACAGGCCTGTTCTGAAAATCACATTTTGTGAAAGTTATTTAAAATCACATAAAAGCCTGATAATGTTTCGATTTGTATGTGTTCCCTTGGCTGCCTTAAAAGATTTCCTTAAAAAGTTTGATTAAAGCTTAGATTTATAATTCAGATATTTTCCCGGTACCAACAAAACGGTTAAGGTAAACCCTATTAAAACTTGTGGACCTCGGAATCTACAAAGACCAAGAGATCGTTTATAATTTTTTTTTTTTTTTGGAAAAATTACTTTTTTGTAAATTCATACATAGGATCGATATCGATTTGGGAGTCGATGTTGGTATGCGTGGTGGCATATTGAAATATATCATCTAATTACGTACAATTGTGACATTTCGCTGTGCACTATTTGAGGTAAACTTAGGCACCAACCATCATCAACAGCATTTGTTCCAAATAAAGGCACATTTAAAATAAAAATTAAAAAATGTTCTATTGTACAAACATCAAAACAACCGTAAGACTCAGAGAGTCTGCAACAAGTTCCCCAACCAGGTCCACAGGGATTTCAGCAAGGATCATACATTTTTTATAAACTTCAAATACTTTTATCTTGATTGTAAATGATTAAATTTTAGGAAATATTTTTTTTTTAATTTGGGACTGAAAAATTTAGCTTGTTGTCGGATCTAAAAAATATGAAAAATGTTTGAAAGAAAATATTTTTTTTTGTGACAGAATTTTTTTCAATATAATGAAAATTCAATGCTGATGAGAATAAAGTTATTTTTGAACAATTAAGAAAATTTCAACAAGTAGGAAAATTTTAATAGTTAAAATCAGGGTTTAAATTTACTACGAGTTTTGTATAAAAATTGTTGAATATTTCATAATTTGAAATGAAAACTAAAAAAAATATTTCAATTCAAATAATTTTCGGCAATAAAAAACTATAAATATTGAAACTAAATCCATATTTCATAAATTTAAAATTCATTGGAAAAGCTATTTTTTTAGTTTTGCTATAAAAATTGCTAACAAAAAAATATTTTCTGATAGTAATATTTTTTTGTAGCAAGAATTTTTCATTTCAAAATATTTTAATTAAAAAAATATGAAAACTTAAAATTTATGAAACTAAAAAAATATGAGAAATTTTGAAATTGAAACTACCAATAGCAGACTAAAAATTTTTTAACTACAAAATATGAGGAATTCAAATATTACAACTTAAAATTTGTTTAAATTATAATATTGAAACTTGATTGCAGGCTTTAAATTCTGAAACTTAGAAAATATAAGCATTCAAAATTTTAAAAATCCAAGATTTAAAACAAAAACTTCTTAAAATAAAAGAAATAATCAACAAAGTCAAACTAAAGCGCCAATTCTAATTTACGTCATACCTCTATTTCCTAATGAAAACTTGCATTCCGCAGAATATTTGCATTTTCTTTTATATTGAGTAAAGTCAAAATTGTATCAACACCCACCAGCCAACTTATGCGTCGAATGTCGTGTTTAATTTATATGGTCACACGAATTTCTAATCAATATAATATATCAGTTCATGGATGAAAATATTTTTAACTATTGACTTCAAACTTAGATTCGTGTTTTTAACTACTTATAAATAGTTGTACGTGTACCGGTTTGGTCCAGTTTCCGCGATGAAACGAAAAATGGTCAGTATAGCTTAATAAGATATTTTGCGGAATACAATGCTTCAGTTTTAAAATTTCCTAATTAAAAATTAGAAACAATTAATGGTCATAAGCTCAAAATAAATGATTGAATACAAAATACAAATTTTGTTATCGACAATCTTCTTTAAAAAAATATTGTTAAATTTTTATAGACCAATTTAAATTATTGATAATTTTATAAGAAGATTTTTGGTTATCCATAATTCTTTCTATAAATTTTATTGATATCGGTCATTTCTTTAAAAAATCTGTTTTTTCGTTTTGTCCACATAAGAAAATAAAAGTAAAAATTCATGTTTTTGTGATATCATAGGGTTTTAAAAGACTTTTGCGATTGTGTCTTGTATATTAAGTATGTATTGTCAAATATGAGCCAATTCATACAAAATAAGGTATACTGATTTCTGTTACCATATGTAATATTTTTACGCTGAACATTAAAAAAATAAAAATAATTTGTGGCTGTAAAGGGCCAAAAACTCTAATTCGGAAAGGCATCCCTATGGGAGGTACCCGAAGTAGTAATACTTGTACAAAAATCCAGCCAGACATCGTTAAATCGACTCAGCGAGTGATTCTGAATCGATCGGTATAGGTGGTTCTCAGACCGATATTTTTATGCGTTACAAACATCAGCAGAATATACCGATTCCACCTATGGTGGTGACCGTTTTGTCGTTATCGTTTATTATCGTTTTAGCTATGTCCATCTTTCTGTTGAAATCAACATTTTTCTTAATTGTATTCGCATCTTCAGTAAATAATACAAATATGAAGTATTTTTTTGTCTTAATCTTCCAAATTTCATTTGAGTTTCTTTTTGATGATCAATTTGTAATTTTAGTTTTTGGTTATTGAAACTTTTTATTCTTCATATTTTTTCAATTCAAGAATTCTTCGTCTGCAATTTTAATTTCAACAATTTAATTTGAAATTTTTAGATTCAATATTTGAAATTTTTTAGTTTCAATATTTGAATTCTTCATATTTTGTAGTTAACAAATTTTTAGTCTGCTATTGGTAGTTTCAATTTCAAAATTTCTCATATTTTTTTAGTTCATAAATTTTAAGTTCAAATATTTTTTTAGAAAAATATTTTGAAATGAAAAATTCTTGCTACCAAAAAATATTACTACCAGAAAATATTTATTTTGTATGCTACCAACAATATGAAAATATTCGAAAACCCAAAATATTTTGAAAAAACTAACAAAAATTGCTCTATGAATGAAATATTTTTTGTTTATGCTATTTGAAAAATGAAAAATTTTTCATATTTTTCCGTAGCCTAAATTTAATATGAAAAACTATTTTACCAAATATTAAACCCTGGTTAAAATATATAAAAATGAATGTATGTATGTCCTTAATAGAATAGTAAACTATGCATTTGATCATGCTATGATCTTTAGTAAAGTTGTTGCTCATGAGCCAAAGAAGGCTCATCTTGTTGCACAAGATAATTACATAATCAAATGCATAGATTACGATTCAATTCATTTTGAATAATTTCCATTGGCGTCACTTATCGAAAATGCAACGCACCAACTTAAAAACCTCTGTAGGCTCATGCGCAACAACTTTGCTAAAATTTATAGCATGATCAATTGAACAGTTTACGAATTAATTCATCTTAAGTCGTTTTCAGTCGCGCCACCTGTCGGAAATTCGCCATACCAGCTCAAAAACCCTCTTCGGCTCATGCGCAAAAACTTTACTAAAGATCATAGCATGATCAAATGCATAGTTTACTATTCTATTAAGGACATACATACATTCATTTTTATATATTTTAACTATTCAAAATTTCCTACTTGTTGAAAATTTTTTAATTGTTGAAAAATAACTTTATTCTCATCAGCATTGAATTTTCATTATATTGAAAAAAATTCTGTCACAAAAAAAATTATTTTCTTTCAAACATTTTTCATATTTTTTAGATTCGAAAACAAGCTAAATTTTTCGGTTCTTAATTAAAAAAAAATATTTCCTAAAATTGAATTATTTTCAATCAAGATAGAAGCTTATAAAAAATGTGTGATCCTTGCTGAATTCCCTGTGGACCTGATTGGGGAACTTGTTGCAGTCTCTCTGGGTCATACGGTTGTTTTGATGTTAGTTAATTTTTTTTTTATTTTTTTTTTAAATGTGTCTTTAAATAATGACTTTCTATTTACAACAAATCTGTTTTGAACCAAAATGCTGTTGATGCTGGTCGGTGCCTTAAGTTTACCTCAAATAGTGCACAGAAAAATGTTACATTTGTACGTAATTATATGATATATTTCAATATGCAACAACGCATACCAACATCGGCTCCCAAATCGATATCGATCCTATAGAGGTCGCTTTGAATTTACAAAAAAACGTAATTTAAAAAAAAAAAAAATTAAAATATTGTAAACCATAGCACAATAAAAACAATTGAACAGTTTACGAATTAATTCATCTAAGTCATTTTCATTGGCGCCACAGGTCGGAAATTCGCCATACCAGTTTAAAAACTCTCTTCGGCTCATGCGCAAAAACTTTACTAAAGATCATATCATGATCAAATGCACAGTTTACTATTCTATTAAGGACATACATACATTAATTTTTATATATTTTAACTTTCATTTTTTGAAGGTAACATTATGAAAAATATTTTTTTTTCTCATCAGCATTGAATTTTCATTATATTGAAAAAAATTCTGTCACAAAAAAAATTATTTTCTTTCAAACATTTTTCATATTTTTTAGACCCGACAGCAAGCTAAATTTTTCGGTTTTAAATTAAAAAAAAAATATTTTTTTAAATGTAATAATTTACAATCAAGATAAAAGTAATTGCAGTTTATAAAAAAATGTGTGATCCTTGCTGAACTCTCTGTGGACCTGGTTGGGGAATAGGTTTTATCTTAAACGTTTTGTTGGTATTGGAAAAATATGTGAATTGTAAATTTTAGCTTCAACCAAACTTTTAAAGGAAATCTTTTAAGGCGTGCAACCAAGGGAACACATACAAAATCGAAACATTATTTTCTGGACTCAAAAGATTTGTATGTGCAAAAATATTTCAGTTTATTCAATTTGTTAATAATTTATATATTTGTTTATAATTTTTTTTTTCTTAATTTCTTTAAATAATTTTGAATTGTTTAATTTTAACGAAAGTAGAGTCACCCAGATGTTAGATCGCATAGAAATACTGGGGAGTTAATCCGTATCTTGATGTGAAAGAAAATAGCAGAAATTCACAAAAAAATATAGATATTTCGATCAGTTTTATACCAAAGCATTTTTTCATGTGTTAAATTTCGAGACGACCGGACCAAACATAGGCATAGATTCCATATACGATCTACTGCTGGAAATGTTTGTAGCATGATTTCGTATAGCATAATTTTTTTTTTTTTTTGCTAAATTTCAATTCGATTTGTGACTGTAAGAAGTGAAAACCTTCATTCCAGAATCAAATCACATGTTTTTCTCCGGCATATTGTGGTAGATCAGGTTTCGTAAACTGTTCGAAACCACGAAAAAAACTCTTCCGTTGAACAACGCCAAACAATTTTTCGAAATTATTACGCGTCTGTGGTTAATTGAAAGCAAATTTGCACCCATCTTTCGGAAAATGTTCTTATACGCAATGGATCATTAAACAATTGAAACATCTAAAGAAGACTGAAATTCTAAAAATTCCTTTGTTGCAAAAGTTCTTTAGTCGTTTGGGCTTGCGATGTTGAATCAGACAGTGGACAACGGACGAAAAGACATATATTCAGATCGGAATTGTTTCAGCTTCCACAGATATTGAAAAAGATTAACGAATCTAAAACCAGAGACCGGATTTTAATACTTTTAAAACAATATTTTCATGTTTTAATCCATAAAAAAACAATCATTGAAGTTTAAAAAAAAATATTAAAAATCCCTCATGATTTTTATTTGTTCAAAAATTTTGTTCCTTTTTTCAATCCGATGAAAATAAAATATAAAAAAATCGTTTGGGATATTTATCAGTACAGTTCAAAATTATTTTCAACCCAGTAAAAAATATATGGATTAATCCATAATCGAGCAACAAAGGAGTAATGACTTGTTCATCCATTAGGAGTAATAAGCGAGCTTTCGAAACTTTTTATTTTGTTTTGTTGTTTATGCCTCGCTTATTCCTCCAAATGGATCAACAAAGGATGCACCAGTTAGTTTTTTTTTTTCTTTGACATAACAAAAAATATTTTGCTCAAATTAAATTGGAATGGATCAAAAAATAAACAAATACAAATTTGTTTACTTCTTTTATTTCGGTAATTGGTGAATTTTTAATTGCATGTTTTAAATAATATTCTTTTCTTTAATTTTTTTGCAGAAGCACTTAAAGACACGTTTCCAATATAAATAAAAATCAATATTTTCTTATTTTTGAAAAAAATATCCAAATTTGTATTATATATGAATGTTTCCCTTTATGCTCCTTTAGGAGACAAAAACGATTACTCCCTCTGTCGTCATTTTCAAGACTAAAGGGAGTACTCCATAAGGAGCTTAAAAGGAGTACTCGTGTCTGCGGACATGCTGTGTTAAAAATCCTATGAGTTTCGGAGTTTTATGGAGTAATCCATTACTCGCAAAGGAGCGTTCCAAGAGTACTCTTTGGATGATCCTATTTTTTACTGGGAAAATTCAAATTTGATTTCTGTATTTGTCCGTGTATAAAACATCTTTAGGACGTTTAAATAGCAATAAATTCAATTATTGTAGCAAATTTTATATTGAAATGGGTTTGGGCAACAAATGGTCGTTGTCTAAGTGCGTTTAAAAGTTATTTTGTTTTTGGAAATAGCGACGCGAATCAAAGAAACCACCAATAGTTCCCATTAGAACTATTATCTTTAACTTCGATGTCCTAAAAAATTGCAATAAATTGTAAACATTCATACATTCATTATTGAAAATTTTAAAATTTCATAAACATTTTATTTTTTCAAAGTCAAAACAGAAGTTCAAAAATTAAACAATCAATAAAATATTTTTCTGTTCGGATATTTATCGTTATAGATATTTAAAATTTTCATCATGAGGGATATTTATATTTCAAATATAAATCCATCTTTTTTTATTTTTCGATCGAAATGAAAATAAATTTTCATCGGCAATGATATTTATACTTGATGGATTTAAAAAATAAAACGATCTCCGGTCTCTGTCTAAAACATAATAAATCCCGATTTTTTCTATTGAAATTAGTAACTCTATCTTTGTTTAAAAAATAATTCGATTTTATTAATTGTTCAAAATTTGAACTTCAAATATTAAACAAACATAAAAAGTGGTTTCATTCCGGAATATTTTTTTGTTTTCTGAATATTATTGGTAATATCGCAGAAGTGACAGTCCTTGTTCGAAATTCTAAGATTTCCGACTGGTTCCGGTACGAAGAGCCAACTGCCGTGGGAACGAAGCAAAATACGTAATTCATTTCACTTTCAAACAGAATTGAGTTCTGTTATATGGCTGAATTTAAAGTTCTCTCGCATAGGATACAGTAACTCTTTAAAACATAGAATTTACACATTTAGATGAGTTCATGAGTTGTATTTTACAATTTTATTTTTGAAAAAGTGAAACAGAAGAAAACCAAAAGAAAAAAAAAATAGAAAAATAATTTTAAAATTCTTATTAACATGAAAAATATACAACAATGTAAGTAGTAAGTTTGTAAAAGAAAAGCAATAAAAACAAAAGGTTTCCATAAATTCATTAAATCCTAAATTCATATTAATACATATATTAATTAGACATAGTTAAATAACAAAATATCCGATTCGAATAAACTATAGATTACTTAAGCCTATGGCTTACAGACAGTAAATGTTTTTTATTCTTTTTTTTTTTTTTTTTTTTTTTTTTTGTAATAAACCTCTGAATAAATTTTAAAAATATTCAAACAGTAAAAGTAATATTAAAATGTTTTTGAGTGTTCAGTAGTTTTCTACAACTATTTAATTGCTACAAAATCCAACCTATAAACTTAATATGGAAAATGAGTGCAAAATAAAAAATCGTGAATTGTTTGTTTAAAAATAAAATAACAGGCTTCGGTGAATCTAAACACCAGGCGGTGGAGGCTCTTCATTGCGTGCTTGTTTACTATTCGGAGTAATAACAATGTCGTCTGGTACCATACTAAGAAGCTCTGCTTCACTTAGCTTTGCCAAAAGGCTGGTTGAACTTGTGTTTGATTCTGTGGCTTTATCTGTAAAAAGAAATAGAATATTTTATGGGTTTTGAATTAAAATTTTGTATTGCCTTTCTTATGTGATTTTGTTCAAAAGTTACAAAATGTTCTAAATATGTGACAGCGTATAGAGAAAGGGACCTAAGGGTATTTTGCGCTCATAGAGAAAGGGACCTAAGGGTAAAAAATAATATTTAAATCTTGAAAATGGCTCTCCTGAACAAAACCGTTTTTACCCTTAGGTTCCTTTCTCTATGCGCACAAAATACCCTCAGGTCCCTATCTCTATGCGCTGTCACATAAATATGTTCCAAAAAAATAAATTACTTTAAGGTGGGAGGCCAATACACGCGGCATGCGGTTACGCGCAGTAGTAGTATTACCAGTGCAAAAAATGTGGCTTTGTTTACAAAAATATTTATATAAAAAAATATTTGAGTAGGATATAAATAAATTTGGCAATATTGAAAAAATGCGCCGCGCGGAAAAGCAGAACTTTGTCCCACTTTTTTTCATATGTGTTTGTTATTTGTATGCGCTATTCATTGGTGGAGTAGAATGAAAGCCAGTAGGAGGCTCACAACCCTTCGAGGTTTTGCTGACCTTTGCAAGACTGTCCTTTAGCGCATCAGTAGCAGATAACGCGTGCTCCATCCCGCGAGTGTTCGCTGTTTTTCTTCGAAATCCTTTTGGATGATGAGGATTACCTAGTTGGAGGAAAGCTTAGTAAATACCTAAGATGTCCTTGATCACAACGTCCTGTCGAGTTAACAATTGTCCTTTTAAAGAGGAGGGGAAGTCCAGATTCTGATTCCCTTGACCCGTTTTCACTAAAGAAGCCTAAGATCTAGGGAAGATTTCCCCTTTGTCCGTGAGTTGATATCGCCGTCATCACAGATTCGACACGAACTGTGTGGACCCAGTGAAGTTCACTTTCAGTGAGGAAGGGACTTCCAGGATTCGGATTCTTTTGACCCTCATTCACTAAAGAAGCCAGAGATCTGGGGGATATTTCGACTGTGTCCGTGAGTTGAGATCGCCGTAATGACACATTCGCCATAAACTGTGTGGCCCCAGTAAAGTTCAAAGAGTCAGCTTTACCCTCCTCTAATCATGCATTTCCTCCAAATCTGTTAGTAAGTCTTGTTCCAGTTGGAGTATGTCCAAATTAATGTCCAGTTAGTCTAATATGGTTGTGCAGTATGGTGGGAAGTTGCTCATTCTTGGCTTCTCTCAACAAGGTACAACGTTGTGCTAGTACTAGTATAACCGGTGCCCTTAAAAGCACACCTCAAGCAGCCCTAGACATCATGTTGTCACTGTACCCTCTTGATATTTTCATAAAGGAAGTGGCAACCAGAAGTCTAGTAAGGCTGTATGAGTCGGGTATATATAGATATAGGCATGCGGGACGAGTGCAGTGTCTTCCAGGCAGAGATTTTTGCCATTTGGAAGGCTACAGAGCTCACACAGGGTTTAATAGCTGAAAATAATAAGCTAAAAAAAATATACGCCGATAGCCAGGCTGCGCTCAAGGACATAGTATCACCTCCAAACTAGTTAAAAAATGTAGGATAACTCTTTTTAACCTAATATCAGCTATAGGATTAGATTGTGCTGGGTTCCGAGTCATTGCGACATCGCTGGCAACGAAGTTGCGGACGAAGACGCTAGACAAGGCTCGAGCCAAGACTTGAGTCAAAGAGTGACAGATATTGCTCCACCTATCTGTCACTTCTATCTGGGCATTAAGTCTTGGATCAGCAAGGAAATTACAAAGACATGGGGAAACATGGTTACGTGTAGGACATCAAGAGCTCTATGGCCTAAAGCGGACATTAGTGGAACCAAAATTTTACTAGGTCTGAATAGTTTAAGCTGAAGAATATGTGTAGGGTTCTTAACGGGACATTGTGCCTTAAATTTGAGGTTAAACAGGTGGAATGATAACATTCCGGACCTCTGCAGATTATGTCTAGATGAGGATTCGTTCGAATCGGTAGAACACATTCTCAGCTCCAAAATCAAAGCCTCTGACATCTAGGCAGCTGAACTTTAGGATTTACACCAGTGCAATTTGCTTGATGTTGTAGGGTTCACCACTGGTCTCAGTTGGCTTAAAAAGGGTTGTCTTCGTCGTCCTCTATACTCTTCTTTTCTCTTCCTATATCTTCAATCTCCTATTTTCTTTTCTTTAGTAAATGATTACAATGGACCCCTGATGTATAGGGTTCTTAACAGGATATTGTGCCTTAAAGATAATTAAGTACCGTCCGGTTTAATTTTGTTTTGGTTTTTATAAAATTTTTCATTAAAATACCATTAGCGTAGGGTAAAGAACACTTGCCTTAGTCTAACCCCTGTAGCACTATAAGATATTTGCTAAGGCGTCGTGGAATCGAACTTCGTTAACACACAGTCAGACGATTACCATAACATAACACTGGGACTTAGTACTAAATCTTCGATCCGCGGTAGGTTCCTATGTTTATATGAAAACTGCCACCACGGACGCTTCCTCTAAGAAAAATAGGTTCCATAGTTAAAAAAATCATAAAAGGATAACCCTTTTTAGATTAGAAGCTCAAAAACTAATAACAAGTATTTTATATTTTGAATGTAGATCGCTCGACGTACAGCTTTGGTTAAAGGATAGCCCCTGTTGGACCCCTTTTTCTCTCATTTTCATAGCTAATTTAACGCAAAAAAATGTTGATTTGGTTTTAGGGATACATTAAAAATTAAAAAAAAAAACTTCTAAGTTGATATACAAATCAAAATTTTAACTTTCTAACTTCAGCCGTTTGGGCTCGGTAATTATAAAGTCAATCACTAGACCAAAGACCAAATGTAAAAAATTATTTTCTTACTTTTTCCATCAAATGCAGTTCCGCTACTATCTGAAGGATTGTAATCCTGATCAGCAGATGTAGACGATGAATTTCTTATAAGCGAACCAATTAATGGTGGTGGTGGGGGTATCACTGATGGATCTTTTCCGCTTGTTTTAATACTAGCCAGAATTTGGGATAAATTTGAAGGTATTGATATATTAGCCAATACATTTGAAGTTGAAGATGAAGATGCTGAACCAAAAGCCTTTGAAGTAAAAAAAAAAAATAATGTTTTAAAAAGTTTCAATATTAGGGCCATCAATTTATTTTAACTCATACCGTTGGTTCCCCAGTCAAAAGACCAGCAATTTCCATTTCTTGTGCAGCAATCTGCCTATTGATTTCTTCCATTTTGCGTTTTAATTCATCCTCAGCAGCCTGCATATTCTGATCCATGTTGCTGGACATTTTTACAGGTAATAAGGGCAAGTCATCATCTGAACTTCCGCCGGGTGAATATGGTTCATCGGCATCGTTATTGCTGGATTTTGTTGGGGGAGCTTTTAGGCCTGTGGAAATAGCAGTTATTTAAATCCATTAGTGCCTAGTGTTATAACTTTAAAACTATGTATTTACCTTTTTGTGTTTTTGCTGTAATAGGAGCCTTGATTATAGCATCAATATCAATTTCATTTACTTTCGACTGATGGCGTTTTTTCGGTTTTGGACTACCAGGCGGAGTAAATGTATCGACATCATGAGTACGGCTAGAAAGCTACAAGATAAATAATTGAATATATTTTATTTATTATAAAATTTTGTGGTTATATTAACTTACTTTGCTCAAAGCCAAAGAAGTACTGGGCCTTTCGAGAGCAGATTGAGATGAAACAGGATTAACACGTTTGCTTATAACCACCCGTATTATAATGCCAATTAAAACATCTGGTCTGTAGGGATCATCATAAAAATCAACGGGTTCACTTGTTTGCAATAGGCTGGGTACTGTTTTTCCCGCTCCTAAAGGACATATATAGAAGTCTTTGATTTGCGACGATGTACTTTTAATGACACCTAAACGATTACGATTATCCAAATACTCATAGAGTATTTTATAAGCAAGAGTTTCTGTTTCATTAGCCGGTATCAAACGTATAACAACTATTTCTTTATTGGGGCTTTTCTTAATTTTCGAAATATAATCCCATACAGTTTCGGGACCAATACGTCCTACTACATCCAGTTCTTTGGGCAAAAGTTTTGCCAAACCGCTCGAATTGCCTGTAATGGGTTGAAGAGTAAGCAGGAATGATGTAACATCGACCATGTTGATGTTACCGGTCCATAATGATATGATAGTGTATTGGAGATCACTGGAATAAGATGATGAGGGACTTGAGCAAGCGATAAAGCGTGAGTAGGGATCATGGGGTGGTGTTGGTATTGATACCGTGCTACTTGGTTCTTGATCGCTTTCCATTGAACTTAAGTCAGCCGGTATATCAATTACAATTGCCGAATCTGCACTGCTAGTAGTTGAGACAGTAGATGTAGCATGCTGTAAAGGTTGTGGTGTAATAACTGTTTTTCGATTGCTCTCCAATTCTTTTTCTTTGTCCTTTTCTGAAACTAGATTTGCAGCTTCTTCTACAGTTTTTGTAGATTCCAGTATTTGATCAATTAAATTATAAGTATCCAAAGGATTTATGGAAGCCTTTGGAGGTTCTTGGTGTTTCTTAGCTGTTTGTTTTGTCTGGATATTTGTAGATTTTTTGATTTCTGTAACAGAAGAAGAGGATGATGCCGACTTTTTCTCACTTATATCACTATGCTGTTCACGATCTTTTGTACGCTCCTTATCTGTTCTATTGCGCTCTTCGCGTTCTCGTTTTTCTTCTCTGTGGCTACTCTTGTGGCGTTTTTCGCCTCGGTCTCGACTACGACTACGTGAATGGCTGCGACTTCGTTTGCGTGAACGAGATTTATCATGATGTCGATCTTTGCTTTTATGTCGCTTATCACGTTCCCGATCACGACCTCTACTTCTCTCTTTATCTTTGTCCTTATCTTTATCCCTTTCCTTTTCTTTTTCCCTATCTTTCTTCTTTGCTTCCTCCTGCAAGGAATGTAATGTTTCCGAAAGTAAAAGTGATGAATGCGTTAACAATGTGGAATCAGCATCTGACCAATGTGTTTGCATATCTTTGCGGATTGATGTAGAAGCTTCATTAATATCTGGAAGTTCTGATTTATTCAATGCTGACACAACATCTTCAACAGGTATTGTAATATCCACGTTAGCATAATCGGATGATTTGCCTTCAATTACCTCTTCACCCTTATGGGTCTTAAGAACATAATTCTTTGCGCATGATAATAAATCAAGCTCAGACTTTTTGATCATTTCCAATTGATGTTTATTTTCTTGTTCTCGCCACTGGGCCAATTCTTGACTGGCCATTTCATCAGCCGTCATACGTACCAGCTGTTTCGGCTCAATTAACTTACCACAAATTTTAGCAAATAGAGTATGATTTTTACGATCCTTAATATTAAAAACCAAGGAGCGATATTTAGCTTTATATTTTGTTCCAGCGTCCCGATTAAAGTAATGATACATTTCAAGCTCTGTTAATTTGGCAAATTCTTCCACTTCCTCTTCAGTTAATTTGAGCATATTTTTAGTTGGAGAAGATTCATCTTTTGCATCTGTTTCTGTTGAGTTATTTTCCTCTTTTATACGCAATAAAAGTTGCTCTTTAAGAGTTCTTCGAACAACACCTCGTATAGGTTCAGCATCATTACTAGAGCTCTTGGAACTACTTTCAGTACTTGTCTGGCGTTTCATAGCAGGTGTTTTTTCTTTTGATACGCTTTTTGAGTCCTCTGGTGTTTTTGGTACCTTGTCAGGTTTAAGACTGACATTTTGAGGATATTTTTGTAATTGTTTAGGTGTACTTGGCCGAGGACTTGTAGAACTGGAGGATGAACTGCTTTTTAGGAAATCTGCAATGGTTTTACTTGATTTCATCTGCGGTTGAGGAGAAGGTGTGGCTGATGAGTGTGAACTATTAACATTCGTCTCCATTTTATTTGTCATTATTACTCCACTTGTTGATGCAAACATTTTTAAGGGAGGAGGACTGGAGGCAGCCAATTTTTGAATGGTAGGCGAAGAAGAATGCTGTACGCGTAATTTTTGTTTTTTCTAAAGGAATAATGAAAATAAAATGCATTTATTAAAAAGATTTATCAAAAATTTTGGGACATCATACATTTAATTAAAAAGTTTAACTGTAGTGTATTGCACGAAGATCCCAATTTATTACAATTATTTATTATTGTAATAAATAGTTTTTTGATAAAACCTAAAAATGTTGGTGGGGAAAACTTTCCTCGACGCGTTTCGAAGGTTGGTTAGGCCATCTCTTCAGGAGGATTATTATTAAAGATAAGATAAAACTGGCAAATGTTTGTGTGTTTCTATTCAGATGATAATCTTCGCTTTATGTTGATAATTGTTGGACACAATAATTCGTATTTATTCTATCCCACAAAAAAGATATATGTGGTTTTCACTATGTCTAGAATTAGGGATAATCCTCCTGAAATGATGGCCTAACCAACCATCGAAACGCGTCGAGGAAAGGTTTCCCCACCAACATTTTTTTGGTTTTATCAAAAAACTTTTTATTACAATAATAAATAATTGTAATAAATTGGGATCGTTTTAATTAAATTTAAGTTTGATTCATTTTATATAAAAAACAAACCTCTAAATCTAAAGCTTGTGTACTGCCTGGCTGTATAACTTCAAAAGTGGGATTATCTTGTAACCATTTCTTAAGATTAGCTGCTGTGGGAGCACTATTGCCAGTAATAATACGTCCTGATTTACGCTCGTAGACATTAACCTAAAAGAAAAAAAGAATTAAAACTAATTTCCAGACATGCGGTTAATAAATAAAATGTGAAATTATTTATACTCGTAAGCTTAATACAATTACTTCTAACTTGCAATTGAAAACTTTTAATTACCATTCGATGTAATTTTATTAACAAAAACATATCAATTATAAAATTATACGTAATTTTAATTGACAAATGTAATTTAATTGATGTAATATAATTGAAAAATTATCAATTACATAATTTAATTACAAATATGATTATAACTGTAATCATAATTGGAAAATCTTACGTTTATGCAATTGTAATTAAAAAGGTAATAAAACTTACTCTTTCAACTTTAGGTTTACGATCAGCAGCGGAAAGCAGCTCCTCGAAAAGTCCTTTAGATTTCTTTTTTGTTTTATCTTCTGTCGGATTTTTATTTAAAGGGCTCATTGTCCCTGTAGTCTCGGCTTGTGTTTTGCTCATTAGCGAGTTAAGTGCATTCTGTGCATGTTTTCGTATACAGTCATCGCTACAGTAAATTGAATTAGATCGTGCCATCTTTTTACATACAATACATGAAGTTGAACTTCCAGTTATATTTAATGTTGATGGTGTCACGGTAGAAGCTGCGCTCACCGTTACCAAGGTAGAGGCAGTTCCTGCTGTTGAATTAATATTAACACTTGGCCCCGCAGTTGTCGTAGCAGAAGGTATAGTTTTGATAATTTTTATATTATGATGCTGTTGCTGATGTGGCGTTGTTAATTGTTTTACTACAGTTATTGTTCTGATAGGCGTTCCCGGTTGTGAGGTCATCTTTAGACTGGCTTGTCCTGAAGTAACATAGAGTTTCTTTTGTCCCGGTGTTGTGTTTGTTGTCGACGTTTGTATGATAGTAGCCCGTTTGGTTGTAGTTGTACTATAATCCTTTAAATTAATAATTTGACCGCTTTGTAGTTTCAATTGCGGCGCCTTTTCCATGCCATGTGCAGCGGAATCCTTTTTAGGAGTGATATTTAAAATATCTATGCTGCTAGATGTAACAGTTATTGGGTTAGTTTGTACAGGAGCAACTGTACCGACAACAGAAGCAATTAATGTCGGAGATGCTGGTACTGTAGATTGAATTACTAAAGGCTTTGAGTGTAATGTTTGTGATTGAACTGTAGTGATGGGTTTCTTGACAAGCATCTCCGTTATTTTCGGTTGTGTCTGTAATAGAGATTTTTATATGAGCGATCTGTCTATAGGTTGACAAGATTGACTGATTCAGCCTTATTACGGTTGTCGAATATACGACTTCGACACGACAATTAGTACTAGATTAATGAAATTTTGTTGATATTTTCTTTAATCTAATACTAACTGTATTAGTCGAAGTCGTATATTCGACAACCGTAATAAGGCTGAATATAAATATTTTTGTTATAACCTTTTCCTCTTGTTTTTTTACACATTTTGGGCAAGTCCAATCTATTCCTTTTTGTTCCATTTCTAGGCCCATTGCTTTGGTAATGCTTACACAAGTGCCATGGAACCAGTCCTCGCATACATCACAACAAATCATAAAACGATTATTGTGTGGTTGACGGCAAATACACCAGAGTCTTTAAAAATATACAAAAGTGTTTGTTGAAAAAAAAAAAAAAATAGATTGAAATATATGTTTTAAATACAATACTTACTTATTTGGATCATCATCGTCATCTTCCTCCGAGTCTGAGGCCTCAGCTTCGACTTTAGATTTATTGGCATTCGATTTATTTCCACCCTTCTTGGCTGCAGTTTTTTGAGTTTTTGCTGCTTTCTGATTTGCAGTAACAGCCACCGCATTAATAGTCTCTTTGGAACCACGTCTTCTTGAAGTAGAATCGGGAGTTTTCTTTTCTTGTACCGTTGCAGCACTGCTACCGCTTGCCAAAGTGATTGAAGAACTTGAATGCATTGAACTGTCCAACGATGATTCACTTAAGGCAGCTGTGGGCACATATGGTGTGCTGCTTGCTGGTGTTGTAGAAGGATTGGGCTGAGCTTGAGCACGTCTTTTAGCTCGTGTTGTTGGTGCCTCAATCGGAGGTAAGGTTATAACACGTCCATTACCTCTTATAATTTGTATAGGTTCTTTACGCGCCAAAGGTGAGTTTTTAGGTGTCTGAAGATTTACCTGAGAAGTTCCAGCTATTGTTGTTGGAGTTGTTGCTATTATTGTACGTGTAGTAATAACAGGATTAGGTGTTGTTGTGATGTTAGTTGCTAATGTTGTTGGTACATTTGATATGGCCATTTGTATAATGCTCTTAGTAGCAGGTTGAGGTGTTTCCTAAATATAATTATTTATAAGTTTTTAAACTTTAATTAACTATTATTTTAAAATGTTTTTACCTGTAATCTCATGGGTGGCTGTGATATCGGTGCCAAGGGAGGAGGATTTTGATTAACCAATATGTTGTTTGACATACCCTGATCACCACATACCCCAGAGCCGAATACTTGCTTCTCGACAGCCTCTTGAAGAGTTTTATCGTCTTTAATTAGTTCCACAACTTGTTGTAGTATATCATCGGGTAAGTCATCGCCATCATCATTATCTCCCTCAGGTGTGGCCAAGAGAGAGGCACTTGTAATATCAATGCCACCAACCAAGGTATTTGTCGCCGTTGGTGCTGTTATAGATGAAATTGGCGTTTGTACGCCTTGACCACCTGAAATGCTTTTGTTACTAATGCTAGAACATCCTGCCACAACTGAGATATTACTTGGTTGTATCTGATTGGGTGTTTCCGTTACAGGGCGACGTTGTGTATTAGTAGTTACCAAAACATTTTCAGTGCTTTCGAGCATTTTCACCAACTCTGGTATATTCTCGTTAATATTTACTATTTGACCATCAGCTTTTTCATTTGATTTTTGCATTTCATCTTGCACTATCGAATTTATAAGGTCTAATTGTTTATCATGCTCAGCTTCTAGTTCGGATGAACTTTGATGAGTTTGTATAGATATTTGTGCTGGTAACTGGCTCTTTGCCACACTTTCTATGGGCATAAAGCCTTTTAAGGCTGCCGGTCCTGATGAACAGGGTGGTAATGTAACTACAGATGTTATTGTAGCTGTATGTGCAGACGATTTGGGGGTGCTTGGTGGCCCTATTATTTTAATGGGTTGTTTTTCACTTTGTTCTATCAAAGTAGTAAGATCTGTAAATACTTTGTTGGTTTTGGGGCTCGACATAATCTGCTGTAAAATAGTAATTATTGTAAGACAAATAAGTCTCTTTGTTGTTTAAATTTAAAATCATATTTTTATATAATCAGTTAAGATAGTTATTTTTTTTATACATATATTTTTCTATCGTTACTAGTGGTCTGTGCGCTAACCACGTGCTTAGTTTTTTATGTGTGTTGATCGAATCAACTTGATTCAATATAACTTTTGATTTAATGGTTTAGAAGATACATTGATTGTCATAATAGACCGATACTAATATAACTTTTGATTTAGTGGACGTTGGTTTAGAAGATACATTGATTTAAAAAAAATACCTAGACACTTTTCCCATAATTTTTCGCTTTTATCAGAATAGTCCGTTTCTAATAAAAAAAAAAAACAAGTAAGAAAATTTATAGTCGGTTAAGCCCGACTATATCATACCCTCCACTACTAAGGTCAAATATGAACCAATTGTTTAAAACAGATATTCCTTAAGTCTTAGAGACATGCATACATATACTATGTGCTTTTTTTTGATTTCGAGATTTATATCATTTCCCTGATATGAGAGCTAGGGTCAATTGTGGACCGATTGTTACCGAATTTTGGTTATTGGTTCATATTTATAAAATATTTATCTGCGTTTTTGTGCTTTTAAGTGTATATAAACGTCTTTTGAGAATGTTTCTTGTATGGGAGGTATGGTCAAATATGGGCCGATTTCTACAAAATTAGGAACACTGATTAAGGATATATATGTATGTATATATATATATATATATATATATATATATATTTATATATATATATATATATATATATATATATATAATTCCCCGACAACATTCCAATCGGAATATATATATATATATAATTCCCCGACAACATTCCAATCGGAACAAGGGGTACTTCTCTCAGACAATGAGCTGCATCCGATTCTATTTTTAGACTCATTGAAAGGGACCTACGTGTTAATGCCGGCTCCGAACGGCAAATGCATTATTTAGAGAAGTTCTACATAGCCTAATTAATACTCAATAACCAGTGGCTAGATGAGTTATGAGGTGAACCGACGCTTTTTTGAAAATTTTTTTTTCAAGTGAGTCTGGCCAGGGATCGAACTTGGGCCTCTGGTATGCTAGGCGGATGACTAACCTGCTATACCACGGCGGTTAACTGATTAAGGTTATAATAAGCAATATTTGTGCTGAATATTACTAAAATACAACTAAATTTGTGGCTGTAAAGGACCAAAAACTCTATTCCGGGAAGGCATCCCTATGGGAGGTACCCGAAATAGGAATCCGATTTCACCCAAAAAGAATAGGAATCGTCCTTGGATCAAAATATGAGCCTGTGCCAAATTTCATCAAATTATCTTTAAAGTTACGACCTGTAGAATGATAACAAGCTTACATGGATAACCGGCCAGCCAGCCGGACGGACATCGTTAAAACAACTCAGGGAGTAGTTCTAAGTCGATTGGTATACTAAAAGATGGGTTTCAGACCAATATTTCTATGCGTTATAAACATCAGCACAAACCCGATATACCCTTTCCACCTATGGTGGTGAAGGATATAAAAATACTTGTTCGATTTTTTTTGTGTACGAAGAATCTATTTTAACCAATTTTAACAGTAGTCAAATTTGCAATTAAAATAAAACTTTGAGTACTTAAGCAGACATTTCATCATATTAAAACCTACCTTATTTATAACAATTTCCTTATGAGTTTGTGGAGATGATTGCGCCGTCATTGTGTTTCTCTGTTCTATTGGACCCTTGACAAGAGCAATTTCCTTATGAGATGATTGCACCGTCGTTGTGTTTCTCTGTTCTATTGGACCCTTGACAAGAACAATTTCCTTATGAGTTTGTGGAGATGATTGCACCGTCGTTGTGTTTCTTTGTTCTATTGGACCCTTGACGACGACAATTTCCTTATGAGTTTGTGGAGATGATTGCACTGACATTGTGTTTCTCTGCTCTATTGGACCCTTGACAAAAACAAATGTTTTTGGTGACGCAGTAACAGAAGTTGAAGCCCCACTAGTTGTGTTCAATAAAGCTTTATTTTCTGTTTGTTTTTTAGGTATCGGAGGCAGTGCTGCTATAGCTGGAGATAAGACATTTGTTTGTCCCATCATCTGCATAATCTTTGAAGGTGTTGAACGCACCGTAATACGTCCAGGATCTGAGACAATTTTTACTATAGATTTTTGACGTTGTGCTACATTTGATGGGCTGGTTGTGGGTAGTGTTGGTGTATTGATTGTTTTGTTGGGTAAATCAGTAGGTTCATCTTGACTACGATAACTTCTTGATTTTGGATTTACTTTATTTACGGCCATTGATCGCTTAATAGATGATCTTAAGAGCTTCGACTTACGTTTACGACCCTTTGGATTGTTGACATCAAAATCTAGGTCACTATCACGATCATTATCTGTTTCGGCAGATACATCAGAGCCACTGAAGTCGCTCTCGTCATTTTCTGCAGCTTCATCTTCGTTTTCGTCGAAGGAAGAATAAACATCATTATCTTCATTAGCCAAATCTTCTTCGGCTTGTGATTTTGCAGTCTTATTATCTTTCTTTGATAATTTTGTAAAGCTGCTTGAGGACGTGCCTGGTTTTGCTAAACTTTCCGATTTTGTGGAAATATTTTGTTGTAATTGTTTCTTTCGTGCAAATAATTGTTTTCCAGCAGTAGGTTGTAAAATGCTGCTAGTTTTCCGATTAGCTGCCGCTTGTTTTTCAGCTTCTAATTTATCGGCCGCCAATTTGGCTTTCATTTGTGTTGGGGACGTAAAAGGTGTATAGCAATGATCGTTTTGTATGACAAATAGTTGGAAATCATAATCACTTTTAGTTTTCTTATCAGCCCCCAAGCCAGCCATTTCTGTAAAATAAAATTTATTAAATCTTGGAATAACATACAGTTTTTTTATCGAAAACAACTAAAATACATTATACACTAAAATCACTTCAACTTATAATCCTTTGCAAGAACTTTATATCAATTTGAAATTATTCTGCTTTCTAGATGCGCGTATTATTAACGAAAAAGTAATAAACATTATTACAATGGAATTAAAAACAAAAAATAGTTTTTTCACACTTAAATTAAAATTGTTCGTACTGGAACAATTTGGAAATCTCAGAATTCCGACCAAGAACAGCCACTTCTGCGACATTTCCAGTAATATCGCATTTACAACAACAACAAAATATGCATCTTTGAGTTGACCTTAAAAAGCGATGCGCGACTTTTCCACTATATCACATAAAATATTTCAGTTTAACACTGTTCGATGTCTTGAAGTTCCCTGTAAAGTCTGCTATCTTAAAATGTAAGCCTCTGATTTTGAAAAACAGAACAATTATAGAGTATATTTTATCAATTTGGACGCATCTTCATCTGAACATAATCTGCATATCCTTAATCTTCCTATCACACTTATTTAATCTACTGATTAGCGCATAATGACCGATTAGTACGCCTATGCATTTTCTTAAGTTAGCCCCACTGGGAACTAAAAAAATTTCAGAACGTAAATCTATATATCTAATTTTGGTCTAAAAAACTTTGACAAATCATAACTTTATAATACTCACTTAAAGCTTCTTTGATAATTTCATTAGCATCCTCGGGAGGATAGAATTCTTCTAGACGAAGGCCCACAATTTCGGGACGTTCTTTTTTACGTCTACGTGATGATTTCTTCTGTTTCAAAACATTCGGTTGCCGACCTCTCCGACGTCGTTGTTTTCTTGGTTTATTCCTATTATCGTCGCTAGAACCATCTTCCGAGTCGTTAGATGCTTTTCTTTCCTCATTTTCATCATTTGATGAGTCAGCATTTCCTACAGTATCATTTTTATCATCCCCAGAAGAACTATGATCCTCATCTTCCGAAGCGCCACTTTCTTCTCCTGAGCCCAACTCTTGCCTTCTCAGCATTTCCTCTAGTTTTACGGCTTCGTCTTCTTCTTCTTGCATACTGGGTGTAGGTGAAGTCAGGCGAATAACACTAATTGAAGATATTTTCTTTTCCTCTGCGCAGGTAAAATAGATTTTAGAACGTTTTATTTACTGTAGATAGATAACATTCATGTTTATACGACTTACCAATTAGATTTTCCAAGCCCTTGTCATCGAAACTTATACCATTTTTACCGTAGACCACGACTAAATTCGAGTCCGAAGTACTGGCATAATCACTAGTATCCCCTGCAGCCTGTGAACTGCTCTCTATAAACACTGAACTGGACATTTTCGTATATCTGGTGTTTGCTGCAATCATACACACAAAAACACATGAATAATTAAACACACATTATTTCACACTTTACCATATTTGAGTTTAATATGTAATTATTTTTACTTTTTATTATTTTAGTCGGTTTAGCACGCCATTAGTTGGTAATTTCTAACATCGAAAATAGAGAACGCCCGGTATGTTGGTCTTCTGTAAAATTGTCGGAAGAAAATTACCAGCAACGAATTTAGAAACCAAAGTAAACAACGAAAAAAACACTGTTTCTCGTATTCTCGGCGTATTCTATGCCTTAGCGTCCGTCAGAGTATATGAAAACTTAGGTTTTCCACAAAAATCCTTGTCAAATTGTGAACTCTTTTATTTTAAAATATTTCACAGATGTTATATTGTTTAAATATAAGAAATTTTGCAGAAAAACTTTACGTTTTCATGGCTAAATTAAATATTTTTCGCTGTCGTAACGAGACAAAGCGCAAAAAATGGAAAAATTGTACTTATATTCAGTGATGACAACTCACTGAATAGACTTAAAATTTAAGCGTTTCGTTTAAAAAAAAAGGAGGTTATTCCTAGAATACACACTACCCAGCAAACAAAATTGTTTTCAAATGTTCTTAACCAAATAAGGGGTTCTCGATTTTGACAACTTTTTTTTTCACCGACAAAAGGAAGACCTAGTGGGTAAAGATAAATCGAGTACGCTGAATTCAATGGTGCTAACCACTTTTTTTAGGTTAGCTTAGGTTAAAAAAATGGAGAGGTTTCGCAATTAATATTCGCGTAACCGAAAACTGTTTATTTTCTTGAACTAAGTAAAAAACCGATGTGAACCGCCATGGTATAGCAGGTTAGTCGTCCGCCTAGCATACCAGGGTCCTAAGTACGATCACCGGCCAGACCCACTTGAAAAAAATTTATTTTAAAAAAAGCGGAATCGGTAGAATCGAATGCAGCTCATTGTTTGAGGGAAGTACCCCTTGTTCCAATCAAAATGTTGTCGAGGAATTATATATATAAAAAACCGAAACACAGCAACAAAATTATCTTTCAGAAACATCATTTAAAATTCCATAATCCAGTTATGCAGCTATAAATAATATACGCTTATCAGAAGCGAAGTGCCAAACAAGAACTAAATGAAAATCCACCCAAAAACTTCTTGATATTTTCCTTAAAGTTCATAAAATTGATGACATTCTAAATGAAAATCATACGTAAAAGAGTAATAGCCTGTTCCATCAAAATTTGTACTAGTAGATTTTCTTTCGAAATTGTGGAATAGGCTATAAATACACACAAGCAACTATCATTTACTCGTTTAATTAAGTTTTTTATTGGATGTCATCAATTTTATAAACTTCAAGGATAATATATAGAAGTTGTGTGTGGATTTTTATCATTTACTTGGGGGTTACACGATCAAGTTTTGCCTTTCAATTTTTAATACATTCACACTTTTTTACAAATACACGCATACTTTTAAACATTGAAACAACCTTGCTTTCAATATTTCTTTCAAGAAAGTGTTTCAATTTACTTTCAAGAAAACAGCTGATCACAATACTTTTTGTTTATATATCTACAAATGGCGGCAAAATGCCATAAGTTTTAGCTTGGTCTTTTTACAATTTTAATTCCTAATTTCTTCTTTTTGATTGCATCTTGAAAATAAAATTGCTTTCAAGTTGCGTGCAGACTACGTCATAGCAATCAATTTTAATAAATTTTAGCAAGCGTGAAAATCTTATAAGGAAAACTTGTTTTTAAAAAAAATATTTTTTTTTGCAAATAAAAAAATTTATTTCCAAAACGACTGCTCGGATTAATAAAATTATAAGTGTTTGAAAAAGATAGTTTTCGAGTTACGCAAGTATTTATTGCCAACTTCCACCAATTTTTTATAAAGCTTTATCTCAAAAACTAGAGATATCCTAAAAAACGGTTAGCACCATTGAATTCAACGTACTCGAAATATCTTTACTCACTAGGTCTCCCTTCTGTCAGTTTTTTCAACTAGCACAGTTATGAACCATGACATCTGTTTTTCAAAAAGTCGTAAATATTAACATTATGCTTTTATGCATTAGTTTTCTTATAATTATCACACATATAGTACAAATTTAAAATATACTTCAAAAAACAAATTATGGAAACAGAAAACTTTTGCCCGCTTGCCTACAAATTAAAGAAAAAATGATACAGCAAAAGTTTTGTAAACAAAATAAATTAAAAATTTTGCCGAATTTTTTGTGCCTTCAAAAATTTTGATAGTTATTAGCAAAATTATTTAAATGAAATTAAGCAAAACATTCGATTTAGGGGAATGTTTTTTGAACATTTTAGCCGAATGTGTCAAATACACAGCTGCCATCAAATACCAAGTAGATTTTCCTGCACGCTGGACGTATTTTCAGCGTTATTACAATTCAGCGATTTGTTAAAAAAAAACAGCTACATGTGTTAATAGTCCTAAGTAACCACTGAATATACAACACTAACCATAAACAATTCTCTATGACAACAAAAACTAGAAATAACAAAACATTGAAGAAACATTTCCATGAACTGAAAGTCTATTTTTATTGTTTTAAAGAATTCACAAAAAAAAAAATATCAAAATGGAAGGTGAAGTCATACCTGTTAAGCTTCCTATGGAAGCCGAAAAACCCGCCACGACGATCACATCATATAAAATGCGCCCTTCCTTGGGAGACACCTTCAGAGGCAGTATAGTCAAAGAAATTGTACGAGAGATTATGCATGAAAAATTACAAGGTATACTTTGACTAAAAGAAGGATATTGTTAACTTATAAAACTAATACAAAATACTTCTGTTAAGGTAAATTGTATCATCAGGAGGAGGTTAAAAAGTGGACAAGAGATATAGCAGATAGCATTAACGTAGCTATTAGAGATCGTTTAGTTATGCCTCGCTACAAATATGTGGTCCAAGTAATGTTGGGCCAACAACTAGGTGCCGGTTGTCAGTACTATTGCAAATGTTGTTGGGATGCCGAATCGGATTCACAAACCTCAGATGTTTTTGCAAATACTAGTCTATTTTGTGTTACCACCGTTTTTGGGGTTTATTTATACTGATTAATTTTAGAATTCTTTGTATGTTTTTTATAATAAATAATTTGATTAGATGAATTTACTTACATTTGTATACTTATGCATTCATAGAAGTTTTTATAGTTTATTGAGGGGGCCATTAGGTCTACACCATTTTTGTAATGCTAAATTGGCTCCCTGTGGAGTTTACGACTCAACATATTGTTCTCGATTTACCTATCAGGTTAAAGAGTGGATTAGTCTCTTTCATCTATAGGCCACGCTGACATTGTGGATAAAATTAAATATATACCTAATAACGTTTTACTGTGAACTTCTCTGGACGCGCAAGTTGTTATGAAAATAGGCTTTTAGAGATATACATGGGCGTATGGAAGTAAAACAAGGAAATTTGGGTCTTCTTCCTGCTCTTAGGAAAGAAAATTTCTTTCAAACTTCTATAGACCGAAATGATAGCCATTTAAAGGGCGATCTAATGGCTAAGATATCATAGAATATGCGATAGAGATATTAGACGCCATAAAATGTCTTTTTACACTCTTGGTATCCCGAATCACAAACTTCTCCACTCAATTTCAATTCTTTTTGGGAACTGTGGTCTCAGGTTGCGCGCAAGATGGCTTAATCATAAAAGTAATGACCAATGTCAGTGTTGTAATTATCCTAAGTAGTTGACCTTTAGCACATAAAAGTGTCTCACGATCCTTTTTTAATCATTGGTAGTCAAGAAATTCTTTTTTACCCCTTGTAGATGCCAACCATAGATTTTTAAGCTGAAAATTTGTAAATATTTTTTTTTTTAAATAAATCTAAAGCAAAACCTCGATTTAATGTTTTGTAAGTCAGATCATACTGGTCTCCAAATAAATAAGAACTAGTCTCCTTCTATACGTCACAATGAGTGCAAAAGCGTCTCATTGTCACGTTCAGCCTAATCGCGTGCAGAGAATAACATGCACTTAATCTTAGATGGCACTTGAAGGAAGCTAGTGACATGCCAATAGATTAAAGTACATTTGGAATTTGTAAAGTAATCCCAAGCCTTGCTTACTCGTCAGATCTGTTGTTGTTGTAACAGCTCTAACATTTAAAATTTAAACATTTTGGAGGTTTAGTTCAAGAAATTGTGCTACTTTTACTGAAGAAGTAGGGTTGACTATACAGTTAAATATTTGGGGTATCGTAAAGATGCTGATGTTTAATTTGTTGGTTCATTATCAGTAATAGGCTTTATAAACTAGGCTTTATAAACTAAACTTAAAATCGTCAAATATATGTTGCTCAACGCTACCAAGTACGAGGCTCGATCTAAAGAATCATGTTCATATATTTGTGAGCTATCCTTATACATGCGAAGATATTTCCCTACATGACATGAGGAATTCTCCAACTGTGTGATGTTAAAGTTTGAATGATCTCTGACATTCCAAAAGGGATGGTTTTATGATGAAAGAGCTATTAGTCAGTTTAAGCTTTATAGCTTAAAACATTTTTTTCTTAAAACGATGAAAATGCCAACAAAAAATATTTTTTGCCGTTTTTGTAATTACAACGGAAAAATAGTTTTGCGCCATTTTCCAAAGGGTTGTTTTGCAGCCGATTTTCAATAAACTGGTAAGATTTACAACGCTGTCGATCATTTCTTCGGTCTGGTAACTCGGCGTTATTTTTGCAAACATTTGCAAGTATTGGCAGCACTGCGAGTCGGCGTTTTTTCTTCCACAGACGCGATTGTCACAATTTTTGGTTAATTTCGTGCAAAAAATTGTTTAATTAAATAATAAAGCTATGGGTGAACAAATGGAAGTTGATACAACAAAAGAGAATGGAGCTGGAGAAGTGGAACTTACGGAGACTGAAAATGAATTGTATGATCGGCAGATACGTTTGTGGGGCCTCGAATCTCAAAAGCGTCTACGTACAGCCAAGGTTCTGATCTCTGGCTTGAGCGGCATTGGTGCAGAAGTAACAAAAAATATAATTTTGTCGGGTGTTAATTCGGTAAAGTTGAATGACGATAAAATAGTGACCGAAGAAGATTTCTGCTCACAATTTCTTGTACCCCGTTCAAGTTTGGGCTTAAACCGTGCGGAGGCTTCCATTGAACGAGCCAAAGTTCTGAATCCAATGGTGGAAATCTCAGCCGACACAGAGCCGCTGACAAAAAAAGATGTGTCCTTTTTCTCAGAGTTCGATGTAGTTGTGGTTATAGGAGCCGATAATGCTGAACTAAAACGCATTGACAATATTTGTCGAGAAAAGGATATAAAATTCTTTGCCGGTGATGTATGGGGAACATTTGGCTTCTGTTTTGCTGATCTGCAACAACACAAATTTGTGGAGTAAGCTAATATAACAAAAAAAAAAAAAAAAGAATTTATACTAATAATTTAATTTTTTAGAGATACCGTCAAACATAAAGTAATTTCTAAACCTCATGAAAAAACCAAAACTGAGTTGGTCACCACAACAGTTCAACGAGAATTGTCCTTCCCTGCTTACGAAGAGGTTCTTAAATTCGACCTTAATAATTCAACATTCCAAAAGAAATTGAAGCGCACTGGACCAGGATTTATTCTGCTGCGCATATTACAAAAGTTTCGCGAAAAACATTATCGCGATCCCAGCTATAAGTCAAGAGAAAATGATAAGAAGGAATTGGAAAAAATACGCAATGAAATTGCTAAAGATTTGGTTCCTAGTGAATATTTTGAACATGTTTTCAGCCAAATCTCACCGGCTGCTGCCGTAGTTGGTGGGGTTTTGTCGCAAGAGATTATTAAGGTAGTTACTAAGAAAGAAGCCCCTAACTGTAACGTATTTCTTTTTGACCCTGAAACATGCTGCGGTTTCATAGAAACAATTGGAACAAATTAATATAAATATTTTTTAACTTAACAATGAATTTCATAACTATTTTATTTTACCTTTATACCGATAATTAAAACACAAGTATTTTCTTTGAAATAAAAAATGTATATTTTTTGAAAAAACACACAAACCACATTTGAAATGTTTAAATACAATTAAATAAAGTAGTATTTTGTTTTTGTATTCTAATAAGATGTTCTTGTTTTCCAATCCTGCTGATCTTTTCATACTTCGTTCTTTCAAGCTATTTCGTTTACGTCTTGTGTTATATCTAAGGTATATTGACCAAATAGTCTTTAACTGTGGCAGGATCTAAACGCTTGAAGCCATTGCGGTCACAAATGCCAACTTCTATGTTGTCGGACGTCATTTTTCCTTCAAATCCTTCCTTAAGGGTTAGAATGGCGGTATGTACGGCATCGTCTAATTCCAAATCTTCGCTATAACTGTTAAAATATATTTATAGTTAAAAGTTGTTATTGAAATTAAGTTTACAAGTTATACCGTTTTTCCAGGAATGTTTTGCCATTTACAGCATTTTTACCCATAGCTGTAGCTTTCCAGGCAAAGTACGATCCTGATGGATCACACTGGAACAGATAAGGGCGATCATTATCCCAACCACAGATAAGTAATGAAACTCCAAATGGTCTGACACCACTGAAAAAAAAGAAATATATGTTTGTATGTGAATTTCTTGATAGAAATGCGTTTTACAATTCACTATTTTATCGGCTCCTGCGCGATAATGAGACTAGAATACTAAAAAATAAGCATTTGTGGGTATAAATCATGTCTTATTTATCATGCTACAATTTGTTGAACTGAATATCATGTAATGTTAATAGACCGGGTCATATTTGATGCTAGTTTCTTCCTCTTGAATAAATATGAAGCAATGCTAAACTTTAAGCAACATTTATAATCATTGGCAAAGCCGAATTCTGGCAATAATTTTTGGCCTGCGGAACTTTTTTTTTTAACAATACAATTTACATTGCCATATTTTAGGATGTTTTCTGCTCAAAAACGTCAATTAAAAGTTTGAATGTTTCACTACCTAAATTCACATTAAGTCGTTGCCATGGTGGACGAAGTACTGGCGCTTCTGACAATAATATCGGAGCTACAAGAACATAAAGTCACCTTAAAGAACTGTACTTATTATGTAGAAATTAGGGATTGGGTTAATAGATTTAAATTTTGTTTTACTCTTTATTAAATATGTTTTTAAGATCTGTTCATGAACGTTTGTAGTCTTATGCTGTTTTTTAGTATCTTAAAAAATTGAGCATTAAAACCATTTTCAATTTCAAACCTGGCGAAATAATCCCTTAATGTCTTTATGTTTAATGATATTAATTAGCTTTTAAAACCTACATTCACTATAAAAACCTGATTTACGTTGGTAAACCTTACATCGAAAAAACCTAGCATAAAATATAGTTTTGTCGAAATAGTCTCTTAATGTGTTAATGTTGAAAGAAGCTTGATAACTCCCACATTTACCCCTATCGCGAATATCATCTCCCAAGGAAATGGTGTTTCCAAAACTTTTTCTTATATGTTTTACAGTGTAAAAAAGTTTTGGGAACACGATTCAAATGGTAGATAATATGTGTGATAGGGGTGAATATAAACTTTTCTACAATCGGTACATAAATGACAGAAATATAATGCTTTATATATTCGAATGTCAAAGGTCTTTAACTTTAAAATCAAAAGCTTCTAGTCCTTAAAAAAATATTTTAAATGCAATCCCTCCCAGAGAAAAGTCGGTGATATGTATGTATTTGATCTAGACTTGTTCCAAAATTGGATACTTACCCGCTTTGGGTATATTCCTGCATTAAAGTTGCTACACGTTGAACTAATTGAGCCACCGGTATAGGTTCCTTGTACGTTAGGAAATAGTTTTGGGCAAGTTTACGAGCTTGCTTCACCAAGAGGCGATAATCAGGACCCATACCTGAATAGACCATACCAATGTGACCGGATATCATTTCAACACGATGTACACTGTGTTCTTCATACAAAACCGATTTGTGCTTATTTTCTGTAGCAATTACAACACCATTGGAAGCTGTAAAACAATAGACCAGGATACTTTAAGCAATGAAAAACAGCTTTGATAATCTTGCAACATACCCATAATACCAACAGATGGAGCACCGGCCGACACAGCAGCTAAGGCATATTCCAATTGTACAAGTTTTCCCGAAGGACTGCAAGAAAATAAATTAATACATTTCAAAATAAATGTAAAGTCATTCTGTAGGTTATGTATATAGCGGCAAATTAGGGTTTATAGAAATTTGTTTCAACAATAATATATCACCTGAAAGTTGTTAATGAAAAACTGTAGCGTTCCGAAGCCATTTTAAAGAAGCTTTATTTTGAATAAGAATTTCCTCGAGAATATTTAAAATGCGATTGCCAATAAATCGCAAAATGTTTTTTTTGCTAACAAGAAGTAAACTAAAAAAATGACACAGCAAAGCTGCAAAATGTCAAACTGACTGGGTTAGAGCTGCCGTATCAAAATAAAAAAATATTTTTCTTAAGAAATACCAGATTGTTAGAAAATACTAACAGTAGTGTCTAACTGAATAAGAACATTAAGAAAATATAGGATTTAATTGTACAAAAGTAAATATTGGATAATATTAAAAATATTTTCTGATTTTTGGCATTAGTTGGTATTAATAGCGCTGTATAGGTAAAAATAAGAGCGTTTGTTTACAGTTTTGATATGCATTGTTAAGGTTAAACTTTACAAATGTTCGAAAATGCTTAACATTTTAAAATAAGTGCGCCATGTGATATTTTTACTACAGAAAAAGCTACAATGCATCAAAAACATGAAGGGCTTTTGCGGTAGGGCTAATGTAAGTGATGCTAACGTGCGTAATTGATTTTAACGACTTTGTTGCTCTTGAAATGGTCTCTCACTTAAAAAGCCTACCAAATTTTGGAAATGATCAAAATAGACCGACACATAGAGGAAACCTTCGGCATCAATCACCGAAAATCATTTAAAAAAGGTTTACCTACTCAAAAAAAAAAAAAACACGATATTTCGGTGCCACATAGAATAATCTGTATACAATAATCAGTTGGCTGCTAAACCAGTCTCACCTAGGCAGCAAAGGAAGAAGATCAAACCAGAAACTGGAAACAGCTTTTCGAAGAAACAAGTAACATAAGAGAAGAAAACTACCACCAGAACAAACACAGCATATGGTTTATAACCCAACAGCTGACCTGATCTGCCGTAATCGAAGCAACAATAAACAAATTGTAGCATAGCAGGAATAATGGCATCCGGGCCTGCTGACTTGTACGGTAAGAACGTACTCACGACCCACTTAATTTTGTTTGAAGTGACTACCTCGTCAATCAGATTGTTTGGTATTGAGTCCAATCGCTCCATAGATGGCTCTTGAAAAATCGGATCTGGATTCCGGTTACCGGGGAAGTGAATGTCAAAAAGAAGTCCGAGTGGAGTCCGAGTGGGAGTCCTAAAGGACTCCCAATTTGTTTTTCTGGGATTCCTACAGGGGTCCGGTTTGACTTTCTTAAAATTAAGAGAAAAGGAGACCAAGCAGTGGTCCGAGAAGGAACACTTTTCAATAAGATTATTTTTTGCGTTTGTCAGTGTGATGTCTAATACTTCCTCCCTATATTTTGTCCTAAAAGTGGGTGCGTTACCCCTATTGCAGATCCTAAGATGGTTATTAGTAATAAAATCAAAACTGACTCATCGCGCTCGTTGATGTTACTACTACCCCATTGGTAGTGATAGGCGTTGGCGTCACAGCCCATGATGAATGTGTTACGTTTCATGGACTCTACCAACAATCTCACATCGCTACTCGGAGGGTTCTCTGCCTCGTATGGGTAGTAGGCTGAAGTCACAGTGCCTGAGGCTTCACTAGCTAAAACGGTTAGATCCCCACAAATAGTTTTCGTAAACTTTAGAGAAACATTTGATACATCAATCTGACCAACTTACGATAATCTGACCACGGACGACACAATCTAATATCAATTCTCACAGGCTACAGCATTATAGGATCGCACGCTAGGAGACTTAAAACAATCTTCGAAAATTAACCTGAAGAAAACCGTAGACGAGGGCATCCGACCAGGCCACTTAAGAAAGTTAGTAAAGGTCAAAGAGCTTGAAAAAAGGTATTTCTTAAGATCTGGATAAGTAAGCACATAAACAAACCTTATTTGATTTAGAGCCATCTTTTTATAACTGTAGCCCATGATCGGAGATATTTGTACCTTCAGAAATGTTCTTAGAAATATATCAGTCCAAAAAGTTCTCTCAAGAAGGTGTAGGTAGACCTAATGGCACCTGTAATAATTGTTGCAGGGGATCTGTGAACTTTAACAAAAGAATTTCGCAGATTAGCCCTGCAGAGAGCAGGCCAACAGACAAGAGCATCATACATTAGTAGACTTGATGACCATCTCGAAAATCGAGACAGTACTAGCAGAAGTCAGACCTCTTGTATTATCTAAGGTTTTTTTATGAGTAGAGTGTAATCGAGGTCCTATGCTCCACTGGGAGTCAAGGATGACAGAAGAAGAGTGTAATTGATGGTTTAACAACCTAGATTGGGCGTCACCAAAAAAGGGTAACACCAAGTCAAGTAATTTTAAACAGAACATCCGATTCAGTTTCCTCTACACTCCGAATTTCGCAACCCCCATTTACCTAGCATTCATAGACTTTATGAAGGCATTCGACAGTGTCAATAGAAGCTATATGTGGAGAATTTTAGAAAATCGTAATATGCCAACGAAAACTCTGAACTTAATTCGGACAATGTATGTGGATTTTAAATGTCGAGTCCTACACAAATTGTAACCTATACTTTTATCATAACGCGCATGGTTCTGAATGGTAGACACGGTATCCAATGAACACCCTTTAAACAACTCGAGGACTTGGAAAATATTGATGACGTATGTCTTCTGAACCAAAGCTTAGGTTACCTTTAAGAAAATACTAACGTTAACACTGTTGAATCTCCGGAAGTTGGGTTGGAAACCAATATTTCCGAAACAAAGATTATGCCTAGAGGCTATGACGCAAAACCGTCGACACACATCAATGTTCATAACATCAATGTTCATAAATGGCGGGGGATAGGCCAATCACTTTGAAGGACAAAAACCAACATTGTTCGACAAGCGCTTCGTTGGAATCCACGAAAATGCGGCCGTCTTCTTGGTACACCTGCTAGAACGTGGAGTAGGTCAGTTGAAGCAGAGTTGGAGGCAGCAAACTATTCTCGGAGTGACGTATGCCTAACATCTCGCAAGTAAATTTGATACAAAAGGATGGTTGATGCCCTATGCTCCACTGGGAGTCAAGGGTAACAGAAGAAGATTTAGGACAGTCAAAAGTTCCGAATATTTCCTAGATATTTAAAATTTTTTCCAATTTAGGAAGAGTGAAATTTAGGAGTACTCATCCAGGAAATGAAAAAAACGTACAAAATTTATTTTAGTATTTTTTTTATTACCATTTTCTGATGGGCTAAACCCTTAAAAGTTTTATATCCAAAATACCAAATGATCTGAATAATTTTGCCAAAGTTTTCCAGCCAAATTTTTAAAGTTTTGAAAACCTTCAAATATAGAAAATTTATTGCATTAATATCATAGAAAAATCAACTGGAACTTTCCCTGGGAATGTTTGTAATTGTAATCATACTTACCGTATGATTTGATTCCAGAATTGATACCACCAAAGCTACCATAAAGCCGATAAACGTTATTAAAAATGTATATAGAAGCAAAAGGTCCAGATTTGTAAATCACTCGAAGTCATTTGGGGAAAAATAATCAAATAATTTATATAAACCTGTCCAAGACCCATGACTAAATTGAGCCCTTTCACAGTAATTTAAATGTGGCCCTGGCAATGGAACAATATATTGATCGTATTCCATTATCAACATTTTTTTATAAAAAATAAAAAATAATTGAAAATAAATTTCTTTATGAAATGATGACTTAAAAGAAAATTTTAGAAAATTATTAAACAAATTAAATTAAGGCAGTTCCAAATTTGAATACAGTTGAGTCCACTCCAAATTATTTTACAAATGTTTTATATTCTGATATACCCACCATCAAATTGTTGGAAATTTATAAAGGTTCCTAAAACAACAAGTATGCTTTAGGGGAAACAATTTTGACACTAGCTTATAATGTTGATAACTTCGTTGTACTGAAATTGGTCCTCATATCTATAGCAGTTTAATAATTATTAGCTTGAGAAATGTAATAAATTCTTCACCCCCATTTACCTAGCGTTAATGGACTTTCGACGGTGTCAATAGGCCTTCGACAGTGTCAATAGGAGCTATCTATGGAGAATTTTAGAAAATCGGAACTTGCCAACGAAAATTCTGAACTTAATTCGGGCAATGTACATGGATTTTAGATATCGGGTCTTACACAGAGACCGAATATTAATACTTTTAAAACAATATTTTCATATTTTAATCCATACAAAAACAATCATGGAAGTTTAAAAAATAATAAAAATTCCAAAAGATTTTTAATTGTTCGAAAAATTTTGTATCGTTTTTCAATCCGATGAAAATAAAAAAATCATTTAAGATAATTATCAGTTCAAAATAATTTTTATCTATTTTCATCCGATGAAAAAAAAATTTGATAGAAAATATTCAAATTTTATTTCCGTATTTGGTTTCATTCATCATAATGTTCTTGCATAGATTAGGCAACACCAAAATTCTTGCGCCAGCTGCCGTAGCAGGGGGGTTTCTCGCATGATTACCCCTTGGAGTAATGTTGTTTCTTTCCATGCGTTAAACATCGTGAGTGCTAGGTCGATGGGTGATGAAGACACAAGCCACGTTTGTATAGCGAGACAGTCGATCCGAGACTGATGCCCGCTTGCAGCCGCAACAAACATGTTGAACAGACGCTGAATTTTCGTACTTTACCAAGTACAATTATCTAAGCCCCTTAGACCATATACGTTGGAATCGCTCTAAGATAACTCCCTTTTATATTAGCCCTGACCTAGAATCCCACACGGGTTGCTTACCGCATCTAAAACTAGGTTGCTCAGGTTTAAAGGATGTACCACGAGAAGGTTAGAGTGGGAATTGGATACAGTTTTTACCTGGTAGCTAGAGACGCCAGGCAATTGCTGCATCCTCCCAGGCCCTATGCTCCACTGGGAATCAAGGATGACAGAAGAAGATTTGTCCTGGTATAAAAAGTCTTCAGGACGTTCAAATAACAATAAATTCAATTATTGTTTGCAAATTTTATGTTGAAATGGTTTTGCGAGTCAAAGAAACCACCAATAGTTCCATTAGGACTATTAGGTTTAACTTCGATGTCCTAAAACATTAAAATTAATTAAAAACATATTCATATGTACATTCATTGTTGAAAATTTTAAAATTTCAAAAATATTTTATTTTTTTCAAAGTCAAAACAGAAGTTTAAAAATAAAACAATCAATAAAATATTTTTCTGTTCGGATATCTATCGTTAAAGATATTTAAAATTTTCATCATGAGGGATATTTATATTTCAAACATAAATCCCTCATTTTTATTCATCGATCGAAATGAAAATAAATTTTCATCGGCAATGATATTTATACTTGATTGATTTAAAAAATAAAACAATATTCGGTCTCTGGTCTTACATAAAGGTAAATTGTCAAATCCGTTCGTAGTTACTACTGGAGTAAGACAAGAATGTATCTTTTCACCTATACTTTTTATACTTGTCCATCGACTGTTCCATCACTGTTGAAACTCGTGCAGCTGGGCCGGAAATCAAAATTTCTAAGAAAAAGATTATGTGTGGAGGCTATGGCGCACTCACGTCAACACAAATCAATGTGGATAACGAGGTTATTGAATGTGTAGGTACCTTTAATTACCTTGGAAGTTTGGTATCTACAAAAGGTAGCGCTGACTAGGATATTGAATCGTATATTCTGGCATTCTCCGAACCGTCGTGGTATAGTAGGTTAGTCATCCGCCTAGCATCCACGAGGTCCCAAGTTCGATTCCCGGCCAAACACTTTTGAAAAAATAAATTTCCAAAAAAGCGGTTAGCTGAGTTATGAGGTGAGTTATGAGGTGAACCGGTTATTGAGTATTAGGCTATGTAAAACTTCTCTAATGCATTTGCCGTTCGGAGACGGCGTTAAAACGTAGGTTCCTTTCAATAAGTCTAAAAATAGAATCTGAGAGAAGTACTCCTTGTTCCAATTGGCATGTTGTCGGGGAATTATATATTCTCCGAGCTATTTGGAAATCTCGGCAAATTGCAACAACAACTATGTTACGAATATATAACTCGAATATCAAGTCCATCTTGTACTACGGTTGCGAAACTTGGAAACGCACAAATGCCATCGATAAGCGCCTGAAAACCTTTTCAAACAAATTCTTGCGCCAAATCCTTAACCTTCGAAGGCCAAATACCAACATTGCTCGACAATCGCTTCGTTTGAATATACAAGGAAGAGGCTGTCGTGTTGGCGCACCTGCTAGAACATGGAGAAGGTGAATTGATTCTTGGAATGACGTATGCCTAACATCTCACAATAGAGTCCGATATAAAAGGACGGTTGAGGCCCTATGCTCCACTGGGAGTCGAGGATAACATAAGAAGAAGATGGTTTTCAATTGAGTGTGAAAAACCTGTGCACATATCAGGATCAGCTTTAATCGTTTCCGATGGAATACCGTCACCTATTAAAGCTTTTTTAGCTTGGCTCTTTCTTTTTTCTTATGCCAAAGTACTAAGGCGTTGAGTCTCTGTACGAGCAGCGTCTTCCAACTAAAGTTCTTACTGCCCCCAAGGTGGGAAAAGCTTTTGGTCATTTGTCAAAAGGGTAAAGATGTATGCTAGTTCTACAATTCACACTCTTTTAAGGGATGACCAACCATTAACAAATTCATACTAGCCCGAAAGCAATCGTTGATCGTCGAAGTCGTATCATCGACTGCGACAGTTGGTACTATATTATAGAAGGTTGCTAATGTAACGCCAATACCGAAAATGCAATTTGTTCTGCACTTTCCAAAAGGATGGAAGTATGTTTAATTATGACCTTCTATGTCAAACTTCCAATCCTATATATTCCTTTTTATATGATAACAACATTTGCCATTTATATTCATTCAAACATGTTGGAGATTGATTCTACTAGTATGAGGCAAAACAAGAATTATATGCTAATCTCCGACCTAACTTAAATCTTCAATTGGGGTCGTGGGAATGCGCAAGTCGCATGTTGCTTCATCTGTAATTATAAGTGGTACAAATGTTGAGGAATCAGAAACGCTTGAAGTTCTAGGCATGAAAATTCAGTGCGATGTCCGTTGGAATGAACATATTTTTCAAGTGTCGAAAGAAGCATTTGAGCGTCTCGGCTTTTTTAGGCGGTGTTAGACATATTTCACTCCAATTAATCTTACTATTTATGCCATCTAGTTAGGGATACAACTCTCACATGTGATTAACAGGTGCGGATAGGCTGAAGGTGGGAACGAGTAATTAACAGACTGCAACACTTACATAACCTTATGTCCAGAACATCCAATTGAAACCAAAAACATGCTGGTAATCATTCATCTATAGCGCTCGCCGTGATGGCCACTCTAATATACAATAATGAAATTAGAGTGTATTTAACGAAATGTTAGTGTATTTATATACCTAATGGGTCATTATTTTGAGAATTATAGTGGGCTTAAAAAGTTGAGATTGAAAATCGAAAAAAAATGTTTTTATTAAATTTTATTCAAAAATTCTTAAATCTAGTCTTTAAAAAATAAACAAAATACGAGAATAAATTGTAAATAAACAATATAACCAATTCGATCCCTCGACTTATAATTCAATAGTTCTATTTTTATTATAGCTATAAATCGTTTTAAGCGTTTTCTGTATCAGATTATCACTGCTCTCCATAAGACCATCCAAATTGTTCCAGAGGAACCAAAAGATCGTACCATAAAAAATAGTTGTGACCAAACGATCCAAGAGATATAGGCGACGTAGAACCTTTTTCGCTTGCGGTATAGTAGCTTCACTTTCACCCAAAATATAAGTGCGCATGCCCATGATGTAGGTGCGTATATATGCCTCCCAATTAACTTGAGAGGTGTCTGTATCAAATATCTCCTGATCTATACGATTAAGTTTGTCGGGGAGTTGCTGAAATTTTTCACATTTAAACTCCCATTCCCTGGTGGTGTAATACTGCAAAAGTTCAAGGCCCGCGGAGACTTTATTTTGAACACGTACTAAACTGTTATCAGACAAAAAAGAAACATTATTTTTATTCTATTGTATATTCTGAATTATCTTTAAAATTTTAAAGTTATACTTACAATCTTTTTCGTCCAAATAAAACCAGCAGAAAATCTATTAAATAGGCGGGCAAATAATGAAAGAATATAACACAAAACGTATGATAATAGTAATTCTTTTTGATCGATCCATCCGGATACCAAAGAGCAAAACTCAAAGGAGTTTCATAAAAGAGTCGTTTTCCCGTCTCTATAGATTGTCCCCATGTGTACAAAGCTTTGCTGTTTATGCATAGATTGCAAAATTGCACATTTTTCGATGGATCATGAGCGCGAAGATATGCGGCTACAATTATTCCATTTATGGCCTTATCGACTGGTATAACGGTTGACGTATAATCTGGATTACAGTGCATTGAGCGAATGACACCCCTAGCTGCTCCTATCATTAGACCCGTTGGACCATTTACACCCTCAATCCAGCCTGGTAGTGGTTCTTTTAGAGCAGCGGTAACTGGAAGTAAAAATATTTAAAAATTTGATTATTATTGATAAGTTTTATTTTAACATTCCCGAGAATTTATTTTTCAGGGAATTTCATTTAAAAATTTTTATTTATTCCCATTTTCGAAGTATGTTTATAATAAGTCTACTTTTACATTAGTCAGGTTTGGCTCATCAAGTCTTGAATTTGTATGAGAAAAAACTGACAGAATTAAAATTGAGCAAACCTGACCGTACTATCAAGTTTACGAAAATTTTGAAAATTTGTATGAAATTTAAGGAAAATAAAATGCAAATTGATGAAGAATATGTTCGTGTATGAACGCGAATGCAGGTTCAAAAGAAATTTAAAGAAAAACTGATCAAGTAAACCTGATTCGTGTGAAACGGGACTAAGGCAGAAAGAATATTTTTCATTTCATTTTTTATTTATAGTAGAGGAACAGGGAAAAGTGTAAAAATTCACCGGGAATTGCTATTCATAGTTTGTCTGATACATTAAACTATCCCGCGCTTGTATGGGAACTGTTCGAAAGATTGATCATCTTTGCTGTAGCTCGCAATATGGTAGTGAGCAGCACCAGGTTTCCACATCTTGAAATAAATAAAGCGACCGATCAAAAAACCAAAAATCAGATAGATAATTTTGTAGTTGATGGAAGACACTCTCAAAGTGTATTAGATGTGCCTCAATTCGATCAGCTAATATGGACGCAACGGTTCTGATTGGTCTTAACTTTGTAAGCCCAGACTTATTTTGGTTATCCTTCATCTCAACACCTAGTGGTATCACCTGGGAAACTATGTTAACACATGACGGAGTTGGTCCTCTGGTGAAAATCGATGGTATTATGAATGCCACTAACTATTGTGAGATCCTAAAAGAAAACATGCTTCCACATCTTCTGGAAAAAATGCCGCCAAATAGCATATTCAAACAAGGCAATAACCTGAAGGACTCTTGTTTCTTGGTTCGTAACTTGGCCGTTACAATTTTCTGATCTAAACCCCTAAACCTATGGGAGGTTTTAGATCGGGAAGTTAAGAAGAAAAATTCTAGAAATTTGCAAAAATTAGAAAATATACCCCTACACACCATCGTGCCGTCGGATTCTTAGCCCTCCAGACTGGAAGCGGTAATAGAAAATAAAGGTATCCATCCTTCTTAAACGTTAGTGACCTTCAAATTGGAAAAGTTGCCTTACAAGATGATTTGGGTGAACATGCAGCTTGGAAATATATTTAGTACAGAACCTTCTAAGGAGAACATTTAAATCTCTGTAAATGTTGTTATTTCTTGAGAATCAAGGAGCGCAAGTTATTAAACGTAAGAGCTTGGATTGTCTTCTTTGAAAGTAATATAATGTGTTTTACTTTAAATTAGAAGTCCGTATTCAAGCTTTACTGGTCACCTGTGACCAAAACTATTTCATTACTGGCATCTTATCCGTCACTAGTGACGAAGTATTTATCAAACTTTATCGGTCGTCTGTGGCCAATATTATGGAACGGTTGACTAGTAAATAACATTAGAGTGAACAGCTTAGATATATGATATGTGGTTTGAAAAATTGTATGTGGGAGAGTCTTATACTGATTTTAAAATTATGAGACAGAGGCTTTTGGTGTGGTAGTATAAGACGGAGCGTTTGTAAGAATTATATAGGTTTAAGCTTTCATTTTGTTGCTACTTTTTACCAACAATTTTACTAATTATAATTTACTAACAATTCTATCTCAATATCATGAAAGGGTGCATAAAATTCAGCATAGCCGAACGTATTTACTTCTTTATTTCACTTAATTTTTAGTGCTCAATTTTTCTACTCACCAATTGATGGTCTAGTAACAATAATCGGCAACTTGGCTTCATATCTGTTAATTAAATCTTCAGTTAATGCTTTGCTATAAGCATAAGTATTTGGTTGACCCTTCATAAGTCTATTCGGTAGCAAAAAAAAAAGGTAGAATGTTATAATGAATATAATCTTAAAACAAATATTAATTAAATATCAAAAAAAACCAAATGCAATTACTTTAAATGTTAAATTTGAATAATTTTGTAAAAAATTTCGAGTTATGACTCGTTTTTTGACACTTACTTCGGTGTTATTAACTCTAATTCTTTGTCATTCATGGTCTTTACCATTTCAATAATTTCAAAAGGATTGTGTGGTGCTGGATAGGCGCGCTCTTCCAAAACACTTTCATTGCACTGAAACAAGTAATAGAATATCATTTTTATAATTGAAATCCTTATAGTTCAACATACTTGACAATACGATGTGGAGACATACAGAAATACTTTTAAATTTATGATTTGTTTAGCTAAATCGAGTACTTTCTGTGTACCCATAACATTCATTTCTACCATAGGACGCAGAGGCTGGTCAAAACGTACATTGGCAGCACAATGCAATATAATATCGATATTTTCAATTAAATATTTTCGATCCTCATCGGACATGCCCAATTTGTCTTCCGTAACATCGCCCTTTATCAAATGGATTTTGTTGACTAAATCGGGTTTGCTCTCCAAAATTTTGTTGAAAATCTGTAAGAAAAAAAACCTTATTAAAGCAAGTGAATCAAGATAAGGAAGGAAAATTTTGTATGATTTAAAATTAAGGGTGTCCCAACTAGAACGCATTTTTTAAATTTTAAATAAAACACAGATATTAAAAAAAAATCCTGAAACTTTATTATATCGTAAAGTGGACAGAATATCGTGCAGATGGCTGCCGCGGCTTTGCTGGCACACACGCGATTTTTAATGAAATTTTCAATGACCTTTTTGCATAAATGCTGCGGTATTTCATTAATGTAGCCCCCAATTTCAACTTTTAAGGCTTGAGTCGTCTTCGGCTTATTCGCGTAATACATCGAAACTTCAAAAAACCCCAAAGAAAAAAATCTAAAGGTGTTAAATCGCACGATCTGGTCTCCAAAACGTGAAATAACACAACCGGGAAATGACTGATGTAGCAATTGAATTGCTTCTCTGGCTGTATGACATGCGGCGCCGTCTTGTTAGAACCACATGCCCTCCACATTCATTTCTTCAATTATAGGCAAGAAAAAACTGGTTATCATTTCACGATACCGAACACCATTGAACGTTTGCGCTTGACCTGCCTCATTTTCATAAAAAAGGTCAAATGATTCCTCCATCCCAAAAACCACACCACACAGTGACACGTTGAGGATGCATTTGCTTCTCGTGAATCATTCGAGGATTTTCCTCACCCCAAATGCGACAATTCTGCCTATAGACGAAGCCATCCAGATGAAAATGGGCCTCGTCACTGAAGATGATTTATCGGCAAAATCAGCATTTTAATGTTGTCTCTCCAATATCTAATTAACTTCTCTGATCTGGCTACAGTTCCTGTGTCAATTGAACTTTGTATTCACGAAGATGCAAATCTTTCGTCAAAATTCGCTGCATAGTTGATTTGGAGACACCAATTTGCTGAGAACCGCCGTGGTATAGCAGGTAAGTCATCCGCCTAGCATACCAGAGGCCCAAGTTCGATCCCTGGCCAGACCACTTGAAAAAATAAATTTTCAAAAAAGCCGGCGGTTCACCTCATAACTCAGCTAGCCACTGGTTATTGAGTATTAGGCTATGAAAAACTTCTCTAACTAATGCATTTGCCGTTCGGAGCCGGCGTTAAAACGTAGGTCCCTTTCAATGAGTCTAAAAATAGAATCGGATGCAGCTCATTGTCTGACAGAAGTACCCCTTGTTCCAATTGGAATGTTGTCGGGGAATTATCTATCTAATTTGCTGAGCTCGGTGTCGAATTGAGGTGGATGGAGTTTGAGCGACATCATCACGTACAGCTGCGACATTTTCGGTCGATCGACCTGGTCGAAGGCGCTTTGTTGTCTTTACATCACTAATAGACCCAGTTTCGGCAAATTTATCCATTATTCTCATTACAGTTGACTCTTTTTAGCATTATTGTGACCCAAATTGATCGCAATTTGCGAACTGTAAAAACAATTTCACAATGAGAATGCGTTGTTCATTCATGTAGCGCTCGATTTGTACCTTCTACTAGCAAACAATAACAATTGTTTAAATGTCAAATAATGACACTTCGAATCGCGCCAAATTTAAAAATTGCGTTCTAGTTGGCACACACTTTACAATCACTCAAATTACTGTCCCAATGTTTTTAAGTTCTTTATAGATATGAATGTAACAACAAAGCTGTTGGCTTAACCTCTCTGATATTTGGTATTATTGTATATTGGACTTGTGTTGACAATTATAATTAAGAAAACACCATTAAACAAAAGCAAATTTTCATTGGGACGGTTTTTTGACTTTAGATTTTTTTTACATATTTCATGTTATTTCTTTTAATTTAATATTTTGTAAAGCCTTTATTTGCAGTAATAACGGCTTCTATACGACGCGGCATACTCTCTATTAAATGTTTACAATCACTTGGAGCAATGTCGTTCTAAGCCCTCTGTTCTTCTAAATAACCAGGGGTTCCGATAACAGCTCTCTTAAGAACGTCACGTCAAAGGTGCGCGATAGGGTTAAGATCTAGTGACTGGGGCGGCCAGTCAAGGACTTTGTACCCGTTGTCATTAAGCCTTTTTTGTGTTAGTTTGGCGCAGGGCTGCCAGATATGGGGTTTTGGATCCAAAGTTGGGGATATTCAGTCTTCAAAAAGGCGAAAAAATTGGTTTGGGGATTTTGTTGGGGATTCACTCAAATTTGTTGGGGAAATTTTAACTTGTGAATTTAAAACTTTAAAACTACTTTTTTAATAAAGGAAAATATTTTGTAATAAAAAAGGATGATTCGTTTCTTGATATAAAAATTGCATCCGATTATGGGTCAGAATTCGAAAAAGAACTACCAAAATGTAAACTTTTAAGTCAAGGTACATTTAAAAATTAATTGTTTCAATTATAAAAAAAATATTAAATGAAATGCCATTATGTTTACCAGATTATTTAAATATTTTCAAGCAACAAATACTCTGACATGTAAAAATGTAAAAATCCAAATCAAATCAAAAATTTCAACCAAAAATCAGTGAACGAGAATACTCCCAATTGATATCTACGAAACTCAATGGAATAAACATTCTATTACAAATTGGAATACCGTATTCGAAAAAATGCGTCAATCTTAATTGAATTTTGGCCAAAAGTTTATAAATTTCAAGATATTGCCTGTACACATCACTATAAACAACTTGGTCAAGCAGTTTTGAATATGTTAGCAGTTCCTACAGGAATGCCTGTGTAAGCCGAGAATTTTCAGTTATGAGTTTAACAAAAACAACAAAACATAATAATAACCAAATTTGTTGTCAAGAATTTCAACCGACAACTGAAATGTTAACAAATTCAATTCAAAAAAATTAGTGCTGTTCGCACACATCAGATTCTCTTGATCTGTTTTTCTTTCATGATTATGAAGTTTACTAAATACTAGATTTCTAATATTTTATTATTTAAATTTGTAATGATTACAAGCATACAAAACTATTTTTATTTTAATAATATCGACCTCTTCATTTAATTGAATAAAAAATGTAAGCAAACGCGCTTTTTTACGAATTGGGGATTTTTGGGACTAAACATTTTTAAATTTGGGGATAGTGACCAAAAAGTTTCTGGCAGCCCTGGTTTGGCGGTGTTTTTGAGGTCATTGTCCTGTTGGAAAGGGTCATTTTTCCTTCAAATTTTTCGCAAAAAACGGGGAAATTGGTGGCTACAACATTGACATAGCACTATGCAGTCACAATTTTGTGAACTGTTCCAACTCCTTCAAACTTAGCTACTTATTTATTTAAAAACCCGTTAATAAATTTTCCTACTTCTGCATTTATTGAGCATAATAAGTTAACGGTCATTAACCATAAACAATTATAAGACAATATTTTTCCGCTTTTAAAAAAACTACTTCTTTTTAATGATTTCGTCTGCACAATTACAACATTTTTGAGTTCAAAACTTGTATTATTAACACAATGACATGACAACTTTTAATAAATATTTAGTAGTAATTCTTTGCCATTACTTACATCAGTTTGGTCCAATCATATAATACAACTAAAGCTTGCAACATTTTGAAAATTAGATTTTACTTTTAAACTTCATCAACAAAGACCTTGAAGTTTTGTCGCGTTTTTGTGTATTTTTTTGGAGGACCAAATGTTGTTATGTTATGCATAAGAGTCGAAACGAAGTGGTAATTGACCAAGGAAACCTGGTGACAGATACTGAAAGCGCCTGAATAAATCTATGATGACAGCGCACAGTGGGATGGTTTAAAAATAGAATGGAAACAATTCTGTAACTTCTAAACAGTTAGTCAGATTTAAAAAAATTATGTGGATATATCAGAAAATCGAGTTACATATAGATCAGATATTAGTAAAAAATCGGTACAGTATGGGACAAAATTTATTATAAAAATTTATTTCTTAAAGTCGAATATCTTTTAAGCCGTAAGAGATAGCATAGGCATGTAGCAATGTTTTTTGTAGATCTTGACCTATTTATTCGTTATATAGTATGATTTTCTAAATCGTTTGGGAAATGACAATTATATATCGATTTTAGTGATTTATGAGTCCGAGGTGTCCTACTTTGGGGGCCGATTGTGCCGCCCCAGTACAATCCAGGCTTTCAAGGTTCAAAACTTAAGCTCCCCAACACTTTTGCTATATCCACATAAAATAAAATGAATTCGCCCAACGGGTTAGAAGTAACAGAATTATTTTCATTCAATTTTTAAACCATCCCACTATGTCCACCACCTAACCAAAATGTGGTTGGAATTGCATAAAAAAAATAAAGCTGTGGGTTCGGCACCCACAGCTTTGCCAGCAGAGCTTTTCAAGCCCGGAGGTGATAGGTAGATAAGGTATATGTTCCAGCTTATAAAAACCCTATGGTAAGAAGAACGTATACCGGCTATGCAGATGACATTAACTAATACAACCTCAATAGTTAAATAGAACTTATTCATAACTAAACGTGGATTCAGGCAAGGCGATAGTTTGTCATGCGATCACTTCAATATTGTGTTAGAGAAAATCCTTCGAGATGCTGCAGTTAAAACAACTGAAACAATTTGCAACAGAAAACACATGCTACTCGCGTTTACCGATGGTATTGATATCATGGGACGCGCATTGCGCGAATTGACTGTCGCCTTTTAAAGTATCCTGAAGGAATCTAATATAATGGGTCTATCTGTCAATGAAACTAAAACAAAATTGACGATTTTTCCAAACAGACAGTCAACAAAAGTTGGTCCACATGTGATCGTTGAGAACTATAGCTTCGAGGTTATAAAAAAATATGTATACCTTGGTACCGCCGTCGACATAAATAATGACATAAATAATGAAATTAAATGTCAAATCTTCCTTGCCAACAGATGGTATTTTGGCCTAAGCAGGCGGCTAAGAAATAAAGTTCTCTCTGTAAGGAGTAAGTGTATTATATGCTGCTGAATTGGGATGCAATGGGGTGCAGGTAGTAAGAACTGTACCCAATTCCTACCCTAACCTCCTCTTGATACATCCTGGTAACCTGAGCAACCCAGATGAAGATGCGGTAAATAACCCGTTTGGGATTCCAGGTCAGGGTTAATATAAGAGGGAATTATCTTAGAGACATTCCAACGTATTTGGTCTAAGGGTCTTAGATAATTGTATTTGGTTAAGTACGAAAATGAAACGTCTGTTCAACATTTTAGTTGTGTCTCTGGACTCATCACCCATCGGCTAAGCACTTACGATGTTTTAAGCATGGAAAGAAGCAATATTACAGAATATACTACTCCAAGGGGTAATCATGCGAGAAATTCCCCTGCTACGGCAGCTGGCATAAGGATTTTGGAGATTCCTAATTTATGAAAGAACATTATATCCAAAGATATCGGACTATAAAAGCTACAATTGTTTGCTACTTTAAAGTTTGCGACATGGAACGTGCGCACGTTATATATACGAAACTGGCAAATTAGAACAGTTAAGGCGTGAAATATTGCGTTATAAAATTTATTTGCTGGCGGTGCAAGGGGCAAGATGGACAGGGCAAGAGAAAGTGCGGAGCGGAAATACTGTGTTTCTTTACTCCGGTAGAGCGGAGGGTTATGAGCATAGAGTTCTGATATCTAAAGAAATAGCTAAAGCCATGATAGCATGGTATCCTATCAATAAGGGACTTATGGCAATAAATCTTATGGTGGCCGAATCGCATAAGAAATGAAGATCTACTAAACGCGACAAATCGAATCCCTTTTTTTGTAAAGATATGTCACGGAAATGGTAGTGTGGCCCGCTTCAAAGGCCATATACCAACATTGCTCGACATGCGTTTCGTTGGAATCCACAGGAAAGCGGTCCACACTGGGATTAAGGAAGTAACATGGCAGAGTCATCTTAATGAAATTCTGCAGAATTTGCCTTAGATTTTCATGAATTTCAATGGTTTGGTTACATAATTTCTTATTGCGATATTTGTTAACTGTAAGCATATTTTGAAAATATAGTACTTCCAAATAAATTTAAAAAATATATATTGGAAAACGATTATACTTTACAAGATATTTAGGTTTTAATGATGGCACTTAAAAATGAAGTTTTTTAAGTTTTTCTTCGCAAAAAAAGGTCTAGCTTTGTGCTCTAATTACAATCAAATAAAAGGTGGAAGTGTATTCTTTCGATTCAATAAATAAAATTCCTATAATATTCCACACTTTGCAACAAACTTATAAATTTTATAAGAAGTCACATTAAATTTCACCTCAATATTTCAAAGAAACATCATACATAAAAAGTATTGCATACTTTTAGGCTTAATTATTTTCATATTGCAAATAATAACAACAAGTTTATTTAACGGGTATTTATGATTTGGTGAACATTAGGGGGAGATGGGCGTATATATTTCAGTTTTATAATTATAATTTGTGATAAGTTTTACGACTTTTGGTGAAGAAATACAAATTTTAAAAGAAAAAATATTAAATATGTGGTAATACTGATAATCTGTGCCGAGTTTTATTACGATCATTTAAGAAACCAACAATTGGGGCGAAAAAATATCTTCAGACTATATGGGCGGGGGGAGATGGGCGTGGTCAATTTTGATGAAACTTTAAAATTTTTCTTAACAAAATTTATAGAAGCATATGTACCAAATTTCAATGCTCCATGAGCACTCCTTATATTTATTGGTAGAGAAAGTGGCGATTAATTCATAAAAGTCGTAATTTGAAAATATTGTTATTTTTTATTGATAAATATTAATAAATACATAAAAGCCCAATATTTAAAAGAAAAAATTTTGAAAAAACATAAGTTGTTAACCTTTTATGGTCTTTTTTCTATTTTGAATAAAATGGTCTTATTTGACTATTTTTGCTGTAACTTTGGAATTAAAAACGATAAATTAATAAATTAGATTGTATATTAGAGCATATGTTATGTGCCTTTAGAAAAAATATTTGTTTTTGTTTAAATAAATAAAATAAATATTAAATATTTGTTTATGTTTAGTTTTAACAAAAAACACGTTTTTTTCAAAAATTCAGAACTCCAAAGATTTTACTCAAAAAAGTCACATTAGAAAATTTTATTAATTTTTATTTACAAATATTTGTAAACAGAAAACAAACATTTCAGAAAATAAACATTAAAAAAATATAAAGCCTCTTTATTTTCTTCATTTAGTTATGTATAAAAGCAATATTTACTACATAATCATCATACTTTTAAAATTTCGCGAAAATGTAATTTTTTGGTCATAATTTGAGGAGGCGCTTGGTAAATTTTACTTATGTTCAAATTTAACAATATCTTAATGCATATTATTGTCTAGTATATAGAGAATGTATGCTGGATTTTTTTTTTTTTTTGAAATATTAATCCTTTCTTTCCCGGGCTTAAAAGTAAAAAATCGGATTTTTTAGTTTTTTATGACAAAATTAGGAAAACTTAAGAATTTATTAGTGAATTTCGGAAAATCTTATAAAAATAATTATTTGTATCATTAATTTCATAAAAATAATTATTTGATTATTGTTATGATATTACCACGAAAAATAAAAAATTAAAAATTTGAGCTTTGCCCCGGGAAAGAAAGGGTTAAAATCATCCAATTTAAAAAAAAAAAAAGACTCACTATCAGGTATGTGATGGAAAACGATCGTTTTCAAATCTATCGATTTCAGATATATTTTTGAGATCTATTTTTGAGATTTTCGGTTATTTCCCCAAAAAACTCAAACCAAATGAAAGATAAAATATCAGTCAAAAGGATTAAAGCCAAAATTTTCATTATTTTTGGGGGAAATAACCGAAAATTAGCTAAAAATATGTCTGAAATCGATCGATTTCAAAACGAAAATGTCCATCACATACCTGTATACATTTTTTATATACTGAGCTATAATATTGATTAACAGTTTTATCAAAATTGAACAAAAATAAATTTAATTAGCACTTGTAAAATAAAGACCAAAAAATTAAAATTTTCGCCGAAAATCGGCGATTTAAATCGCTGTTACGGCAAAACTGTTGAAGAATTGCCTTCCGTTTTTCATAAATTCTATTTTCCTAGTTGTATATTTTAACTTACCAGTGAAATAAGTTTTATATTCTTATATTTTCTAAGCCAAATTTTCGAAAATATAAAAAATGAGTTTTGAAACCGACCTATCGGCAACTAGAATTCTTTCACAAAAACTTCCATAACTCAAAAATCGCACTAATGCGCAACAAAATATTTTGGGATTAATTAGCTTAAATATTATATTTTAAGGCCATAAAATCATTTTTTCCTGCACTCTTCCGCATAGTTGTTGAAACTCAATGTACCACATTTTTAGAGCAATTTATTTTTTTCTTTTCTAAATATTTTAAAAATATTTATCTAAATAAAAAATATCTTTTTAAATGCTCATATACCTGGAGTTAACGGTTCCATTATAAAACTTTTACTTATAAAAGTTTTAACAAAAATTATAATCACTTGAAATATCAAAATTTTTTCTTTTAATCAATTCGCGCAAAAATAACAAAAATTATTGAACTTTGAACACACACTGTAAATAAAATAAACTACCAAGAAGTTTTATTTTTGCAGTTAGTGTTGTAGAATTTTATCTACTTTCATATGGTACCAAATATGGTTGTGAAAGTTAAAGTTCATCTTTTGAATTAATCGCCATTATTGAAGGCTTTCGCCCCAAAGTGCGGCGTCTAACGTACATATACGTATAGCAAATGTAAAATTGTATGTAGAAAATGTTTAGCGTATATTATTTGACCCTTTATTTAGCAAAACTTTGACGTTAGAAATTTTTCTATTAAAATTTTTATAGTCTAAATTAGTCTACACATTTTGCTTATAGCTTACAATTTTTTATAGTGCAAAAAAAACTTATTTTAATGAGTTATTTTACTGTAAAATATTTGTATAGATATAATTTTTTTATACCGCCGTGGTATAGCAGGTTAGTCATCCGCCTAGCATACCAGAGGTCCCAAGTTCGATCCACGTGGATCGAACTAAAAATCGAACTAAAAATAAATAAAAAAGCGGCGGTTCAGCTTATAACTCAGCTAGCCATTGATTATTAAGTATTTGCCGTTCGGAGCCGGAGTTAAAACATAGATCCCTTTCAATGAGTCTAAAAATATAATTGAATGCAGTTCATTGTCTGAGAGAAGTACCACTTGTTCCAATTGGAATGTTGTCGTGGAAATTATTATTATACATTTTCTATGCAATATTAAAAGTGAAATTTTAATATGCACCATCAAAAAAAAATGGGGGTTATATTAAGATTGTCATTCCGTTTGTAATTTCTTCAATATTAGTTTAAAACCCAAAATTGATATATAGCCTGGATCCTGAAGAAATTCTAAGACGCACCAGCTATATCCATTTGTCCGTCTGTTACAGAAACAGCAAAACAGTTTCTGTCAGTTTTCCGTCAGTTTAAATATCAATAGCGCCTAAACTTAAAGAGCTAGAGCAAGAAAATTTAACAAAAGTATTTCTGATTTCTTAAAAAAGTTCAGTATTGAAATTGGGCGAAATCGGTTTACATTTTATAATTGCTTCCATACAACTCCGATCCGAGAATATCACTTGAATGCTAATAAATAAAATCGTATTACAATAGCTATGATAACTAAATTTAGAACAGAGAAGTTATATGCAACTAGTGGTTAGTTTTTCAAATTAAATGGAAATCGAATCACATTTGACCATAGCTTACATATAAATCTACCCTCGAAAGCCAGTTTAAAGGTAATAAATATTAAACTTTATTAGCAATAATGCAAGAATTTAGTACGGTTCAGTTTTTTATAGCTGTTTGGCAACTAATGAAATTTTATGAGATTCGGTCCATATTGGACCATAGGTTTTATATTAAAACCACTCCAGGAAACCACTAAAATGCCACGAAAGCCAGTTATAAGCAAAAAAGTTACTAAAACTATTACAGCTAAGGCCATTTAGTTTTGTACAAAGAAACTTTATAAAAATCGGTCAACATTTGACTATATTTCATACACAAGCCCCTTTTGTGAATCTACTACAATTAAAAAGTTTTGGAAACACATTTAGTTTTAGATATAGCCCTTAATTAGGTAATTAGGTCATTCGGTGCTAGATTTAGTAGCGAAAAACAGAAAGCTTCTGCCATCAGAAGCTTTCAAATTTTGGGGGTCATAATTGGTTGAAGATTTAGAAGTTGAAAAATGTGCTGCTGTAGTACAGAAAAGCTTTATAAAGGGTGTCCCAACTAGAACGCAATTTTTAAACTTGGCGCGATTCGAAGTGTCATTATTTGACATTTGAACAACTGTTATTGTTTGCTAGTAGCAGATACGAGGTTAGTAATATTGTTTTACCAAAATGGTGAAAGTTTTGCGGCTACAGTTCGCAAATTCCGATCAATTTGGATTCGCAATAATGCTCCAAAAGAGTCAACTGTATAGAGATTAATGGATAAATTTTCCGAAACTAGGTCTGTTAGTGATATAAAAATAAAAACGTGCCTTCGACCAGGTCGATCGACTGAAAATGTCGCAGCTCCATCGACCTCAATTCGACATCGAGCTCAGAAAATTGGTATCTCCAAATCCACTATGCAGCGAATTTTGATGAAAGATTTGCATCTTCGTGCATACAAAATTCAATTGACTCAGGAACTGAAGCCAGATGACCATGGACAGCGAAGGGAGTTCGTTAATTGGGTATTTGACAACATGGAAATGCTGACAACATGGAAATGCTGATTTTTCCGATAAAATCATCTTCAGTGACGAGGCCCATTTCCATCTTGATGGCTTCTGATAGACAGAATCCTCGAGTGATTCAACATGTCACTGTGTGGTGTGGTTTTTGGGCTGGAGGAATCATTGGACCTTCTTTTATGAAAATGAGGCAGGTCAAGCGCAAACAGTCAATGGTGTTCGGTATCGTGAAACGATAACCAGTTTTCTTGCCTAAAATTGAAGAAATGAATGTGGAGGGCACATGGTTTCAACAAGACGGCGCCACATGTCATACAGCCAGAGAAACAATTCAATTGCTACATCAGTCATTTCATGGTCGTGTTATTTCGCATTTTGGAGACCAGAATTGGCCGCCTAGATCGTGCGATTTAACACCTTTAAATTTTTATCTTTGGAGTCTTTTAAAGTCGATGGTTTACGCGAATAAGCAGACGACGACGAAGAAATTGGAAATTGGACGCTGCATTAATGAAATACCGCAGCATTTATGCAAAAAGGTCATTGAAAATTTCTTTAAAAGATCGCGTGTGTGCCAGCAAAGCCACGGCGGCCATCTGCACGATAACTTGTTCCATACATAACCTTATTCTGTCTACTTTACGATATAATAAAGTTTCACGATTTTTTTTAATATCTGTGTTTTTTTTTAATTTAAAAATTGCGTTCTAGTTGGGACACCCTTTATTAGTATCTCTCGAAGATATGTGATGGTGTGTATATAAGATTCGGCTTAGCCGAATATAATCCTCTTACTTGTTTTTTATATAAACTGGGGCCAAATTACTGCATTCGATATCGATCGAAATCTTAGATATTTCCAAAACATTTGTATAGCATACTTTAAGGATAATCAAAATTATTTAAAAGATGCACAGTTTACTATATTTTTTGAAGTTATTTGCCAAAAGATGAACAATATGTAGTAAAAGAGTTTTAATTGAACAATATATATTTTTAATAACGAATGAAAATGAATACCAAATGTCAATAAACTTTTTGCACCTTTAAACATCCCTAAAGTATACTTCACAATATTCGCTTAAAAGTCTTAGTTTTCGATCGATATCGAATGCGATAATTTGGCCCCTGTTTTATTAGTTTTCAACATAATTATAACCTTCTCCACCATAGGTGAAAAGGGTATTATAAGTTTCTGTAGATGTAAGTAACGCAAAAAAATATGCCTTAGACCCACCTTTTAGTATACTAATAGACTTAGAATCATTTTCTGAGTAGATTTAGCGATGTCAGTCCGTCCGTCCGTCTGGCTGGCTGGACCCCCATGTTAACCATGGAATCAAAGTACAGGGGCCAAATTACCGCATTCGATATCGATCGAAAACTCTGACTTTTAAGCGGATGTTGTGAAGTATACTTTAGGGATGTTCAAAGTTACTTCGATGCAAAAAGTTTATTGAAATTTGGTATCCATTTTGATTCGTTTTTAAAAATGTATCTTTTACTATTGTTCATCTTTTGGCAAATAACTTTAAAAAAATATAGTAAAATGTGCATCTTTTAAATAATTTTGATTATCCTTAAAGTATGCTATACAAATATTTTGAAAATATCTAAGATTTCGATCGATACCGAATGCCGTAATTTGGCCCCAGGTCTAAAAAATTTTGGTGCATATCCTTTTTTTATGAAATTTGGCATAGATAATTTCTTTGATAATGGCACCATGGCCTTTGACCTTAGTAGTGAAGGGTTCGTATGGTAAGGCTTGGTCGTCTATAGCACTTCCTTACTTGTTTTTTATTAAGTTATCAACTTACCACACATTTCAAATATTGTTCCTTGCGCATCTCCGGCGTCTGTCCACGTTTCGAGCGTATCAACAAATATAGATTTTTAACATCGGGACAGCTGCGCAATAACTTCTCCACCAACACTTTGCCCATAAAACCGGTAGAACCGGTTATGAAAATATTTTTACCCGCATACCAGGCGGCCACTTGCGATATATTAGCGGCCTGTGAATCAGCTTGTAGAATTTCCATTATAAGTTTTAGGATTTAGAAAAATGTATGTATATAAAAATGAGGGGTAATTAAATTCCGTTTAATGATGACAATTAACTGGAAATAAATAAAAAGTATATTAAATATTTTAGTACAAAATTGTATATTTCAAACTTAAACGTAAATTAATGAATTCAAATAAAAATAAATTCATAAAAGCTGATTAACTAAGTAAACAAAAACAAATTCCATGAGCTTTTTAAAAAGTTTGTATGTAGTTTTTTTTTTATTTCATACATATCTTGCAGTTTTAAAAGGTAGTTTTTTTTTTGCTTATATAAAAAAGAAATATATCTCAGACCATAAAATATGTCATTTAATTCAGGGCCTAAGTCATAATAATCAGACAATTTAATTGACCATGTCTTTTGTTGGGTATTAAGTAAATACATATGTAAACATGTGTACTCGTTCATAGTATCACCATCTGAGATGACTCTGATAATTTGTGTGATACTCCTCGTTTTATGTTGGCGAAACCTTAAGATAAATTCATGTACTTCCATTATTAATTGCTGGCAATTACATTAAACTATTATTGTTATAGTATTATTTAATTAAAAAAAACATATATTAAATGGTTAAATTACTTAATTTTACTTGTAACATCTTATAATGATTTGACAGGCAAATTTTTACAACTAAATCATAAAAATAATTTATTACCGCAAAATAGTTCACACAATTTATAAAGTACAAATATTTGTTACATTGATCGAAATGCATTTAGTGGTTTCCGGGGGCGGTATTTATATAAAAGCTATGGTCAAATATGGTTCGACTCCAAAAGTTGCATAAAACTTCTTTGTTCTAAATTTAGTTGTCATAGATATTGCAATGAGCCGCCGTGGTAAAGCAGGTTAGTCATCCGAGGTCCCAAGTTCAATCCCCAGCCAGACCATCTTGAAAAAAAAAACTTATAAAAAAGCGGCGGTTCACCTTATAACTAAGCTAGCCACTGGTTATTAAGTATTAGAGTATGTAAAACTTCTCAAACTAATGCATTAGCCGTTCGGAGTCGGCGTTAAAACGTAGGTCCCTTTCAATGAGTCTAAAAATAGAATCGGATGCAGCTCATTGTCTGAGAGAAGTATCCCTTGTACCAATTGGAATGTTGTCGGGGAATTATATATATATATGTATATATATATATATATATATATATATATATATATATATATATATATATATATATATTTATATATATATATATATATATGTATATATATATATATTTATATATATATATATATATATATATATAATATATATTATATTATATATATATTGTAATTCTATTCAATTTATCAGAAGTACCTGGTTGGCCGAGCCTTGCTCGGAGCTTTATGATTAGTATTTTGAGGCAAATTGTAAAGTTTTTATATATTTTATATTATAAAGTGCTAAAATAAATTTAGAGGAAAGACATTGTACAAATATTCAGTTAATTTTGAATTATTTTATTTATTTTATCCGACCAGTTACAGTTTAACTCATTTTAATAATTTTGGAAATTATTCATACCAACAGAAACATCCGTCGACTCATGCGCAACAACTTTGCTACAGATTGTAGTCTGATCAAATGCACAGTTTACGATTTAATTCATTTTGAGTAGTTTGCAGTGGCGCCACCTGAAGTTGTTCAAACCATATAAGAAACCTTTGTCTGCTTATTCGTAACAACTTTGCTTATGATTATAACATGATCAAATGCACAGTTTACGATTTAATTCACTTTGAGTAATTTTCTGTGGCGCCACCTGTCGGACTTTGCTCATTCCAATTCATAAACCTTCTTCGGCTTATCCGTAACAACTTTGCTGAAGATTATAGCATGATTAAATGTACACCTTACGATTAAATTGACTTTGAGTAAATTTCAGTGGCGCCACCTGTCGAAATTTCTTCATAACTACTAAGAAACCTTCGTCGGCTCATGTGCAACAACTTTGCTAAAGATTGTAGCATAATTAAATATACAGATTACGATTAAATTGACTTTGAGTAAGTTTCTGTAGCGCCACCTGTCGGAAATTATTTATACCAACTAAAAAGCCTTCGCCGGCTCATGCGCTACAACTTTGCTAAAGATCATAGCATGATTAAATGTACAGTTTACGATTTAATTAATTTTTAGTAATTTTCAGTGGCGCCATCTGTCGGAAATTAGTCTTATCAACTTAAAAACCTTCGCCGGCTTATCCGCAACATCTTCGCTAAAGAGCATAACATGATCAAATTCACAGTTTACTATTCTATAAAGAACATACAGACAGACAAACATTCATTTGTTTAAAATAATACTAATTTTCCCCCTTTTCATTCCCTAATTTCTAAAAGTTCCATATGCATATTTGGTACTTTTTTGGTGCCAATTGAATTCGGTACATTTTATTAAAACGCAGTTAGCATAATGTATAATGTTCCTATTACCCAATTTTAGATGAGATTTAGGCTGTTTTAGGTTTTTTTGTATGGGAGCTATGGCTAAATGTGAACCGATTTTGATGAAATTTGATATGTTGCCTAGGGCTTATGTAAAACTTTTATATACTAAATTTTATCATCATAGCTATTACCGTTTGTTATTTATTAACAAATAAGCGATAAGCCTAGGCGAGGGAGCTATGATCAAATGTTAACTGATTTGGCCCAATTTCAATACCAACATTTTTTCAGAAATGAAGAATGTTTTCACTAAGTTTCAGTGAGCTAGCTCCTTTCGTTTAGGCGTTATCATGCCGACAACAGACAGACAGACGGACATCGCTCAATCGTCTTAGAATTTCATAAGGATTCAGAATGTATATCGCTTTTGATTTTTGAGCCAATATTAAGGAAATTACAAACGGAATGACAATCTCAATATAACCCCCATTCTTTTTGCTGGTGGGTATAAAAAAAATTAAACCCCAAATGACCGTGTTTTAAAAAATACCAAACACATGCTTTATTATTTGGTCGTATCTGAAAAATGCAAAACACAGTGGGATGGGATGAAAATAAAATGTCGATGATAAAATATTTTCTACGGCAGAATAACTCTGTGGCAATATGGAAGAATAGCTTAAATCGAAAATTAAAGTTTTGAGAGATCATCGATTTTATGTAATTTTTCTTCATAACATTCGTCGCCGAACAATTTCTTATATAAAATATTCAATATCAAAAACTTTTCTATGGGTAACTTTTGATATAAAAAGTTTTCAACTTGAAACATTTCAAATCGAAATCTTTACAAAAAAAATATTTCCTATATAAATTTCTCGAAGCCAAAAGTTTTCCTATAATAAACTTTAAATATTGAAAGATTTTCTATAGAAAACTTTCGATACTGAAAGATTTCTTAGATAAAACTTTTGACGTCAAGATATTTAGGATTGAAAACCTTTTATATGAACAGATTTCCGAAAGGTTACTTTTAATATTAAAAGCTTTCTACTATAGGTAACTTTTTAAATAAAAAGCTTTCAAATCGAAATCTTTACGAAAAAAAGATTTCCTATATAAATTTTTCTAAGTCGAAAGCTAATCCTTTTGATTAAATTTTCGACATTGAAAGATTTTCTATAGAAAACTTTCGATATCGAAAGATTTCATACACAAAACTGTTGTCGTCAAAATATTTATGATTGAAAACTTTTTATTTGAACAGATTTTCTAAAGGTTATTTTTAATATCCAAAGCTTTCTACTAAAAACATTTCATATCAAGAGCTTTTCAATATAAAACTGCCAATATCTAAATATTTCCTATATAAATCGACGTCAAAGGCTTTCTATAATAAACTTTCGAAAACGAAAGATTTTCTATAGATTTACGATTGCCTACCTAAAACTTTGAATATCGAAAGATTTCATATATGAAGAAACCATTCGAAGTCAAACTTTCAATATCGAAAGCTTTCTAATAGAAGGAAACATTTTGTATCGAAAGATTTGCTTTTAATATTGAAAGATCTCCTATAGAAAACTTTAAATATCGAAAAATTTCCCATAGAATACATTCGCTATCGAAAGCTTTTCTTAATATAATTTGTTTTGATCACTATAGAAAAAAAGCTCTAAGTGACATTTATGCTTTGAAATGAGACTACAAAAAGCGCTATCTTAATTTAGTTTTTATATGTTAAAAATGAAATTTTGAAAACCAAACTTTTACTTCATTTTAATAATAGCCTCCATTTAAAAAAAAGTAAAACTTTGTCAATTATTGTTTTAATTTGTTTTTATCTTCTCCTGTAAAGTTTCCAATATGCGAGTTAGGGCCTTTTTACATGAGACCAACAATATTACCTTATATATTTAACCAAAGACTCTATAATATAAAGATATTGTACTTCCATACATTGATTTGTCGTATGGTCCATTTGAAAAGTCCCATAAAAAAGAAAGTATACAGCTATTACTCTAATTACTCAAAATAATGAAGACGATTATCTAATGAGATATAAAGATATATATATAAAGATATTGCACTTCCATACATTAATTTGCCGTATGGTATTTTTGATAAGTCCCATAAAAAATAGAGTTTACTGCTTTTACTCTAATTACTCATATTAATGGAGACGATTATCTAATGAGAGAAAGCTAAGGCACACACAAATGCTCATGAAATGTATGTTTGTTTTAAATGCTTTATATGGGAGCTGTGGTCAAATGTGGACTGATTCCTATAAAAATTTGAAAACCAGTTGCAGATAATTTCTCTTTTTCAAATTATGTTGTCATATTTATTATAACTCGATTTAATTTACCGGCATTAAAGTGATTCCCGGGGCGGGTTTGTATGGAAGCTATAATCAAATGTGAACCAATTTCGCCCAATTTGAATACTAAACTTTTCCAAGAACTAGAAATACTTATGTCAAATTTTGTTATTCTAGCTCTTTTTGTTTAGATGCTATCAAGCTTTAAGCTGACGGATAGACAGAAGCTCGCTGTTTCCATAAATTGCCTATATGGGAGCTATAATCAAATGTAAACCCATATTGCTCAAGTTAAATACGGAAATTTTCCAAAACTTGAGAAATATTTTTGCCCGTTTGTCTTAGAATTTCATTAAGCCAATATTTGATAACTTTTATAGAAAAAACTAGCCATAATATGTGCGTGCTGCTGCACCACCAACTAAAATAAAGTTGAAGGAAAGACATTACACAAATATCTAATTAATTTTGAATCATTTTATTAATTTTGTCCGATCAACACATTTTGTCTTATCAGCTTAGAAACCTTCGTCGGTTTATAAGCAACAACTTTGCTTAAGATCATAGCATTATCAAATACACAGTTAACAATTTAATTAATTTTAAGTAATTTTCAGTGGCTCCATCTATCGGAAATTTGTCATACCAATTTAAAAAACTTTGTTGGCTCATGCGCAACAACTTTTCTGAAGATCATAGCATGATCATATACACAGTTTATGATTCAATTTATTTTGAGCCATTTTCAGTGGCTCCACCTGTCGGAACTTGGTAATACCAATTTAGTAATGTTCGTCGGCTCATGCGCAACAACTTTGCTTAAGATCATAACATGATCAAAAGCATAGTTTACTATTCTATAAAGGACATACAGACACACAAACATTCATTTGTATATAGAAAAATTAAGTTTCTAATAAAAATCTTGTAAAAACAAAAACAAACCTAAAAAAACTGTAATATTTAACAAAACTAATTAACAAATCAAAAGACTTAAGACACAAGCACTAGCTAATTGTTTTGACTATGTTTGTGTCCTAAGTCTTTTGATTTGGTGTCTAATGTGTGATTTTAGAACGAAACGGGTTTTGTCAGTAAACAATAAAAACTTTGAAAACAGTACCACAGTGCAAAATATTTCTCATGTCTACTTCTTTTTCTTATCGTATCAATTTAATTTTACTTAAGAAATTGTTTTGGCATGTTTACATTTTACTCTTATATACATATATTTCAAATATTTATAACTTATTCGTATCTTAACCTTATTGCTGGTTTTATTTACTTTTCTCTGTATATATATTGAGCTATGGGCAAATTTCAATAAAAATTTTATTGAAATTTGTAGAAAAAATATATGAGCAGAGTGTTGCAGAAATCTAAGTACAACTATTCATACTATACTTAATACTCATAATCATAATTTATTTATTAATCCATTGATTTAATTTTATCTACGTCAAATGGGTGACGTTTTTTGTTTGCAATTGTTAATTGACTATTCATAAGTTTTTTTAACTTAGAAACAAAAAATGTTAATAAGACTTATATAATAAATCTTTCATATTAATAATGATTCTAATTATGATAATTTATGTATCTGGATAACAGTGTTCCAGGCAATAATAATAAATCTAATAATTTTTACTAAGTCTTTTGATAACATTGGACAATAGGCAAAATTACATTCAAGTTTAACTTTGTTATACCCACCAAAGAAAAGAAAGAATAAAGATATATTAAGATCGTAATTTTGTAATTTCCTTAATATTGACTTAAAAATCCTAGATCCTTATAAAATTCTAAGACGAACATTGCTTTATCTGTTGAAAACACGATATGGCGTAAACGGAAGAAGCTAGGACAACAAAATTTGGCAATAATGTTCCTCATATCTTGGAAAATTTAAGTATTAAAACTGAGAAAAATCGGCTTACATTTGACCATACCTCCCATATAAACAATTTAAGAAAATAGCAAAAACACCAAAAAGAATAGGGGATTTCTATCAGTCTGTCCGTCAGTTTAAAGCTTGATAGCGCCTAAACTAAAAGAGCTAGAGTAGCAAAATTTTAGAAATTTAAGTATTTCTGATTTCTTGAAAAAGTTCAGTATTGGGCAAAAATGGTTCACATTTCATTATAGCTTCCATACAACCCCGTCCTAGGAATCACTTTAATGCTGATATATGAAAAAGAATTATAATAGCTTTAAAAACTTACCCTCTAATTCATAAACGAAAATTAAAATTGTCAAAGGCTTATAGTATAAACTTTGTATGGAAAATTTGATTTATAATTTTCTTAATATTGGTTAAAAATCCAAAATTCATGTATATTCTGATTCCTTATGAAATTCTAAGATGTCTGTCTGTCTGTCTGTCTGTCTGTCTGTCTGTCTGCCTTTCTGTCTGTATGTCTGTGTGTCCGTCTGTCTGTCTATCTGTCTGCCTGTTGAAAGCACGATAATGCCTAAACGAAAAGAGCTAGGTCGCTGATATTCTGACATCACTTGGCAAAGATATTCTACGTTTCTAGAAAAATGTTGTTATTGAAATTGGGCGAAATCGGTTCACATTTGATCATAGCTTCCGTATAACCTCGCTTAGACTAATCGCTTATTTGCTAATAAATGACAAATTATAACAGCTATAATGATAAAATTCGGTATATAGAAGTTTTACATAAGCACTAGGCATCAAATAAAATTTCATCGAAATCGGTTTACATTTAGCCATAGCTCCCATAAAAAAACTTACGGAAACAGCCAAAATTTCACCTAAAATACACTTAAATGCCAATAAATCTATATAACCACTAAATTTAGCACGAGGTAGTCTTATGTCAATTTCAACGAGTGTGCAAAATGTTGTCACAATCGGTCACCATTTGACCAACTTACGGAAACACAAAAATACAAAAAGAAAAGGGGTTTATGTCCGTCTGTCCGTCAGATAAAAGCTCGATAGCGCCTTAACGAAAAAGGCTACAGCAACAAAATTTTACAAAAGGAAGTCTTATACGAATTCCAGCCAGTGTGCAAAATTTTGTTACAATCGGCTACTATTTGACCATAGCTCCCATGTAAAAAACTTACGGAAACACAAAAATACAAAAGAAAATACGGTTTATGTCCGTCTTTCCGTCAGAGAAAAGCGCGATAGTTCCTTAACTACAAGAGCTAGAGATACAAAATTTAGCAAAAGTATTTTCGATATGTTATAGAAATTGTGTGCTGAAAATGGGTAAAATCGGTTTACATTTAATTAGAGCTCCCATATAACCCTTCCCCGGGAATCACATTTATGCTGATAAATTGAATAAAATTGTAAAATCAATAACTACTAAATTTAGAACAGAGAAGTTTTATGCAACTTTTGGTCAGTAATGCAAATTTTATAGGAATCGGTCCATATTTCATATAAATACCGCTCCCGGAAACCACTAAAATGCCACAAACGGCAGTTAAAAGCTATTAAATTATAAACTATGTCAGCTATGGCCACTAAATTTTGCACAAATAAACTTTATATTAATACCAGCTAGTATATTAAATTTTGTAACAATCGGTCAACATTTGGCTATAGTTCTGATATATTTAACATGCCCTTTTTATATCTACAATCAAAAAACATTCAGTATATTAAGATTGCATCTATGAAATTAGATAGCTATCAATCAATGTTAGGTCCAGACTTTATACACGGTAGATGCATTAGGAACTCCTAACGTGTTGTTATCAACATGATTATGGCACAACCAAACAGATTATTAATGTAAAACTATATTCGGTTATGGAACAGCATTTTGTCCAAGGTAAATACTTGGGAAACCACTTAGATACTTTTTAATGTTGAACTATAGTGCAACCGAATTTAGTCCAAATATATTACCAACAATACCACATTTGGTTAACATTTTGAATTAGCTGCACTCTCATACAACTTGATGGTGGGTGTACAAGATTCGGCACAGCCGAATATAACACTCTTACTTGTTATATCTACAATCAAAAAGGTTTGGAGGTATATTCAATATAAAGTCAATTGAGATATTGCAACTTTTTTTCGAATTTGGTTCTCATTTTGAATTAGCTGCATTCTTGTAGATATGTTAGATATGTTTCTAAATTTAATACAATTTTATGGCGGGTATATAAGATTCGGCACAGCCGAATACAACATTTTTGCTTGTTATATATTAAATCGTATAATAATTTTTAGTTAATTCTAATAAATATTAAATATTTATTTAAAACTAGCCCATAACTTAAATTCAAACACTTAAATGACCTTGACTAAAATGATTGAGGCTAAATTATAAGATACTAAGAATGTCTAAAGTATATAAGTTCTAAATCAATTGATTTTAGTGGGTGAGGTGTGAAAACCCTGATAATCTGGTAAACAAATTAATAAGAATAATCAATATTTATTTCTGAAGTATCTAATAGAAAATGTAAAGTAGTTCTAAGCATCTTTACATACATGTACAAAGGGTGAGGTACAAAAAACCCTGGTAATATGTTACAAAAAATAAAAAACTAATCAAAATAATCAATATTTATTTCTGTAGGCATCACATAACTACACCATTTTCAATTGAAATTGAGAAATATTCAATTGAAATTGAGAATATTCAATTGAAATTGAGAAATTTTCAATTGAAATTGAGAATTTTCAATTGAAAATGAGAAATTTTCAATTGAAATTGAGAATTTTCATTTGAAATTGAGAAATTTTCAATTGAAATTGAGAATTTTCAATTAAAAATGAGAAATTTTCAATTAAAATTGAGAAAACTCTAATTGGAAATGAGAAACATTCAGTTCAAATTGAGAAATTTTCAATTGAAATTGGGAATTTTTGAATTGAAATTGAGAAAAGCCCAATTGAAAATGAGAAATTTTCAATTGAAATTGAGAATTTTTAAATTGAAATTGAGAATTTTTCAATTGAAATTGAGAAAAGCACAGTTGAAAATGAGGTTGAATTTTTTAATTGAAATTGAGAAGTTTTCAATTGAAAATAAGAATTTTTCAATTGAAAATGAGAAATTTTCAATTGAAATTGAGAATTTTTCAATTGAAATTGAGAAATTTTAAATTTAAATTGAGAATTTTTCAATTGAAATTGAGAACACCCCAAGTGGAATTTCAACCTCATTTTCAATTTAGGTTTTCTCAATTTCAATTCTAAAATTCTCAATTCCAATTGAAAATTTCTCATTTTAAATTGAAAATTTCTCATTTTCAATTGAAAATTTCTCATCTTCATTTGAAAATTTCTCAATTCCAATTGAAAATGTCTCAATTTCAATTAAAAAAACCAACCTCATTTTCAATTGGGCTTTTCTCAATTTCAATTGAAAAATTCTCAATTTAAATTTACAAATTCTCAATTTCAATTGAAAATTTCTCATTTCCAATTGGGATTTTCTCAATTTCAATTTACAAATTCTCATTTTCAATTGAAAAATTCTCAATTTCAATTGAAATTTTCTCAATTTAAATTGAAAATTTCTCATTTTCAACTGAAAATTCTCAATTTCAATTGAATATTTCTCAATTTCAATTGAAAAGTCTCAATTTCAATTAAAAATTTCTGAATTTCAATTGAAAATTCTCAATTCCAATTGAATATTTCTCAATTTCAATTGAAAATTCTCAATTTCAATTGAAAATTTCTCAATTCAATTTGAAAATTTCTCAATTACAATTGAAAATGGTGTAGTCAAAAAAAACTTAAGACACAAGCTCAGTTTTTTTTCTACACATAATTAAAAGACTTAGGACACAAGCGCAATCAAAATAATTAGCTTCTGCTTGTCTCTTAAGTCTTTTGATTTGGTGATGCTTTTAATTAAATATTGATGTGTTTTTTCTTTTTTAATAAGCTTCTTATTAGTAATTCACATGTTATTTTTTTTTGTTTAATAAATTATTATATTATTTATCTGCTTTAAAAATTATCACGATTGATGTGAGTTTTTTTTTTCTTTCTTTCTTAATAGTTGTAATAATATTTATTTCACTTTATGTTAATTTGCGAAATTAATATTTATTTCTTAGACCTCATGGGAATTGAAACTATAAACACTCAGAGTGTGTTATTGTATGGGTAAAATTTGTAATTATTATCTTTTGAGTATTTTGTTTATAAAAAAAAATGAATAAAAGTTTTATTTTAGAATTTCCATCAATTTAACACGCTATGCGAAAAGTAAAAACACACATTTTTGAGTTATCTCGAAAAGTTAAAACACTTATGTTTGGAATTATCTCAAAAAAAAAAACACTAAAATATTTGAACGGAAATAAATTTTAGCCAAATCATGTCATAACACATAAATTTTAATAACTGTTAAAAGTAATTTGGTAATTTATTTAAACTTTTATTTAGGTTTTTTTTTTCTTTTTGCTTAACGTTTTTGGTAATAATACAATTAAACATTTACCAGCATTATAACTTAATAATGAGTCTTAAGAAAATTTTTGATATGTTTAGAAATAAGGAGTACTCCGAATAGAATTTGTAATTGTTTCAAGTTAAACAAAAACAAGTAAGAAAGTGCTATATTTGGTCAAGCCCGACCATACGATACCCTTCACCACTAAGGTCAAATTTGTTCTTTTTCCTGCATAAAGACAAATATTTGCTAAATTTTGCCATCATCGGAAACTCCGATGATGGAGTTCTCCAGGCTTCGGGATGTTTCACAATCAGCTACGAAGCGTTTAATTTTCATTTACGAAAAGGCTCGTTGGGCTGAGCTTAACGATTTTTAAAGGCAATTTAATTGGAAACTTTGTTTCCTTGACAGTAATGTCAATGCCATGGCGGAAATGGTTTCTAATGTAATCTTGCTAGGAATGAATTCATTCATTCCATCAAAAAGTATTTCGGTTAAAGCCAAAATATGGTCATGGCTTAATCAGACGTGCAAACAGGCAATCAGATCCAGAGAGAAAGCTTTCAGAAACTGGCGAAATAACCAAAGTCCAGTTAATGAATTGCTACGCAAACAGGCGAGACGTTTGTGTGCTGAAGTATTAAGACGCGAAAAAGCTCTGTACGAGCAGCGTCTTTGTACTAAAGTTCTTGATGCTCCTCGGGGCAGCAAGAGCTTTTGGTCATTCGTTAAAAGAGTTAAGAATAGTGCTAGTTCTTCAATTCCTACTCTTTTGAAGGATGACCAAGTATTTACCAACCCGGTTGATAAAGCCAACCTTCTAGCTGAATTATTTGCAAGTAATTCACGCTTGCCGGAAAGCGACCAACCACTGCCAGGACTTGAAAGGGTATCTGTAACTATGCCAGCGATATTTTTTCGAGCTCGTGCAGTTAAGAGGATTTTATCGAATCTCAACATAAACAAGTCTTCAGGGCCGGATGGTATTCTAGCGCTGGTCTTGAAGCAGTGCTCTTCGACGCTAACTCGTCCATTAGCAAACCTCTTCAGTACCTTATACCATGCCGGTGAATTTCCTATGTGTTGGAAGGTTGCTAATGTAACGCCAATCCCTAAAAAGGGTGAGGCTAACAACCCTGACAATTACCGACCAATAGCGATTTTTTCAGCACTTTCCAAAGTAATGGAGAGTATGGTAAATTACCATCTGGTTAAATATTTAGAGTCTTACAACTTACTAAGCGACCGCCAGTATGGATTTCGTAGGGGGCGCTCTACGGGGGACTTACTAGCATTCCTATCAGCAAAATGGTGCCGTTCCATTCACCATTTTGGCGAAAGTAAAGTTGTGGCTCTTGATATTTCCAAGGCGTTCGATAGAGTGTGGCATGGTGCACTTTTATCAAAACTTGTTGCTTTTGGTGTCGGTAATACCTTCTCTCGATTTATATCGAGCTTTCTCAGGGATCGTACTATAAGAGTTGTTGTAGATGGGGTCTCATCAAACGAGTTCAAGATCAATTCAGGGGTACCGCAAGGCTCTGTTCTTTCTCCTACTCTATTTCTTATATTCATTAACGACCTTCTATGTCAAACTTCCAATCCTATCTATTCTTTTGCAGATAATAGTAACATTTGCCATTCGTATTCATTTAATTATAGACCGGATCTTCCGCAGATTGTGACTATGAGACAAAACATGAATGAATCATTAAATCGCGATCTCGAAACCGTTTCCAAATGGGGACGTGTAAATAGAGTCGACTTTAATGCACGCAAGACCCAGTGTTGTATGCTTACGCATAAACGCACGGCAGATCATGTTACTTCATCTGTATCCATGGATGGTGTAAATATTCAGGAATCAGATGCTCTTGATGTTCTGGACATTAGAATTCAATGTGATGTCCGTTGGACTAAGCACATCTTTCAAGTGTCGAAAGAAGCATTCAAGTGCCTAGGTTTAAGAGATACTTCACTCCAACTGATCTCCTTAAAATTTACACCACCTATATCCGACCAAAAATGGAATACAACTCTCATGTATGGGCCGGTGCTTCAAAGTCTATTTTGGAGCTTCTCGACCCGTACAGGGAAGGGCGAAAGTGCTTATCGGTGACAGTAGGGTATCCAACTCTATTGACTCACAGGAGCACCGCCGCAATGTGGGTTGTATAACACTGTTCTATCGGTACTACTTTGGAATGTGTTCTAACGATATCAGGGACCTCGTTCCCGAAACCCGAAGATTCTTACGCAGCACACGTCAATCCGTTAGATCACATGCATTTGTGGTTGATTGTCCAGTGGACCGAACAACACACTATAGAGAAAATTCGTTCTTTAGACGTATAGTACGTATGTGGAACTCACTTTCCGCAGAAGTTTTTCCTGACAGTTGCAATATAGGAAAATTCAAATCTAATGTCCACAAACACTACTCCCTCTTTCCTCCTTCCCACAACCTTTTTTCCTAGTTCCAACACAATGCATAGCATAAGTAGGGGTCATCCCCTGAGTGCTGGTCCTAAATAAAAAAAAAAAAAAATTAGCTGTTTTCGTCATTTAGACTTATATGAGAGCTAGGCCCAAATGTGAACCGATTATCTTGAAATTTAACAAATTGATTACAGTATTTACAACAAGTAAGCTATCACTCTTTTTTTTTGACGGCCAGATGGACATAAACCCTCTTTTCTTTTTGTATTTTAGTGTTTCCGTAAGTTTTTTATATGGGAGCTATGGTCAAATGGAGACCGATTGTGGCAAAATTTTGCACACTGGCTGGCATTGACATAAAACTTTCTTGTGCTAAATTTAGTGGTTATATCTTGTTTTAGATTTATTGGCATTTAAGTGTATTTTAGGTGAAATTTAGGCTGTTTTCATAAGTGTTTTGTATGGGAGCTATGACTACATGTGAACCGATTTTGATGAAATTTTAGGCTATCTAGGGCTTCTATATACCAAATTTGATCATCATAGCTATTATAATTTGTTATTTATTAGCAAAAAAGCGATTAACCTAGGCGAGGTTTTACTAGAGCTATGGTCAAATGTTAACCGATTTTACCCAATTTCAATAATTTCAGAAATGAAGAATGTTTTTACTAAGTTTCAGTGAGCTAGCTCCTTTCGTTAAGGCGTTATCGTGATTTCAACAGACAGACAGACAGACACACAGACGGACAGGCAGACGGACATCGCTCAATCGTCCTAGAATTTCATAAGGATTCAGATTATATATCGGTTTTTGTTTTGAGCCAATATCAAGGAAATTACAAACGGAATGACAATCTCAATATACCCCCCATTTTTTTGATGGTGGGTATAACTAAAGCCGACTAAAAAAATAAAGTCAATTTTGGATTCAGCAGACTCAATGTATCTTAGAATTATCCGAAAAGTTTGTGGCACAGCAAAAAGCTAATTTTTTTGTATAGCAGTGCACAGTGGGGCATTTGAGATATTTTGTATTAAATCAGCAATTTCCAAAGAACTGAACTTGACGAAATTTGAAACATCAATAAAAGAGGAGCTAGGCTTTTAAAAATATATTTACCCTTCAAAACATTTTGTTTTGCTTTTTTTTGCATGGCTTCTAGCCTTTTTTAGGAGGACTGAATTTTTTTTTTAAGACACTGTAAGATTACTAATAAATTGAACTAGATGAACTAGAAGAAGGGAAGGGAATTTTATATGCTTTTAAGTGAGGTTAAAAAATTTTCACAATTTAAAAATTGATTTAAGACTTTTGTCAAAAAAATTGCAACAATATACAAATTTACAGAATTTTTTAATATTACTTAATAATTTTTTTTTTCAAAACTCTTAAAAACTAAACAAGGTATTCCATTTCATTCATCATTTGTGGACACAGTATAGACCAATATATTAGAAATTTTGTAATATAAATTTCAGAATGAGTTCTGAAACATTTTTATATACAGAAATGTATACTTTTTGAAATAAATTTATGTATTTTTTAAAAATTTCTTTGTATTTTTTTCGCAAAAATCTCTAAAACTAAACAAGGTATTGTGACAATTTTTGAACACAGTATAGACCAATTTATTAGAAACTCAGAAGTATTAATTTTAGAACGAGTACTGAAATTTTACTTAACATTTTTTAATACAGAAGAGTACGTTTTCGAAAATTTGAGTTTTTTTAAGAAAAATGGGCCGTGTGACCCCATTTGTGACCAGGCCCTATCAGATTTTTGCGCAGACCTAACGAACTTTAAATTTAATATAATTTAATAAAAAAAAAGTTTTGAAATCGATTATTACATTTTTTACAGACACAAAAAACTTAAATTTTGTGTAAAAATTGCTGATATTCGACCATCGCTGGTTGTAGGTTGCATGGTCAAAATTTTAAAAGATAAAGTTTATACGCATTTTTTAAGTCTAATCTTTTAGAAAATATTAAAAAACAATTAAGTCCTTTGAAAAAAATGAGCAAAAATATTAAGAAAATAGAGATATTTATGTACTTTCTTCAAATTAAATTTTTTAGGATTTTTTCGGAACATAAATTTTAAGAATTTGTTTGTGTTATAAAGTTTATACCGAAATTCGGCAACAAAATGATCTTTCAGCAACACAAATTATTTTTTTATTCCGAGCAGTCGTTTTGAAAATAATTTTTTTTGTTTGCAAAAAAAAATAACTTTTGGAAATGGAAATTTTTGTGATTTTTCAAAAAAAAAAGATTTTTTTGCAAGCAAAAAAATTTATTTCGAGCGCTCAGATTAAAAAACTAGTTAGTGTTTCCGAAAGATATTTTTGTTGTAGTATTTCGGTTTTTTTAGTTGGTTCACCGTTTTTTTAGGTTAGCTCTAGTTTTCGAGATATAGCGTTATAAAAAATGCAGGAGGTTGCTCTATAAATATTTGAGTAACTCGAAAACTGTTTATTTTCTTGAACTAAGTAAAAACCGAAATTCGGCAACAAAATTAACTTTTAGGAACACTAATGCCATTTTGGAAATACATTTTTTTGTTTGCAAAAAAAAAATATTTTTGAAAATAAAAATTTTTGTGATTAAAAAAAAAAGTAAAATATTTTATTTTTTTTTGGCAGCAAAAAAAATTATTATTACTGCTCGGATTAAAAAACTTGCTGTGTATCTGAAAGATAATTTTGTTGACGAATTTTAGTTTTTTTACTTAGTTCATCGTTTTTTTAGGTTAGCTCTAGTTTTCGATAAAAAGAGTTATAAAAAATTGAGGAGGTTGCGCAATAAATATTCGCATAACTCGAAAACTGTTTGTTTTCTTGAACTAAGTAAAAAAACGAAATTTGTCAACTAAATTATTTTTCAGGAACACTAATTATTTTTTTAATCCAAGCAGTTGTTTCGAAAATAAATTTTTTTGTTTGCAAAAATTTGAAAATAGAAATTTTTGTGAATTTTTAAAAAAAAATATTTTTTTTGCAAGGAAAAAAATTTATTTCGAATGCTCAAATTAAAAACTAATAAGTGTTAGTGAAAGATAATTTTGTTGACGAATTTGGGTTTTTTTACTAAGTTCACTGTTTCTTTAGGTTAGCTCTAGTTTTCGAGATATAGCGTTATAAAAAATGGAGGAGGTTACTCAGTAAATATTCCCGTAACTCGAAAACTGTTTATTTTTTTTTTGAACTAAATAAAAAACCGAAATTCGGAAACGAAATTATTTCTCAAGAACGCTCATTATTTTTTTAATCCGAGCAGTCATTTTGGAAATAATTTGTTTGTTTGCTAAAAAAAATATTTTTTAAAATGGAAATTTTTGTGATTTTTCAAAAAAAAATTATTTTGACTGCTCGGATTAAAAATTATTAGTGTTCCTGAAAGATAATTTTGTTGCCGAATTTCGGTTTTATTACTTAGTTCATCGTTTTTTTAGGTTAGCTCTAGTTTTCGAGATATAGAGTTATAAAAAATTGAGGAGGTTGCGCAATAAATATTCGCATAACTCGAAAACTGTTTGTTTTCTTGAACTAAGTAAAAAAACGAAATTCGGCAACTAAATTATCTTTCAGGAACACTAATTATTTTTTTAATCCAAGCAGTTGTTTTGAAAATAAATTTTTTTGTTTGCAAAAATTTGAAAATAGAAATTTTTGTGAATTTAAAAAAAAAAATATTTTTTTAGCAAGGAAAAAAATGTATTTCGAATGCTCAAATTAAAAAACTAATAAGTGTTAGTGAAAGATAATTTTGTTGACGAATTTGGGTTTTTTTACTTAGTTCACTGTTTTTTTAGGTTAGCTCTAGTTTTCGAGATATAGCGTTATAAAAAATGGAGGAGGTTACTCAGTAAATATTCGCATAACTCGAAAACTGTTTATTTTTTTTTTGAACTAAATAAAAACCCGAAATTCGGAAACGAAATTATTTCTCAAGAACGCTCATTATTTTTTTAATCCGAGCAGTCGTTTTGGAAATAATTTGTTTGTTTGCTAAAAAAAATATTTTTTAAAATGGAAATTTTTGTGATTTTTCAAAAAAAAATTATTTTGACTGCTCGGATTAAAAAAGTTATTAGTGTTCCTGAAAGATAATTTTGTTGCCGAATGTCGTTTTTATTACTTAGTTCATCGTTTTTTTAGGTTAGCTCTAGTTTTCGAGATATAGAGTTATAAAAAATTGAGGAGGTTGCGCAATAAATATTCGCATAACTCGAAAACTGTTTGTTTTCTTGAACTAAGTAAAAAAACGAAATTCGGCAGCCGTTTTGGAAATAAATTTTTTTGTTTTCAAAAAAAAATATTTTCGAAAATATAAATTTTTGTGATTTTTATAAAAAAAAAAAAATTTTGTAAGCAAAAAAAATTATTTTGTTTGCTTGGATCCTGAAAGATAATTTTATTGACGAATTTTGAATTTTTTACTTAGCTCAAGGAAATAAACAGTTTTCGAGTTATGCGAATATTTATTGGGCAACCTCTTCCATTCTTTAAATAGCGCTATATCTCGAAAACTAGAGCTAACCTAAAAAAAACGGTTAGCACCATTGAATTCAAGGTGCTCGAGTTATCTTTATCTACTAGGTTTTCCTTTTGTCGGTTTTTTTCTTAACTAGCACAGTGTTATATTTTCACCAGCTTTTATTTTCGCAGTCCATTTTGAAGGAAATAACATGGAAACTATAAAAATTTGGCACTATGAATATTTTTTGTCAGAAATAGATAAAGCATATTTTATTCGGAACACTTTTTATAACTTTATAATGATAAAAAAATTTTTTTGAAATGTTAGGAAATTTTAATTTCTATTTTAAAACAAGCGGTTTCTTTTAGTTTTTTTTTCATATTTTTCCCTACAAACTCAATACATTCATTGTAATGAGTAATGAGGAATTTGTTTAAAGTAATTTATGTTAAAAACTAAATAAATATTTAAAATTAGTTAAAACTTTTTTATTCAAAATTATGAATGCTTATCATTTAAATGTGCTTTTTTTGTCTCAAATTTCGGTTTTTAAAAGTAAAGTTAGGTTTAAAAACCTTATTTCAAAGTCACTTTATTCTGGCTTTGCTTTTTTTTAAATTTTTCAAAAAAAAGTGCGTATATTTAAGCCATTAACACTTTATTATATGAAAGGCAAAATTTTGTACTAGAACAATATTTAACTTAAAACTCACTTCCTAAACACTCACTTTTTATTATTTAAGTCAAAATTTTGTTTTTTTTTTATTTATTTAATTTTGCTGATAATGTCTTTTATACACAAATGACTTAACAAATTATTTAAATAACCGTAAGATTCACTTTTTTATATTTATTCATAAATACTTTACTAAATCTTAAAAAATTCTTTAGTTTAAGTTTTATTTTGAAAAAATTTTTTAACTTAAATCGTTTTAAGAGAAAAATCTTAAGCACGATTTACTCTAGCTGACGTTAAAATATCAACTAAATTCAATATTGTGGCATCAGTAGAAATTATACGGAAAAATCTGCTAGTGCCCTTTATTGGTAGTAAAGCAAAGAATAAATGAATAAATGAATGAATGAATGTTTGCTTGTCTGTCTGCCTGCCTGGCTATTCGTGTACTATATTGTTCATATACGTTTACACATACAATTAAAATCTTTGTATACATACTTTCCTATAACTCTGTAGAAGATTGATTTTAAAGAGGAAAAAATCAAGAAAATATAATGCCTTTTAAAAGGCCTTTAAAATTTGTTGATTCAAGAATTATAAGCAAATTAGAGCAGATACTCTTAAATGGAGGACATTATGGTTTTCATGATCAAATGTAGCAATTTTTAAGAAATACCCTCTTTAAAGTTATAAATATCAAATGAAATGCATCACCAAATCAAAAGACTTAAGACACAAGCGAAAACGAAATGTTTAAAACAAGTTTGTTTTCTAAGTCTTCCCATTTTATTACGGCACAAGCAATAACTTTTTCGCTGACTTTTGTCCTCTTCTTCATTATTAAAGAAATTTTCTATTTCAAGGATATCAACATATAATTAAATGCTTCACCAAATCAAAAGACTTAAGAAACAAGCAAATGCTTATTGTTGTGACTAAGTTTGTGTTCTAAATCTTTTGAGTATAACACATCACAAAGAAAGACTTTTTCGTTAAGGAACAAACTTTTGGACCAATTGCAAATAATTCTGAATTCCTAAATTCAGATATGTTATCTGTGGGTTAGTGCTGATATTTGTAACGTGGTGGAAAAACGCAACTTCTAAATCGTTTAGCGGATTTTTAAATAATTTTATGTGCATATAGCAGGAGTGTTGGGGAGCTTAAGTTTTAAACCTTGAAAGCCTAAATTTTACTGGGGCGTTACAAGTGGCCTCCAAAGTAAGGCACTTCAGACTCATAAACCACCTAAAACGATATATAATTGTCATTTCCGAACCGAAATATATGCAATAAATCATTTTATTGATTTTGTCCGATCTATATGTTTGATTCAATGCATAGTTTACGATTTAATTTATTTTTTTTAGTGGCGAAAATTAGTCCCACCAATTTAAAAACCTTCGTCGTCCCATGCACAATAACTTTGCTTAAGATCATTACATTATCAAAAACATAGTTACGATTCATTTCATTTTTAATAATTTTCAATGGCACCATCTGTCGGGAATAGATTTCACCAACTTAGAAAGCTCCGTCGACTCATGCGCTACAACTTTGCTAAAGATCATAGCATGATTAAATCCAAAGTTTATTATTTTATTAATTTTGAGTTATTTTTAGTGGCGCACCTATCGGAAATTGATCACACTAATTAAGAAACCTTCATCGGCTTAAGCGCCATAACTTTGCCTTAGATCATTACATAATCAAATGCATTTGCATAGTATACGATTCAGTTAATTTTTATAAATTTTTAGTGGCGCCATCTATCGGATATTAGCAGCTCCAACTTAGAAACCTCCGTCGACTCATACGCAACAACTTTATTAACGATCATAGCATGGTCAAATCCACAGTTTACCATTTAGTTAATTTTTAATATTTTTTAAGTGGCGCCACCTGTCGGAAATTGGTTATACCAACTTAAAAACCTTCGTCGGCTTATGCGTAACAACTTTGCCAAAGATCATAGCATAATCAAATGCACAGTTTACAATTTAATTCGTCTTGAGTAATTTTCAGTGGCGCTACCTGTCGGAAATTTGATACACCAATTTAGAAACCTTCGCCGGCTCACGTGACCCAACTTTGCCAAAGGTCATAGCAAATGCACAGTTTACTATTTAATTCATTTTGAGTAATTTTCAGTGGCGTCACCTGTGGGAAATTGTTCATACCAATTTAGAAACCTTCGTCGGCTCATGCGCCACAACTTTGCTAAAGATCAAATGCACAGTTTAGGATTTAATTAATTTTGAGTAATTTTTAAGTGGAAATTGGTTATACAACTTGGAAACCTTCGTCAGCTTATGCGCAACAACTTCCTAAAGATTATAATATGATCAAAATGGTCACACTAACTTATAAATCTTTGTCGACTCATCGCAACAAATTTACTAAAGTATATAGTTTGATCAAATGCACAGTTTATTATGCCGCGGGAACGGCGAAAACTTTTCATAAGATCATGACGGTCAAATGCATAGTTTACTATTCTATAAAGGACATATTTTTGGGCCGATGGTGCCGCCTCCGTAAAATCTTTCCCGGTTCAAAACTTAAGCTCCCCAACATTTCTGACATTTCATGGCTGTGGGACCATTGCTGTTAGCTCTGAGGGCCGCTGAGTAGCCCAGATCAGATCCACCACGTGTCTTATAAACAATATGGCATGAGCTAAGTTAGCTTTCGGCTGTTGCCAAAGAAATTCTAACAGAAGCCCAAATTATACGAGCAATAAGTAGAATAAGACAGTTTACATTGTCTGCACCGATCATCAGATGTGGCGATCCCATGACTCAGTAAACTGTACTTCTGCTATATCAACATATGTCGGTACTTTGGGTTGAAAGACCTTCTCATACGAAACCGAACGATCTTAAATCTGTTAATCCTTGTTTCTCCGGATAAAGTAAAGAAGATCATTGGGAGGTATCTTAGGAAAAATATTGATTAAAAGCTGCTGTCAAATAGGAAGGAAGACCACTCTTCATTATTAGAGGCTTACTAGCCATCAAGCAATACACAAAAGTAGCCTTGATAAATATAGAAGCATTTCGTAACGCAACTCCAGATGCTTAAGTTAAATCTCTAACTAATCTAGGAGAAGACGTCAATCCAATCTTCTTACACAAACGATCTCCTTCATTGCTGTAACGGGAACATCTCAAGACCATCACAAAGTATAAAACCTCCCTAGATGAAATTCTTTATAGCTTTAAGGTGGAAATTTTCGAGTCATCCGCCAGAGGGCCCTTTTCACCATGACTAAAGGGGCGGTAGATAATGGTCTTACGGTAAATCTAAACAAGACTAAAATACTTTTGTTGACTAGGTCAGCATTTCTAGATGACTCCACAGTTTGAGATGACTCAGCATTCCTAGATAACTCACCAGTTTAAGATTACTCAACAGTTTAAGATAACTTAGCAGTTTAAGATGACTCAGCAGTTTAAGATTACTCAGCAATTCAAAATGACTCAGCAGTTTAAAATAAATCAGCTGTTTAAGATTACTCAGCAGTTTAAGACGACTCTGCAGTTTAAGATGACTCAGCAGTTTAAGATGACTCAGCAGTTTGAAATGATAATTTAAGATGGCTAAGCAATTTAAGACGACTCAGCAGTTTAAGATGACTCAGCAGTTTAAGATAACTCAGCTGTTTAAGATAACTCAGCAGTTTAAAATAACTCAGCAGTTTAAGATGACTCAGCAGTTTAAGATGACTCAGTAATTTAAGATGGCTCAGCAATTTAAGACGACTCAGCAGTTTAAGATGACCCAGCAGTTTAAGATGACTCAGCAGTTTAAGATGACTCAACAGTTTAAGATGACGCAGCAGTTTAAGATGACTCAGCAGTTTAAGATAACTCAGTAATTTAAGATGGCTCAGCAGTTTAAGATGACTCAACAGTTTAAGATGACGCAGCAGTTTAAGATTACTCAACAGTTTAAGATGACTCAGCAGTTTAAGATGACTCAGCAGTTTGAAATGATAATTTAAGATGGCTAAGCAATTTAAGACGACTCAGCAGTTTAAGATGACTCAGCAGTTTAAGATAACTCAGCTGTTTAAGATAACTCAGCAGTTTAAAATAACTCGGCAGTTTAAGATGACTCAGCAGTTTAAGATGACTCAGTAATTTAAGATGGCTCAGCAATTTAAGACGACTCAGCAGTTTAAGATGACCCAGCAGTTAAAGATGACTCAGCAGTTTAAGATGACTCAACAGTTTAAGATGACGCAGCAGTTTAAGATGACTCAGCAGTTTAAGATAACTCAGTAATTTAAGATGGCTCAGCAATTTAAGACGACTCAGCAGTTTAAGATGATATAGCAGTTTAAGATGACTTAGCAATTTAACATGACTCAGCAGTTTAAGATGACCCAGCAGTTTAAGATGACTCAGCAGTTTAAGATGACTCAGCAATTTAAGATGAATCAACAGTTTAAGTTAACTCGGCTGTTTAAGATTACTCAGCACTTTAAGATGATTCAGTGTCAGGAGACAGTTACCATTGAATTGTGAAGCAAACGTGTTTGTAAGTAGTAGGACTGCCTTAAATTTCACATGAACTAGAATATGTAGGCATGCTTCTAACAAGCTACAAGCTCTTACTACGAGAAAGGGCATACGACTCATGACAGGCTTAAAAATAAATAACTCTATAACCCTCACTAGGTCGCTTCCGAAGTTTTTACAAAAGTTTCTCGTTTGTAATATAAAAAACCTTAGCACAGATATTTTTCTTAGTACAAGTTATGATTCTTATACTTTTTGGACCAAATCGAATCAGTACTTCGGGTACCTTATTTAGGACTGTTTTCCTTTAAAGTCAAGACTGTAGCATTTTCTTACTTTTTTTAATTGGTTCAAGTTTTTGAGAAAACATTTTCAATATGATTTTGTGAATATGTCTTGAAAATCGAAGATTGACTTTCCAATGTAAAAACTTCTTAATGGAAAAGGCCAAGTTATCTTAAAAGATATTCCAAATGAAGGCCTTTTTACATTTCCCTCTTTTTATAACTACCAAGTACATATTTAGTAATTTAATTTATATTTATTTACTTGCCTTTAACCTGTATTTAGTTTTATGCATATTCGCTAGTTAAATTCTTTAAATATTCGTAATCAGTTATCAAGCTTCAATGTATCCATTTATCGGGCATTAGGACATACTAGATGTCAATAAGACATTTTAAATAACGTCAATTGTTAGTTTTTGGGAAGTATTTAACATATTATGCTATAATATGACATATAAAAAGAAATTTCTTTATTTAACTAAAAATAAAATTTAATATTATAGGCATATAAATCATATATCGCTGGCTTAACATGCAAGGGCTCTAAGTCGATATTTTGAAAATTTACAGGAGAGACAAAAAACAGTCAAACTTTGTTTGCGCAAACATTTTTTAATTCTTTAAATGCATTTTTTGTGATTTAATTTTGCTTAAGCAAAATTAAAAATAAGTATTTGTTGGAATATCAGATTTTTTGGACTTAGAGCTTTTTCTTTTGCTTTGTAGTTTGCATTTTTTATGGACTTAGGACTTTTTTTTAGAACTTATCATTCAGAAAATTTCATATTTATTTCTACAATATATAAGGAACCCCCATGGTTCTGTCGTCTGACTCAATTTCAAGATCGCTTTCGATAAATTGAGTTCCAAAGTTCTAGTTAAAAGTAAAGGAAAGAAATAATATTTGAAAGTAGTTCTAATTACATGTGAAAAACAGTACAGAAATACAAATAATTTAAATAACTAAGAAAATTAATGTTATTAAGTTATACCATCGTTACAATACTGACATGTTGATATTGAAAAAAATATAATTATACGTACGTTGTGAAACCGTATTTTTTATATGAACTTAGAGCTATTTTCCGTGAAAAAATGGACTTAGTACTTTTGCTAATTAATATAAAAGAGCAAGAAAAACTTGATTTATAATAATTTCCTAAAATTTTATTGAAGGTACGAAATCCCTGATAATCTGATTAAAAACACTTATAAAAATAATCAACATTTATTTCTGAATGCCTAACATTAACAAAAAGCTTAAGATCCCAACATATTTTTTAAAATAATCGAAAGACTTAGAACACAAACTTAGCGAAAACATTCATCTAGGGCATGTGTCTTAAGTCTTTTGATTTGATAATGCATTTAAGTAAATAATATTGACACTTATTCTTGAAGAAAACATTTCTGTTAACATAACATATATTTATGTTAATTAACAGTTCATCAGACTAACGCCATCTACTGTTCAGTAGTAGTAATTAATTAATTTAATAATAGTATTACGGGAAGTATTTGCTTGCTACTAACAGCAGCAACTTTCAAATAATGATTGATGTAGCATCAATAAAAAAAATTCGAAAAACTATATTTTTCTTAAGATTTTAAAGCATTTTAATAATTTTAGGTCTTATAATATTTACTATTTACCACTTATTTGGTTTTTAATAGCTTACGTGGTCGTATATGGACAGAATTTCTATTGTGATTGAATGGGATCGTGATTGAATAGAAAACAGCTGACTGTGGTACTGGCGGGTCATAACCTACTACTGGGTACTTCACAGTGTAATAATGGAAAAATAGAATGAAAATATGTCCATGACTTCTAAACCGTTGGGCGGAGTTTACTTAAAACTTAAAAATTGCCCTCTTTGCTTTGCAAAGCCAAAACGTTGTATTTCCTAAAGTAATAAGTATAGAAACAAAATTTAAATTTAATTTTGAACGGCTATAAAAATAAGCAGATAGGTGCTTAGTACTTTTTTGAAACTATGCCCGACAGGGGGTAAAAAGGGGCAAAAATGTATTTTTTATTACATTTTTTAACCCACTCTTATATTTTCAACCAAATAATATAGAATGGAACTTTGTACTGCAATCAATAGATATGAAAATAAAATAATGAACACGTATTTGGTACTTATTTGATTTCGGGGGTAAAAAGGGGATAAAATGATATATTAACACTGCATGAGGTAATATGAATAGGAACAATAAATTAACTGCCTTCCTCTGATAAATCTCCAATTGGTAATAAATGGTGCTTAATGACATCTTCTCCATGATAAAGAACTTTGTGCACTGTTGCTGACATATTTCTATAATTGTATTTGGATGTATATATAGCAACAGTTTCCTTGGCATAATCACCAAATTTTTTAGCATTAATTTGTTTATTGCACGCAAGTACTTCAGTAATTGTTTTAAATCTTGAAATAAGATCTATATCAACACCTGTTATATCAAATGTAGTTTCAGGATCCAAAACGAATCTTCTTGCGGTATTGCCATCGTTTGTATTGCCTGATCCTTGTTTTGGTTGATCTAATTGAGAAATGCATCATGAACTTGTTTCTTTTTCAATTTTCTTTTCTCTTTGTTGGTGTGATTACGTCTTACTGTCTTGAAGATCCGAAGTCCAAATCATAGCTAATTTTCAGTATGTGTTCCATAAATTTTATTCTCGTATGTAGCGGTGATAATCCAAATTCAAATCTAGTGACTTTGTAGGTTCTTGGTTTAACTGACTTGATGTTGCTTTACATATAATACAGCTGGATGAAGCTTTTGTATCAGTCAAAGCCAGGGCAGCTTTTCCGTCTATCATTGAAAGTATTAATTGATAATTCAATTTAATAGTATTTATGTTCATCTATCTGTAACTCTAATAGCTTTAGTGTTGAAATTTGAGCTCTGATGTCACTTATTTCATTCTTAATGGTATCATGAGTTTCTTTTTTAAATTCAAATTTTATTGGTCTGCAGTACTTCGTGGACGATGGAGTATGATTTTTCCAAATAAAATTAGTTTGCATTGTGCTGGACGAAGGTTCCGAGTCTTCTAAGTTCTTTATTAATCGCAATGGCACAAATGACACCATGAACATATCTGTGTCAGAAATATCTTCACATAAAAATAGTTTATATTGTTTTTGTCCTGAAGATCCATCGCATCCCCATTTACAAAAAAGAGTTAAATTGCAGTTTCCATGTTTTTTAAATCACTTCCTTTAAGTGATTGCAGCAAATTCAGTGAGTAAATTTAGGAAGTTTTATTTAATGTCTTTTATGACACTTATAATAATTTTTAGGTATAATAAAACCCTTTAACGCTGATGAGTAACAGGTTAGGTAACATTCCTTAAAAAATGGAAAATCTTAACTGTTAAAATTCATTCTGTACTTTACTGAAAGAAATTTTAAAGGTTTTTCCCTACAATTTTTAGCAGGTAATTGAAAAGTATATATAGGCTTAAAGGGAACACTCTTGGCTTTCTTTGGGTGGTTTCGATTTTTGTTTCCATTTTTCCCTTTAAAAGTTATACACTACTAAAAATGTTGAGTATTTTCATTAAAATAAAAAAGTGTTCTACGGGCGGGTCCGGGCGGGTGCAAAAGTATATATAGGCTTAAAGGGAACACTCTTGGCTTTCTTTGGGTGGTTTCGATTTTTGTTTCCATTTTTCCCTTTAAAAGTTATACACTACTAAACTTTAAATTTTATGAGTATATGGTGATTTTAAATTTATTACATAACACCTTAACTACAAATTATACAGGGTACGCAAATACCATTTGTTAAAACCAATAGTCCACCCAACATAACAAAAAAAAACGCAGCCCATTAGCATTAATAGTTTTCAAGAAATCGTAATTAATATGAGATCAAAAATTACAATTTTTCTTTCATTTCTAAATTAACTAAAATGCCTTGTCTTTAGCAGCATGCCACGCCCACCTTAGTTTTGATATGTTTTCTTTCTGATGGTATAAAAGTTTTAAAAATCTATGTCAACAAAAAATATAGGTTTGGCCAATGAAATTTGATTCTGAACCACCGTGCGGCGAAGGTTTCTTAGTTGGTGTGAACAATTTCTGACAGGTGGCGCTACTGAAAATTACTCAAAGTGGGTTAAATCGTAAACTGTGTATTTGATCATGCTATGATCTTAAACAGAGTTGTTTCTTAGTTGGTATGACCAATTTCCGACAGGTGGCATCACTGAAAATTACTCAAAGTGAATTAAAATGTAAACTGTGCATTTGATTATGCTATGATCTTTAGCAAAGTTGTCGTACAAGAGCCGACAAAGGTTTCTTAGTTGAAATGAACAACTTCAAAAATTATTCAAAATGAGTTAAACTGTAAATAGTTGGCGCCACTGAAAACTTCTTAAAATGAATTAAATCGTAAACTGTGCATCTGACCAGACTATAATCTTAAGCAAAGTTGTTGCTCATGAGTTGACAGAGGTTTCTAAGTTGGTACCACCAATTTCCAAAATTATTCAAAATGAGTTAAACTGTAAACTATGCAAACTATGTGTTGATCGGACAAAATAAGTAAAATAATTCAAAATTTACTAAATATTTGTGTAAAGTATTTATTTTAGTACTTTATAAAATAAAATATATGAAAACTTTAAAATTAGCCTCGAAATGCTTATCATAAAGCCCCGAGCAAGGCTCGGTTCACAAGGTACTATTAACTTTAAGCACTTATAACTTTTTACATAGTAAAGCTTTTAAAATTTTGTTCTTTTTTTTAGAAAGCTTTAAATCAAGAAAATCGGTTTATATATAGATCAGATATTAGCAAAAATTCGGTGAAGTATGGGACAAAAATTTTAAAATTTAATTTATGAAGTCGAATACATAACTTTAAAACCGTAAGAAACATCATATATCAAGTCACTTGGGAAATGGCAATTATATATCGTTTAAAGCGATTTATGAGTCTGAGGTGAACTACTTTGGGGGCCGATTGTGCCGCTCCAGTAAAGTCTAGGTTTTCCAGGTTCAAAACTTAAGCTCCCCAACACTTTTGCTATAAACGTTTAACTGGCTTTTGTGGCATTTTAGCGGATTCCGGAAGTGTTTTTTATGTAATTATAATAAATTTAAAAGTAATAATTTAATATTTATTAGCATTCAATTCGAGGGTAGATTTATATGGGTGCTATTGATCAAATGTGGACCGATTATCATAAAATTTAAAAACTAAACACTATTTGCTTAAAACTTCCTTGCTCCAAATGATGTTGTCATAGCTAAATATTACTATTCAATTTAATTTATCAACATTAATGGATCCCGGGCGGAGTTGTATGGAATGTATATATACAATTTCAATACTGAACTTTTTCAAAAAAAATCAGAAGTATTTTTGTTAAATTTTGTTATTCTAGCTCCTTTAGTTTAAGTGCTATCAAAATCTTTATAATAAATCAACCATTATAAGAGTAGCCATTTTTTTTAAGTTTACAAACAAACAAGTAAGAAAGTTCTATTGACAGTCAAGCCCGACCATATGATACCCTTCACCACTAAGGTCAAAGGCAAATATTTGCTAAATTTTGTCATTTGGACTTGTATGAGAGACAGGGTCAAGTTTGTATGGGAGCTATGGTCAAATATGAACCGATTCCAACGAAATTTGGTACGTTGATTTTGGTTTACTAGAGCAGTATCTGTTTTAAATTTTATGAAAAAAATATTGATATTTGTGACCAAAATATTTATACCCGGAAATGGGACCCAAGGGAGGAAGGTGCCATAAATAATGGACCGATTTTGACGAATTTTAAATTATCTTTAGAATTTCGACCTGTACTTTGATTACAAGGTTTACATGGGGGTTCAGCCAGCCAGACGGACAAATGGACTGACATCGTTAAATCGACTCAGAAAGTGTTTCTAAGTCTATTGGTAAATTATCTATTGGTCTAAGCCCAATATTTCTATGCGTTACATACAGCAGCACAAACTTATAATACCCTTTCCACCTATGGTGGTGAAGGGTATAATTATATTTTATTATCCACTTCCTGCAGTGAAAACAATTGGATAATTGCACTTTTTTAAACAAGTTTTATTTATATTTCTAATGCCTTACAAAATGGGTTTGGCCATAGATTGCAACTAGATTAAGGGCGAACTGTCAAAGTACATTTTAAAAACGTCAAAGTACATTTTAGAAACGTTATGGTACATATATGTTGGGATTTCCAAAATAAAAGGCAGATTGTTTTCGGGCAAATAATTAGAAAGATGTTTATTCAAGTAAGGTTTACAGGAAAAGGAAAGTATGTAGAGCAAAGACAATTTAATGACAGATAATTAGATAAGTGTTGTATACTGAAAAGTGCATTAGAACAGCTGGTAGAAGGATGCCAGATTTTCCTACCAACAATATAAGAAACATCATGGTACATATAAGAAACATCATGGTACATTTTTTTGGTTCCTAAGTAGACCATATGTTCTCAGTCTAGTCATAGTCTATGGCTTTGGCCCTTCTAAACCTTTTGTTGATTTTAAACAGATTCAAAATAAATCAAGACAATAATGGTATTCCGATTTTCTATTATAAGTAGCAATTATTTGCAATAACATTTCAAATAGTTATTTAGATATGATTAAAGTATATCTAAAACAGATTTTCTTACTTTACAAAACTCAAAATATAAAAGGTATTGGTGAATAATAGAATTCTAAAATACAGGGTTGCCCATTTCGTGGAATGGAATTCAACATATTCAACATCTGTCAAACTAAGTTGTTAAACCAGTTATTTTCTTTTCAGTTGAAAGTCTGACATTGACGAAAATGGATCGCTTAAGAATCACGCAACGCATAAAAATGATCAAAAGATACTACAAAAATGGTGATTCAGCAACAGCCACATATCGTGCTTTAAGAGGAGATTATGGTTTACATAATCGTCCAACTACATAAGCAATTGGCAAAATTGTAAAGAAATTTGAAGAGACTGGAGCGTTTACAAATATAGTAAGGCCTGTGCATCATCGCTTCGCTCGTTACGCTAAAAATATCGCTGCTGTAAGTAAAAGTGTTGCCGAAGACCCGAATGCTTCGATTTCGGAGCATTATGGTCATATGATAACCCACTTTTGTTGCCTTCAAGAATACGACTTGGCGAATATGTGGCTTCAACAAGACGATGTCACATGCCACACAACTCGAGCGAATAAGGCTTTATTGCAAGAGATATTTCCTGGCCGCGTAATTTCCGTCGTGGTAACCAAGATCATTCGTTTTGACACCATTAAACTTTTTTGTGGGGCTACATGAAAGACTGTGTTTATGCAGATAAATCTTTAACTCTTGAGCACTTAAAAACCAACATTCGTCAAGCTATGGCTGAAATACCGCCCAATATGTGTCGAAAAGTGGTCGAAAATTACTTCAAAAGAATCAGTGCTTCCAACATTTCGCGTGGTGATCATTTAAATGATGTTGTGCTTCACACATAATGTCAACGTTTAAATTTTATAATAAACAAGTAAGAAAGTGCTATAGTCGGTCAAGCCCGACCATACGATACCCTACACCTGTATAAAGACAAATATTTGATAAATTTTGCCTTCATACTAACATTTTCTCAAAACTTATATATTTAAGCTGTTTCCGTAATTTGGACTTATATGAGAGCTAGGGTCAAATGTGGACCGATTATCTCGAAATTTGGCAAATTGATAACAGTTTTTACAAAATTTTGTACAGTGATTTTTGTTTACATAATCAGTATTTGTTTTAAGTTTAATGAAAAAACATTGATTTTTGTAGTCAAAATATCAAATCCGGGAAATAGGACCTACGGGAGGTGTCATAAATAATGGGCCGATTTTGACGAATTTCAATAGCCATGGTCCCACTATCAAAAAAATTATCCATGCCAAATTTCTTTAAATTATCTTTAGAATCGCGACCTGTACTTTGATTACATGGTTTACATGACTGACTGACTGACATCGCTAAATCGACTCAGAAAGTGATTCTAAGTCTATTGGTATACTAAAAGGTCTAAGACGAATAAGACGTTACATACATCAGAACAAACTTATAATACCCTTTCCACTTATGGTGGTGAAGGGTATAAAAAGAAATACCATGAAAAGAAATATTTTACGTTCACTTTTGAAACCGCAAAATGGATAACCCGATGTATAAGAAACTGCTTTTTTAATTTATTAGATCTTTGCTTTTTAGTCCATTCTATATATAAAAACACTGTGCTCGATTTTGACAATTTTTTTTTTGTACCGACAAAAGGGAGACCTAGTGGGTTAAGATATCGAGTACGATGAGTTCAATGGTGCTAGCCGTTTTTTTAGATTAGCTCTAGTTTTCAAGATATAGCGTTATTTAGAAAATGGGGGAGGTTGCGCAATAAATATTCGCATAACACGAAAACTGTTTATTTTCTTGAACTAAATAAAAGAAATCAAAATGCGGCGAAATTATCTTTCAGAAACACTAATTACTTTTTAATCCGAATCGTAAATTAATCTTTTTTTAATTTTATTTTGTGATTTTTCAAAAAAAAAAAAAATTTTTTAATTATTTCCAAAATGACTCCTCTGATTAAGAAAATAATTAGTATAAGTGAAAGATAATTTTGTTCCCATATTTTGATTTTTTTACCTAGTTCAAGACAATAAACAGTTTTCGAACTACCCGAATATTTATTGCGCAACCTCCTCCCATTTTTAAATAACGCTATATTTCGAAAACTAGAGCCATTTATTTCCAAAACGACTGCTTGGATTAAGGAAATAATTAGTAATAGTGAAAATTATTAGTACTTAGTTCAAGAAAATAAACAGTTTTCGAGTTAAGCGAATATTTATTGCGCAACCTCCTCATTTAAATAACCCTATATCTCGGAAACTAGAGTGAAACTAAAAAAGGTTAGCACCATTGATTTCAGTGTACTCGATTTATTTCTACCCACTAGGTCTCCCTTTTGTCGTTTTTTTATCTAGCTCAGTGTAATTGTCTTTAATCACACTTTTTATTGCAATTAAAAATATCAGTTTATAATTTAATATATGTATAACAATTTATTATACTTGCAAATCAAAATTAGCATTTAAATATATGTATAATACTAGTTTCTGGAACTTGGAATTTATGTAAATAGTATTTAATTATATTATACAAGAGTTTATTCTAGTACTTACTTACTTACTTAATTGGACTATAAGATTGAAGGCCAAGAATTCCATGCACTTCGATCTTATGCGCATATTCTAGAAGTTCGTAGTTCAAGCTTTGAAAGATTTTCTTCTTCTACTTGGTCTTTTCATCGAAGTTTCGGACGTCCACTTCTACAAGTTCCCTCGAGATCATTTTCGAACACCTTTCTTGCTGAAGTAAAGGGTTATCCGTTTTGCGGCTTCAAATGTGTTTTAAATAAAACACATATTAAATATGTTTGTTCATAATATTTCTTTTTATACCCTTCACTACCAAAGGTGGAAAGGGTATTATAATAATAGGCTTAGAATCACTTTCTGAGTCGATTTAGCGATGTCCGTCAGTCCGTCCGTCTGGCTGGCTGGACCTATATGTTAACCTTGTAATCATCAAATTATGGTGCCTCCCTTAGGTCCCACTTCCCGGAATTGATATATTGGCCACAAATATCAATATTTTTTCATGAAATTTGAAACAAACACTAAAATCACTGTACCAAATTTCGTTGAAATCGGTCCACATTTGACCATAGCACCCATACAAACTCTTCTTTAAAAACGCAATAAATGAGACAAAAATCACTAAAACGCTCGTAAATCTAAAGATAATGAGAATTTAAAGTTTATTTTTTGCATACATAATTTTTGTAACAACTGTAATCAATTTGCTAAATTTCCAGATAATCGGTCCATATTTGACCCTAGCTCTCATATAAGTCAGTCGGAAACAGCTTAAATATATAAGTTTTGAGAAAAAGTTTGTATGAAGGCAAAATTTAGCAAATATTTGTCTTTATACAGGAAAAATAAAACCTTTACCTTAGTGGTGTATCGTATGGTCGGGCTTGACCGACTATAGCACTTTTTTACTTTTTGTATTATGCTTTAATAATCGTTGTGCGATACTTAAGGCTTTCAACTGAAAAGAAAAAAATTGGTTTGACAACTTAGATTTGACAGATGTCGCATTCCAGTCCTATACTTTTGAAACCACAAAATGGATAACCCTTTATAAACGTAAAGAATGGGTTCTAGGATGATTTTGAACCAAAATTTGAGTCAGTGCAATATTGCCTTTACGTACAGCATTAAACGAAATTTGTCTAATTATACCCTTCACCACCATAGGTGGAAAGGGTATTATAAGTTTGTGCTGATGTTTGTAACGCATAGAAATATTTGTCTTAGACCCACCTTTTAGTATACCAATAGACTTAGAATCACTTTCTGAGTCGATTTAGCGATGTCCGTCCGTCCGTCCGTCCGTCTGGCTGTCTGGCTGGCTGGCTGGACCCCCATGTAAACCTTGTAATCAAACTACAGGTCGCAATTCTAAAGATAATTTGATGAAATTTGGCACAGATAATTTTTTTGATAATGGGACCATGGCTATTGAAATTGGTCAAAATCGGTCCATTATTTATGGTACCTCCCATAGGTCCCACTTCCCGGAATTGCTATATTGGCCACAAATATCAATATTTTTTCATGAAATTTAAAACAGATACTGCTTATGTAAACTTAAATCACTGTACCAAATTTCGTTGAAATCGGTTCACATATGACCATAGCTCCCATACAAACTCTTCTTCAAAAACGCACTAAATGAGACAAAAAATCACTAAGAGCCACTTTTTGACTTTGAGATCAAAATTAATTTTATTCTCCAATTAACTAATCTAAAACTGAATATTATATGCATTTGTTTTTTTTGGGTTGTAGTTTAAACTTTATTACATTGCCATATCGATTAACAGACTATGTATGGCAACATTTTTTGCAAATGTCAAATGTGCTGTTGAAATGACATATTTTTTGTGGAAGAAGAAGAATAAAGTGAGCGAATTTTTTTTTGCAAATTAAATTGCAATTTTGTTATTAATACTTAAAAATTTATATAAAAAGAAAAAAAAAACAATAAAATGTTTAACTTCACTGTAAAAAAAATAGCGAACTTTACAAAAGACGAAGTGGAACATCTTCTCAAACTAGTTTAATGAACTCTGCCTCATTACACAAATAAAAGTGATTTGACCGTGTTCTTATAGTCCTTGGCTTTCTTATAATTATTTTATTTAAGTTTTCATAAATTTCTTAATCGCTGAAATCTTCATCTGCACTAGAATAATCCATTTTTATCGGCTTCCAACAATATAAATTTCTGTTTGTTTACGTATTTCTAACAGCTGTTTTTATTCTACATTTGCGTTTTGACAGTTCTCACTAAAGATTAAACCACCAACATCGACCGCTTAAACTAAAGAACAAAATAAAATAATCGACCACTCAAAAATAAAATTTGGCGATTAACTTTAATTTAATCTCTGATCTCAAACTCAAAAAGCTGCCCTAAAACGCTCGTAAATCTAATAATTATAAAAATTTTGTGTTTATTTTTTGCATACATAATTTTTGTAACAACTGTAATCAATTTGCCAAATTTCGAGATAATCGGTCCACATTTGACCCTAGCTCTCATACAAGTCCAAATGACGGAAACAGTTTGAATATATAAGTTTTGAGAAAATGTTTGTATGATGGCAAAATTTAGTAAATATTTGTCTTTATACAGGAAAAATAACACCTTTGACCTTAGTGGTGAAGGGTATCGTATGGTCGGCTTGACCGACTATAGCGCTTTCTTACTTGTTTTAACTAAAATTTTTGTGTTTTCGAACATATAACAAACAAGTAAGAAGTGCTATAGTCGGTCAAGCCCGACCATGCGATACCCTACACCACTAAGGCAAAGGTTTTCTTTTTCCTGTATAAAGACAAATAATTGCAAAATTTTGCCATCATACAAACTTTTTCTCAAAACTTATATATTTTAGCTGTTTTCGTCATTTGGACTTATATGAGGGTCAAATGTGGACCTATTATCTCGAAATTTACCAAATTGATTACAGTTTTTACAAAAATTATTTGTGCAAAAAATAAACTCAAAATTCTCATTATCTTCTCATTTTGTCTCATTTAGTGCGTTTTGACAGAAGATTTTGTGTGGAAGCTATGGTCAAATGTGGACCGATTTCAACGAAATTTGGTATAGTGATTTTGGTTTACATAAGCATTATTTTTTTTTTAATTTTATTGATATTTGTGGCCAAAATGTCAATTCCGGGAAGTGGGACCTATAGGAGGTACCATAAATAATGGACCGATTTTGAAGAATATAAATAGCCATAGTCCCACTATGAAAATGATCTGTACCAAAATTCATCAAATTATTATAATTGCGATCTGTACCCTGATTACATGGTTTACATGGGGGTCCAGCCAGACGGACGGACGGACTGACATCGGCTCAGAAAGTGATTCTAAGCCTATTGATATACTAAAGGGTGGGTCTAAGACAAATATTTCTATGCGTTACATACATCAGAACAAACTTATAATACCCTTTCCACCTATGGTGGTGAAGGGTATAAAAGGCTTTTGTACCGTGTTGCTCTTTCAATTATTGCCCAATATGGTTAATTCATGTAATAACTTTTACGGGTTCTAAGTTATTTCATTTCAAAAATAAAAAAAAAATCATTTTTCTCTTCGACTTTTTATAGTTTTTGACTCATTGTGCATTCGATATTAAACGCATAATTTTTATAAAAATGTTGAAATATAGCGAACAGTTCAGGAAATAAATAGTAAAAATTGTTTTTAAATATTTCGAACCATTTAATATTGAGAAATTTCCGAAGTCAAATATTTTTCGCTGAACGAAAAAAGTGCATTTTTTTCTCAAAAACATGATGTCAATTTTTTACTTTTTACGAAGAAGTTTTTTATTAAAAGTTAAGGTAATATTATATAGACGTAGAGAATGGGGTTCCAGAATGATTTTAAAATAAAACTTAAGTCAATTTAATATTGCCTTTACTTATAGCATTGAACGAAATTTGTCTAATTTTTAAGAAAATTTTTGCGTTTTCGAACATATAACAAAAAAGTCAAGCCGATTTTGCAACTTTCTGAAATGCAGTTATATAGTCCCATATAATGTCTTTAGATTTCAAAAAGAAAAAGTAACGCGAATTCATAAACGAATAAAGAAAATCAAATTTTATAAAAAATGGCAAATTTCTATATACCTTAATTTGAATTGCAGAAAAAGGTCAATTGGGTTTCCTGTTTTGAAATTTTTTAAATTGTTTTACATAAACAATAAAATAGACTTTATAAGTGCAAAAACTTATTTATGTACCTTATACAGTTTTCCAGAAATATAAAGTCAAATTTTAAAAATAACTTTGAAAAAAATACACTTTTTAGTTTTTTGTTTGTACTTCTTGTTAAATGTAAGCCAAAAAGTTGATTTTTGTTGATTAGTGTTATCAGTATTTTACCTACATGGTCTTACTCTTCTCCTATGGTGGTGCTAAAAAGCCTTGATATAAAAAAACAAAAAATGTTTAAAAGAATTATTTTTTTAAATACAAAAAGTAAAAGTTATTTAAATCGTTTAGGCTAAACGATAAGGTTAACATTTTTCCCTTTTAAAATATTGTATCTTTGTTTTTAAATGCCCAACAAAGAATTAGCAAAGAATATACATAATCTTTGGTATTAGTACATACATGTATTAGTACATAATGTATATACATTTAGAATGTTATTATTTTAAACAATTAGTTTTCTTGTGTTTCATTTAGTTTGAAATAATTATAACAACAAAAGTGTTTTTGATAAACATAACAATTGAATTTTAAAAATGAATATAAGAATATTTTTAATGGTGCCAATCTAATTAAGATAAATTCAACTATTCTTGTAGAAGCTAGCATGCTTACTAAAAGGGAGACAGCCCTGCATGACTTTGTCGGATGAATTGAACGTTAAGTTGGCTTTAAAGGTTATTTAAGATAGTAAATGAGAATTTTGTCTTCTAAAATAACAATTTTATTATCAATATTTAATTAAAAGCAACACCAAATCAAAAGACTTAAGATGCAAGCGCAAACAAATTGTCATAAAAAAGTTTGTATTCTAAGTCTTTCGTTTTTACTTACTTACTTTACTTAAATGAACTATAGTTAAAACCTGTTTAGGTCAAAGGCCGAGCATATTTTAGAATTCTTGTGCGCATACTCTCCAATTTCGTATACCAAGTTTTAAAAGATTTTCTTCTACTTGGTCTTTCCAACGAAGTTTTGGACGCCCTCTTTTACGAGTTCTTTCAGGATCATTATCAAACACTATTTTTGCCAGAGTATTTTCATCCATTCGCACAACATGTCCCAGCCAATGCAGCCGCTGTTGCTTACAGCGTTTCACTATGTCTATGTCAGCGTATAACTCATACAGCTCATGGTTCATTCGATGTCGATACTCATTGTTGACGCAGACTGGTCCAAAGATTATTCGTCGAATTTCCCTCTCAAACACTCCAAGGATAGCTTTATCTACCTGTGCAAGTGCCCATGTTTCAGCATCATACAATAACACAGGTAGTATTAGCATTTTATAGAGCGTAATTTTAGTTCTTACTGAGATTACTTTATTTCTTAGCTGTTTGCTTGGGCCAAAGTAGCATCGATTAGCAAGTATGATTCTACGTTTGATTTCCAAGGTATACAAATTATTTTACAACTTCGAGGCTATAGTTCTCAACGAACACATGTGATGATCTGCCTGTAGAAACCATCAGTTTTGTTTTGGATTCATCGGCAGCTAGACCCATTTTGTTTGATTCTTTCCCGATACTGGAAAAGGCGGCAGTTACCAAGGGCAAAGTGAGTCCCAGTATATGTTTTCTATCTACCGTTGTATTAACATCTGCATCTCGCAAGATTTTTTCTAATACAATATATAATAGAGGTCACAATATAGACTGTCACCTTTCCTAAATCCCCGTACATCATCTTAACAGATGATGTTGTATTAGTTAGTGTCATCCTGCATAACTTTATTATCTTCGTAGAGATGCCGAACTCAGACATTGCTTCAAACACCTTCTTTCGTATCAGGCTGTCAAAAGCTGCTTTGTAGTCAACAAAGAGATACTAAGTATGTATATGTTTCTCTTGGGTCTTTTCCAGGATTTGACGTAGAGTAAAGATCTGGTCAGTAGTTGATTTATCTGATCAAAAGCCACATTCTTCTTCTTCTTCTCCTATTATCCTTGACTCCCAGTGGAGCATAGGGCCTCAACCATCCTTTTATATCGAACTCTATTGCGAGATGTTAGGCATACATCATTCCATGAGTAGTTTTCTGCTTATAACTCCGCATCAATTGACCTTCTCCACGTTCTAGCTGGTACACCAACACGACGGCAGCTTCCTTGTGGATTCCAACGAAGCGCTTGTCGAGCAATGTTGGTATTTGGCCTTCGTAGTGTGTGGCCTATCCACCGCCATTTCCGTTGACATACCTCTATAGAAGAAGAGATTTGGTTTGTAGCGTTTAGTAGATCTTCATTTCTTATGCGATTTGGCCACCATATATTAAGGATTTGCCGCAAGAATTTGTTTGCAAAGGTTTGTAGGCGCTTATCGATGACATTTGTGCATTTCCAAGTTTCGCAGCCGTAATACAAGATGGACTTGACATTCGAGTTATATATTCGTAACTTAGTTGTTGTTGATATTTGCCTAGATTTCCAAAAAGCTCGGGGAATGCCGAATGCAGATTTTGCCTTATTAATACCCAATTCAATTTCCTCGTCGGCGCCACCTTTTGTAGATACCAAACTACCAAGATAATTAAAGGTACCTACACATCCAATGACCTCGTTATCCACATTGATGTCTGGCGACGGGTTTGCGCCATAGCCTCCAGGCATAATCTTTGTCTTGGAAATATTGATTTCCAGCCCAGCTGCCCGAGATTCAACAGTAATAGCGCTAGTGTTTTCTTGAAGGTGGCCTGAGCTTTGGCTTAGAAGACATACGTCATCGGCTTATTCTACATTGGTATGTCCCAATTATTTCGTTAACTTTGTCCTTTCACACATTATGGTCGATAGAGTCTTATATACAATTGAGAGAAGGCTTATCCCTCTATAATTTGCACATACACTTTTATCTTCTGTTTTTGTGCACTGGACAAAGCACACTGAGTTTCCAATCGTCCGACATGCGTTCTTCTGACTATATCTATTCTATAAGCCGGGACATACACCTTATCAGCTTATCATTTCCAGCTAATGTTGCCAGACACAAATCCTGAAAAAGCTGAATATAAGGAAAAAAAAGCTTGACAACCCAAAAATTAGCTGGACATTAATAACAAAAAACTTGCTTTAATAATTTGCTTCGATGAATCTTTAAATTTGTTATAAACCGAATTGCGAATACCGTAATTAACCGCAGCGATATCGAGAGAAAACGAAATCGTCCGAGGTCTGAAGCAATTGCTACATAGCGTTTGTCGGTGACATTGATATCATAGGACGCACATTGCGCGATTTAACTGCCGTCTTTACGAGTATCTAGAAGGAATCTTTTAAAATGGGTCCATGAATCAAAACATAATTAAAGCTACGCTCTACAAAACGCTTATGCTAATCGTGTTATTATATTGTGTTAAATCATGGGCACTTGCACAGGCAGGGGAAGCTATTCTTGGAGTTTTTGAGAGGAAGATTTTACGAAAAATATTTAGACCAGTTTGCATCAACAATGAATATCGACATTGAACACACAATAAGCTGTATAAAAAAGAGGACGTCCGAAAATTCGATGGAAAGGCCAAGTAGATTAAAATATTTCCAAGCTTGACCTACGAATTAGAGAATATGCGCACATGATTGAGGCGCATGGAATTCTAAAATACACTCGGCCTTTCCCTTAACAGGTTTTTGATATAGGAGATTTAAGTAAAGTAAGTACAATGGGGAAATTTGATAGAGGGTTATTTTTTTACAAAATGGACTTGATCAAGCAATCAATTAATCAACGCATAAAACACTTAAGTAAAGAAGAAAAAAAAATACACTTTTAAAAAAGTTTTCAAAATTTCAATTCTTATACTTTCAGCTGGACAAATTTAATTTAAGCTTGACACTGGACAAGCACTAAAAAAGCTGGACAATCCAGTCGAATCCAGCCTGACTGGCAACCCTATTTCCAGCCTTAAAAAGCTCTGCTGGCACCCCATCGGCACCAGCAGCTTTATTATTTTCTAGTCGCGCTGTTGCAGTTCTAACCTCATTCTGATTGGGTGGTCGACATATAACGCTGTCATCGTGCCATCTTGGTCGCTTTCATTTGCAATCGACAACTTGCAAAAGTGCTCATTCCACAGTTTCAATAGGCTTTGTGTATCAGTAACCAGATTTCCTTGGTCGTCCGTACATGAAAAGATACAGTTGCCATAACCATCCGTCTGGTGCTTAATTTTTTGGTAAAATTTGTGTACTTCATTTTGTGTCCTATACAACTCAATCTCCTCAAACACGCGTGTCTCCATATCTTTGTTTTTTCTGCGGAATAGTCGTTTTTCTTCCCTCTTTTTCTCTCGATATCTTTCTAAAGAGCCACGAGTAACTGCTGATTGCAGAGTTGCCCTGTAGTGGCGCTGCAGAGTTGCCCTGTAGTGGCGCTGCGGCAATCCTCGTCGTACTAAGAGTTTTTAGCATGAGGGATTTGGTACCCTAATACCGATTTTGCAGCAGACTTCATGGAGTTGGCGGTATGTTGCCATAGCGTGCAAATGTCATTTGAGCCAGAGTAATTCTATCTTATCAATTGAGTTGCCTGTTTGGAGTAATCAGAGGCAAATTTGCTGAGATTTAAGTTTTTTGACGTCATACTTTGCGCTTCTGCCTGTACGCTCGTCGACACACTTACACGTTTTCTCACTTTGGTAATGATTGGAGTCAATGTTAGCTCCTCGTATGGAACGCACATCCAACGCACTTGATGAGTGTCTTCCATCAACTAAAATAGGGTCTATTTAATTTTTTGTTAGTTGATCAGGAGACACCCATGCAGCTTTGTGGATATTAAGGTGTGGAAATCTGGTGCTGCTTACGACCATATTACGAGCCAGATGATACCATTGTCAGATGTTACGCTGTGCAGACTTAATTTACCAACAGTAGGCTCAAAACAACTTTCATGCCCTAACTTTGCGTTAAAATCACCCAGTATTAATTTAACGTCGTGATTAGAGCAGCTATCGTAAGCTTCCTCAAGTTGTTCATAAAAAGCTTCCTTTATATCATCATCTTTCTCATCTGTTGGGGAGTGAGCACAAATCATGAAAGTACTTAGCTTTGACGCTTATTTTTGCTAGCCTTTCGTTTATTGGAGTGAACCTGGAAACAAGATTTCCTTTTTCTTTTGTCAACCATTAAACCGCAACAAAATTTGTGTCCACAGCGGGTTACTATCCCGACGTCCTTGAGAACGCGCGGCACATGTTTGCTCACTACTTTAACGGCTGTTAACGTAGCTAATCAGATGACACCAGTTGTCAACAGTTGAGATGAAGGATAGACCAAGATTAGCCTGGCGTTACCAAGTTAAACCAATCAGAACCGTTGCTTGGTATCTAACATCTCATACATCATCCCTTTCGTTTTTCTACTGCACAAAAAACTACTTTTTAAGTATCTGTATACATATTGCACCCTAAATACAAAAGCGTCACAACTCAAAAAACTAAAACTTTTAGGAGAGACAAAAAACTGTTTATGTACAAATGAACGCACTTAACATAAAAATAGACATAACTGTATTTTTCCAGTTAAAGAAGACAGTGAAGTGAATGCAATTTTTGCAGCAGTTAAAGTTTTGTACTCCGAATTAATTTATCGATGAAAGTCAGTTTTGGAAAATTTTGAGTTGTGACTCTTTTGTATTTAGGGTGCGATATATTCACTTGCAATTAAAGCTTACTAGACTGTCAGACAAATTTTGTCCACATACTTTCTTGAGCAACTGTTTTTAATATACGGTCTTTATTTTAGTTTAAATAACTTAACCTAAAACTGCAAACAAAAGGACAAAAGCTGCTGATTAACAAAATTGGTTTTTATGACTTTTTGGTTATTGTTGTTTTTGTATTTTTTGTTAAGGTTCACAGTACTGGAATTTCCCAAGGCCAAACAAGATTGTAGCAAACTTGTATCTTCACAATTTCTGCATGTAAGTTTGGCGGAATTGTATGTACTCGTAACCAATAAAACCAAAAATCTAAAAAATATATATTAAAAGCCCTAAATTACTCAGCAAATGTTGAAGAATCTTGTAATAATGCACAACAGGTTTTTCTGTTTTCTGTTTTTATTATTTGTGCAAAATAATGGATACAACATGCAGTTGCATGCATATTCATGCAGACAAAACCACTTTTGTTTTTTTTTCTTTCTGTGGTTTTGGTATTATTTATTACATGATCAAATAGGATTCGGTAATTTTCAAGTTTCTGTTGAATGTCCTATAAGATATAAGTGGGTACAGTGGGACCAATTGGAAAATATGTTTAAATATTTCGTGCTTTAAATGCAGGTGGAATATAGGAGTTATAGTTATTTGTTTGCTTGAAAAATTAGGATTTATCAGGCTTGAGTTCATTTTTAATTTTCAAATTATTAATTTGAAAATTTGAAAGTAATAATGTGGAGAAAAACTGAAAAAATTATTTTTGAACGCGGCCAGTGGATTGCAATTTCTGTCCCGCCACAGGACGTCATCAGCACTTAGCGCCCTCGACCACAGTCGAGTTATCAAATTGCAGAGATAATCATCAATATAACTCATTGAGTTTGATCGAACATCACTACGTTTAATTGATTGTGTATTCTCCTATTACTTGTTTTGCTCGATCTTTTCACTTGCCGTTGGCATGTAGAGAAGAACAAGACTTTTTGGTTTGATGCTATTTATAGAATAGTAACAGTGTTCACATATGTAAGTAAATTACATGAATGTAAAGTTCGAATAATTAATTCCCAAATAGTTATTTGTTTGCTTCATATCTTTAGGCATGTCGTCAAGGACATGGAATTTCGGGTGGAAAGTGAATTTTGAATTTTAGAACTAGAAGAAAGTTACTTTAGTTATAAAGGGTTATGCATTTCGTGGTTTCAAAAGTATAAAACTGAAATTCGACCTCTGTCAAACTAAGTTGTTAAACCAATTTTTTTTTTTTGTTTTCAGTTGAAAGTCTGTCATCGCTTAAGTATCACACAACTCATAAAAACTATCAAAACATAATACAAAAATTGTGATTCTGCAACAGCCACATATCGTGCTTTAAGAGGAGATTATGGTTTACATAATCGTACAACTACTCAAGCAATTGGCAAAATTGTAAAGAAATTTGAAGAGACTGGAGCGGTTACAAATATTGTAAGGCCTGTGCATTATCATTTCGCTCGTTCCGCTGAAAATATCGCTGCTGTAAGTGAAAGTGTTGCCGAAGACGCGAATGTGTCGATTCCTCGTCGTTCTGAGGAATTAGGACTGTCTTACGGCACATTATGGCGTATTTTGCATTTAGATCTACACCTACATTCATATAAAGTCCAGCTCACACAATAACTGAAGCCAGCTGACCATTCACCGCGTCGTAGACACGTGGAAAGGGTGCTTGAACAGCAGGCGGTGGGCGGCGATTCTTAGAACAAAATTTTCTTCAGCGATGAAGCACATTTCTCACTTGGTGGGTATGTTAATAAACAAAATTGCCATATTTGGGGTTCTAAGAATCCTCAAGTAATTGAAGAGAGGCCATTGTATCCAGAAACAGTAGCTGTTTGGTGGGCTCTTCAGTCCGAAGGTGTGATTGGACCTTATTTCTACGAAAACGACAATTGAACGACTGTCACCGTGAATTTGAAGCGTTATGGTCATATGATAACCGACTTTTTTTTTGCCTGCTAGTGAAGAATACGACTTGGAGAATATGTGGTTTCAATAAAACGGTGCCACATGCCGCACAACTCGAGCGAATATGGCTTTACTGCAAGAGACATTTCCTGGCCGCGTAATTTCTCGTCTTGGCAATATCAACTGGTCACCAAAATCATGCGATTTGACACCATTAGACTTTTTTGTGTGGCTACGCGATAAACCTTTAACTCTTGAGCACTTAAAAACCAACATTCGTTAAGTTATGGCTAAAATACCGCGCAATGTGTGTCAAAAAGTGTTCAAAAGAATCAATGCTTTCAAAAATATTTTATATGTGTTTTATTTACGTTCACTTTTAAAGTCGCAAAATGGATAACCTTAAATATAGTACAAAGAAGTTTTATTTTAGTATTCCTAGGATGAAGTAAATTCCTATAGGTCGCGTCCCCAGGTGGCAGATAGGGGAGTGCCTCCCATTCATATCTGGGAACCTGCCACTTAAATAGGTGGCGAGGAACCCCTTCTATGAGTTGGTGGTAAGGCGAAAATTAAATATCCCTCTCGGACCAAACAGGTAGTAGTGGGTTGATACTTTAAACTTCAGACGAACTGACACTTAGTGCCAATAATGAGGACATACTCAAACTGGAAAGACTTCTTATGACGAACTTAGTGGATATGATTATGTTTTTGGATGATCCAGATTCATCTCATACTACTAGAGCTACCCAGATCCTGGCGGACGTCTCGATTGAGTCAAATTCAAATATGAGTTCACTGTTATCTCTAGTTCTGGCCGTTTCCAGTAGGGATCTCCTGCAAGATCTTTAGCTTCAGTGGGTCAGGCTAGTCAAACAGATAGGTCTGATACCTCCTGCGTCACTGAAACCACTTAGACCTAGGCGGTTGTCTGGCTAGACTCTAACTCGGAGAGTGTGATCACTATGATCTCAACTCCAGGTCAAGCCAAAGATCTCTGGCTTTTGTGAGGAAGGTGAGTCCGTGTATATATCCAGGGTCTCAACTCTACAGTCGATTTGAGCTCCAAAGACATCAATAGTAAAGGAGCGGTCGAAGAATGGGCCGGGAGTGCAGAAGTCGATGTTTTTGGGGATAGTTCTGAGTTTATCGAAAATAATGGAGTGATCTGTTGACCATTCTCCTACCTTCACCTAATGGCTGACTTAAGGGCTACTTTTTGAATCATTAGCTTAGCCGGAAGACATAGTATATGAACTAAAGTCAATTGTTGAACAAATGTCACAAAATTGAATACCCTGCAATGTATTAATCAGGGGTATTTGTTTAAAATTAAACTATTACAATAAACTTGTAAAGCTATGGTTGTAAACGCTTAAAACTTTTTAGCGTTAAACTGGCTTTCGTTGCATTTTAGTGTTTTCGGGCAGTGGTTTTTGTATAAAAGCTATGGTCCAATGTCGACCTATTCTCATAAAATTTCATAAGCTGACAAACATTTATAAAAAACTATCGTTATAACAACTATAAAACTAGCGTTATAACAACTGTAATTAATTAAACAGGTTTTAAAAGGGTAGATTTATATAGAAGCTATGTTCAAATGTGGACCGATTCCCATAAAATTTTAAAAACTTGTTGCATAAAACTTCTCTGTTCCAAATTAAGTTGTCATTGCTAATTTAATTCGATATAAAATAATCAGCATTAAAGTGATTTCCGGGGCTGGATTGTATGGAAACTAAAAACAAATGTGAACCGATTTCGCCTAATTTACTGAACTTTTTCAGGAAATCAGAAATACTTTTGTTTTTTTTTTTTTTGTTATTCTAGCTCCTTTAGTTTAGGCACTATCGAGCTTTAAACTAACGGACATACCGAAACCCCCTATTATTTTTGCCATAGCTCCTTCCGTCGAGACCGTTAATTTATCATCGCTCGTTCGTCTTACAATTTCATAAGGATTCAGAATATATGTATATTGAGGAAATTACAAACGGAATGACAATCTCAATATACCACCTATTCTTTTTGATGATGGATTTAAAAATTCAAAACAATAACTTTTATTTTTTCGAGACACTCTAGCTTTTATTTGTGTGCAGTGTTGCCATACTTAAAAAACTGACAAATCAAAATCTGCAAAAGACACTTGGCAACGCTGTCTGTGCGAACAATTAAATTTTAGTTCCATGAAATAAATATTAAAGGAAGTGCCACTTACTTTTTATTTTGTAAACATTAACTATTTGACAAGAAAGAATATCTGAAGTTTACTCAAAAAATGAGGCTACCTTACTTTTCAAAAAAATCCCATTTAAGTAACAAAATTGTTTGGTAATTTTTAATATTTCTTAACTTTATTTCCCTATTATCCTTGACTCTCAGTGGAGCATAGGGCCTCAACCATTATTTTATATCGGAATGTTAAAGATTTTGTGGACATAAGGTCTGTAATACAGGTAGAGACTGGTTATTGAGTATTAAGTTATTTGCCATTAGGAGCCAGCGGCAAACTGTAGGTCTTCTTCAATTAGTCTAAAAATAGAATCTAGTACATGTCCTTGGCTGAAAGAAGTCCCCTCTATTTTACTTGTAGAGTTTGGGAAAACTTAGTAAGTAAAGTTTTTGAACTGAGATTCGCAAAATTGCTCCTAGTGGGTGCTTTCATGTCAGTCATGTTTTCAAAGTCTATCGAGTCCTTCCCTAAACTTTTAGGAAAATAAGCTGTGAATATTATCTCAAACGCCGCAGCAGTTTGCCCGTAATTCGTTATTCGTTATACACACACGAAATATTTTTTTAATTTAATGGTATAATTGAGATCTTATCTGTTTTAGCATCTACAAAGCTACAAACTACAAATTTTATTAGACTATTTATTGAAAATATTAGTTATTTTAAGTTTAATTTATTTTTTTTTTTTCAATCTACACATTTTAGTTTACAAATTTCCATAAAATAATCTACGAGTGTGGCAACGATCTGTGTGATATTGACAAAATATACAAACTTCAAAGATATTCTTTATAGTCAAAAATTTTGAAGTGGCACTTCCTTTAGTATTTATTTCATGATTAGTTCCCCACAGAAAAAAATAGAAGAGGTGTTGCCAACAACATGAAAATCAAATTTTCACTTTTACAATAGTAAAATTACTTACGTGAATACCATTATTGTTTACATATTTATATATGTAACACTACGTTTACACACGTAGGTGACTTGTTACAAGTTGTGTATACGTATTCTTCTGACATGCAAGTAAAAAAATCACTGGCAATCAAAATCGCTTGCCAGTGAGCCTACCCAGTAAGAACAGTGTCAAACGTTTGAAATATGATGACTTTTACATTTGATATCAAACGTTTTTTTCAAAATTTTTTCAAATCTGAACAGATGTTTGAGATTCACATTCATTTTCAAATGAGGGTTCATTTGAGAATAAACGCTTGAAAAATGATAGCTTCTCAAATTGAGAATAAAGGTTATTCTCAAATCATTATCAAACCCTAAGATGATTTGAGAATAATTTGAAAAATGGTGTTATATAAATTTTATATCAAACCTTATTTTAAAATTTTTTCAAACATTAAAAAAAATAATGTCAAAAAAATTAATGTTTAAGATGTTTTAATGGAATGGCATTGCATTTCAAAGAAATTCGTTATTTCTTTCGGATTTTTTAAAATTGATCCATATTTGACCATAAAACCTTGCTTAAAAAATGTCAAGATTAAAAATTCAATAATATTCATATGCATAAGTAAATTTGCTTTGTTTCTTAACATTTTTTTTACCTAACAATAAAAAAAGAATTCAAATATGATGCACCGTTTTCAAAAACAAAATAAACAAACTCAAAAATATCGAAAATACAACGCCATTTTATTTATGTTCCACATGTAGATGATATCCACATTTGAAAAACCTTTGAGAATGAGGTTTGATAATGATTTGAGAAAAAAGGCATTTCTCAATTTGAGAATAAAGTCCCCTTTTTGTTGAGAACGCTATTATTCTTAAATCAGTATCAAATCAGTATCAAACGTTTGACCTTTGAAAAAAGATTTATTTTCAAATCATCCTCAATTTGAGAATAAACATTTTTTCTTACTGGGTACAACTTGCAGAAGTGTGATTGTGTTGGTAAAAAAATATAAATGTATTGAGCTTGCACTTGCATGTGTAAATGCCGTGTAAATTGTGCCAGACACCTACTTGTAACTAGATTATTAGTCATTTAAAAAACAACTCTTGTAATAAATACAAAATACAAATCCGTACGTAAAGCAATTAAATATCTAATTTACATAATAAATATTATGGAAAAGTTCTTTTTTAATATTAATATTTCCACTAGGGGATTTTCTATTTCCAACAACTAATATTTATTCACATCTTAAAATATTTAAGTCAAGTATTTTAATATTTGTTTACTGCTTAAAAAATAGCCCCTTTATCCGGAACTCCAAGAAAATGCGTTCTTAAACTAATATTAAGTTATTTAGTAACAAACATATTAACAATCTAATTCACTTCACCTTTAAATTGTTAAGTCTGACTAATGTCAAATTTTCAAAATTATCGCAAAACAGTTATTCGGAAATATTTTCAAGGGCAGTTAACAAAAAATAAATATGAAAACGAGAGTTTATCAAAACAGATCTAATTTACGATAAATGAACTAATTAACACAAAAGGTTTCTAATCTTAATTATGGAAATATTTTTAATTTTCTTATCTGCTAAATTTTAGAATTATTCTATTTAACACAACCAATAACATTTGTGAGAATTTTAAATGTTAAACCAATTAAACTAATTATTTAATTGTATCAATTGTATTCTAATAAGTCAATACAACTCCCGACTATCTCTACGAAAATGTCAATACATATGTATATAGAACCACATTTTTTAATGTAAATTCTAAGACAAACACGATAGGGCCTAAACGGAAGAAGCTAGGGCAACATTTGGTAGGAATATTCCTCATGTCTTGGAAAATTTTGTTATTGAAAATATGCAAAAAAAAATAAATAAAACAACATTTTCAAAAAATTATAAATGAGTTTTGAAACCGGCCAAAGAATAAGTACCCTATTCCAGTATGAACAAATGTGTACCTCCGAATTGTAAGTCGTCAAAATGTGCAACCTTTAAACGTCATCCAAATTTCCTAAAATTCAGATGTCGAAATCAGATGAAAAACAAACCTTTGGTAAAAACTAAACACCCTAATCTACTGTCAAAATGGAGGTACATTCAGTCTTCTAATGACAGATCATCCAAAAACCCACATCATCCTAGCCTAGATCATCCAAAAACCCATAAATTTCCACTGAGTAATTAATGGGCTTTTGGATGATCTAAGCTCATCTCATGTCACCTGAGCCATCCAGATCCTGTCGGATGTCTCGATTGAGTCGGATTCGAAACATAAGGTCACTATTATCTCTAGTTCCTGCCGATGCCAGTCGGGATTTCCTCCAAGATTTTTAGTTTCATTGTGTCCACTTTCGTCGCTGAAGCTACTCTTCTTCTTCTGTTATCCTTGACTCCCAGTGGAGCATTGGGCCTGTAATGGGGCGCAGCTTTAACCTGTCGTCTCCAGCTACAAGTTAAGAACTGTATCTAATTCCTACTTTAAACTCCTCGTGGTACATATTGGTAATCTGAGCAACCTAGTTGAAGATGCCGTTAACAAGCCGTTTGGGATTCTAGGTCAGGGCAAATAGGAGAGGGAGTTACCTTAGACCCATCCCAACGTATTTGGTCTAAGGGTCTAAGATAATTGTACTTGGTAAAATACGAAAATGCAGAGTCTGTTCAACATGCTAGTTGCGGCTGAAAGCGGGCGTCTGCCTCGGATTGAGCGGCTCGCTATACAAACGTGGCACGTGTCTTTTGATTCATCACCCATCGACCTATCACTTACGATGTTTTAAGCATGGAAAGAAACAACATTACAGAATATACTACTCCAAGGGGTAATCATGCGAGAAATCCCTCTGCTACGGCAGCTGGCACAAGGATTTTGGATGTGCTTAATCAGCGCAAGAACATTACGATGAATGAAACCAAGCTAGTCTGACCTTGTTGGTTATCTCCCTGGACTCTAACCCGATCGTTACAGAATCACTCCTGGCAGGATTTCCATGTAAGCTTGTTATCACAGTACAGGTCGTAACTTCAAAGATAATTTCATAAAATTTGGCATATATTGATATTTTGGTCCAAGGACGATCCCTAGGTTAGGTTAGGCAGACAGCCGATGCTAAGTCAGCGTCACTTAGTTCATAGAAGCGGTCCCTTTGTGGTACCTGTAGGGGATAGACTGGAAAAGAAAAACATTGATAATTATTCCAGGTCATCGGTGAGAGTCTTATTCAAGCCAGCCTGTGACTACCGATACACAAACGAATATTCCTGTCGTATATTCTGTGGTATCTTAACCATTTGGCTGCTTTGTATATGGCCGATATCTCAGATTGAAGAATACTACATTAATCAGGAAGCCTTAAACAAATTTCCTTCCCTAATAGTGTCTTTGAGTTGGATCAGTCCGTTATCAAGAGATGAGGGGTCTCCAGACGACGATCTCTATAAGCAAGGCAAAATCGGATTACTATTTAGAGTACCTCCCATAGTAAAGGAATAAAGTTTTTGGCCCTTTATAGCCACAAATTTAATTGTATTTAAAAAATATTCAACATAAATATAGCTTAGGGCACGGAATTCGTGTACCTAATTTTGTAGGAATCGTCTCATATTTGACCCATACCTCACACACAAGACACAATCTCAAAAGTCTTTTAAATACCCAGAAAAAGATAATTGCATTTTATTACTAAATTTTTGCACAGTTAAATATTTCATTGTGAACCGCCGTGGTATAGCAGGTTAGTCATCCGCCTTGCATACCAGAGGTCCGAAGTTTAATCCCTGCCAGACCCACTTGAAAAAAATTAATTAATTTTTGTTTTATTTTATATTTTTAATCATCATCGTCATATTCTATTCCGATTGTAATATCCGTTAAAGGGTTAAGGAAAACTTGTCAAAATGTTGGTCCATATTTAACCTTAGTAGTGAAGCGTACCATATAGTCGGGCTTGACCGACTATTGCCTTTCTTACTTGTTAAATTGTGTGTTAATTCTCTTTTTAACAAAGGAAATAAGTAAATCCGATATGTTTGAACCTCCGTGGTATAGCAGGTTAGTCATCCGCCTAGCATACCAGAGGCCCAAGTTCGATCCCTGGCCAGACTCACTTGAAAAAATAAATTTTCAAAAAAGCGGCGGTTCACCTCATAACTCAGCTAGCCACTGGTTATTGAGTATTAGGCTATGTAAAACTTCTCTAACTAATGCATTTGCCGTTCGGATCCGGCGTTAAAACGTAGGTCCCTTTCAATGAGCCTAAAAATAGAATCGGATACAGCTCATTGTCTGAGAGAAATACCCCTTGTTCCAATTGGAATGTTGTCGGGTAATTATATATATATATATATATATATATATATATATATATATATGTTTTCAATCGATCGTTTTCAAATCGTTCGACTTCTGATATATTTTTGAGTAAAAAGGCTTTAATCTTTTTGACTGATATCTTATCTTTCATTTGCTTTGAATTTTCTTGTGGAAATGGGGAAAATTTTCTCAGAAATAAATATGAAATCGATCGATTTGAGAACGATCGATTTCCATCTATATGAACAAATTTTGAAGGCAACGTTTGCCAGGTCAGCTGCTTTTATATATTACTTATCTGGCAATGCTTACTTAAAATAGAGAAAATACTTCCTATTACCAACACTGGTACTGTCTTGTTTTTTTTTTTTTTGTGAAACGAATCATATGTTTTTGTTGTCTCAAAAGTGTGGCAACTTTAAATTGATGAGCAGTTCTAATTTTTATTCTCCTGTAATTGTTATAAATATTTGGTTAAATTTTCTTCAGGGAAACTGAAATAAAGAATTAAAACCGAAAAATTTAATATGTTAAGTTTCCTGTGATTAAATTGATTATCAAGTGGCAAAGAGTTTTATTAGTAGAAAATAGTGCAACAATAAAATAATAAATCATATTGAATTTAGATAATATTTATGTGATAATCATCGGTCAGCTGAATTATCTGGTAAATATTAAAGTGTACAACATTTAGTTTAGTGTTTTTAAAGAAATTATATAATTAATAAATTGTTTGTAACAAACATTAGTGTCAGCTGTAAATTGTTTACAAAATCACAAAGAGCAGCTACAGTTTACCAATTGAACCAGGATAACATCAATTTATAAGAACAAAATATAAGCTAAAATCTTTGCTAACTTTGGGGAAAAAAATGCCAACAAGTTAACAAGACCAGATTTTTATGATAATTGAACAAATGGTCTTTGCATCCTAAGAGGCTTTAACTTTTAGAGATAAGATAAAGTATAACTTCTAAAAAAAATAGCTAAGCACAAAATATGATTAACGAACAAACTAAAATACAACAGACCTCAAGTGCACAACATAACCACCACCAGCAGCATGAACTGATGTCACATCAATTACCGATTGTAGATACAGGCTCAAGCGTTTTTATAGATCGTTTCTTTGGAGCGTTCTACTGGAAAGAATTTGCCTGCGGCTGTGGTGCGGCATTTGTTAACATCGGCATAACGTATCCCATTTATAAAATGATATTTCGTCAAATGTTACACGGTGTCGCCATTACATCTGCCTTTAGTCAGTTGCGCCACGAAGGTTTGCTGTATTTATACCGCGGTATGTTTCCACCACTCGCACAAAAAACAATCTCATTATCTATCATGTTTGGTGTTTTCGACGGCACCCGTCGTTATCTAGTGGACGATTATCATATGAATGCTTATAAAGCGAAAGTTATAGCTGGTATGGCGGCCGGAACTGTGGAAACACTGTTGCTACCGTTTGAGCGCGTTCAAACGCTTTTGGCCGATTCCAAGTATCACAAGTATTTTGCGAATACACAGCAAGCATTTGGGTAAGTCAGATGAATTAAAATTATGATACCTTTTACAAAAATATTAGTATTGGTTTGTTCGGCAAGTAATTTCGTATTTTTCCCTCAGAGAATTCAAATGTATTTTTAACCCAACTCCATGCTTATAAGTTTTTTTTCGGCATAGAAATCTTTGCCTGGGATGCATTTTAAAGTATATCAATCAACTCAGAATCACTTCTAGACCTTTCAGGCCGCGAAACATCGATTGTGGGGGTAGGTTTCGGTTTCAATATATTTGCATCTGTAAGCCCAATGTGGAACAGAATGACATGCATCGATCGTGCTGATTATTTTTTATATTTGCTTCTCACATTTCTCCGTTATTAGAATTATTGCGAAATTCTTCAATCACATTCAAATTTAAGCAAAATGAGCGGTGGAAGTATGTTGTCTTTAATGTTAAATTTTAATATATTAAACTAATTGAAATCGTTTCATGCAATAAAAATGTGTTTTAGTTAAAAGTATTAACCGAGATGCATCACTTGTGCGTGTCATTGAGAATATAAATACAAGTAAGAAAAGCTATAGTCGGTCAAGCCCGACTATATCATACCATTCACTACTAAGGTCAAATATGGACCAACAATTAAACAAGCTTTCCTTAAGTTTTAGAGACATACATATACTATATGCTATTTTTTCAACATTTCGAGATTTATATCGTTTCCGGCTAAGGGCCTATTGGTTCATATTTATTAAATATTTATCCGTGCAAAGATTAAGTAATCAAATGCATTTATCTTTAGGGTTATTTACGTTTTTGTGCTTTTATTATAAGGTATATAAACGTCTTTTGAGAATGTGTCTTGTATGGAGGGTATGGTCAAAAGTGGCCCGATTTCTACAAAATTTGGAACACTAATTAAGGTTATGATAAGCAATATTTGTGCTGAATATTATTAAAATATATAAATAAATTTGCGGCTGTAAAGGACCAAAACGTCAATTCCGAAAAGGCATCCCTATGGAAGGTACCGGAAATAGTTATCTGATTTCGCCAAAAAAGAATAGGGAAAAAAATATGAGCCTGTGCCAAATTTCATCAAATTAGACCTGTAGAATGATAACAAGTTTATATGGACAGCCGGGCGGATATCGTTAAAACAACTCAAGGAGTGATTCTAAGTCGATTAGTATACTAAAAGGTGGGTCTCAGACCAATATTTCTATGCGTTACAAACATCAGCACAAACCCAATGATAAAAACTAATCATACTCCAAAAAATTATAAAAACAAATTCCTGGTAGTTTTGCGTCAGGTCTGAAAGGGCTAGGTTGGGAATTTTTAAGATAATTTGTTGAAATTTGGTACATACATTTTTTTTCATTTGCCATTGCTATTAAAAATTGGCCAATTTTTTGATACTTATCGTAGATCTGGCTTCTCGGGATTGAGATTTCAGTATATTGTTAAAAAAATATAAACGAATTGGTTCAAATTTTACCCTAGCTTCATATAAGGACTAATGACAGATGTGATTATGTAAGCTACATCTTCTACTTTATATGTAGTCTTGAGAAAATGTTTATGTGATGCCAAAATTTTGCAAATGCAGTCGAACTTCTCTAATTTGAACTTCTATTACTTGAATTTTCCATAAGTTGAAGCAAACTTGGTTTTTAAATTAAACGCTTTTAAATTTGATTCCCAAAGTTAAAGTCTCCATAAGTTGAAGTTTTTTTCCGGATTATCTTGATTCAATTTATAAAAATTCGACTGTATATTTTTTAAGCAAGAAAAATAAAAGACATTTGACCTGAGTGGTGAAGAGTATCATATGGTAGGACTTGACTTGATATGGAACGATTTTCTCGAAATTTATACAAAAAATATGTGTGCAATAATTAAATATACAATTGTTGTTATCTTGATTTTTTTATAAGCAGTATTTCTGGTTAGCATGTCAAATGCTAAGCATAACTGCTCGGGTTCGACCCCTAGAAAAATACACTTCTAAAATAAATTAGTATTCCGTTCCATTTCGCAGATTTTAATGTTTCACTGCTGTCAGCCAAAGTTGACCTCTATTTTGAGTACGTTCGAAACCACGTGTTTATAACTAATATTATGAAAACTTAAACTCGATGAAATTCACTTTTCACACTAAACATAGAGCTACTAAAATGATTTCAAATCGAATTTTTGTTTTCTATATTTTTTGTACATCAAAAAGTACGAACAATAGTTCGGGACCCCAGGAAGTGCCCATATACAATATATGGGCAGTATTTGTTTCAGTGTTAATTCTCATTTCTAAAAAAAAAGAAATATATTTCTTCTAAATTTCATAATGGCATACAGAAATTTTTTTCCTAAATCGTATTTCCGGAAAGCGATACCTAGGAGAGATACCCGAAATAGTAATGGTCCGTCTCACAGCCAAAACAAAATGTCTGTATCAAGATGTACCCCAAAACTTTAAACGATTTCATTTATTTTAGACGAACTTTGTTCCCGCTACAAAAAAAAAAATATTTCATGTCGTCTCGAGAAAGAATAATTAAAATTGTGGCCTCTAAATAAAAGGAGGCTTCATAAGATATTTGTTAATTGAATATTTTTATAAGGCTTATATTATTTGTAATATTCATAGTTTTATGATCGTCGAATAACGACGGAAAGTTTTTGAAATTTTCGATTTTTTTATAAATTCAAAAGAAATTTAGATTTTGCACAAAAAAATATAAATTTTTTACATTGTGATGTAAATAACTCCAAAACCGTTGACCACTCAAAAAACTTATCTTAGTACGTCTTAAGGGCAATTGTTCTTAATCCATTGATGTATTGTTCAATAAAAAAGAACATGTCGTTTTTAAGATATGGTAAGATATGGTAACTAACTCTTCAAAAATTTCAAATTTTAGAAAAAAAATCGATAGAAAAATTGTAAATATCGGTTGTTTTTGTACTAAGTGAACACATTAATATAGTAGCTTAACTTGAATATAATTTTGGTTGTTGACCAAGATATTTAATAAAAAATTCAATGTCTAATTTTTATATTACTTATGCCATTTTGAATTTTCTTTTTATGCGATTTTGAAGTTATGCGGTTTTTCTATTTTAATTTTTTACGAAAGCATTTTGAAATTGTAAGATTTTTTCAATCCTAATTGTGGCTTTCTTTTCTTACGTGTGTTAGTTTTGCGGTCAGTCCCAATTTTAATCAAGAAAAAGATTTGGTCATAAATCGTGAAATTTAATTTAATATTTACAAGTTCTTAAATGAAAGCCATACCTAAGTCGAGTCGTTGCGGTATCGATGGTAACAAAGTTGCTGACATAGCTCAAGCTAAGACTTGAGTCATTGAGTGACGGATATAGCTCCCCATATCTATCACTTATATTTGGGCATTAAGTCTTGGATCTGTAAGGAAACCTCAAGGACATGGGATAGCATGGTTACCTGTATAACATCTATGACCTTAATCGGACATTAGCGGAACCAAAACTCTGCTACTTCTGAGCAGGTCAAATTTAAAAAGATATATAGGAATTTTGAGGGGACAATGTGCCTTATACTCTAGGCTAAACAGGCGGGTAGCATTAAGGACTTCTGCAGACTATGTCTAGTTGATGGCTCATTCTAATCGTTGGAAAACATTCTCTGTCGCTGTTCAATGCTCCAAAATTAAAGGCTCAGACATCTAGGCTATAGATTCCATGATACACTTCAGGATCTGCAGCAGTGCAAACCTTTCCCTACTATCTACTACTATTCTATTTTTATATCTACTAAAAACTGAATTATCTTATAGAGTTTATAACTGGCTTTGGATAAGCCATACGTTATCTTTACTCTAATCGTTTGCTTCTATCTTTCCCTAAACTCTTAGTCTCCTTTTGTCTTCTCTTATATTTATCTTTGGAGGATCGCAATGTACCCCATGGGTGTCGTTTTAACACCGCCTTTCAAACCTAACCTAATTTAATTTCACAAAAAAACTTAAAATTTTTAAAATATTGTAGATAAGATTTATTGATATTTTTACTTTTTTTAAACTTTATTCTATAGATACGTGCTTACAAATCATGGTTTCAAAGAACTTTATCGTGGTATAATACCTGTTCTGTGGCGAAATGGCCCTTCGAATGCCATGTTCTTTATATTGCGCGAAGAAGCTAATCAACATTTACCACAGAGGGTAAATATTTGTTAATTAAAAAAAATAGAAGTCTTAAGTAAACACTATTTCATATTTTCAGACATCTGTTACCACAAAAGCAGCACAAGAATTTATTGCTGGAGCCGTCATTGGGGCCACAACAAGTACACTTTTCTATCCCCTCAATGTCATAAAGGTAGCAATGCAAAGTGATATGGGTCATCCGTCAGAGAGCATGTGGAAGTCATGTATGAAAATTTATCGCGATAGAGGCAGTAGTATTGCCTTTTTCTATAGAGGTTGTGGTTTTAATACGGCCCGCTCATTTATCAGTTGGGGTGTTATGAATACGGCCTATGAAAATCTTAAACATCTGATAGCATAATTTTAAAACTTAAAAAAATAGATATCAAAATAACTTAAAACCCTAACGAAAACCTCATAACATTTAGCCAAAGGTTAATTATAATTCTCGAAGCTAATCACTAAAGTTAATGTATTATTTGGATAATAAAATAGAACTAAAAATACATTAAGGAGAGGCAATTTTCTTTATAATTATAATAGTTACTATTAAATATTTTAATTTTATACAATTAATTTAAACGCACTTGAATATGTATAATGTTTATATGGCCAATACGACTGACTCCATTTCGGAATATTTTGACTGGTTTGTGTAAGAAAGTACAAATGCTCACACGAGAAGCCTGTAAATGGTCATCCATTCATACATTCATTAATTAATTATAATTTTTCCTTTTTACCTCTCATTTAAGTATTTGCTTTAATAATTTGTTGCCTTAATCTAGGATTTATTATTAAAATATATTTTGTAAATATTTTTAAGAGCAAGCGTATTCCATTAAACGCGTCATTCAAAGCAAATGGTTTAAAAAAAAATGAATTTTTATAACAATTGGACGCTAATACAATAATTTATGTGTAAAAAATGCAATTGTTTATGTATAAAAGCTTAAAGTAAATAATTATGTACAAAATGTCAAACATAATTATACAATAAATCTTCATTATATGCATATATAACCATAGTAAAACCTATACCTAGTTAATTATTATTATTGTTCAATCTATAACTTAAATAATATCTTCTGAAATATTAAGAATTTTATAAGAATAAAAAAGAATACTAAAGTTAAATTAAAAAATGAATAAAAGCATTTATCCATATGTACGTACTACTACTTACTATTTATTATTATGTGTAAAAGATGAATAATTATTAACAATATTTATTTATATGTACATTTCTGTGTGATTTTATTTAGTTTTAAACTTTATTCTTAGATTTAGTTGTTTGTTATTTTTAAATAAATTGAATTGATAGATATAAATGTTGTTGATCTTTTATTATACCTACACTAGCCCGTTACTCAGTGTTTGATTCTTTAATCTAGCTGGCCAAAACCCCAAAAAATAGACTGCAACATTATAACATACTACACAACATCATGGTCGCAGCGGTCCAGGAGACAAAACCTTACAACAACTCCAGTCTGCAAAATTGTAACGGGTACAACGTTATCCGAAAAGACCGTACCAGAAGTCACGCATCGCATTTACTATCCACAACTCAGTGCAGTATAGAGTTATTTTTCCTGATCTAGACCAATACCTTAAAGTTCAGGATATTGCTGGCAGATCAGGGGACACAGAGTTGGAACTCTATCATATAAACATTCCGCCTGTAACCAACTGGTCACCATCCCGATATAAGAACCCTTTTAGATGGAGAAACACGGTTAATGGTTGTGGGGGACTTTAACGCGCATCTTGGTTAAGACCAAAGTGGTGCGTCGTTAGCGGAACACTTTAAATGCTCTACATCCTAAGGTGCTCAGAAAAAAACATTGTCTTTCTAGGTCAATGTCCTGAGGTGGCGCACAAGACATTTATTTCTAGGACAAATTTGTATGGGGAAAAATGGGAGTTTGTCGGTTTTTGAGAAATTTCAACCAATAAATTTATGCTTTTAGCAAAATTATTAATTGGATGTAGAAGACAACTAAATCAGCTTTCATTAGAGTTGTGAAAACTAAAAATCCATGCAGTAGTTTTTAAGTTATTGCAATTTGCCCCAGAAAAATCCTTTTAAAAGAAATTTTCTTTTCAACACGCCTAAGGATATGCAGCAAAAAGACTTATAAGTACTAAATAGTTGAAATTTATTAAAATACAATCAAATTAACATAGTTTTTTTTTACACTGGAAAACGGTACATTTTTTAAGGACCGCTTTAAAACTCACTTTTTAAGTTTTAGAAAATTTTGTTAAAAAAATATTCAAAATTTCAAAATTGTTTATCAACATGTTAAAATAGACAGATAAAAATAAAATCCAAAAAAGTTCAGTTTGATATCCCATCTGGTTTCACCGTACCTGCTACTTGAAATCGTAAATTTTCGCGAAAAAGAAAAATTTTGGACATTATTTTAAGTAGATGCATAGTAAATATTATTTAAGTTTTCTTTTGATAACGCTAATACTGAATTTTATTGCCCAGTCAATAAGGAATGTCCACAAAAATTTTCTTTGATATTGGGTGAGCTTAACCCTTTTTTTCATCAAAATTTGCATTTTTAGTGCCAAAAATACGAAATGTTATGAATTTTAGTGGCGAATTTCGATCAAAATTAAAAAAATAGATACAGGCAACTCCCGGTATAACGAAAGATATAATGTCAGGCTCATTCGTAATACAGAAATATTCGTTATATCGCAAAGTTTTTATACTCTACACCACCATAGATATATTGGTCTGAGACCACCTACTAATCTACTCATAATCAATAACTGAGTCGATTTAACGATGTCAGTTCGTTCGACTGCTGTTCAGGCTTGTCATCAATGTAATCTCCTTATTAAAGTACCCTTTTCAAGGATAATTTTATGAAAGTTAGTACAGACATCTTTTTTATAGTGAGACTAACAATACTAAAATCGGTTCTTTATTTCAGGAACCTTTCATAGGTCTGGCTTCCCGAAATTTAGATTTTGCCCTCAAATTTTATTATATTTATACAAAATTAAGAGGAAATATTTCTTTAAAATTTAAAAATCACTGTACGAAATTTTCGTTGGAATCGGTCAAAATCTTAAGAAAACGACAATTTGATTCTTTTTTTGCACAGTTTACATATTTTTTACTTGTTTTTTTACTTCCTTTTTAGTCGGTTTTCAAATACACATTAATAAAATGTTTAAATTCATGGAAATTTTCCATAACTTTTTTTATTATTCGTTATATCGCGTATTAAATTTGCTTAATATTCGCTATATAAGGTATTCAATGAAAAAAATAATAGCGTTCGTTATATCCAATTTTCGTTAAATCGGGATTCGTTATACCCGGCTTTGCCTGTATTTTTAAGAATCAAATTTTCTTTGATATTGGGTGAGCTTAACCCTTTTTTTTCATCAAAATTTAGATTTTTAGTGCCAAAAATACGAAATGTTATGAATTTTAGTGGCGAATTTCGATCAAAATTAATAAAAATAGATTTTTTAAGAATGGTTATATTGTTTTATTAAAAACATTTTTTAACCCTTAACAGACATGGGGACTAAACTGACCCAGGGGGATAACAAAGCTCGACGTTAGGGGTTTATTGTAGCAGGTTGTCTGGGGGTTAATGTAACATGTTGTGGAGTAAATAATGCAGCGTGAATCCAGGAAAAACTTGGAGTTTATTGACGGGGCTTGATATAGCATGTTGTCTGAGGGTAAATGTATCATATTTTAGTGAAATAATAAAATCCAAATAGGCGCTTCTAAAAACGCTACATTGACAACACTGTCAAATACCGTTACTCTCGAAATTACCTCAAAAAGTGTTGCCTACTTATAGGGTTATTTTTAAAATCCTTAAAGTATACAACACATATTTTGATTTGAAAATTTGTAAGCATACTTTTAGGCTATTAAAAACAGCCTAAAAATAGGAAATACTTTTTGAAAAATTAAAGTTCGGACCCCTGATTTTCGGTTGCCTCCCGGGGGAGGCGGCATACCCCCATCCATCCCGATTCTTGTTCCTCGTCAAACCTCCTCCGTCGGTCCGGTCCAGCCCCACCTCCATCCGATCATTCTCTACCAGCGGCCCATTACATCCTTCTTTCTTCCCCCGCCGCCGCGCTCCTTTCTTCCTTCCTCTTCCGCTTCCAATTGGAATTGTTCTTATTATAAAAGTTGGAAGTCCTATATATAACAAACTTTTGAGAAAAGAAAACGGGAATTATGTGGCGGGTAGCGGAAGTTAAAACTCCAGTTTTGGATAATAAATACTATAGGAGGACACAGAACTCATTTCACTGTTTGAATTTTGTGAAATACCCTGTTATATAAGATATATAAACTCTTGTTGCTTATCCAATACACAAACCGGAGCTGTATACATTGCAATGTTGTCAGCAGTGCAAAATGACATTTGCTAAGAAAAAAAATTTTGACAGCTGTAGTGCGACCAACTTCGGGTTTCTTTCTTTTTGACGTGCTCTTTTAGAAAAAGTGGTGTGTATTTATTTAGAAAATCTAAAAAAATTTTCAACATCTTTTGATTAAACTGAATTAAGTGTACAAATAATACAAAATATACATTTTTAAAATGTAAACATAAAGTCATTTAAGAAAGTCCTTGATTGGATTTACTGAAAAAGTGGACCACAAAATGTTTGTTGTTACACTACTATTGTTTTCTCTGTGCACTTAAAAAACAGTGATCGAGTGTGAAGTTTTTAAAATGTTTAAAATATCGACTAATAGAGTGTTTTTCTTCAAACAATTTCCAGCTCAAATATGACCATTCGTCCAGCATATAGGCCAAAAATTGTAAAGAAGCGCACCAAGCACTTCATCCGTCATCAATCGGATCGTTATGCTAAGTTGTCGGTAAGTAAACAAACCCGTGTATATGTTTATACATCAATAATTTTGTATATTTAACTAATTGCTGTTAATTTCTTTTCAATTTTAGCACAAATGGCGCAAACCTAAAGGTATTGACAACAGAGTACGTCGTCGCTTCAAGGGTCAATACTTGATGCCCAACATCGGTTACGGTTCCAACAAGCGTACCCGTCACATGCTCCCAACCGGCTTCAAGAAGTTCGTTGTCAACAACGTCAAGGAACTCGAAGTTTTAATGATGCAAAACCGTGTCTACTGCGGTGAAATCGCTCACAGTGTCTCCTCCAAGAAACGCAAGGAAATCGTTGAGCGTGCCAAGCAATTGTCGATCCGTCTGACAAATCCCAATGGTCGTGTTCGTTCACAAGAGAATGAATAAACATTTTAAGTTTATCCTCACTAATTTTTTTTTATATTGTTTATTCAATAAGACCTGAATATAAGAAAATTTAAATTTTAAACAATCGTATAGTGTTGTGTGTGGTTTATTTCGCGAATGGATGGATTTTTATGTTTTTAAGTGAAAAATTCGGTAGTAGTTTTTGAAAATTATTTTTAAAAATTTATCTAGTGAATTTTAAGGCAATTTTGAAAGAATTATTTTAAGGCTTTAAAGCTGATTCTACTACATCTGCAGAAAATTAATACGCAACCTTTAATCACACCCGTTTTTAAGGTGCAAATGAAGTATCTTATATGAATATGCTTCATACGGTTTAGCGTTATACTAATATTGGTATAACCGGTACCTTTAAAAGCATTCCACAGCCAGCACTTAACATTATGCTGCTTTTATTCTCTATGGAACATTTTATAAAAAAAATGGCAGCTAGAGAAATCTTCTAAGGATGAAAGAAATAGGATTACAAGGCTACGTATCATATTTTGCTGGGTTCCTGTTGTAACTGCGCGTTGTGTGGTTTATTTCGCGAGAAGATAGATTTTTTATGTTTTCACGTGAATAATTCGGTAGTAATTTTTGAAAATAATTTTTATGGAAAATGTATCTAGTGAATTTTAAGGTAATTTTGAAGGACTTTTTAATATTTAAGGCTTTAAAGCTGATGCTTACTTCGTCTGCAGAAACTTAATACACAACTTCAGTCACACCCGTTCTTAAGATGTAAATATGAGTATGCTTCATACGGTTTAACGTTTTACTAGTATTGGTATAACCGATACCTTTAGAAGCACTCCACAGCCAGCACTTAACATTATTCTTTATGGAACATTTATAAAAGAAATGCTATTGCCAAATGCCAGAAATCTTCTAAGGCTGAGTAAATAGGGTTCAGATTTTGCTGGGTTGCTGCTGTAACTGCGATTTTATTGGTAATAAAGCAGTTCCTGTTGATATTGACGATGAAGGTTCAATAAAGGTCCAGTCCTAAACCGGAGTCATATGGTATCAGAAGTCTTCATTTTACCATCTATTTATGTAATCAGATCCCGGATTGATGAGGAAACAAAAAAGACCTGATTCAACATGGAGGCCTGTTAAGATTAAAGATATGTATAGACATGTAAGCCGGCTACTATGCTCTAAACCAATGTTGGCAAAATACAAAAACATTGCTCTAAACTCTAGTTTAAGAAGATGTGATTATGTAGATTATATGTAGATAAGAAAGCGTCCTAATAACAACCAACTGAACGATCTTGTGAGCTTCATAGTGGGACACAGATGGTTTAGATTAAGTATTAAATTATTACACTGTGCTAGTTGAAAAAAACTGACAAAAGGGAGACCAAGTGGGTAAAGATAATTCGAATACGCTGGGGGGTTATTGCGTATTTCGATTCGAAAGAAATAATTTTCGAAACACAATGCTTTAAGCATACAAATTCGAACAGTTTTATTTTCGAATCGAGATATGCAGTAACACCCCCGCTGGTGCTAACCGTTTTCAAGTGTTCAAGATATAGCGTTATAAAAAATGGAGGTTGCGTAATAAATATTCGCGTAACTCGAAAACTGTTTATGTCCTTGACTTAAGTTAAAAACCCAAACTTCGGCAACAAAATTATCTTTCAGAAATACTAATTATTTTTTTAATCCGAGCAGTCGCTTTGGAAATAAATTTTTTGTTAGCCAAAAATTTTTTTTTTTTTGAAAAATCACTAAGTCCCGTTTCACACGAATCAGGTTTAATTGATCAGTTTTTCTTTTAATATATTTTGAACCTGCATTCACTTTCACACACGAATTTCATACAAATTTTCGAAATTTTCGTAAACTTGATAGTACGGTCAGGTTTGTATCAATTTTAATTCTATCAGTTTTTTCTCATACAAATTCAAGACTTGATAAGCCAAACCTGACTGATGTAAAAGTAGACTAAATTTACATTTTCAAAAATTAATTTAAAATTCCTTAATCCAGTTAAGCAGTTATTATTCTTAATATACGCTTATGGGAACAAAACAAGCTCTAGATGATAAAAATCCACCCACAACTTCTATATATTCATAAAAGTTCATAAAATTGATTACATCTAATTAAAAACTTACTGAAACGGATAAATGATAGTTGCTTGTGTGTATTTACTCTGAGGCCCTATGCTCCACTGGGAGTCAAGGATAACAGAAGAAGAAGAAGAATTAATCTTTTACGTATAATTTTAATTTATTTTATTCAGTGAAATCTTTTTTCTCACATTATTTTTTAACATACAATCCTATTCTGAAAGTGATTTAAAAACATAAAAAGGTGTTCTGTAATCAAAATTGTTATGATTTTTGTGGTTTCAAACCGTTCTGCTTAACCCGTATCGATTTGAAATCACTTGATTAATCGATATGTACTTTTTTCAAAAAATATTTGTCGATGCCTTTTCAAAATATCAAAAATTTGTATTTTTTTTTTATAAACCCTATTTTTAGCCTATCTGAAATTTACCCGTTTTATTGTTCTCTTAGGTTTGCTATCACATAGACTGCGATTTGTTTGCTATTTCTACACTTAAACATATCGATAAAACAAACGAAAAATTAGAAACAGGAAGACTCTTCTCTATAATTATGGCCATTTCCTGGGGGTTACTGCGTATCTCGAATCGAAAATAAAACTTCGAATTTGTATGCTTAAAGCATGATGTTTCGAAAATAATTTCTTTCGAATTGAAATACGCAGTAACCCCCCTGGATTTTAAATCATTTCCTTTAGTATATTAAATTAATTAAAATCACAGGAATCATAAGCATTTCCCATTTTTTTCATGTTTTATTAAATAATATAAAAAGTATTTAAACGTAACAATTTATAGAATTATGTAAAACTAGTTCGACGATTTTAAATACATACAATGTATTTCAGAATTTAAGAACAATTTGGAACTCTGGTAATACTATCTTGACAAAACAAATAATTCCGCAGAAGTAATTAATATTAAATACAAGTAAATTAATTAAAAAAAAGATATATACATCATGGCTATTTATTTAAGAAGTACATCATGAGCATCCTGCAAATGCTGTTCGAGATCTTCTTTTGTATCATATTTCTTATTACATATAACACATGAGCTCTCGCTGCCATCACTACTATCATTATCTGCCATAATAGCGATAGTCTCCTCTCTATCATTTGATGCAGTTTTCATACTAATGACCACCATGTTCGTATTACTACCAGAAGATTTTTCACCCCAATGTGTTTTCAGATGCATTTTAAGGGTATACCGTTCAGTAAACGATTTCGGACACAAATGACAATAGTGACGAGGACGATTTTCCTGATGTATAAGCAAATGGTGTGTATAGGTTTTGCGAGATTTGAATGATTGATTGCAAATGGCACAAATCAAAGGATTCTCTTCAGCTTCATGTCGCAAACGGTGATTGTACAACATGTTATCAAGCGAGAAACGTTCACCACATTTCTCGCATTGGAACTTCTTTTTATCCCAATGAATGCGCATGTGTCTCAGTGTATTAACTGGTCGAGTAAAACGCTTGGGACAGTAGCGGCATTCATTTTCAGTTTTACCTTCATGTATATTCATATGTAGTTCTAAATATTCTTCATCTTTTCTAGTAACACCGCATATTTTGCAAGTAAATTGCTTGGCATTATGACATTCGCTCATATGGTTCCGCAAAAGAAATTTCGATTTCATTACAGCTCCGCAAATGACGCATTCAAGATTTTGTCGTTTTCGTTCGATTTTGTCCAATGAAATATCCATATTACTGCAACTAGGATCATATATAGACGACGTTTCCTCATTATCTTCTAATGCACTGTTATCTTCGATTATAACATCTTCATCAATTTCAATTAACTCCTCTTTTGTATCCAGATTTGGATTAAAAGCATCTAACAAATTTGGATCTTCACCTTCCTCACCATCTTCCTCTTCATCAAATTGAAGTACAATATCCATTGACTGATCATTGTCATCGTCGACGGTGGCCGTGGCTTCTTCTGCACACTCCTGCGCTTCTTCTTCCGGCACTGTTGGTTTTTCCGCCAAAGCATTTTGCAGTAGTACTGTAAGGCGTTTCTGTGACGAAAGAAGATTTAACATTAACTCATCATAGTCAGATATCATCTTAAAGCATTCGCCACATATAAAGGTTTCACTTTGAAAAATAAGCTTATATTTTATACAATTGGCCAGATGTTGAAGCACAACTTGTAGAGGTTTCTGTGATGCGGGCACCATAGACGATTGTATATTAAAAACCTCCCGACTTTTGTTAACGGCATCTTTTCCGCACAAAAAACATAAAATGACGGTTTCCATTACAATTTGATTTTTACTGCTCTAATTATTAATAATTTCAATCGATTTTCATAGCAAAATATTACACTTCACTCAAGGCGAATTCATTACAGGTGGTGGCAAGAATACAACAAATACAACATGACAAAATGAAACCCCATGTTGTTTTTGTAGGTTTGCTTACATTTTGTCAAATTTTTGTTCGTTAAATTTCCAGGCGAATTCATCAGCTGGGCTCTTGATACCACTTTCATTATTACACTATGACTTCACTATTATTGGAGAAGAAAACAAAAAAGCTGTCACAATCGATGTCACAAGTGATGTCAAAATATACAGAGTAAAATATAAACAACAATTATAGTGCTACCAGACTATACGCAATAACATAATTACATACAGTATTTTCATGATTTACGTCATTTTACACTACACAACTTTTTTACAGACAAAGGGAGACCTAGTGGGTAAAGATAAATCGTGTACACTAAATTCAATGTTGCTAATAGTTTTTTAGACATTCGGCCACAAAATTATCTTTCAAAAACACTAATTTTGGAAATGTTTTTTTTTTGTTTGGGAAAAAATATTTTTTTTTGAAAAATCACAAAAATTTCCATTTTCAAAAATTAATTTAAAATTCCATAATACAGTTATGCAATTATTAGTAATATACTCTTATAGGAAACGAAGTCCAAAACAAAAGAAGCCCTAAATGAAAAAATCCAAAACTTCGTTTCCTATAAGAGTATATTAATAATAACTACATAACTGGATTATGGAATTTTAAATTAATCTCGTGGGAATTATGTATGTAAATGAGCGGGAAGTTTATTCCACATACGGTCAGTGCTGATAAGGAATGAATTTCCTCTGTAGTGTTTTGTGCAATTCACTGGCAAAGGAATGAAGCCTAGAAGACAAGTACTACGTGTTAAATACTACATTGTCAGCATAGGCTTTCTAGTAACCATTTTAGTAGTGATCCACCAGCCTTTAAGTTCTTCCACGTCTTGTTTGATGGATGATAAAACTTACGTACTGGTAGACTTTTCACAACCTCCATGCCACGATTTTTATATTGCTAATAAACAAGTCAATTTTTAGGACGACCACAAAAAATGTTACTATGAAATTTGTTGTGAGGCAAAGAATTTGCAAGGGCACTATTTCTCAGACAACACATAATGCTTTCATATTTCAGTCCCGATTTGGCATCATGGTACTATAGAAAAAGAAACTTGAATAGTAAAAAAAGAAATTAAGGAATTTACGCTTCAATATAAAGTAAACAATTAAAATGCGTAATCTAAAATAATTTTAAATTTAAGAGTTTTGTTTGTTTTTTATTATTTTTAAATGCTCCATTTAATCCCTTGATTCTACTAGGTTTTTTGTTATTTTTGCAGAGCTTTTATACAATAAAAGTTCTCCATATGGCCAAAAATCTTTTGAGCTAGGTATAATAAATATGTCTTGACAATTTTCGAAGAATTTTTAACATTAAGGCTGTTGAAAGGTTAATTGTTTTAAATTTTATCGCCAGGAACGACATTACATGCAGAATATTTACGAAAGCTGTTTTTTAATTTCAAAATCCTCAAAAATAACGTTTCCGACCTCAGATACTGCCTGTGTCCCCTAATCATACCCAAGATACCAAATTGTTTTTCGAAGTTTATATCACATTTAAAAAAAATATCTGATTTTAATCTCGAAAAAATTTGAAGCTTTATCACTCTCAAAATGGTTTCAACTCAATGTTGTATGCTTACACATAAGCGCACTCTTTATAACTCTCAAAATGGTTTCAACTCAATATTGTATGCTTGGACTAATCACGTTTTTCAAGTGTCGAAAGAAGCATCAAGTGCCTCGGTTTTCTAAAACGGTGTAAGAGATACTTTACTCCAGCTAATCTTCGAACTATTTACACCACCTATATATGACCGAAAATAGAATACAACTCTCAAGTATGGGCCGGTGCTTCAAAGTCTATTTTGGGGCTTATCGACCGAGTACAGGAGAGAGTGAAGGTGCTTATTAGTGACAGTAGGGTATCCAACTCTATTGACTCACTTGAAACCCGTCGCAGTGTAGGTTGTGTTTCACTGTTCTATCGTTACTACTTTGAAACGTGCTCTAACGAAATCAGGAAACTTGTTTCCGAAACTCGAATTTTCATACGCAACATACGTTTATCTATTAGAGCTCATCCCTTTGTGGTCGATTAGTCAGTAGACCGAACAACACATTACAGAGAAAATTCGTTATTTAGCCGTACTGTTCGTATGTGGAATTTATTACATGACATAATTAAAAACTACTTTTTAAAAAGAAATCTTCAATATACTTTGCAAAATAATTAATGGAATCAAATTAATGACGCAAAAATTTGCCTTTATTATAAAACTGAGTAAAATATTTTTTTAGTCTTGCTTTTTTAAATATTTACGCAAAATAAAACTCAACTACTTATGCAGAACTTCTTACATACAAATTTTTATTTAAACTGATAAAAATAATCGTAATAAACTATAATTCATGAATTATTTAAGTGTTAATTTATTTTAAACCTCACAGTACATAAAATCAATTTGCCTATTTTCGTGAAATCATCTGGCAATATGGATATGACAGTTAGACGATAAATTATCGACTTTTCTTATTGGGTTATCATTTTACTTTAATTTGTAAACATCTAGAGAAACAGAAGAAGAATTCATAAAAGATAAAAACTAAACAAAAAATATTAATTAAATTCCTTTGAAAATATAAAAAAGATTAGCATTTTGCTTCAACAAGAAGAAAAATGGATAGAATTCTCACGCCCAAGTGTCATATTTGTCAAGAGACTGATTACAGAGCTATGTACTGTGATGAAGTCTACAAAGCCAGGGCTCCAAAGTCCCAAAAGACCATACTTGATATCATCAGACATATTTCAAGAGTTCTAAAGGTGTCATTTAATGTGCCAGCACGAGCTCGAGTATGTACAGTTTGTTACAAGGAACTTGTGCGTTACGATTGTTATGTGGTCGAGCTATTGGAGGTGCAAAAACGATTAAGTGACAAAATAAATGCCCGCGTAAAGGGTATTAAACCACCAAAGCCTGTTAACGAAAAGCTAATTGTTAAAGTTCAACATAAGGAAATAAAAGAGGAGGATGGTGAAAATAACTTTGAAGGTGAAGATGGCGGAGATGAGATCGAAGACGAAGGTGAAATCGTAGCTTTAGAAATTAGTGAAGAGGAAGAAGATGACGACGATGATGTAGGATACGAAGATGATAATATATTTGCCGACTCTGATATTAATGAAGAGCCCTGCGTGAGCGGCCAAAAGCAACAGAAGATAAAGGAGGAAACTATTTTAGATATTTATCCTTGTCCAGTCTGCAATTTAAAATTGAAAAATCAAAGAGCTCTTGACTACCATCTTGACAAGGACCACAAAACTCGGGTTACATGTTCCGAATGCGGAGTTCAGGTGCGTAACGATGAATATTTAGTTTTGCATATGAACATACACAATGGAAAAACCGAGAATGACTGTGCCTTTTGTGATAAGTCGTACGCCCGTCGCGTAAATGTTATCCGTCACATGCAGGTTCACTTACAAAAACAGAAGCATCAATGTGAACGCTGCGGCATGTTCTTTTCACAGACCACCGTCTTCTACAATCATCGCCTGCAACATGAAGCGGAAGATAATCCTCTCATTTGTCCGGTGTGCTCGCAAACATTTAAAACCATACGCACTTATAAACGACATATGGTCACGCATCAAGAGGATCGACCACGTTACAATTGTGAATCGTGTGGCAAAGTTTTCGTTGACAAATACACTTTGAAAATGCATGTCCGCACACATCATACAAATACCACGGGCGAGGAGTCGCAGGAGCAGAAACCTACACCAGCCCCGAAAAAGGCAAAGACTGCACCAGCCGACGATCCCGATCATGTAATTTATACTTGCGTTATTTGTCAGCACATTTTTGTAAGACAAGATTTATTTGCCGATCATATGCAAAACGTTCACGATGTTGTTATGGATTCATAAAAATATACTTATATGTAGAGTATATGCAAAATATCATAAGTAGAAATAAGTGTTCATAAAAAATCCATTATAATTAAATAGTTTTTTAGTTTATAAATAATAAAAAAAACGTGTTGAAAAATAACATTTCAAACTTCTCAACTAAGTGACGTACATTTAGTTTATTTTTCTTGTTCCGGTCCAAGCAAAACAACCTGACATTTTCAACAATATAGTAAGAATCAGCTTACTGTTTTTTATTAAAATTAAAACTACATTTTAATATAAATTATGGCATTAAAATATTGAATTATCATTTAATCATCTGAAATTTCAATTTCGTATTCTGGAAACTTAATCTTCAAAATTTTTTTCGATTCAGAATGATTTGCTTTTCCGTAGCCCTAAAATGGTAAAAACATTTTAATTTGTTATGTATTTTTAAAATAGAAAAGACTACATATGAAGAATATTTATTACTAGCCTAAATTTATTTATATATATTTGTTTTTGATATAAAATTTCTCTTATAGAATAATTTTCGATTTTTTTTTTTTTAAATTTCAATTGTTTTTATACAGAAAAGTTTTCTATATAAAATTCTATATCGAAATTTTTTCTATAGAAAAATTTTCGATATAAATTTTTTTCGATAGAAAAATTTTCGATAAAAAATTTTTTCGATAGAAAAATTTTCGATATAAAATTTTTTCAAAAAAGGTTTTTATTTTATTTATTTATTTACTTTTATAGAAAATTTTTGATAGAATTTTTTCTATAGAAAAATTTTCAATATAGAACTTTTTCTATATTAAAATTTTCGATATAGAAGTTTTTCTATAAATTTTTCTTTAGAAAAATTTTCGGTATAAATTTTTATCTTTAGAAAAAATTTCGATTTAGAAATTTAAAAGAATTTTCGATATTGACATTTAGAATAATTTTCGATACAAAATTTTTTCTATAGAAAAATTTTCGGTATACAATTTTTTCTATAGAAAAATTTTCGGTATTAAATTTTTTTCAATTTTCGGTACAAAATTTTTTCTATAGAAAAATTTTCGGTATACAATTTTTTCTATAGAAAAATTTTCGGTATTAAATTTTTTTCAATTTTCGGTACAAAATTTTTTCTATAGAAAAATTTTCGATATAAAATTTTTTCTATAAAAAAATTTTCGATATAAAATTTTTTTACAAAAAAATTTTCGGTATAAAATTTTTTCTATAGGAACATTTTCGGTATAAAATTTATTTTATAGAAAAATTTCCGGTATAAAATTTTTTCTATAGAAAAATTTTCGGTATAAAATTTTTTCTATAGAAAAATTTTCGATATAAAAATTTTTCTTTAGAAAAATTTTCGATATACAATTTTTTCTATAGAATAATTTTCGGTATAAAATTTTTTCTATAGAAAAATTTTCGGTATAAAATTTTTTCTATAGACAAATTTTCAGTATAAAATTTTTTCTGTAGAAAAATTTCCAGTATAAAATTTTTTTTATAGAAAAATTTTCGGTATAAAATTTTTTCTATAGAAAAATTTTCGGTATAAATTTTTTTCTAGAGAAAGATTTTCTATATAAAATTTTTTTATAGAAGAATTTTTTATAGAAAAATTTTCGTTAAAAATTTTTTTCTATAAAAATTTTTTACTATAAAAAAATTTTCGGTATAAAATTTTTTCATTTTTCGGTATAAAATTTTTTCTATAGAAAAATTTTCGGTATAAAATTTTTTCTATAGAAAAATTTTAGATATAAAATTTTTTTATAGAAAAATTTCCAGTATAAAATTTTTTCTATAGAAAATTTTAAGGTATAACATTTTTTTTATAGAAAATTTTAAGGTATAACATTTTTTTTATAGAAAAATTTTCGGTATAAAATTGTTTCTATAGAAAAATTTTCAGTATAACATTTTTTCTATAGAAACATTTTCGATATGAAATTTTTTCTATAAAAACCTTTCCAATAAAGCATTTTTGCTGTAGAAAAATTTTCGACAAAACGTTTTTTCTATAGAAAATTTTTCGATATAAAATTGTTATAAAGAAAAATTTTGAAATAAAATTTTTCTTAAGAAAAGTTTTCAATATAAAATTGTTTCGATATAAATTTTTTTCTAAAGAAAAATTTTCGGTATAATTTTTTTTTTAATAAAAAATTTCGATTTAAAATTTTTTCATTAGAAAAATGTTTGATATAATTTTTAAAAAAATATAACAAATAACAACACTTAATTTCAAGGTGATTGCATATAAACATAAACAATTCTCTATTCAATACCTGAGATTGACTATAAACCTTAATATGCTTAGCCTCTGGATTATGATCGATTTTACCGCCACCCAAGCATTCAGTATCTAGACCCAAACTTTGGCAGGATGAGCTAACACGTTCATAAATATCCGCTACATATCAAATAAAATAAATAAATGGATAAATCTACAAAGAAAAAATACTATGACCAACTTACTATGCCACTGGCAATCAGCATAACCTCTTACAATCAGTTTGCTAGCATCTGATTTCTCCTTGTCGTACACTTTGATAAGAATATATTTAAAGACACCCTTTGAACCAATGTCCACACTTGGTACAGCTTCCAATTTGGCATCAGCCATGTTGCGTAAGTTTCGTATAAAATCTTAAAGAAATATAAATTAAGGCTACGAAATTAGCTGTTCATCTATAGCTAATAATTTGTATAATAGACAAAATGTATTTTTACTAAATTCATTATAATTTTTATTACTTACGGTATTTTGGTAGAAAAACGGTCGGTGCCCGGTTTGCTAGTAATTGCACAGATGTTTTTAGCATTTTTTTCCTAAATGTCGTATGTGTCAAACAATTGGGAATGCAAAAGAATCAGTGATGGCATGACCGAAATCTTAGATATTGGGACAAATACTAGAACTTATACATAGTAGTCAACATGTGTCTATAAGTCTCCAGAGTATTTAGCGTCTACAAAGTTTCTACATTAATCCACTGAAACACACTCTACTGAGTAGAGTCTACTCCCAATTCGTTATTGGTTAACTCTAATAGAAGTTTTTTCTTAATATTAGTTTCTCTATTCTATTCTACTCGGCTCAAGTTATACCTTTGTATTATATACATATATATTATCTAATTATCTAAAATACTAAAGAGAAGTGAGGATCTTCTCTATTTACACTGGGCCACAAAATTTTAACACCTACAGTATGTGATAGTAAGTAGTAAAAATGTTCGAAAATTACTTGTTTTTTACTTTTTATTAATTAAAATGTACAAAAGTGTTGAATTAATTATTAATAACCATCATCCGAAGTTTCAATTTCATAATCTGAAAACTTAGTCAGCAATATTTTCTTAGATTCAGAATGATCTGCTTTTCCGTAACCCTGAAATGTAGAAAAATTTAAATTTGAGATAAAAAATTTAATACACTTGTAATATGTGTGTTTCTTTACTTTAACGTTACAACCCAAACTTACTCAAAAGTGTTCATGTACAAAATTTTCAATGCAAATTGTTGTTTTTTTGAGTAATTTTCTGACAACTTCGGGTAGTTTCGTTAGAGTACGGGAACAAACATAATATGATTTACACTTAAACTAGTAAGTTAGTAAGTCTGATTTAGTTTAGTAATTCCTAAACAATAACTTAAGCTATAACTTACATTCCGGCTAAGAACTTTCAAGTCCCCAACAACGTGTTTAAGACATTTACTTTTAATTAGACCAAATACAAATTGGACCATGATTAAGACTGTTATTTAAACTATATCTTACGACTAATAGTATGACTTAGGCAAAGTCTATGTCTTAAATTAAGACTTAGATTACAAATAAGACTATGACGAGATTATGATGAAGACTTTAATTTAGAATATGACTTGGACTGTCACCATGACAGTACTTCTTCATTTAAACAAAAAGTATATCAAAAAGAATGGGTGGGTGGCTTTGGCAAACTCCTAGTAAATAAACCTATCCTCAATAATTTTTCAATGATTGCTATTGACTCAGTTGGACTTCGGGGTTTACTCTAATGACGTACTTTTAAATATTGCTCCCAAATCATTGTAGCTTTTATATCGTGAGCCTATATTCAATACCGTCTATGAACCATTTTTTTCAAAATCACTTTTTATTGGGAAACTGTTTTTTGATAATAGTTACATCTTTTTAATAAAAATCAGAGAGAAGAAATCTATTTTAGAACTTTTTTTTTCAAAATTTAAAATGTATCTATCAACCACACAATTTGTTTTTAAATGCAATACCGTCTATCAACCAAATAAATTTTATAAACTTATTATATTAAACAAAGTGTTTCTATTAGTTCAACAACATTGTTAAGTATTCATTTGAAAATCTGTCATCTGAAAAATAACGTTTGGTTTTTGCATTAAAAAAATAAGTTGAATTACAGAGCTCGTGTTTTTTTTGCTTACGAAAAATTGTAATAATAAGATAAAATGTCTCATAGTGCATTGAAACTTATTGCAATAGATTATTCCTCTTCAAATGAAGCAGATGAAAATAATATAATAGAAGGTTAGTTGGTTAATTTATTTTTATAATCTACAACATTAAATTTGTTTTTACTAGATTCCGAAAATGAAGAATGCAACAATTTTTATGCAATGGGTCGTCGTAGATCTAAGAGAGCACATAATCCTAAATCATCTAGTCGAGTTTTAAACGCAACAAAACGAATGAAGGGCCAAAATTATTTGGGATTTTCAAAATCTGAAGGAATGTTTAAGCAAAACTCACCAAAATCTATGAAAAAAATTGGTCCAATGTGCTCATCGGCATATTGTAAGAAAGTTTCCACAAGACACTGCCAAAAGTTTGATGAAGAAAGAAGAACAAATATATTTAAAATGTTCTGGGACCTAAACTGGGAATCTAAAAAAGTTTTTGTTAATAACAACTTATCACAGATACCAATAAAAAGAACAAGAGTTATAGATTCAAAAAAACAGAATAGCTTTATATATAAACTACCACACAAGCATGGATCCCTGCAAGTTTGTCGATCCATGTTCTTGTCAACTTTGTCGATAAAGCAAGCTATGGTTAAAGGTTGGTTTAATTCTAATTATAAATATAAAGAAAGCGTGTCACTTACAACAAATAAACAATCGAATGTTGCTTGTAAAAGTAGTAATTGTAAGATACACTTAAAGGAATATTTCGAAAAATTGGACAAAGTAGAGAGCCATTACTGTCGCAAAACAACTAAAAAAATCTACATTGCTGCGACATTTAAGACAAAAGCTGATACTTACAGAGACTACGTAAAGTATTGTGCCGAAAAGCAAGTTCCCACTGTTTCAAGTTTTACCTTTGCAAAATATTTTGATGACCAAAATTATGCTCTGTACATGCCTCGTAAGGATCAATGTGATTTATGTGTTTCTTATAATGCCAAACAAATTACAGTCGAAGAATACAATATCCACATTTTAAACAAACAGCGAGCCCAAGATGAAAAGAATATAGACAAAGTCGCGGCGGTAGAAGAAAAGTGTCATGTTTTTACTATGGATGTGCAAGGAGTGAAGCTCTGTCCAAATATTAATGCTTCAGCTATTTACTTTAAACAGCGCCTACAAGTTCACAACTTCACGCTTTATAATCTTGCAACACATCAATGCACCAATTATTGGTGGAATGAAGCAAATGGTGATCTGTCTGCTTCAACATTTGTATCCATCATAGTACACCACCTAAAAATACATTGCTTATCAGACAATTTGCCAATCATAATTTATTCGGATGGCTGTGGATATCAAAACCGTAACCATATTTTGTCAAATGCCTTGTCAATTCTTGCAATTGAGAACAACAAGATAATTGAACAAAAGTACTTGGAGAAAGGACATACGCAAATGGAGTGTGATAGTGCACATGCAAAAATAGAACTCAAACTCAAAAATCAATCAATATACTTGCCTATAGACTATGTCAAAATAACAGAACAGGCACGGAGAACAGTAAAAATTAACAACATCGTAATCAACAAACCATTTGATGCAATGTATTTAAATTACGATTTTTTTAAAAACTACAACGATGAAAAACTAATTCGCTTTAAGAGCATAAGACCTGGTCAAACGAAACACGATCCTACCGTTGCGCAGTTAAGATCTCTAAAGTATTTACCAAATGGTGAAGTTAAGTTTAAAGTTAATTTTGACGCAGAATACGAAAACTTACCAAACCGAATTAGACAATATACAGAACATAGAGAGCCAAAACCCCTATACTACAAGCAACTTCCTATTCAGCAAAGCAAATGGAAACATCTACAGGATTTGAAGCCAGTTATACCATCAGAATATCATTATTTTTATGATAATATAGTTCAGATGATATAAAATCATAGCAGAATATATAAATAAATATGTATCAAATCAACTTTTCTTGCTTTTTTTATTTTTTTTTAGTGATAAAACTTAAAAAATTTAAAATTATACCATACATTTTAACTTTGCAATACCGTCTATGAGCCAACAAAATTTTAATTTTACAATTGCATTACCTTCTATCAACCATAGCACCGTGAGGAACGTCAAATTTTCTTTTATTTTCATCAACATGATTCAGTAAACATGGCTTAAATATATTGTGGAAGAAATATTGATTTCTATTTAAATATTTTAGATATTAAACAGTTTTTTGCCTCTCCTTAAAAATATTCCATTTGGTTCATAGTCGGTATTGAATATAGGCTCACGATATCTAACAAATTACACTGTGAAACACGATTTGGGGTCAGGAAAATTCCCATAATAATAGAAAGTACTAATATAGTTTATTCAATCCCCCAAAGCGTTTGAACCTAGCAGGTGTAACTAAAGAGTTATCGTCATTTTTAAGTTTAATTTTTTTTTTTTTGAATACTAGTCTAGTGCTTTCATTTGGCATAAAAAATAAATATTACTAAATAAGTATTACAAAACGCTTATAAATCTAATGATTTGCTAAAAATTCGCACGGATTCATTTTTTGTAAATATGATAGGTGAAATTTCGTAGATATCATTCTTTATTTGACCCTAGCTATCATATCAGATCCGCTGTCGGTAATAACGTTAATGTACTTCTTTAATCTCGAGAAATTATTGCCCTGATTTTTATCTCAGTGTCTGTAAGACATAGTACGTATGTGATGGTACAGGTTATCAATTAGTACGATTTGACCGACTAACGTACATTCTTACTTATTTCAGGCCGAAATCAAGTGTAACAGATGGACTAAAATGTAATATTTTTGTGATTATCAAGTAAAGTTGCCATTAAGTCCCAGGGATTTAGGTGCTTGGCCAGGAAACTGTAAAAGCTACTTCATATCTGATATATATATCCTTAGGCCAGGCCTTAGTGGAGCATATGGAATACACTATCCTTTTATATCGGGCACTATTTTGAGGTATAAGGCATACGTTATTGCATGAATAGTTTGCTACTTGTAACTCTGACTCAATTGACCTTCTGCACGTTTTAGCAGTTGCACCAACACGACAGCCTCTTCTCTGCCATATATAAAACATATATTAAATACGTAAATATTTGCCACTTTTAAAGCGATTTGGATGGTTAAACGGAGAGCCAGTTTTACTTGCTTCCGTGCTACCACGCAGGACTTCATCTAACTTCACACTAACATAATCTAACCTAAAAACTTAACAATTTCAGTATTTAATATACAATAATATACAATAATACCTGAGAGTATCCATAAACCTTAATACGCTTAGCCTCTGGATTATGATCTATTCTACCGCCACCCAAGCATTCAGTATCAAGTCCCAAACCCTGGCAGGATGAGCTAACACGTTCATAAATATCATCTAAAACGAATAAATAGGCAAAACTGCAAAGTCTCAACACATTAATAAGACAAAAAGCTCCAAAAAAACTTACTATGCCACTCGCAATCACCATAACCTCTTACAATCAATTTGCTAGGTTCGGTGCCGTCGGCTTTCCCCTTGCCGTAAACCTTGATGAGAATATATTTGAAGATACCCTCTGAATCGATGTCTACACTTGGTACTGCTTCCAATTTGGCATCAACCATGTTGCATAAGTTTCTTATTAAAGCTAAGCAAATTAATATTTAAGCAATTATGTATATCTATAGCTAACAATTTCTATAATTTATTATTTTTATTTCTTACGGGGTTTTGGTAGAAAAGCGGCCTGTGCCCGGCTTGTTAGTAATTGCACAGCTGATTTTAGCATTTTTTTCTGTTGTTCGACTTGTATGTGTCAAAACAATTTAAAATGCGAAGACATCAGTGATGGCATGACTGACCTCCAAAATGTTAAAAAAGTACTTCAACATAAACATACAGTAGTGGACAATGTGTATCCATATAATCTGTAGAGTCTAAAGAATCAAACAAGTTGCAATGTTAAGCCACTGATACATTACGAGTGCTCTTACCGAGCCTTTGCTATAAGAGTCTCTTAATTTAAAACTTATTGTAACAACTTTATCTGGAATATACTCAGCCTTCACCTGGATTCCGCTCCAGCGGAATCTCCGCTATCCTCTCGTCTACTCTATGTTTGCTGCTCCAATATGCCTACCTCCCTATTGTTTGCAGTGAAGGACAGCACAATAACAAATTATTTGAATGACGACAACTTCTACCACTAGTGATAGGAAAAATAAAATGGTCTCCTTCGCTATTGTATAGTTACTTCTTTGTTCGGTGGTAGATACGAGAGCATTTCAGTAAATTAAATTTCTGTATAAAAACCTATATAAAAGGACACATTATATAGGTTTTTATACAGAAATTTAATTTATTTTCCAGCATTCCAGCGAATATCATCTCCCGTGTTCCCAAAACTTTTTTCTTATATGTTCCCAAAACTTTTTTTATACCTACTGTAAAAAAAGTTTTGGGAACGAAATTCCCATGGGAGATGATATTCGCTATAGGGGATATTATCTTTTTATAGATGTTGTTGTAACTGCGATATTATTGGTAATATCGTAGAAGTGGCAGTTCTTGGTCAGAATCCTAAGAATTCCGAGTCGTTCCGGTACGAAGAACCGACTGCCGTGGGAACGATCTTTTTATATATCTTAACACTTAATTCCACGTTTCTACAATTTTTTCATCCCTTCCAAAAAATATAATTTGTCGAGTTCTTAAAAATAGGAGATCATTTCAGTTTCTACCGAAACATTTCTTTAAGTTTGGGAACAACAAAAATTTACTCGGGGTTAAATCGAGAATATGACAGATGAGGGCAATTCATAGTCTAAATCATGAATTTTTGCATTGATAACTGCACATGTTTTTTTACTCTTGCATTTTTCATATAGAAACGAACTTTTTTTTGATCAAATGCGGTCGTTTTCCTCAATTCCTCATTGAATGGAAACTGTAAGATTGTTTTTTCCCTTTTAAAGGTAGGTAGGATTATACCCCGTACATACCAACCACCATGACATATCATAGTAATTTCGTTAACGTAGAAATTTACTCCGCCTAGAGGCACTCCTACTTCTTTAATCGTTGCACGAAAACTTATAGTCTCTTATACAAAGCAAGGTCTTCCTCTACTGAAGGACTCGTTTTGACCGTTTCTTTTTCAAGAAGTTCATGATTGTGTTGAAGCCAACACCAATTTCGTTTCCAATCCAGCCGATTCACGTTTTTTATATAATCGCATCTGCGCTTTAACTGACATTACAACTTAAAACATTACTTAATTCATTAATTAAATTTCCTTATCTTGCTTCTTCGGCTACAATGTAACAGTTGACAAAAAAAACTAAAAGCACAACTTCATCTTAAAGTCACCCTAACAATCCGGTATGTTATGGAAATCGATCCTGTATGTTATGGAATCGATTTTTTGCCAAAAAACATGAAAAGTTGGGTTTTTATCCTTTTGAATGATGTCTTATCATCACATACCGGAATATTTCAAATGCTCTCATTTTTGAATAAGTCTAGAAAAACTTTTGACTTTTTGTTTTTAATGTTCTACAAAAGTAGTGGGGTTTGCTGTTCTATTTTTCATTTGAAGTGAACTTCGAAAAGAAAAAAATGGTTTAACTTCACGTTAAAAATTGAACATAATTTCAAAATACTTCTTTTTCGACGAAAGTGAATAAAAATGAAACGTACAAAGTGTAATTTAGAACATAAAACATTTAAATTGAAGTGATTTCAAGATAATTTTACTTCAAAGTGGAATTTAGAACAGGTCTCTTGGAGCCTTAAAAATGTTTTTATTAAAGAGTTTTGTTTTTTGTACAAGAAGTTTTGATTTCGGAGTTATAGACTTTTTAAGCTGGGAAATACACCATATTTTAACAAACCTTAAATCATTTCCAAAAAGAAGTACATTTTATGCTGGGTTTTTTTCATAAAAAATGTCACTAATCGATAGGCTAAAGAAGTAAACTTCTTGGACTTCATTTTATATACATAAATAAGCACCGAATATCTTTTTAATAATTTTTTTGTGACGTCTTTTTGCATTTCAGTTTACGATATACGAGTTATCACAATCATGTAAACAAAAACAAGCTAAAGCATTTCTCCACATTAACAATTCTTCACATCAATTAATTTTAGATTAATCACATACAAATTTTTAGAATTTTGTTTGTTTTCAAAAAACTTTACATTAGTTTTTTTATTGATTCACGTTTTATATTTGTAAAATATAAAAAAAAAACTTAAAAACACTTTGTAGTCCTTCTAAAACCAAATCAAGCTCAACTTAAGCAACCAAGGCAGAGGCTGTGCTGGATTCGTATTTCCAGTTGGGTGGGAGGACACTCTTGGTCTTGTAGTAGCGGGCCAATCTGTGGATACGGGATTCAACCAAAATAAGACGGAATTTACCATCCTTATCCTTGCGGTTACGTTCCAAATGCTTGCGGATGGCTACAGCCTTCTTGATCATGTGGTATAAATCTTCAGGGATGTCGGGTTTAAGACCAACCGATTTCATGATGCGCAAAATCTTGTTGCCATTGACGAAACGTACTTGAGCAACACCATGGGAATCACGAAGGATGATACCTTAAAAAAGTTAAAGAAAAACAAAGTAAACTATTACAAACAAATTCTTCTCAAATTATAAACATAACCTACAAAGTATAATTCGAATGTTTTTTGTACTACTCACCAATTTTGGAAGGGGTCAAACCCTTTTTGCCTAATTTCTTGATTTGTTCCTTAACATCCTCAGCGTTGAGTTTCAACCAGGAGGGAACGGTTCTTCTGTAAGGCAAAGCTGATTGGGAAATACCCTTTCTGCAATTGAAGAAGAAATAACAAAGATTAGACACATTTAACACTGAATTCAAGTTTTATTTGCACAAAAATACACGACACAACAGATGAGCGTGCGGCTCCGCCGGACATGTGTACATTTTATTCACATACAGTTTTACAAACAAATCTTCACTTGTCACTTTACGAGTACACAATTCAGTTGATCTGTATTGTCATGATTTTGGCTTGAATCATATAGAAATTAATTAAAATTAAATTTTTACCCTGGAGCGTGCATACGACCCATCTTGTCAGATTTTTATTTCACAGCAAAAAGAGCGAAACGGATGTTGCCGATGAAACACCATGGCGAAGTACAGTGCTACCAACATTAAAAACAAAAAGTTGACAAATACAGGGTTGTTAAAAACGTTAGCTAAAAACGTTTTGGGACGGAATGGAAATATCTTAAAAAAAATGTATATATTAATAAATTTTCAATTAAAATTTCTATTTGAAATAATTTTTTATAATAATAGCCAATTTCAAACATTTGAGTTGTGTTAGCATTGAGGATAAAGCTTAAACATGTCCCCTGTTTTCAATTTTTTTGTATAAAATCTAAAAAAATAATTGAAAAACGCTATTTTCAGTAATATTTCTTCAAAATATCTTTTTAATTAAAAAATAATTAAAAAAACTTATTAAATAAGAAAAATAAAAAAAACATTAATGACATGGATTCGAATCAAACACGGACATTTTATAAAAGAAACATTTTATAAATGAAAAAAAAACAACTACAAAATTATTTAACAAAAAAAATTGCTTTCTATGATAATTCTACAATGAGGTTTGAACTAACCGTTTTACAACTTCTTCTTCTGTTATCCTTGACTCCCAGTGGAGCACAGGGCCTCGCTGTTTTGCAACTGCTAGGCAGAAACTCTTTCACTGAGCTACTTCATAACTGCCGAAAAAGCTTAAGCAATACGATTTTCGAATTTTCTTATTAAATGAAAGTTAATAGCATGCACTGAATTACTCCCAATTCTTAAACTTCACCAATTTTCAAGGTACCTTTACAACTGATACGGAAATTAATCGATTTTTTACATATGGCTTATAACACAATAAGTATATTTTATCTAAATAAATATGAAATTTTAATGAATTAGACTGTTAAATTAGAAATCGGATTACTATTTTGGATACCTCCCATAGGGATGCCTTCCCGAAATAGAGTTTTTGGTCCTTTACAGCCACAAATTTAGTTGTATTTTAATAATATTCAGCACAAATTTAGCTTATCATAACCTTAATCAGTGTTCCTAATTTTGTAGAAATCGGCCCATATTTGACCATACCTCCCATACAAGACACATTCTCAAAAGACGTTTATATACACATAAAAGCACAAAAACGTTAATAATTCTAAAGATAAATACATTTGATTACTTAAATTTTGCACGGAAAAATATTTTAAAAATATGAACCAATAACCAAATTTGGTAACAATCGGTCCACAATTGACCCTAGCTTCCATATCAGGCCCTTAGCCGAAAATGACGTATATCTCGAAATTTGGAAAAAAAATAGTACATAGTATATGTAAGTATGTCTCTAAGACTTGTTTAATTGTTGGCCCATATTTGACCTTAGTAGTGAAGGGTATGATATAGTCGTGCTTGACGTACTATAGCTTTTCTTACTTGTTTGCATCTTAAATTTGTTTATTAAGTAAACAATTGGATGCATATTTATAAGAATGAGTGAACATTAGGCTGGCCCAAAATACAAAAGTGGTGAATATTCCCGCTCCACAACGCTGATCTTATTCGAATGGTGCTTAAAAATTTTCAGTCTAAATATGAGCACAATCGGTCAATATTTAGAGGTCGAGATGTTATAGTGGAATTTATATCAAAAGCTACAACCAATACAAAAAAAATATATTAAAAAAATTTTTTTTTTATTAAATTGGTTATGCAGCAATAATATTCCATCCTTTTGTTACTTAATTTTTATACCGATTTTAACAAAATGTAGCTGGTTTTACTTAGAAAATATTTATCTATACAACAATATATAAAGAAGAATGTTAGATTTTTTGTTTGTTTTTTTTTTATTTTTTATGATTTTTTTAAACAAAAAAATGTTAAAAAAAATTAGTTTGTCATAATTTGTACAATTTGATTTTTTTTCTTATTAAATAGGTCAAGCAGTTTTTCAGTTATATTAATATTAATCGTGAAAAACCTATTTTTCGAAAAAAAATATATCTTCAAAACTAGAGTGGACTAGAAAAAACTAAATTTAATTTCGGATTCAACAGACAAAATGTAAATAAGATTTATCCAAAAAGTTCGTGCAGCAGCAAAAAATTATGTAAGGGAATCAATAAATTTAACTTTTTGGCGGCTGAAAATCTAGTAAAGACCAAAGAAAAGTGCGAAAAAGTATCTACAATACATGAACAAGTACAATAATAATAATCCAGTATCAATGAATATATATTAAATACACTACATGTAATAAAATATGTGAAACATAGAAGTCGCCTTAAAGAAACAAAGTCCAGCTTGTGGAGAAATTATTGGACTATAGTTTTCCATACAAGCGTGGGCCACTCTATATATTAAAAATATTTGTTTCAATTTCATTTTAAAACAAAATAATCAATCAATTATAATACAACCCTGTTGCTTAACAACAGAATGCAATGCTACCAACATTCAAATATTAGGTCTGCAGCCACAAGCAAAAAAAAAAAAGAAAAAATTACGAAGCCTTCAACAAAAAAATGAAAATGGCGAAAACCGAGTGCACAGTTTTTCTTTATTAACAAATAAGAAAATTATTTAAATAAATTGTAAAAAAATACTAAATTTGCAATAATTAACATTAAAGAGCCAAAGTGTATTAGAAAAGTGTAAAATAATTACAATATATAGATATTAAATCACGTCTGAAAAAGTGGTGCAAAATTAACATTGAGAAAAAAACCCATTAAAATCTCAAATTGAAAAGAGTATACAAAAGAAACTTGACATTTTAAAAATTATGCACGCAAATAAGATTGTTTTTTATGATTTTCTGAATTAGTTATAAACGATATATGATTTTCGTAAAAGTTTCTATAAGTATTTAAGTAATTTTTTTCTTATATGTACTAAAACAGTACCTAGAAATAGTTTATGCTGCTGCCGCTGCAAACATTTCGTGGCTTTTTTAAGACTCCACAAAACCACGCACACCATTAAAAACAAAGTGAAGAAGTAAAGAAAGAAAAAAAGTTGCGATTTAAGCGCCGCATAAAAAGCGGTATTTCTATCTCTATCTCTCGCTCTTTATTCATAACCGGAGTAAAAGAATACATTTTACAATTTACTATCTTGAATTATTTAATAGAATTAAATTGTTCACAAAAAATAAGAGAGATTATATCTGCATACCTATAATTTATGTAGTTTTAATTGCATATTTTATAAAGGATTGTTTAATTTTTGTATTTATTTAATTAACACAACCAATAACTGCTAGAGTAGTACAATAAAAAAAACAATAACAAAAAATACTACATGTTACATTGAGAACTTTTATTGAGAATTTTCTTCTCATAATAAAAAATAGTGAGAGAAAAGAAGAAACTAAATAAAAAAAATGTCTGACGAATCCAGTGATTGTAGCGATGATCTGAATTTCCGACCGTCCGGCAGTAGGGGCCGTCAACAAAGTCGTCATGATCCCAAAAGGAAACGTCGTATTGTAATGCGTATTGAATTTGATGATTCTGATGATGATTCAACATCTGCATCCGATCGTACAAGTGATGAAGACGACGGTAGTAATGATCGAGGCAATGATCTTGACGATGATGGTCCCTCATGTTCGGTAAAACTACGTAGCCGGCAAAATAAAAAATCACCTAATAATGGTGGCAACAATGACAATGATGAAGATTCTGATGAAATTCAACGTAATGCTGCTAGCCGTCGTTTACGTCGAGGCGGTCGTCGTATGAATGTATTGGATGTTGGAAATTCAGATGATTCTTCAAGTGGCAGTGAGGTAAAGACTTATTTTTTTTATAACAAAACGTGTAAAAATATATTTTTACATAACAAAATATATAAAAATGATTTGTTTATTTTATTGATCATTTTAAATAAATATTTTTCGTTAACTACAGTGGTGGAAAAAATAATAAGAACGGGTAAAAAATTGAATATTTTCTTAATTTTTTTTCTTACTCTAATTCTAATAAAATAAAGTAACTACGTTAAATTAAACATATTCAATTGGACTATCTAAAAATATAAAAACAATTAACAGCTCTGCATAATTCTTTAAATTATTTGGGTTTTTTGAAAAAACACCTGGAAAAAATAATAAAAACTTTTTATATTTTGCCAAATACCTATAATTAATTGTTTGTTTAAAAATACAAACAAATCCTAATTTTATTTCAATATATGGTGGGCATGGAGCCCACAAGATTTGCGCAAACGCTCGGCGAGAAGTATATACAACGCTACCTGAATTTTTTTTACACATTTCGTCTCTATTTTTACTTTTAAAGCCTGCATTTTGTTGTTTTAGTACTCCCCAGAGATGTTCAATAGGATTTAAGTCTAGTGATTGCCACTCTAAAACCGGCTCATAATTTTTGATAAGCCACGATTTAACACTTCTGTCAGTGTTTAGGATCATTGTCCTCCATAAATTTTCATTTTAAGTGCATTTCCTTCTTCGCAAATGAAAGGATTTTGTTTTTGAGGATTGCTAAATAATTACTGGCGGTCATTTTTCTCTGTACTAATGAAATTGGACCAACACCAGACGTAGAAAAACTGTCCCAAATCATTAAGAGTACAATTTGTCAAACAACATCTGAGCCGCCAAAAGTGGAAAGATGAAACAAAAAATTGTTTTTGGGTCGGACTGAAAAACATATGTTCGACGTCCTGCAAACAAGAAAAATGCCCAAAAATACACAAAAAGATTGTCAAACACGGTAGCGGTTTCTTACTGATATGGGTCAGTTATTCTACGTCTGGTGTTGGTCCAATTTCATTAGTTCAGGGGAAAATGACCTCCAGTAATTATTTAAAGATCATCAAAAACAAAATGCTTCCATTTGCGTAGGAGGAAATGCACTTAAAAGGGGAGTTTATGGAGGACAATGATCCTAAACACTATGACAGAAGTGATAAATCGTGGTTTTTCGAAAATGATTAGCCGGTTTTAGAAGGGTCATCGCAGTCACCAGATATAAATCCTATTGAACATCTCTGAGGAGTCCTAAATAAACAAATTGCAGGCTTTAAAAGTAAAATATAGGGACGAAATGTGTAAAAAAATTCTGGAAGAGTGGTATTCACTTCTCGACGAGCGTTTGTGCAAATCTTGTGATCTCCATGCCGCGGAAGTGATAAAAATAAAAGGAGCTTCAACCATATATTGAAATTAGGATTTGGTAGTATTTTTAAACAAACAATTAATTATATTTGGCAAAATATAAAAAGTTCTTATTATTTTTTCCATGCATTTTTTCAAAAAACACAAATAATTTAAAGAATTATGCAGAGCTGCTATTTGTTTTTATATTTTTAGATAGTTCAATTGAATATGTTTAACGTAGTTACTTTGTTTTATTGTAAGAGTAAGAAAAAAAAAATTAAGAAAATATGCAATTTTTTACCCGTTCTTATTATTTTACCACCACTGTATATTATAGGTATTGGGTATATAAGTTAATAATTTCGATTTTTTGTTTGAAAAATGCTTTTATTATAATAACAAAATCAGTTATTATTCCCATCTTTCTGGTAGCTTATGGATTCCGCATTCAAAGAACTGCTCCAGTTTTTTTTGGTATAGAATGAATCAAGCTAGTTTTTAGCTTTTCTGAAGTGACGTGTATTCCAATAAGTATGCCCTTCATCGATAGTAACAAATGGTAATTAGTTGGGGCAAGTTTCTTAATAGTTTTAGTCGAGCATTGTCATAATGATGGATTATGACCTCTTGTCTGGTCATTTTCGATGAATGCTTTCTTCAAACAAATCAATTGTCTAGGTTTCAGGTCCCATGTGATCTTCTGATTTGATTTTAACAGCTCATAATTCTAATCCCAACAAATGCAGAGCATTGGCTTCGTGGATATTTGGCTTTCGCGTTGTTTTGGCTGATTGGCAGTAAAAATGTGATGCAAAAATGACTTCTTTTTGTCGAATTACTAACTTTTCAATCGCGCAAACCATAATCACAACTTTTACAGCGAGTTTAGAAAATCGCATTTAAAACATGGATTGCTTGTTCGGAGCTCGATAATCGATGTCACAAAGTTCACATTTGATATTCGGAAACAAGAAAAGTGATTTGGAGTCAAGTCAGGAATGGACGATGCATGAGTAATCAATTCGATGTTTGGACTGCTCAAAATTTTTTTTTATATTTATATTTTTAAATTAACAAACATTTTTTTCCCTTTAAGGTAGTTTTGGTCGCTTAGTGGGATGCAAACCAAGAGTCCTTTTATAGAAAAATTATTGATAATAACAGAAATAATATGAAGTAAATGATTTGTCAGAATGAATGAAAAATGTAGGGAGATTGGTAGTAAAAAGAGAAGTTAAATTTATGAAAAGAAAATAAATTTCAAAGATCCTCTACAGTTGTCTTAGGAGTGAAATCGTTAGTGCTTGTGATCACAAATAACATAGCTAGACACGATATTGAACCAACGCATATTTGTGCTAGTGGGCTTCAACCGTCAAAAACCTTGAACTTTTCTTTAATTCACACCCTGACGAGTATGTAGTCGCCAAGGTCGTTATAAATTCCGATCATTGTACTATTTTCTCCTCTTTCTCGGTCTCTTCATTTCGGTTTGTTTCAAAAACATCTACGAATCGTTTAGCTTTCTTATTGAGCTGAGATCAACAAATTTTTTATTCAATCTAACTGGAAACTATGATTTCTCGACAAAAATAATAATATCTCGGCGTAGTGGTTTAAAATGTTATTAACCCCTTGCGACACGACTTAATTTCGACGAAACATTTTAATTTACTACTGCTTTTGAAACATTTAAATATGGGGAGGACATAGCCCGTCAATTTCGAATTTGGGGTTAAGCTGGAAATGAAAATATTCATAACAGTGAAAAATATTTGGATTAAATCAGATGTTAAAGACGTGGAAAGTCTCTGTAAGAGCAACTTCATTGTACTAAAATTTGTTCTGCTTCTCAAAACAGTAAGAGTCGTTTTTATTCGTTAAACGAGTTAATACTAGTTATACATTTTCTTTAAGCTAAATTACTTCACTCAGAAAGAGATTCTGAGTTTATAGTTTTTCTAGAAGTTGGGTTTCATATAACTCTGTCAGTTTGTTGGTTATTAAACTGCGACTAAACATTTTTCGTATGTTTTGTGATACCTTTTTATGAAAAAGCTGCAAAAAGTCGCATTTGTTTTCCGTCGTTATATATGATTCTTTTATCTAAATAGTAGTTCCGCCCTTTTATATATTTTTATATCCTTCATCACCATAGAGGGAAAGGACATTTTTGGGTTGTGCTGATGTTTATAACGTATAACATATTAGTTTGACACACACAATAAGGTATACCAATCGGCTGGCTTAAGTCCATATTATAAACTTTAGAGATAATTTAATTATTTAGTAATTTAATTTGACATAGACATTTTTATTGGCACAATGTTAATCAATATACTTTTTGGACAAAATAGAATCGTTATTTCGGTCACCTCCCATAAAACCGAATTCCCGAAATAGATTTTTTGGAATTTTATAGCCATAAATTTAATTGCATTTTAATAATATTCAGGACCAAATTTTAAGAAAAACTTTGCAAATTTTAGCATTTTCTTACTTTTTGTTCCTTTTTTTTACCCTATAAAGTGGAAAAAGTACAACATTTTATTTATTTCTATCGGTTACGTTTATGTATTTAGGATAGGTATGAAAGGCGATGTCAGAATGCCTTCTTTGCTCTGACCATTGTTAGTCTACACTGCCGGATGTATTGATTGCTAGATGTGTTGATGCAAAAATACATTTATGAAATTTGATACTAGACCAAGCATACAAAAATTGTACAAAATTGGTTAAGAATTTTAGGTATCTCCCATATAACCAACCTTTGGCAGACCTAAATTTTATTGTATGTATTTTAATTAAACCCTATGATTTCAATACCACTTTTGTAAAAATAGTCCTCAGTTTCTTGCTGACAAGCATTGTTTTAGGGTATGCGGAGAGCCAGTAGCTAAAATATCTGTTTAAGTTTTTGGGTCAGCTGTGAGGAAATGCGGCACCCACTTTAAACATAGCTTTCTTATAGTAAAATCTTCACGATGTCAGGCAACATTACTTTTCATTTACTTTTAAGCCAAAGTACAGGTCGCAATTCTTCGTCAAAATCGGTCCATTATTTATGGTACCGTCCATAGGTCCCACTTCCCGGAATTGATATTTTGGCCACAAATATCAAAACTTTTTCTTGAAATTTAAAACCAAAATCACTGTATCAAATTTTGGTGAAATCAGTCCATATTTGACCATAGCTCCCATACAAACTCTTCTGTCAAAACGCACTAAATGAGAAAAAACTTACTAAAACGGTCATAAATCTGAAGATAATGAATATAATTAAAAACTGTAATCAACTGGCCAATATTTGACCCTAGCTCTCATATAAGTCCAAATAATGGAAACAGCTTAAATATATAAGTTTTGAGAAAATGTTTGTATGATGGCAAAATTTAGCAAATATTTGCCTTTATACAGGAAAAGATAACCTTTGACATTAGTGGTGAAGGGTACTGTATGGTCGGGCTTGACCGACTATAGCACTTTCTTACTTGTTTTTCATGATTTTTTGTTAATATTTATTCTTTTATATATTTTTAATATTCCGCTTTTTTGCCATGGAAAATTAATTTTTGACCTTTGACCCCAGGATAAAAGTGTTCAACTTTTATAATAAAAACATTACGACGGCATACGTTGTTCACAGACTGAGCAAAATTTTTCATTATTATTTTTATTAAAATTGAACTTAAATTTTCGCGAAATACTAAGATTACAAATCGTAGGTACGGCGAAAAGGTTCAAGATATTTTCTGTGTTTTATTCTCGTTTTTGTTTCTTTTATGAAATAATAATAATTTATTATTTGAAATAATAAATTTATTATTTGAAATAATAAATTATTATTATTTCATAAAAGAAACAAAAACGAGAATAAAACACAGAAAATATCTTGAACCTTTTCGCCGAAAAAAATTTTGAAAATTTTGTTCAACAAATATTAGAAATAATTTATTTCTAATATTTGTTGAACAAAATTTTCAAAAATTAAAAAAAAAATATTTTTGAAACCGACCTGAGAAAAAAGTACAATTTTCTAATATAAAAAAAAAACTAAGTAAATTTGATATTTTGACAAAACTCAGCTATTTACTAGCTGTGTTCCAGAACTACCGATACTGTACAATATTGTACAATTTTTAACCAGAACGAGAACGAATTTGAGAAAATTATAAAATTTTCTCTTTGTAATAACTTACAGGTTTTTGCAAGGCGAATTCATTACAGGTGGTGGCAAGAATACAACGTGACAAAATGAAACCCCATGCTGTTTTTGTAGGTTTGCTTACATTTTGTCAAATTTTTGTTCGTTAAATTTCCAGGCGAATTCATCAGCTGGGCTCTTGATATCACTTTCATTATTACACTATGGGTTTTTGCCAGAACAATTTTTCTGGCAAACATTTTTAAATTGTCAAAAAAATATTTATGAATTAAAAATATAAAAAGGATTTGAGAAATTGTTATAAACAATTAAATACAGAAAAACTAAAATGTTTTCAACGGTTTTAAAAACGTTTGAATATATTCATTTAAATCAATTGTGGACTTAAATTTTGGTGTTTTATGTTCCCGTACTACTGTGTAAGTTTTGCTGTTTGGGAGAGTAACTTCTAAATTACTCTCATTTACAGGATCTCACCCAGAAAGTAAAGAAACAGACCTAGTTCTTACTGGCCATAGAATTGTAAATCATGTCTTACTTTGGAATTTTTTATTCTAAAGTATTAATTAAGTTATTTACAATCAAAGTAAAAAAAAAAACAGGTATTTTGCAATTTTGGGCGGGCCATGGACACGCTTTCCCCCGATTGGCCTCAAATTTTCAAGGGATTCCTTTTTTTTAGCATTTCGAAAAAATCTGGGGGGTTGGCCGGAAACGTATTTCTTCAATACAATTTCAATACGCTATTGGCACTCTACTACACAGTTGCTCATTTTTTAATTATGTGAATAATCGTATTAATGGAAAGGTAAGACGTTATGAATATCTCCTTTGGTACATCCCGGGATTTTATTTTTTATATGTCTGGTTCTTATGCAATTGTGGTATTAGTTCTGAAGTCCGAAATATTTAAGATAAGAACGCTACAAATTGCAAATTGTTACTTAAGTAGATCAGAGTAGAATATAAATATATTATACAACATTATGAAATTACCCAAAAGTATGTTTAAAAGATATTAAAAAAGAAGTTTGCGACAGAATTTAAAATAAATTGAAAAAGACACTAAAGAGTAAATTAAAAAAAAAAAAAAGAATCGTAAACACGGTGAAGCTTTTAAGCTGTACTATGCTTCAATCAGGGATTAAACATCATGACTGTTGAAGCTTGCAACTCAGAAATATTGGTCTGAAACCTATTATTACTTGATTTAACATTTTCCGTAATATGTTGTTGTTGCTGAGTTGACAGCCCTTAGTCGAGAAACCTCGGGTCATTCCGGTACGTAGAACCGGCTGTCGTGGGAATGGTTTCGTCGGTCTGACTGCCCATTTAAAGTTATTATCAAAGTACAGGCGATGTATGTTGTTACAGTCGCCATTGAAATTGTTTGACATAAGTCCATTTATTCGAGTACCTCATATGCGTTGATTTCAAAATCACATGAAAATGATTTGCAGAATTTACCTCAAACTCATATGATACCCTACACCAGGGGTACGGAGAATATTTTAAAATTATTATATGTTTGTGGTTTCACATGTGTTAGTGTAAAAAGAATATTATGCAGCGTTACCGATAAAATGTAAATCAGACAAAAAATGCGTTAAAAGTAATAAAAAAAATATATGAATACACCTAAATTTCAACATTGGCAATGCAGGTTGAATAATTTCATGTGTGTTTGTTGTTCTTTTTAAGAAATCTGGGCGACATACACCTGCTTCGTTGTAAGCAATAAAGAGACTAAGTAAAATATTATTGTTTTCTTTTCTCACTTATTAGAATTTGATTACAGTTCGTGTTGTGTCTGTGAATATATGTTAAAGAGCCGATTAGTACTCGGCTTCTGAGTGCAATGGTTGAGTAAGGCTAAAAAGTTTTTTTCAATGCGTGGATAATCATGAAAGTAGGTATTTAGCGACTGTAAAATATAGACCGATTCCAGTGATATCCTTTTGTATAATGAATACTACAGATTAATTTTATCAAAATATACTGAAAATTGTGGCTGTAATCGAAAAACAACTCAATTCCGGGAAGTCAGGACTATGGCATGTACACAAAAAGTAATGGTTTCATTTTTAAAACAAGTGTATGCTAAATTCTATCAAATTATCTTATTACTCGGTTCCTGAGTGCAATGGTTGAATAAGGCTGCTTTACACCACTGAAATGAAATGTCAAACAATTAAAAAGTTATTTTCAATGCATGGATAATCATGAAAGTAGGTATTAACATCTGTGAAATATGGACCGATTCCAGTGATACCCTTTTGTATAATGAATATTACAGATTAAAGTATGAAACACAATTGGAACGAAAACCCAATTTTTCGGAACGAATATTCGTCGTCAGAAATAGAAAATATGGGTTTATATGAAAGTGCTCACAATAGATGCGTACGACGAAATTCGTCGTGCGTATGGAACAGTGCTATAGGTTTAAGTATGAAACACAATTGAAACGAACTACCAATTTTTCGGAACGAATATTCGTAGTCAGAAATAGAAAATATGGGTTTATATGAAAGTGCTCACAATAGATGCGTACGACGAAATTCGTCGTGCATATGGAACAGTGCTATAGGTTTTTTCTATTTCATACGCAGACGAACGACGAATGTAGAGTGGCTGTATTTCCTTTTTGCTGTAAATATTAAATATTATATGAGCTCTTGTTAAATATGGTCACCTTTAAATTTGTAAACAAAAAATATTTATTTGAAATTAAATTAATTAAAAATATTTATCTTGTGAAATAATCAAAGAATAAAATGTGAAAAAATACAAGTGGTGTAAGTGCGCGACATGTACGAAAGCTTGATTAAAATTCGCAAATCAAAAATTCAACAAAATGGCGTCAACAACGTTTATTCGTCCTAAATGTGTTCAATAGACGAATATACAAGACGAATTTTTAAAACCGAATTCGTCGTGCTGGACGAAAATAGTCGTTCGTCCCAATTATGTTTCTACCTTTATTTCTATTTCATACGCAGACGAACGACGAATGTAGAGTGGCTGTATTTCCTTTTTGCTGTAAATATTAAATATTATATGAGCTCTTGTTAAATATGGTCACCTTTAAATTTGTAAACAAAACATATTCATTTGAAATTAAATTAATTAAAAATATTTATCTTGTGAAATAATAAAAGAATAAAATGTGAAAAAATACAAGTGGTGTAAGTGCGCGACATGTACGAAAGCTTGATTAAAATTCGCAAATCAAAAATTCAACAAAATGGCGTCAATAACGTTTATTCGTCCCAAATGTGTTCAACAGACGAATGTACAAGACGAATTTTTAAAACCGAATTTGTCGTGCTGGACGAAAATAGTCGTTCGTCCCAATTATGTTTCTACCTTAATTTTATCAAAATATACTGAAAATTGTGGCTGTAATCGAAAAACAACTCAATTCCGGGAAGTAGCCTTTCAAAAATCTTAGTCTCGGATAATAATTTTTTATGCGATAACTTTTATACTTAATAAAATATTATTTCCAAATTTTAAAATTTGGTCAACAATGCAACAGCAACGACATGACAAAAAAAAAATCGAGTAATTTTTAAGTAATTGCGAAAAAACAAAAAGAGCTTAACTACAAACTGAATATTTGGTGTAACCAAAAGGGCTTAACTACAATACTAATTTTGAGCAACATTTTAAACCTTTGGTTTTTAGTGAATAAAATCGCTACGGCCAAGGAACGCATAAAAAATTTTGTAGCTAGATGTATTTTGGGTTGCTTTGTCATAATCAATCAAAAACTTTTTGTGTAAGTTACGCCCTTTTGCATTTAAGGTAACGATATAAAGTTACACTCATAAAACAAAGGAAATGTAAAAAATATATCACGTCAGTCACAGAGGATAAAGTGTTGAAAATCATTTAAAAGAAAAGAAGGATCGGGTAAAATATTATTTTAGCTGCACTGTCAACAAAAACACAGAAATTGCAGGTATTTCCAAAAAATGTAATATTTACGGCAATAACAAATAATAAACTGTGGAATAGAAGGTTGAATAGATTCAAAAAAGTAATTTTTGCAAATTGGACCACGTTGAGTTATGGAATTTTAACATTTTGTGTATAGTATTTTGTATAAATACAGAATTTATCAAGCATGACACAAATTCCGTTCCGATCGAAATGGTTTTAGGTTCTATAGATTCCGAAAAATTTTAAACGATCTATAACATTACAAAACACTTTTTTTAATTAAAATCAGTAACTTTATCTTTGTTTATCAAACACATTCATACATAATTCCCACGATATCTAATTGGAACAAGGAGGTAATTCTCTCAAACAATGAGCAGCATCCGATTATATTTTTATACACATTAAAAGGGACCTACGATTTAACTTCAACTCCGAACGGCAAATGCATTAGGCTAGGTTATAAAGGAAGTGTCAAGCGACACCTTTACTAAAGAGGAGAAAAGAGAAGATTGAAGATATAGGAAGAGAAAAGAATAGTATAGATTGAGAAAGAAAGAACCACAAATAAGCCAATTGAGACCAGTGGTGAACCCTACAATATCTTGCAAATTGCACTGTTGCAGATCCTGAAGTTCAGCAAAGAATCTGCTGCCAAGATGTCTGAGACTTTGATTTTGTAACTGGACGAATCCTCATCTAGACATAGTCTGCAATATCCGGAATGCTACCATATCACCTATTTCACGTCGAATTTAAGGTACTGTGTCCCGTTAAGAACCCTATTTATCTTTTTAAGCTTGACCTATTAAGACCTAGTAGAATTTTGGTTCCACTAATGTCCATGTTTCCCCACAACTATGTGGTTTCCTTGTTGATCCAAGACTTAATGCCCAGATAAAAGTGACATATAGGTGGTGCAATATCTGTCACTCTTTGACTCAAGTCTTGGCTCGAGCCTTGTCTAGCGACCTCGTCCTCAACTTTGTTGCCTGCGATGTCACAATGACATGGAACACAGCACCATCTAATCCTTTAACTAAATGATAGGTCAAAAAGAGCTATCCTACATTTTTTAACTAGTTTGTAGATAATATTATGTCCCGCAGCGCCTTGAGCTATTGACGTACATAGTCACCTCTCTATATTCAGCTATAAGACCCTGGATGAGCTCTGTAGCCTTCCAAATAGCAAAAATCTCTGTCTGGAAGACACTGCACTCATCCGCGAGTCTGAAGGATTTCCTAACGTTTTGATCCCTCAGGAATCCATTTTAGAACCATCCGTGAAGATCGAAATGAAGCACAGAAAGTTCTACTAGAACCGATTGCAAAATGTCACTTATTGTATCTGGGAATTCGCCTGATATGAGCAATACTACGTCATTGACGTAGGCTATGGCCTTTCTCCTCAGCTGATCAAGTCTTCTAAGGATGACATCGACAGTCAGCAACGACAGCAATGGTGATAGAACCCCTCGTACGTAAACTACAGTCACGTAAACTACAGTCACGTAAACTACAGTCACCTAGATTCGAGTTGATGATCCTATCACAATCCAATCTATTAAAAATAAGCCCCCATGGAGACAGCTAACAAATAATATGAAGAATACTATGAAGATTGGATAGACAATAGTCTGAAGAATTCTGTAGCATAGCAGGAATAATACCATACGGCCTGCTGACTTGTACGGCAAGAACGTACTCACGGCCTACTTAATTCTATCTAAAGTGACTATATCGTCTATCAGATTGTTCGGTATTGAGTCCAATCGCTCCATAGATAGTTCTTGAATAATCGGATCTGGAGTCCGGTTACCAGGGAAGTGAGTATCAAAAAGTAGTCCGAGTGCTCAGGGTTAGATTCTGTCCATGAAACTGGAACCTGGTATTCTAGGCGGATAACTTGAATAACAGTGATTAATTAAAGATTAGTGCTATTTAAAATTGATTTCTGAGACATGACTGTATACCACATGAGCAAACCTCCCTGACATCTCACTACTAAATAAATGTATACTTTTTGAACAGAATTGAAAATAAATTTGTATTTTAGGCTATACAAACCAGGGTTTAAATAAACTGCTATAGCAGTTTTAAAATAGTCATATATTTCATATTTCATATAAAATTATGCCAACAATATGAAACAAAACCACCTTTCGCTATTATGAAAACTAACACCAAACACTTTTTCCAAAATTTCATATATAAATTTGCTATTTCCTTCTCATATTTTCGTCGTGTGCTAAAATGATTTTAGCTTTTAGGAACTATTTTGTACGACAGTAAAAAGAATGAATATGAATTTTTTCATTTTAGCATTTAGTTTTATATTCTTAGTTATGAAAACGAAAATGTTTCTCGCAGTAAAATTTATTCTCATAACTATTTTGAAAATATGAAAAATAAAAATTTGACTAAAATGAATTAAAAAGGTCGACTGCCACTGACTAGAGACAAAAACTATCAAGAAATATAAAACAAAGAATCAAGAAACCTTCACAAATATTTCATTAAATTTAATTGGCATAAGTAAAATTAATTATTTAAAAGTGATCTTGAGGGGGTGGGGAGGGTGGTAGATAGAATTATTAATAAGTTAAATTTGTTTTAAACTGACTCGACTCTACCAGGAGAACAGAAAAACAAGAGCATAAGTTTTAATAACATATTTTTTCTTCTTTATGTTGTTGTTTTTGTATACAATTTTTTTGCCTTGTTTGTTTTTTAAGTTATTTTTGTTGTTTTTCTATGCAGTAATTCGCTGGTAAGTTTTTTTAAGATCAAAAAATTAACCTTGCAGTTTGAAGGCACAAATTGTCACTAGAACTAAAAAAGCAACTAGGTTTGCCAAATTTTCAGCGTGTTCGTTTGTAAAACTAGGGTCAATATTAGATTTTTTAAAACTTGTGTGTCTTTTGTCGTTTAAAACAAAATCAGAGACCACTTCTAGTTTTAAATGCAACGTTTCCTTGTAAAACTGTTGGGTAATCTTTACAGCATTACAAAGTTCTAAAAATACGAAAAATATACTTAACAGTTGCTTGTTAGTTTTTCTGTTTTACTATTACATCAACTTACATTAAGCAAGTCATTACATTAAGCAAGTCATACATATCAACTTACATTATTAATCAAGTCATACTCTTGAAATTATGTTACCCTCAGTACAATATTGAGGGCTGACACCTAAAATACTTCTTTCTGGTCTTGTTGCACTATCTATTTTTATGGAGAACAGCTTGTTGCTTAGTTCCGACTTTATGAGGTACCGAAATTTACTTACGACCTCCGTCAATAATGTTTTTGCATTATCCGCATTTAATGTGAACATTTTCTGTTCACTTTTCAAGGCACTACATATTGGTTTAAGAACGTTTCTCATACACTCACTATTTAAAACATGAAATGGTAGCCCACATTGAGTTATCAATCCAATATAAGATTTTATAACCTCATGCCTGTCTATTCTAATTTTAGCTTTTACTATGTTTTTTTTGTCTTCGATCTTTTATATATATATATATATATATATATATATATATATATATATATATATATATAAATGTGTAAGTGCTCATCGAGATTTTTACTCAATGGGTCATTTTAAGAAACTTTGACAAAAAAAAACATAGATCTAAAACAAATGTTGACCCTCTGGAATTTGCCAAGAAGTTTTGTTTGAGATTTCCAGCTTTTCAACGGAAAATTTTCTACATTTTCAATCAAAAGGTTTTATATTCATTTAATTGCGTGAAGTCTCTTGAATTTTATAACATTTAAGATTTTTTCTTTAAATTGATTGTGATATATTTTTAAAAATGTAAAAAACGAGTTCAGCAATCAATTTAAAGAAAAAACACGAAATGTTCTAAAACTCTAGAGAAAAATGCACGCCATTGGAGGAATATAAAAAGATTCTAATATAGCTTGCCGTTAGTTTTATATTAAGAATTGAAAATGTTTTGTTCGTAAGCTGCAAATCTGAAACAAACATTTGGCGCAAATTCCGGAGGGTCAAAATACGTGTTAGTCCCATGGGTTCATTGGCAAACATTATTAGAACGGCCCATAGAATAACAATCGTGATAAGTAAGGCAAAACAAATTTACCCGCCGTAATATGTATATATGTATATATATACATGCATCTTCGGAAATAAATATGTATATATATTTATATATACGCATATTTAAGAAGTTAATTTTGAGTCACCAGGCCGATATATGAATTCTTTATTTCTATTTTATTTTTTTATGTCAATTTTCGTATTAACTATGTTTTTTGCCTTTGACTTTTTTTGAATTAAACTTTATGTATTTTTGTTAAATGTATTTTTAAGTTTCATTTCAATAACAATAAAAATAATAGTTATATAATAAAACTTTTTTTAATTTTAATACGACTTAAGCTACAGGACTAATACATATAATACTAATACATTACATAAAATACAGAACAAAATATCTAATATGACCCTATTTTTCAAACCTAGTTGCTTTTTTAGTTCTAGAGACAATTTTTGCCTCCAAACTGTAAGGTTAATTTTCGGATCTTTAAAAACATACGAGCGATTTACTGCATAGAAAAAGAACAAAAACAATTTTAAAAAAATTCTGTTATTGAAACTTACTTAGCTTTCTGTTTTTCTGGTAAAATGAATGAAAAATATTGGTCTGCACTGGCTAAATCGGAATTGATTGTAATAGAAAATCAGAAAATCTAGCAAGCAACTGTTAAGTATATTTTTCGCAATATAGAACTTTGTAATGCTGTAAAGAGTACCCAACAGTTTTGCAGGAAAACGTTGACATTAAAACTAGATGTGGTCACTAATTTTGTTTTAAAGGACACAAGACATATTTATCCAATTCTTTACTTTGTTACTCCCTACAAGATAAGTTTTAAAATTTCTAATATTGACCCTATTTTTACAAAAGAACACGCTGGAAATTTGGCAAGACTAGATGCTTTTATAGTTCTAGTGACAATTTATGCCTTCAAACTGCAAGGTTCTTTAAAAATATACGAGCGATGTTACTGCATAGAAAAAAACAAAAACTTAAAAAACAAACAAAAAAAAATTATACAAGAACAACAACATAAAGAAGAAAAATATGTTACTGTAACTTATGTTGTTGTTTTTCTGTTCTCCTGGTAAAGTAGGTAACAAATTTAACTTATTAATTCTTTCTAAGACCACCACCACCCTCAAGATCACTTTTAATTTTGATTTAATTCAGATTTAGGAAGCGCAGACCAATTTTTTTTCATCCATTTTATAGAAAAACAACAAAAAAAAACTTAAAGAAAACAAACTCAAAAAACATTTATTGTACAAAAACAACAACATAAGAGAAAATTTCTATTTTCCTGAAAATGGATGAAAAATATTGGGTATGACTTGCTTAATGTAAGTTGATGTAATAGTAAAACAGAAAAACTAACAAGCAACTGTTAAGTATATTTTTCGTATTTTTAGAACTTTGTAATGCTGTAAAGATTACCCAACAGTTTTACAAGGAAACGTTGCATTTAAAACTAGAAGTGGTCTCTGATTTTGTTTTAAACGACAAAAGACACACAAGTTTTAAAAAATCTAATATTGACCCTAGTTCTACAAACGAACACGCTGAAAATTTGGCAAACCTAGTTGCTTTTTTAGTTCTAGTGACAATTTATGCCTTCAAACTGCAAGGTTAATTTTTTGATCTTAAAAAAACTTACCAGCGAATTACTGCATAGAAAAACAACAAAAATAACTTAAAAAACAAACAAGGCAAAAAAATTGTATACAAAAACAACAACATAAAGAAGAAAAAATATGTTATTGAAACTTATGTTCTTGTTTTTCTGTTCTCCTGGTAGAGTCGAGTCAGTTTAAAACAAATTTAACTTATTAATAATTCTATCTACCACCCTCCCCACCCCCTCAAGATCACTTTTAAATAATTAATTTTACTTATGCCAATTAAATTTAATGAAATATTTGTGAAGGTTTCTTGATTCTTTGTTTTATATTTCTTGATAGTTTTTGTCTCTAGTCAGTGGCAGTCGACCTTTTTAATTCATTTTAGTCAAATTTTTATTTTTCATATTTTCAAAATAGTTATGAGAATAAATTTTACTGCGAGAAACATTTTCGTTTTCATAACTAAGAATATAAAACTAAATGCTAAAATGAAAAAATTCATATTCATTCTTTTTACTGTCGTACAAAATAGTTCCTAAAAGCTAAAATCATTTTAGCACACGACGAAAATATGAGAAGGAAATAGCAAATTTATATATGAAATTTTGGAAATAGTTTTTGGTTTCAGTTTTTACTTAAATGAAAATGTGAGAGGTGTCATATTTTATCTTTGTTTAAAATAAAAATATGAATACGATTCATATTTACTTCGAATATGATAATTAGGGGAAAAAAACTAAAAACTAAATATTAAACCCTGATACAAACCAAAAAAGTTTTTTTTAATATTGAAAATGGTATATTTTTAAAGGGATATTAGAGAGGTGAAAGGTGATAAATATGAGATATAAACAGTCGTAGGCAGCCCATGCCACCAGAAGCCGAAGACTTTTTCTAATTTCCTTATATATCACGATCATTAATGAAAGTCGGGAAAATGAGTATTGAAAGCATTCAGTTGGAATTTGAATCTTAGCAAAGTCGGTTGGTGCCGCTTTGTTGAAGAAAATACAAAAACAAAATACACAAGAAACAAAATTAAAATCCAATTTATAAACAACAAAAAATACGGTTCGAGAGAACAAAGAAATATATTCTCGAACATTATTTTTGTAAACATTGTTAGAAAGAAATGTAACCAAATTGGGAATATAGAAATAAATTCTAATATTAAACAATTATTATATTTTCGGTGCAAACATTTTTTATAGAAGAATTTTGAAAAAAATATTTTTCTTTGGAAAATTTTTCGATAAAAATTATTTTTTATAAAAAATGTTTGGACAAATTTTTAATAAAATATTTTTCTAAAGAAATTTTTAAATAAAATATGTTTCTATAGAAAATCTTTGGATAGAAATATTTTTGTGTACAAAAAAATTTTCTATAGAAAAATAAAAATAAAAAATTTTTTATAGAAAAATTTTGAATAAACAAATTTTCTATAGAAAAAATTGTCTATAGAAAAACTTTTAATAAACAAATTTTCTATAGAAAAACTTTTAATAAAAAAATTTTCTATAGAAAAATTTTATAAAAAAAACATTTTCTTTAGAAAATTTTTGGATAAAAACATTTTCGTTGAAAGTAATAAATTTTGTTTAAACCTAAAATTTTATGTAGAAGGTTGTAAGTTCGAGTCGGGCTCAAGAAATGACTGTTATATTATTCTCGTTATCCATTTTGCTTAAGAGTTCAGTTAAATAGATGCAGCATTGCACACTGCTAAGTGTTAGATAGTTTTTGCAGTATTCCTACTAATTATTAATCTAATTTAAAATCATAAAATTTTGTAAAACAAAATAATTTATGATATAGAAAAATTTTTGATAAAAAAAATTTTCTATAGAAAATAATAAAAAAAAATATAGTAGAAAACTTTTTCTTTTTAAAACATCAGAACTACACATTGAAGAAATACCTTTTTAAGTTAAAAGTATAAAAAACGGCAACTCTGCGACGATTTTTTGTTATGTTCTCTTTGTGCCGGACTCTAGATATAAAGCTTTATAATTCTTTACACGCCGACTAACCGTATAATTTTAAAAGAAATTAATAATTACAGAAATTGATGCCGCCGTAAAAGGCAGAACTTGATATGTTGTACTTAGTAATCGAAGTGCTTACAATGAAGCCACAGCATTCTCGTTTGCATTTTATGTTATCGTGTTTCATTCATATTTAATCGTTTCCATATTCGAATGTTTCGCTGATACATATTTAAACAGTTAATCAAATTTCGAATATTCATTTTGTGCCATCCAATTATCGAGTTTTTTTTTTAAGTAGATAAAACTTTTTAAATAATTTCAAACAGTTTAGTGGATAATGCCAAATTGTCAGCGATGTCTCGGTAGCTTGTATGCCGGATCGCAGCAAATCTTTCCATCCCGAAAATTTTCAAATCAATTATACTTACATCATCCTCACCGAAAGTGATACACTTTTATGCATGTTTTCGATGCATTGTACCATTTTCAATAGTGAAAAAGTATCGCATGATGCACATTTCTTTATTTTTTTTTTCGAATTATTTGACATTAGAGTTTTTATAGTGTGAACCGACGTGGTATAGCAGGTTAGTCATCCGCCTAGCATACCAGAGGTCCCAAGTTCGTCGGGGGTTCACCTCATAACACATCTAGCCACTGGTTATTGAGTATTATTAGGCTATGTAAAACTTCTCTAACTAATGCATTTGCCGTTCGGAGCCGGAGTTTAAACGTAGGTCCCTTTCAATGAGTCTAAAAATAGAATCGGAAGCAGCTTATTGTCTAAGAGAAATACCCCTTTTTCCAATTGGAATGTTGTCGGGGAATTATATATATGTATATATTGGGTTTTTATAGTGGTTTTAGTAACCTTGCTGTTAATGTACCACTTTATTCCTTCATTATTCTTTTTATCTCAATTCGTCGGAGTTCTTGACAGTAAGGAGGATTTTATTCTTTTGGCACTAAAACGACATTATTGTTTTGATACCACTCCATGGTCGATTTACTATAATGACAGGAAGCATAAAGCTGTACAAATGGCAACAATATCTTTGTAAGACATCTATATCTCTAAAAAATGTTCGCGTCTGTTTGTCTGTTGTTTGTTGGTAAGGATCTCCGAAACAAGCGGACCGATTTCTCTGAAATTTTGACAGTGTGGCATGGTGTGACCGGTGGTTAAAATAAGCAAGGTTTTTTCTGAAATCTTAAGTGGGGGTCACGCCCACTAACTCATACATTAAAAATGACATATAGATGACCGAGCGAGCCGATTTTTCTGAAATTTTGACAGTATGTTAAGGTGTGACCGGTGGGTAAACTTGGCCAGGTTTTTTTTAAATATCAAGTGGGCGTAACCCCTCCCATATAAGTCAAATATTTAAAATGACAAATATGGATGACCGAAATGACCGATTTTTCTGAAATTAAGGCAGTATGTTAAGGTGTGACCGGTGGCTTAAATATGCATGTTTTTTTTATGAAATCTCAAGTGGGCATGACCCCTCCCATATAACTCATATATTAGAAATGACAAATATAGATGGCCGAGCGGACCGATTTTTCTGAAATTTTGACAGTATATTAAGGTTTTAAAATAGGCTACGTTTTTTTAAAATCTTAAGTTGGCGTGACCCTTCCCATATAACTCATATATTAAAAATAACTAACATGGATGACCCTGAGAACCGATTTTTCTGAAATTTTGACAGTATTTGTGATTGGCGGGTAAAACAGGACGACCTGTCGACAAGGCCCCCTCCCCTATAAGTAAAATATTAAAAATGAAAATATGGATGACCGATCCGACCGTACAGTATATAAGGAGTTACCGGTGGTTAAATAGGCTACGTTTTTTTTTTTTTTTTTTTTTTGAAATCTCAAATGGGCGTGACCCCTCCCATATAAGTCAAATATAAAAAATTACAAATATGCATATTTTCGTACTATAGGATAGTTTTTAGCTTTTTGAATTTTTTGAAAATGGATTAACGAGGACCTGGGAACCGAAAAATGGGGATAATATTTTTTTCTTTAAAATTGCATCTATTGAGAACGGCTGGACCGATGAAGACATTTCTTCTTTCTAAATGTTTTTTTTTAGTCCAAGAAAAATTTACCACGAGATTTGAAGATTTTTCATGATTATTTGATGAGTGTTTGACAGTTGTTTGATACTTGATTGACTGATGACTGTTTGAAGATTTTTAATGATTGTTTGATAATTGTTTCACGAATAACTGGCGATTTTATGATAGTAGTTTGACGATTTTTTTAACGATTGATTGATGGTTGTTTGATGATTGACTGACGACTGTTAAATGATTTTTAATGATTGTTCGATAGTTGTTTCACGATTGACTGACGATTGTTTGATGATTATTTGATGATTGTTTGGTGATTATTTGACGATTGTTTGATATATTGTTTGATATTTATGGGCCCATTTGCTTTCGAAAACGTTTAAAGCACTCGTTAAACAGGAGTACTGCCATTCATTAAAGTCAATTAAATATGTATGCAAATACATTAATAAAGGATTAAATTAAAAAATTAATAATAATTAATAATTTCATAATTCTTAAAGAAGTGTTAACACAGCAATAAGTTAATATCTTTAACTACCAACCCGGGCAACGCCGGGTAAAATCGGCTATTTCTTTGATATAAATATCACTGTTAATATTTCCAGTTGTTATTAAGAGACTGCTTTTTTTGCCGCAAGTACAATTTTTTTTTAACAAATTTTGTTTTCTTTTGGGTTTGGAATTTTTCGCTTCCTTATACTTTCTGGAATTTCTATCCGGTACCTTTTGTACTTTATGCGACTTCAGCTGCTCACTTTTCTTTCTTATATGCCGCTTTTCTGTTGGACAAGTTAGGATATTCTCTAGAAGACACACTATTGTTTTTGCCATATTAAGATCAAAAATACATACCTTTTCCGTATATAGCCCGCTGTTTTCTTTTAATAGTACCGAATTCATTATACTTCCTAACAACTTGAGAAACCGTATTTCGAGACAAAGGCTATTGTTTTGGATGGATTCCTCACCAAAATAAATGATCCGGTTTTAAGGTTAAGAATGAATCACGACAATTTCTGATACCCTATTCTTAGGTAAAGCTTATTTCAGTAAGGGTGTTCTGCATCGATCAAAACAAATATGAGGCGGGCGATGAATTAAAAAAATCGTCTTTCTACTTCTCTTGGCTTCAATTCATATAAATGCTTTTGAATGAATCCCAATGCCTTAACACGTAGGGAAATTGTTTGTTGTGTGACTCCCTATAATAATGTATGTTCTTCTTGCGTTTGAAATCAATTTTCGTCCAGTAATGCTTCCAATTTACTCAAAACATCACTGTTTGTCACAAAATTCGAGACTACCAGGCACGTCACAAATTCTGTTCGGTATTAGTTGAATTCCGATCGAAATGGTTGTAATTGTATAGATTCCGAAAAAATTCAAATGCCCACAATTATTACAAAACACGATTTTGTTACAACAAATAACACTGATTAATTGAAGAAATTATTCAAATATTGAATAAACAAAGAAAAACAAACTCAATTCTACTTAAAAAAAAATGTGGTTTCATTCCGAAGCAAAACACAAAATTCATTCCATTTTCGAACGGAATTGATTTCTGTGACACGTCTGTATATCGCGATTTAAAAAGTGTGTGTTATAGAATACCGAATTATTATGACAGATGTTTACCCTCCAAATACCATATTTATTATTATTATTGTAACAAACCCTTTGCGATAAATTGTTATGTCAATTATTGTTCAAATCGATGTTATTAACTTATATATTCATAGATATGGTTATACAAGTATACACAATCGATGTATGACATAAAACTTATCTGTTCAATATTTTCTGTCTTATACATATTTAACTTAGGTCAAATATGGAGCAATTCAAACGAAATATAATTCAGTTTTGTACCTTTCAAATTATTCTTATAACATTTTAGAAAAACGAAAGTTATTAACATATATTTTTTTCTTTTTTTTTTATAGATAACTCGTGGAAAAAAATCGCGCGGTAAAAAGTATATCGTTTCTGATGATGAACGCGAATCTTCAAATAGAGGAGAACAACAGCAAAAAATGCAACAAGATGAGCAAGGTTTTACATCGGACAGCAGTAGTAATGAGTTGCTTGAAAAATGTCCAATCTGTTTGTTAACATTTCGGCAACAGGAAATCGGTTCACCTTCTACATGTGATCATGTATTTTGTGCCAATTGCATTGAAGCCTGGTCAAAGAATGTCCAGACATGTCCTATCGATCGTATTGAGTTTCAACGTATAATCGTGCGCGATTCATTTGAAAACCGTCAAATTGTGCGTGAAATAAATGTTGATCCAAATGCCAAAAAGGAATTGGTATTAGACGACGAAGTCGTCGAAGAAGATGTGACTAATTGTGAAATATGCAATAGCCCGGATCGGGAAGACGTAATGTTGTTGTGTGATCATTGTAATCATGGTTATCATATGGATTGTTTACAACCCCCATTATCAGAAATTCCAGAAGGTTCATGGTATTGTGATGACTGTGTCGATTCCGAAGATGAGGAAGACGATGAAGAGGAAGATTTAAATATGTTATATGAAGATATAAGAGATATGGGCATACCAGAGAGCAGGTTACGAGTACGAGAAGTACAACAACCTAGAATATTAAGAACTCGTCAAAATGAACGCATACGAGCAGCTATTTTAAGACGTACCCGAGCAAATATTGCCAATCTAGAGACTACAACAACTACCACAACCACGAATGCGAGATCACAGCGTGGACGTCCTCGTACTACTACAACTACCACAACAACTACAAGACGTTCTAAATCCACTAGAAACCGCAGTGCTAGTGGTACAAATGTACGAAAGCCTCGCAAATACAAAAGACGTCGTAGGGCTCGCCAACGAACTTATGTTGTTGAATACGATCTCAATAATTTCGATGAAAAGTTTGCTATAAAAACCACTAAAAAGGTGATTAAAAGACGCAGAAAGCGTAAGACACGTAGAGCTTCGTCGAAAAGAGGAAAGAAATCTGCTGATGGTGGTCGTATGACAGCAAGCAAGCGCTTAGCAGAACAAATGGGCGTTAAATCAGATCCCACTTATAGATCACATCTATCGGGATCTGCTGGTGGTTTGTCATTGTTTGGGGGAGCCAATGATCTGGAATACTTTTCTGATAGTGATAATAATGGTAACATTGAAAGTGAAATTCACATCGAAACTGGTCATGGAACAGCAGTACAGACATCTGTAAGAATTTCCAATTATGGCACTCAAAGATCCCGTAAGGGTCTTCTCTTAGGTCGACTGCAACCAAATCGAGGCATAACTGAACCATCTGTAGAGCAAAATAACTCTAATCCCGATATACTTTCAAGTATAATGGATATGCAAGACCGTTGGCATAGTGCTTCACGAAATTTGGAAAGTGTACACATTAACACAGATGGTACTTTAAATTTACCAACTTCTAAAAATACATCTTCTACTTCTGCAAGCCCTGCTAAAGAAAATAAAACAAAGGGAGACGATTCGGCAAATGGTCCCGGTCCAAGTGATATTAATCAAGCTCCAATGTATTCGCGCGGTGGTGGAAATCCAAATTTCAATAGAGGAGGCGGTAGTGGAGGTGGTTACAATAACCGTTCCAACAATCAAAACAGTTATCGTGGCGGAGGAGGAGGAGGCGGCGCCGGAAATCAATATCGCCATTCTACTGGAGGTGGCAGTAGTAATAATGCTAGCAGTTCAGGTGTTGGAATGAATTTCAATATGGTTGGACGTGGTAACTTCAACTTTAGTAACAATCCAAATTATAATGGACCACCAACACAACAAAATAATAACTCTCCATTCCAACAAAGAAATTTCAATCAACGTAATAATCAGCTAAATCAAAATAATCAGCGTAATAACTCTAATAACAACAACAATAATCAACAGCGCAATTCTTTACCCTTCACAAACAATAGGAATGACAACATGCCACCACAGCAGCAACAAATGCAAAATAATCTCTTTGGTGGAGGTATGCCTCCAACATCTATACCACCACCACCCTCGCCTTCTCATCTACTACAAGGACCAACTAACGAGAACTCTCTTTTTGGCGGTCTTCCACCCCCAATGAGTATGCCGCCAATGCATCTTAATGTGGCACCACCAGTTCTTATGAGCGTGCCCCCACCACCGGCTCCACCATCCGTTGTTATACCACCACCCATTACCAGTTCATTATTTCAACTTAACACAGATTACGGCGAAGACGATTCTAATTGTCCTAATTTCGCGATATATTCACATGAATCCCAACAAGTTGCTAAATCATCAGAAACCTATCCAGTCAGTACAAACGAAGGAACTGCAAATACAGCCAATTTGGCTAAGGTATGAATGTGTATTATTTAAATTTTACTATTTTTATATTTATTATATTCAAATGGAGTAATATTTTGTTCAAATGGAGTAATTTTTAACCGCGTTTTCTCTTAGAAATTTAAAATTTTCCATATGGCATCAAATGGTTTGATGTTGTCGAGAAATTGTACTAAATTTTTTGCAGCAAAATTATGTGGCTATTCTTTAATATTGGTTGAAAATGAGGAATGGCTTCTTCTTTTGTTATCCACTCCCAGTGGAGCATAGGGCCTCAATTTTTTTTAACTACATTTGGGAATTAATCAAACTTTATTATACAAATTTATGAAAATTATAATTGTGCAGTATTGGGGAAAGCACTCTTATTTTGCGCTAGTTTTGTTATAAACGGAGCCTTTAGAAGCACTCTACCGACATCTCTGCTTTTATTTCCTATAGAATACTTCATAAAAGGGATGGAAGCTGGAAGTCTTCTAAGTCTGGATGAGTCGGGTATTTTTTAAGCCGAGACAAGAAGAACACACTAAAAGCTTATAGGGTGAGGTTCAGTTGAATTGACGGGCTTTATAGTCAAGTAGATGAAATTAAGTTGGAAGAGACATTTATAATTACTAACATCGTCTATTGGGAGGATAAACCTTCGCATTTTATGTACTATTCTCTCTGTTGTGAACTTTTTGGAACAAGATATTAATAGGTCGTAAAGACTTCATGTCAGTGTAGCATCTTCCAGTCAAAATTTTTTTGCGAAATTTAAGGAACTCTCTTAATTTAAAATAGTTTAGGTATAATTAGCCGAACGTCCCCTAACGTGGATTTAACAAATGCTGTTTGTTTTTGCTTATATGAAAGCAATGAAAATGCTTACCAAAATAAAAGGTCACGTTGACGGAACGTAGCGATCTGTATAAAATAGAATTTTTCAACGTTTTTAAGTGACGTTTGTTAACAGTGTAGCCGTTGCATCTCTAAAACATGTAAGATTTTAGTAAAACTGACAATTTAGATCATCGGTAACACTGTTAACAGCTGATCATTTTTATGTTTTTTTTTGGCCTAACGCCCCATCTTCTAATGAGCTTTTTTCTCCATTAAAAACTGCCTTTATCAAGTTATACTTTTCAACACATTTCAATATTTAAATAATAATATTTGTATGTCAGGAACAGTTAATACGTTTTAAGAGATTTGGTAACTACACAAACGTTCAAACGTTCCTACCTCAACGTTCGGCTAAACAAACCTTTTTGTTAAGGATTGTAAGGTTGTAGTTCTTGTAACGGCGGTATTTTTAGAAATATCGTAAAATTTTCGTGTAGTTTTCGTGAGATGAAGTAGTTTTCGTGAGATGAAGCTAGTTAAGAAATGTATGATACCTCTAATGGAAGTTGCCAATCATTTAGCTAGATACGATGCAATATGGAGCCAGAAATAAAACACTATCTAACAACTATGTTTTAATAAAAAAATTATATAATATTCAGGAAAGACCAAAATTTTACTTGGCTTGAGTTAAGCTAAGTAAATAAATAGGACTTGCGTCCTAAATTTTAGGATAAGTGAAATCGGACATATGCAGTTTATGTGTAGATGAGGATGTGTGAGTTTCATTATTATTGGGTCTTAGTTTGCTATAAAACATTTTTATTCATTATTTCTATATATGTACTTCGTTTTTGAGTTATACTGCTGGTATTAGAAATGACAAATAGGGGGAGAAAGATTGATTAAATAGGGCCAATCTACATTTTTTTTGACAAATTTGTCCTTGCAAATATTACACTGCACTCGTCCGCTAGTCTAAAAGACTTCCTAATGTTTTTTTACACCTGATCCACCAGTACCACAATCCATTTTAGAGCCATATCTAAAGATCGGATTGCCTTAAAAAAGTGATGTATGACCCTTCCATTCGGTTCTATCAGGGATTACGACTGTTGGTGCTGTGCTTAACAGTTGCTCCTTAACTAAATAGTCAGACCGTGGAATGTCTGACTCTAAGCCCAAGGAGCCTATTAAGCACAGTACTCTGGAGTGTCTCGCTCGCCTCTATCTAAGTTTACCCGACTCATACGACCTTACTGGACTTCAGGTTGCCATACCCCTCATGAAAAGATCCAAATCAAGTGACTACATGATGTCCAGTACTTGAGGAGTGCTTTTTATAGCACCAGTAATTTTTCGTGCTCGTGTTCTTGGTTAATTTTTATACGAAAATCACTATATCATATCCGAATTAATTAACGTCCATATTGAGGATTTGTATGTAGTATTTTTGTTTGGCAAGAAAGGACATTATTTTGTAACTGCCTACTATGCCTAAAGTATATTGTATTGACAGAGTTATTTTTCGCTTAAATTATAAGCCACGTTGTTGTTTTCACTGGCTTCTAGATTTTCTAATTGTATTTCAGAATTTTACATTTTTATTTCAGAATTGTTCTTGTATTTCAGAATTTTCTAACTGTATTTTATAACATTTTATTTATTAGTCATGTCACAAATTCCGCTCGGAATTAAAACCATTTCGTAGTTAAGTTCCTATCGAAATGTTTTTAGGATTAATAGATTCTGAAAAATTTTAATTGATATAAAACATTAAAACACCACAGAAAGTGGTTTCATTCGTTTTATTTTTTCTATATAAGCAAAATACGCATTCATTACATCACTTCTGAACGGAATTTAGTTCTGTGAACCACGTATTTCAAAATTTTACATTTTCATTGATGAATCTTCCTTAACTAGACTGAGAACATATCGTGTTCTAAGGAACAAAAGGTTCAATACAGTTGTCACAAGTTCTGTTCGGAATTAAAACCATTCCGTAGTTGAATTCCGATCGAAATGTTTTTAGGTTCTATAGATTCCAAACAATTTTAAATGTTTTAAAACATTACAAAACACGTTTTTTTTTTTTTATTAAAATCAACAAATTCAAGAAGTAATACTGATTAATTGAGGAAATTGTTCAAATATTGAATAAAGAAAAAGGACAAATTCAATTCCACTTCAAATATTGAATAAAGAAAAAGACAAATTCAATTCCACTTTGAAAATAGAAAGTGGTTTCATTCGTTTTACTTTTTCTATAGAAGCAAAATACGGAATTTTTTCACTACCGAACGGAATTGTTTTACTGTGACATGGCTAATAGATTCCGAAAAATTGTTATGTACTTAATTTTAAAACCATATTTTTTTGAATTGAAAACAGTAAATCTATATTTCGATGCTTTATATTCAAAAAGTGCTATCTGCACATTCGACCAAAATGTTTTCTTTTTATAGAAATGCGTTCCTTAGCTTAACTGTCACATGTCATATTAATTTAAAAAAGAAAAAGTAATTCTAATACATTTTTTTATAAATTGTATAATTGTAAAACATTGTCTTCAGAATCAAAAAAGTTGTATAAAATATACATTGTAATTTGTGATAATCCAACAAAATGGAGTAAAATTCCCTAGAACGTATTGCAATCAAAATGTATAGTGTGTTGTACAAACTTTGTAAGTGGAAGCATTTGCAGGCTTTAAGACTGTTATTCCCTAAGAATATCATCTTGATTTGTTCAAAAAGCTTTTTATTTTAATAAAAACTAATGGCATTTTAATAAAAGCCTTAATTAGTTTTAATTTTATCTTTTTTTACTTAAATAATGCTATCTGCTTGCTTTTATATTTGAAACGATTAAATTTTAACTCGTAAAAAGTGATATCTAAGGAATAAATCAAAAGCTTAATTTGTATAAAATCTGAGCCCCATTTTATATCGTATTGTAAAACAAAGTTTAGTTGCTACTCTCATAGTTAACGACAAAAACAATTTTTTCGCTCTCCTGTAAAATTGTGAATTTGTAGATAGCACTTTTTGAATATAAACCCTCGATTTGCTTCAGCAAACAACACATATTTTTTCGAATGATCTCATTCGAAAAAATATTTTCGTTTTACTTTTTCTATAGAAGCAAATACGGAATTCATTCTACTTCTGAACGGAATTAAGTTCTGCGACATGGCTGATAATTGAAAAATTCCAAAATGTAAATGGAAAATTCTGAAAAATTTGGTAAATTTTGAAATATAATGTTTGTTTCCTTACTCTAACGAAACTTTCCAAACAGTTTAAAGTTGTCAGAAATTACCTAAAAAACAACAATTTGTATTAAAATCGCTTTTGAGTAAGTTTAAGTTGTTTTGTTAAAGTAAAGGAACACACATATATTTAGAAAATTGAAAAATATAATTGTTGCAAAATTCTGGATTGAAAATTGTGTAGCATTGAGTTGTTTTTTTTCTCTCAATTCTTTATCAGTTACAAACAAAATATCGTATTATAAGTTCACATTGATAGTTATGAAGTGTTGTCTGTATTGAATACTTAAAGAAACTTGTAAGTTTTGTGGGTCTAACTTATTCTTTCCACTTGGTATACCTACATATAAGTATATATTTAGTTTTCGATGTAGACACATAAAAAAATACACCAAACACACCACAAAAAATGGTATACTAACCAAGAATATCATTTTCTTTTTCCTATACACAAATTATCACTTCTCAGGAAGACGATGAAAATGAAGATTTAGTACAGTTAGATGATGATGATGAAATACCGATGCCACCAGATCCGATTCCAACCGAAAATGTTGCATCTTCTGAATTGTATGAACCTGAAAATCCTACAGAAGAAAATGAAGATGATGAGAATATCGATAAAGAAGAAAACGAGATCGCAAGTGATAAGGAGATAGAATCAAATAAAAATAATTATAATAATGAAACACCCGCCACCAAGGATGATGGCGATGATTATGGTGATAACAGTGATGAGGAAGATGATGATGATGGTAAGAAAAACAAAAATAAAGATAAACCAGAAACAAAACAAAACGATTTAGACAAATATGATCCCGAAGGGGATATGCTATCGGAATGCAGTAAAGAAGATGGCGATGCAGCAAAAGAAGAGAGTACAGAGCAATGTGAAGATTCGAAAAATGATAATGATAAACGTTCGGATACAGTACGTTCTCCTAGTCCCGCAGTATCGGAGATACGTATGCCGGAAAGTGAAACTGCAGCCGCCAATCGTAAAGGTGTTCTAGAATTGTATGATGATAGTGATTGGGAAGAGTTAGACATAGATCGTCCTAAAGATGTTGCAAATAAGAGTTCTGAAAAAACTAATGACAAAAATACAAATACGGACGAAGAAAATGACAATGTCCGCGAGCAAGATCGATCATACACTCCATGTTTGGATGAAAATAATGATCCTGAAGAACCTGAAAATGATAGAGGCACTACCACTCCTCTTTTAACAGAAAATACCGAAGCCGTTTTAGCTTTAGCAAGCAAGGATATGAACAATAAAAATGATGATAACAAATCAACTGGTGAAAATATTGAAAACATGGACACTGAACTGATATCTGAAGAGGAAGGTGAAATTGAACGCCCCACTAAAGAAAAGAAAAAGAATAAAAAAGGCGGCGTTGATAAACGTGGGGACCGGCGCGATAATGATAAAGTCGAAACGTTTAAAAAAATCGGCAATAAACAAAAGGGTCGTAATTACCGCGGTGACAAACAACCATCAACAAACAAACGAAATAACAGAAGACGTAAATCGCGTTCTCGGTCGGTTGACTCATTTCGTTCGAGAGGGGGTAGATCACGCTCTAGGTCTCCTCGTTTCAGAGGCCGAAGTGATAGGTCGCGTTCGCGCAGTCGTTCGAACAACAAAGAGAATCAAGGTCGTTGGGGCGGAAATTTCAGAGATGGTGGTCGTTTTAATAGGCATAACCAGTTTAATTATCAAAATCGCCTAAAACGTCGAGAGTTACCACGTTACGATGTAAGAAACGTAATAGGACATCATACACCACCAAAAACAAAGGATCGTTATGGTCGTGATACATCTCGTAATCGACGAAGCAGCCGTTCACTAAGCCGCGGAAGGCGTGGTCCACCACCAAGGTCACCATATTCACGTTCGCATTCACGTTCTCGATCTCGGTCTCGTAACAGACGTCTAAGCATAAGTTTATCACCATCACCATCTTTTAATCGCAGACGTTCTTTGTCACCATCACGCCCAGCTAGACAATTTAGCCCAGCACGTAGGCGGTCTGTTTCAGCTGGTAGAAGAACCCCTCCTTTCAGACAACGATCTCGCACTCCTTTGCGTGTAATGAGATCCCGTTCTATGTCACCAGGTGCAGAACAACGAATGAATGGACGAAAAGTGATGCGTCGCTTAAGAGGTTTGTCACCTAGAGCACTTAGTAGAGAAAGAATGCGCCCTCGCTCAGTTTCAATGTCTCCGCGATACACACCGCGCTTAAGTAGAAGCCGAAGCCGGTCAAAGGGTCCTAGACCGAAGGGTAAGAAAAAGAAAAACAAGGAATCTCGCAAGAAGAAATCAAAAAGACGAATGGCTACACTAAGTCCATCTCCTAATAGAAGAATTACTCGACAACCAGATCCATTTGAGATCGAAAAACCACCTAAAAAGAAAAGACGTCGATCTCCGCGAACCAAATCACCAATTCACGAAGATCACGGATGGTCACCATCACCTAGCCCCCCTCCACAGGCAATGGCACAAAATTATGATTACCAACCGGATAAAAATGTGTCATGGACACCACCAATGCAATCACCAATAATAGGACTATTCCGTTCGAGCAATGTAAGAAGCGTTTCGCCCTCAACCAGGAAAGATAAGAACAAACGCAATAAAAGAAAGAAAAAGAACGAAAAACGCCGCGATGGCCGTAAGGAAAAGAAACGTAAACGTCGCACAGAAACTCCAGAACCTGCCCCTTCAAAAGAAGTATTCGCATCCGGTAATAATATTCTTGTAAGCGTAAGCTTTAACAAAGAAGCCACATCAAATCAGCAGCATGGCCAACAAACCATTGTTACATTACCGCCCAATCGTGAAGATTTGCTATCGAATAGAAGACCATCTGTGGAACGAGTTGTTAATACTACTGGTAACTCGAAAAAACGTAAGGAAAAACGTAAAAAACTTGATACTAAACCAGTGGCCATCATTGATTTGGAGCGTTCACCTTTCCAAGTGGAACAAGAACCAACAGATGTTATCGTACTTACCGATAGTGAAGAAGCACTCGAACACGACTCGCGCGATCACAGGCGTGATCGTCGTCGTAGTGAATCTTGCCCCAGAGATGGGGATGCAGAAACACATCGCAGTCACAGATCTGGAGCCAGCGGCGGACAAAGAGGAGAGAAATCTCCGGAACGTTTGGATACTATTCACGAAGAGTCATATGATTTAACGCAAACCGGTGGGCCTAAGACGCCTCCGGAGCCTCCAATCGTCAAATTTAATCTACAAACTAAAAAACAAAACAAAGTTCGTAATCCCCTGCACGAGGAAGATGAGGATCTTGCTTCTGATGGGGAATTGGATGAAAGACAGCAGCAACAGCAACAAGAAAACCTTCGATCGGATTTGGAGTCTATGCATGTACAAAGTAGTCAGAAGATTGGACCCAATACGCCACCAGAATCTGGGCCATGTTCGCCAGATGCCTATGATCCATTCGAACCTACAAAATCCCCCTCTATATCACCTCGTTCGCCAACTCCGCCACCATCACAACTCGATGTTTCTCAGAACACCGAAAATGGTGGAGACTTAGGAACTAATCAAAAACATTCAAGTGGCGTTGACAATGAACAACGTAGGGAACAGATACCGGGATTGGGTGGAAATATGGCGCAGGGCGCCTCCCTCAATCCTGTTGAATTAGTGATGGCTTTAATTAATTCTAAAACATTAAATAACAGTGTCCAAGATATAACAAACAAATCAAACGACTCCCAGCATATTAATTCACATGACGATTCATTCCGCGACAAAGCCGACGATGGTAACGCTATTACCGTACTTTCAAATTTACTGATTTCTTCGGGTAACATGCAACACATACCGAGCATATCTAGTCCCACTCCACCGACTATGTCTAAGAAAAATATTCCGGGCTTACCAAAAATTGGCGGTAGTGTTGGAGGAAGTAGCAGTAGTGGTGTCAATGTTCGCAATGGAGGTGGTGGTGGCACATCAAATAATGCCGACGATTCATTCAATATAAACGACATTGATAGTCCTTACTCGCCCGGCTCGGCAGACTATGAGGATCTCTTTGAACCTCCACCAGATACAAGCGGAAATAAAAGACGCTCTAAACGTACAAATGCTGGCGGGAAAACAGAGAATTTTGATAATCTCTTCGGTAGCTCGTCGCCAATCGGTAATATGCGTTTACCTTCATATACGGCATCTAAAAAATATAAAGGCACTACAGCTGCAGCGCGAAAATCAAAAGTTAAAGGTGGGTTTTCATTAGTCTCAGAAATCACTAACGTATTTTGGGTAATAGATTACAAAATATTTATTTAAAGACATTTTATTTATTTTTATTTGTTCTCTAAGTTTTTTTTATCTATCTACTACTTACGTGTGAATGCATCTAAGTATCTGATTGGGAAGCATTTTCATAATTAATATTTATTACAGCCAATGAAGATAATACACAAACGAGTACAAGTGATTCTACTAACAATAAATAAATTCGCACAATGTTTATATCATCGTCCATTTGTTAAAGAAAATTTTAAATTTTTATATGTTAACATAATTACAAAATTCAATGGTAAAATTTTTTAATGGAATTTGCTACATTCCCTTTCTTTTTTAATTGAAATCGATTTGTTTTCTTAAATATTTTGGTACATGTTTGTGTATTGATTTTCATCATCGAATAAACTTTTGGTTTCGGTAAGTCAGACATGAAAATTTTTATGATTAAAATAACATAATTTTACAATTTAACTTTTATTCTGAAATCCATAATTGTGATACAAATTTACCTTTAAAAGTATATTTTCGATTAATTTAAACTAAAGAATAGGTAACAAAAATTAAAAATTATAAAGAAAAGCAAAAAGTCCAATTTGCAACAACTTTAGTTGAAAACAAATTTAATTTAATAATTTTCATCATTTCAAGATCTTGATAAAACTTTTTTAAGATTGATTTTGATAAGGTTCTTCAGAAAAATTGACAAAACTGCATTATAATAACACTGTGAATTAAATTAAGTATTTTCCCTATTAAATGTGTTTGACATAATTGAAGACTTTATTTTAGAATATAAGTGGAAAAGTCCACATTCCAAAAAAATTAAGTTAATGATGGGGAAGGGTTCTGCAATTGTGGATCTTACTATGCGAAAAATAATTAGTTTAATTAATTAATTAATTTTTTTTGAAAGTGGGTTAAATCCAATTCATTTTTTAAACTGTAATAGAAATATTTACTCGAACAGAGTAAAAGTTAAACATATTTTCATAGTAGTACGAGTCAGATTGTTTTTATTGATATTTAATTCCTAAAAAAAAAACTGAAAATTTTGCGAAATGATTTTTAATTTTTTAAAAATTTACTCTAATAGGAAATTTTTCAAAAATTTACTTTTTTTAGGAAATTTTTCAAAAATTTACTTTTTTTAGGAAATTTTTCAAAAATTTACTTTTTATAGGAAATTTTTCAAAAATTTACTTTTTATAGGAAATTTTTTCAAAAATTTACTTTTTATAGGAAATTTTTCAAAAATTTACTTTTTATAGGAAATTTTTCAAAAATTTACTTCTTATAGGAAATTTTTCAAAAATTTACTTTTTATAAGAAATTTTTCAAAAATTTACTTTTTATAGGAAATTTTTCAAAAATTTACTTTTTATAGGAAATTTTTCAAAAATTTACTTTTTTTAGGAAATTTTTCAAAAATTTACTTTTTATAGGAAATTTTTCAAAAATTTAATTTTTATAGGAAATTTTTCAAAAATTTACTTTTTATAGGAAATTTTTCAAAAATTTACTTTTTATAGGAAATTTTTCAAAAATTTACTTTTTATAGGAAATTTTTCAAAAATTTACTTTTTATAGGAAATTTTTCAAAAATTCACTTTTTATAGGAAAAATTTACTTTTTAGGAAATTTTTCAAAAATTTACTTTTTATAGGAAATTTTTCAAAAATTTATTTTTAATAGGAAATTTTTCAAAAAAAAATTTTTTTATAGGAAATTTTTCAAAAATTTACTTTTTATAGAAAATTTTTCAAAAATTTACTTTTTATAGGAAATTTTTCAAAAATTTATTTTTAATAGGAAATTTTTCAAAAAAAAATTTTTTATAGGAAATTTTTCAAAAATTTACTTTTTATAGGAAACTTTTCAAAAATTTACTTTTTCAAAAATTTACTTTTTACAGGAAATTTTTCAAAAGTTTACTTTTTACAGGAAATTTTTCAAAAATTTACTTTTTTTTAGGAAATTTTTCAAAAATTTACTTTTTTTTAGGAAATTTTTCAAAAAAACTTTTTTATAGGAAATTTTTCAAAAATTTACTTTTTATAGGAAACTTTTCAAAAATTTACTTTTTCAAAAATTTACTTTTTATAGGAAATTTTTCAAAAATTTACTTTTTTTAGAAAATTTTTCAAAAATTTATTTTTTATAGGAAATTTTTAAGAAACTTACTTTTTACAAAATTTTTCATTTTATTTGTTTTGAAAAATTCAAAAGTAAAAATTTTTTCATACAAAACCAAAAATTTTAATTTTATTTGTTTTGAAAACAGTTTAAGTTCCATACATTTTTCAATTCAAAAATTTTTTTTATTTTGAATTTTCAAGGCTCATTTTAAATTTTTTAAATTTTTGAATGGTTTTGTTTGAAAATATTTTAAAATTTTCATTTTAAAGTCAACTCTATTTTAAAATTTCTTTTATAGTTAGGCTGTTTGTTTTGAAAGTGTTATAAGTCCATTCAACCCGCTAAAAACGCATTTCCAAATGGTTTTTATAAATTTATTTTTATGAAAGAAAAAATTCGATAGGTTTTTAAAAACACCAAAACGCAAAACCCTTTATATCTCAATTTAAAAAAATGGACTTAATCCACTTTCAAAATAAGGTCTTCAATTAATCTCCTCTACCTAAATATGAAATAAGGACCTGTTCGTAAATGCATCACTGCACTGCATCACGACTTTTAGCGCTAACTATAGTCCTTTACTACAAATTTTATACTCCGTATCTCGATTCTAAAGATAATTTTTTCGAAACACAATGCTTTAAGTATAGGAATTCGAGATACGGAGTAACCCCCCAGTGCTGCTCAAAAATATGTACTCATCAACAGCGCATCATAACATTTCATGCTGCAAAGTTTGCAATCGTGATGCAGTGCATCCCATATGCTGCTTAAGTAGGTTTATGCATATTTTGCTAAGGTTCAAAAATGAATCATGGTCCTCTCAATTAATTTGTAAAATAAAAGAATTCCGTTTTTAATCAGACGTGCAAACTAGCAGTTAAAAGCTTTCTCAGAAACTGGTATAAGAACTTATCACGCTCATAGAAAAGAAAATTTCTTTGAACCCTTCTAACTAGGGTGTTCCAAAAAATTGAAAGTCATTTTACAGAAAGACCCCCCATATTTTTTACTTTTTACAATAATCCAAATACAATGTTTCATTCAGATCGGATATCGGGAAAGCGTGCCTTAGAATACATTTTCAAAAAGTGTTTAACAGCATGATACTGAGAAAATGGCGAGATATGTTATTTTAAAATCGGCTAAAATCTTTCTAAATTATTAACGGGTTTCCAAAATATTCCAAATCCTTAAAGACTCCTGAGCAAATGCAATAAAAAAATTTATTATTTTAAAAAATTTTGATAATTTTGACTATTTTGTTTTCTATTTTCTATTTCTATTACAATGGGCAAACGTTATGTCACTTTTGCACAGGACGAACACCGTTTTCAAAACTTCCTATATTGAAATTTTTACAAATACATCTGTCATCCATTTAACATTTTATAATTGTTTCTGTTACCTTTTTATCGTCTAAAATTAAAACTAAGGTCACCTGTGAACATTCTAATAAAATGTACGCTTGTATGGGTATATTTTTTTCGAATTCAGATACGCATTAATTAATTATTATTGAGATTGGATAACGTTTACCTTGCCGCCATGAAGCGAAAAGTTTAAGTTAAGTTGAGTCAATATGAAAGCTAAAGAATAAGTATGAAATTTTTACCAGTCTTTTAATTTTTCTTGGATCAAACATATTTATTTATTTATTTATTATATCCTTTAACTTATTTTCTATATTTTATTTATTTTTTTATATTAGAAAATATATAAAAAAAATTAGAAAATATATTAACCCAAAATATCGAAAAAATACCAAAAATTAGACAAAAATTTTTAAATTTTTGATTGAAAAACACTTTTAAATAACAAGAGAAAAAATGTTCTCCTGGCGTACTAATGATAATATGTTATATATCAGATTTTAGGAAATGGTTCCCTAAAGCACCTTGTGAAATCAGAAATATCGCCAAAACACTAAATTTGATGTATCGCAAATTGCCCAAAGTACCCATTAGAGAAAGTTTGTTGAAAAAATGAAATGCAGAAATAGGAAAAACCATCCTCCTGGAGCACGGACATACATTAATTTTATATCACGTTTTAGAAAATTCCCCCGTCAAGCACGTTATTAAATTTTATCAAAAGCGGTCCATAAACAACTGAGATATCGCCAAAACACTACTTTTGATGTACAGCAAATTGCCCAAAGTACGTTTCTAAGAAATTTTGTTTACATTTTGTAAGTATTGTTTCAGCGATATCTCAGGTGTTTATGGACCGATTGTGATGAAATTTGACAGCGTTCTTTGTGGGATTTCCTAAAATCTGATATATAAACTTCACAAATCAGATTATGAATACCATTCAAATTATACCAATCGACTCAGAATGGGCTGGAGAATCGATTTCGCGACGTCCGTCTGTCTGTTTGTATGTCTATCCGTCCGTCTGTCTGTCTTCCTGTGTGTGTCCGTCCGTCTGTATGTCTACCTGTCTGTCCGTTTGGCTGTTGTAGTCAAGTTTTTGGAACTCCTGTTTTGTCGATATCTTAGATGTTTATTTTGATGAAATTTAATAGCGTTCTTCCGTTCACGTTTGACAATTGCTCCCAACAACTTCTCCTAAGGCAATCTCTTAGCAGCTAATAAATGACAAATAATAATAGATACGATGATTATATTTTGTATAAAGACGTTGTACAATATCGTTATTCAGCGCGATAGCGCCTAAAATAAACTTTCTAGAGGCACAACATTTGACAAAAGTATTTCTGATCGGTATTGAAAATGGGCGAACTCGGTTCACATTTACTGAAATCTCCCATATAACCCCAACCGGGAATCACTTTTATGCTGATAAATTAAATCACATTATAATTGCACAAAGAACTAGAGCAAAACTTTCCATTCAGATTAATAAGTAAATCTTCAGTAACTTTTCCGACAAAGCTGATATTCATCCATTCGAAAGCTATACATTTAAGAGTGTATAGAATTATAGGCCCTGGGTACTACGTTTTTGAGTTGCATGCCAGAATACTTAATCTTCATCAAATTCGAAATCGAATCTTCGAAAATCGAGAACCCAAGTAACGATGCCTTCGACATCAGCCACCTTTCCAACTTAACCTTTGGGTCCATAACTAGTCGAGATGATGACGCCACCTAAAAGCTTTTCGTTTTTCGGCTCTTAATTTTAAAGACTCTTTGCATACTAGTATTAGCAAATATTGCTAGGACTTACATTTGGTATGAACAAAAGAAAATTAATAATAATAATAATAATAATAAATAAATAATAAATAATAAATAATCAATAATAAATAATAAATAATAAATAATAAATAATAAATAATAAATAATAAATAATCACTAATAAATAATAAATAATAAATAATAAATAATAAATAATAAATAATAAATAATAAATAATAAATAATAAATAATCACTAATAAATAATAAATAATCACTAATAAATAATAAATAATAAATAATAAATAATCACTAATAAATAATAAATAATAAATAATAAATAATAAATAATAAATAATAAATAATAAATAATAAATAATAAATAATAAATAATAAATAATAAATAATAAATAATAAATAATAAATAATAAATAATAAATAATAAATAATAAATAATAAATAATAAATAATAAATAATAAATAATAAATAATAAATAATAAATAATAAATAATAAATAATAAATAATAAATAATAAATAATAAATAATAAATAATAAATAATAAATAATAAATAATAAATAATAAATAATAAATAATAAATAATAAATAATAAATAATAAATAATAAATAATAAATAATAAATAATAAATAATAAATAATCACTAATAAATAATAAATAATAAATAATAAATAATAAATAATCACTAATAAATAATAAATAATAAATAATAAATAATAAATAATAAATAATAAATAATAAATAATAAATAATAAATAATAAATAATAAATAATAAATAATAAATAATAAATAATAAATAATAAATAATAAATAATAAATAATAAATAATAAATAATAAATAATAAATAATAAATAATAAATAATAAATAATAAATAATAAATAATAAATAATAAATAATAAATAATAAATAATAAATAATAAATAATAAATAATAAATAATAAATAATAAATAATAAATAATAAATAATAAATAATAAATAATAAATAATAAATAATAAATAATAAATAATAAATAATAAATAATAAATAATAAATAATAAATAATAAATAATAAATAATAAATAATAAATAATAAATAATAAATAATAAATAATAAATAATAAATAATAAATAATAAATAATAAATAATAAATAATAAATAATAAATAATAAATAATAAATAATCACTAATAAATAATAAATAATAAATAATAAATAATAAATAATAAATAATAAATAATAAATAATAAATAATAAATAATAAATAATAAATAATAAATAATAAATAATAAATAATAAATAATAAATAATAAATAATAAACAATAAATAATAAATAATAAATAATAAATAATAAATAATAAATAATAAATAATAAATAATAAATAATAAATAATAAATAATCACTAATAAATAATAAATAATAAATAATAAATAATCACTAATAAATAATAAATAATAAATAATAAATAATAAATAATAAATAATAAATAATAAATAATAAATAATAAATAATAAATAATAAATAATAAATAATAAATAATAAATAATAAATAATAAATAATAAATAATAAATAATAAATAATAAATAATAAATAATAAATAATAAATAATAAATAATAAATAATAAATAATAAATAATAAATAATAAATAATAAATAATAAATAATAAATAATAAATAATAAATAATAAATAATAAATAATAAATAATAAATAATAAATAATAAATAATAAATAATAAATAATAAATAATAAATAATAAATAATAAATAATAAATAATAAATAATAAATAATAAATAATAAATAATAAATAATAAATAATAAATAATAAATAATAAATAATAAATAATAAATAATAAATAATAAATAATAAATAATAAATAATAAATAATAAATAATAAATAATAAATAATAAATAATAAATAATAAATAATAAATAATAAATAATAAATAATAAATAATAAATAATAAATAATAAATAATAAATAATAAATAAATAATACATATCAAGCATTTGTGTGAGGCTCAACTAAGTCAGTAATCAGAAACTATATAATTATCAATATATTCTTACGATTTTGTCATTTTATTTTGGAACACTATTGGTGAAGGGTATCCAAGATTCGGCACAGCCCGAATATACCATTCTTGTTGAATTTATAATTCAAAAAAGCAAGCATAAACATTTATCTGTTCTGAAATTCAATTACACAGTTTTGCTTCGTTTGACCTAAATTTTAACTTTGTCGTAAGCCTTTTATTTTTTCGATTTTTATTTTTTTTGATTAGAAATAAAAATATCAGTTATTTTTGCTGTATATTTTATCGCTCAAATTATACCGGCTATTTTTTATTTTTATTTTTTTTGCTCAATTTATACCGAATATGTTTGATTTATATTATATCGCTCAAAGTATATCGGGTATTTTTGATTTATATTTTATTGCTCAATTCATACCGGGTATTCCAGATTTATATTATATCGCTCAATCATAACGGGTATTTCTGATTCATATTATATCGCTCATATTATACCAGGTATTTTTGATTTTTTATATTATATCGCTCAACTTATGCCGGGTATTTTTGATTTACATTATATCGCTCAAATCATACAGGGTATTTTTTATTTATATTTTATCACTCAATTCATACCGGGTAAGTTTGATTTGTATTATATCGCTCAATATGTGACATTTATTTTGATTTAATATTATATCAAGCAATGACTGCTTTTTATTTTGTGATTTCAATTTTGTAAGCAATTTCTGAGTGATATCTTTTTAAATTGATTTTTTAGAGCAGGAATTTGATTTTTTTTTTTATATAAAAATCGGAAATATTGAAAATTTTCCAGAAAAATAGGAAAACTTAAAAATTTCCCATCAAAAAGGGAAATTTGGAAAATTTCCCATAAAAATGGTAAATTTGGAAAATTTCCCATAAAAATGGTAAATTTTGAAAATTTCGCATAAAAATGGAAAGTTTTGAAAGTTTCCCATAAAAATGGGATATTTTGAAAATTTCCCTTAAAAATGGACAATTTTGAAAATTTCACATTTTCATGGGAAATTTTCAAAATTTACCATTTTTATGGGAAATTTTAAAAATTTCCCATTTTCACTGGAATTTTCACGGCAGATTTTGAAATCTGCTTTTTGATGGGAAATTTTACCATTTTTATGAGAAATTTTCAAATTTTCCCATTTTTATGGGAAAATATAAATTAGAAATACCCTTAATAATTGAGCGATATAATAAAAATCAAAAATATCCGGTATGAATTAAGCAATAAAATATTAATAAAAAATACCCGGTATACTTTGAGCTGTATAATATAAGTCAAATATATTCGGTATGAATTGAGCAACAAAATATAAATCAAAAATACCCGGTATAATTAGCGATAAAATATAAAGCAAAAATAACTGTTATTTTTGTCTGAAATAATAAAAGGCACAAATAACTTTTATTTCCGATCAAAAAAATAAAAAAGCAAAAAGTAACTGTTATTTTCTAAGTTTTATTATAAATATCATAACCGTTACAGTCCCCGATTTTTATTAAAGTTCAAAAAAGTTTGTTATTGTATTTTATTACCAATATATCCAAAGTGTAGGTAAAAAACATAGCTGTACATTTCGATTATTTTTATATAAAATTTTGAACAAAATTTAATTATTTTGTATTTTAGTTTACTTACAAGGAATATAATTAAGTTAGAATTATTTAAGATTGTTTAAAATAAAATAACAATTTGCATGTGGTTTTCTGGATTTATTATGTTAAGTTATTATTTAAAATCATTACGTTTCAAATACAAACTTTGAAATGAAATCAATATTTTTTTGTGAAAATTGAAATAATTTAAATTTGTATTCCTTTCAAAGAAATAAAATATTTCTTTATTTCATTTTATTGCTTGTAAATAAAATTAAAATTTCTTCAAAACTCCCAAAATTTTTTTATTTAAGAAAATTTAGCTTGAATAATTTTATTCACAACAAAATTTTTTGAATAATTTTAATTCAAACAAATTTTTTTGATTATTTCAAAATTTTCTGTGAACAGTAAAAATAAAATATTTTGAGAATTTATTTCAAACAAGATTTTTTGACTATTGAAAATCGTTTACAGATTTTTTAAAATAAAAAAAAGATTAAAAACTTAGTGAAGACGATGGTTTTTGGTGTGATAATTATAATCATAATAATGTAGACGATCTAGTGTTTGAAGTGGGTAAAGAAGATCGGACATAAATTTTAGTTTACAAATATTTTAAGTATAGAAATAATTTTATCCTTCGTCACCATGGGTGGAAAGGATATATTGGGTTTGTGCTGCATTTCTAACGCAATAAAATATTAGTCTTACATCCATCTTTAAGTACAGCAATCAACTCAGAGTCACATTCTAGGTGAATTTAATGATGTTCCTCCAGCCTGCTGACCGAATATCCAAGTAAATTTATTATAGTTATGGTGACCATATTTTCCAACGACCAACAAAATACATTTTTTTCGATATTAAGTTAAGATATCCATTATATAATTTTTAATAGAGAGTGTATCTTTAGTATTGCATTTTAGGGTGCCAACATTTGTGGTCTTAGGTATGAGCCTAAATTTTGATTCAATTTAAATTGAGGTTCGTCGCTGATCACAGTTTTTTGATAAAATAAGTAAAAACAAAAAGTGCCGGTAAAGACCGACCATATGATACCTTACAATAAGGTGAAATAAGATCCAAGTAAACAAACTTGTATGAACTTTTTATATTTTTTTTTATTGCGCAATTGGTCAACAGGTTGATCTCCGATTGCAACGAAATTTGGTGCAATGATTTTTATTTGTAAAATAAATATTTCTTCGAAATTAAATACAAAATACACAAATTTGTGGTCAACATTTTTATTCCGGGAATTCTGACCAATGTGAGTTCTCCGAAATAATAGATCGATTTCAGCCAATTTCATAAAAATTTTTTGCGACCTATATTTTGATTGCGAAAATTATGGAAGATCCCAATACTTTTTGGACAAAATCGTAATGTATTCCTTAATGTGAAATTAAAAAAAAACTACTTCATTTTGATACCCTTGGTTGAATATGGATCAAAAGCTTTATAGATTTTTCTTAAAGCTTAAATACATACATATCACCCACCTAGCTGGAGTGTTAAATAGACTCGAGATGGTGAAAAATAAAAAAATTAGCACAGATATGTATCTTCGAATTTATTAAAATTTGTAACGTTATTGGTCCATATCATATAACCATAGAAGTGACTATAGAATTATATTACTAATAGGATTATCTTACTCGCTTATACATAAGTTTGTAATGCATAGAAATATGTGTACATTGTAATCACGATATATTGACTAAAGTTAGCATGGATCTTTGTCTTGGAACTAGGATTATCTATCGGATATAAGATATATCGGCCAATTGAACACAACACCATGGTTTAACGAAATCAAGTTTTATACTAATGTATACCAAAGAAAAAAGTATCTTAAAATGTAGAATGTCGTTTTTTAATACGGAAAATCAATTTTCGCTTGTATGAATTTTTGCTTTACGCTCATGTGTATTGAGAGTAGTTTAGTTTTTGTTATTATTATTTTTTGTTTTATTTTTCAAATCTCAAAACAAATAAATTTATTTACTTTAAATGTTTGAAGATTCAAAAAATTCTTCAAAATTGTATGAAATAAATTTTATTCTTAATTTTTTGGTTTGAATAAAATTAATCAATACAAAAAGTTTGAAATAAATAAAAAATTTTAATATTTTAGAAATTTTGTTTGAAATAAAATTGTTGGAAAAATATGAATTTTTTCAATATTTGAATAAAAAAATATCGAATATTATTCTTGCTAGTATTATTCAAATATTTTAAATTTTGATATTTTTGTTTAGAATGAAGAATATTGGATTCAAAAATTTTCAAATAATTTTCTGAAAAATTTATTTATATTAAGAATAATAATTTATACTTTAATTTAATTTCTTTTAGAAGGAATAAATCAAGCAAATAATTTAATTTAAAATTCATGAAATAGAATAACAATTATTCATATTAAGTAACAAATAATTGAAATAATTCAAAAAGTAGTTTTATTTTTTATTTTAATCACACTATACAGCTATGGTAAAAAACACATACAAAATATTTTTTTTTATGATAGTTATTTTATATTTTAAAGTATGAACGTAGACATTAAGTGTGAAACACTTCATCATTTAAATGACCACCACGCAAAATGTTGCAATCATTGATTCTTTTTAAGGTAATTTTCGACCACTTTTTGACATAACTAATTCAAGAGTTTAAGGTTTATCTGCATAAACACGGTCTTTCGCGTAGCCCCACAAATGGTGTCAAATCGCATGATCTTGGTGGCCAGTTGATATCGCCAGTTGCAATATCTCCAAAACTACTTCATGGATATTAAATGACCTAAAATAAAGCCACGTTAGTTCCCTTTATATTCCATTAAATTTTTTTTATAAATTAATTCTAAGTTATTAAAATTTGAGCTAAACCGAAAATACTCCTATTTTTGCCCATACAAAGTTTAACACTTTGTGGGCGGATGCGGCACGTGTTCATAAAACTTCTGACATTTTTTATAAAAAATTGAACCAAGGTATTAAGGTATGACATATACGATCAATTGTTTCTACTACCACTTATCGCTACAGCGGAAGCTAAGTTATAAATATAATTTGCTGTGAGCCCAATTGAAAATGAGGCTGAATTTTTTAATTGAAATCGAGAAATGTCAATATTGAACAATTTCAATTCATTGAGAAATTTTCAATTAAAATTGAGAAAAGCAAAATTGAACAATTTCAATTCTAAAATTCTCAATTTCAATTGCAAATTTCTTATTTTCAATTGTGCTTTTCTCAATTTCAATTAAAAATTCAACCTCATTTTCAATTGGACTTTTCCCAATTTCAATTGATAAAATTCTCAATTTCAATTGAAAAATTCTTAATTTCAATTGAAAAATTCTTAATTTCAATTAAAAATTTCTCAATTTAAATTTAAAAATTCTCATTTCAATCAGACTTTTATCAATTTCAATTGAAAATGTTTCATATTAAACTGAAAATTCTCAATTTCAATTGAATATTTCTCAATTTCAATTGAAGAGACTCAATTTCATTTGAAAATTTTTTAATTTCAATTGAAAATTCTCAATTTTAGTTGAATTTTTTCTCAATTCTCCATACATGAATTGAGAATTTCTCAATTTATGGATGGAAATTTAAAAAGTTATAAATCGACAGCCCTCGTATTATACTCAGAAATATAAAAAATGGTATCTGATCTGATAAAAAGTCTCTCTCGCCACTTTAACAAGCTGAAGCGTTTTTAATAGATTGGGAGTTAATCTCGCCAAAACGGAACTTGTACTATTCTCAAGAAATTACAAAATGCCAACTTTACTTTAACTCAGCTATCAGGTTAAATATCATCGGAGTTTGTTCTCCCTCTCCAATAAATTATATCAATATTCTGATAAACTCAACACTACTGCATTCCCACTCCACTCTTCGACCGACTGGTTCTGATGTCCATTAAAAGGTGATATATATGTAGGTAGTGCCATTTCTGTCACCGCGAACGTCAGTTTCTGGCTCTGGCCTTGTCTTGCTACTTCGTCCGTCTTACTTTATACTTCGTTAACAAGCTATTAATAGCTACTCTACACGACTTAACTAACTTGGAGGTGTTGCTCCATCATCGGCTTTTAGTGCAGCCTGACACTGTCGACGTAGATGGTCACCTCACTATCTTCAGGTATATTGTATGATTTCCTAATCTTTAGCTTCTTGAGGAAAATACCAGTACCGATATCCATTTTAAAACCGTATGTGAAGATCGAGTTCCCCTCAAAGAGAGATTGACGATTTTTCCAGCTTACTCAATCTGGAATAACGACCTCTGGTACGGACCTGAACAAAAGTTTCTTGACGAAGTAGTCAGAAAAGTTTCTTGACGAAGTAGTCAGATTTAGGTGAACCTGACCTGAAATTAGGAACATTCGTTCCGTTCAGTATGTTGTCCTACTTGCCTGTGCCTAAGTATATCTGACTCATGCAGCCTTAATAGACATCTTGTTGCTTAATGAACAGATCTAAAGGGAATAGAGACAGCATCACGTCTAAGACCGCCTGAGGAGTGCTTTTAACGGCACCAGTGATGCCAGTGCAAGCACATCTTTGAAATTTGCTCAGAAGACTTAAAAAGGATACCTTGTTTACCGCTTCCCACCATACTGCACAACCGTACGTTAGAACTGGTCTTACTTAAGTCGTTTATCCAGTGCACTACCATTGGTCTCTGGCCCCAGATCTTACCTAACGAGTTCTTCATTCATTCTTTCCAGCATGTTCTTTTTGCATGATAACTATCTAAGATGGTGCCTAGGAATTTTGCTTCTGATATAGTCATAACTCTACACCATTAAGTACTGGAAGTTTGTAATCGACTAACTCGGTCTTTTCAGGGTTGACTCCCAGTTTCTTGTTCCTGGCTCAGGAAGAGAGATCTCCTAGTACTGATTCCATAATTTTACTGATTGTATTCAGGTATTTACGTGATACCAGTATAACTACGTCGTCAACTTAGGCTACGATCTTCCTCTCTAGTTGGGCAATCCTTTGGGAATGACGTTGCCCGCCAGTAGCTAAAGTAATGGGAACACACCCCCTGTGGGTTTACCTCTTGTAACCTTTCTACGAATTCTGCAGTCCCCTATATTGGAGTTGATTATCCTACTATTAACATTGGTCGTTACCCACTCAACCAGAAAACCCTGCACACCCATATCAATGAGTGCGTTCTTGTTAAAAGCTCCATCAATGCCTAAAAAAGCTTCCCATGTATAATCCTTAAAATCTAGCCCTTTTTCGATAAAACCAACCACGCCTACTTTCAATAGATTTATCTTTTAGGTAACCATGCTGAGCGTTACTTATGATGTGCGTTTCTAACGACTTCCTAAGATAAAAGTAAATCAGTTGCTCAAGTGTCTTCAAAAGAAAAGACGGCCTAAAATCTTTTGATTTTGATTGACTTGCCCTTCCTGCTTTTGGTGTAAAAATCAACCCAAACTCTTCATCCACTTGGAAAGAAGCCTTCAAGTAGAAAGCAAATGAAAATGGAACGAAGAATTGATAGATAATAGTCGGAATAATTATAAAGCATAGCAGGGATGATGCACCGGACCGGCTGACTTGTACAGCATGAACGTGCTCAAGGCCCATTTTGTTCTCTCCATTGTGAGAACCCTATCTATCAAGGTGTTCGGTCTTACAACCGAAAGTACCGTAGTCGGTATGCTTGATACTGGATCTAGTATCCTGTTACCGAGCAGATCAAGTGTCTCTAAGTTCGATTCTGTCCCTGAACCATCAGATTTTTGTATAAAACCAGGAACTACAGGGTTCTTAGATAGCATCAGTCTAAATCTAGAACGCTTGCTTACTAAATCAGTAGACTCACAGTAATCTTGCCACTTGGTCCGTATGGGTTTTCTGACATCACCTCTTGTACCTGTTAAAATTTGATCAATCCTCATCTAAGCGGGTGAGTTTGGCTTTATTAAACAATCTCCTGACCTTAGTCCTGAGGTCTTTAAGTTCTTAGTCCACCATCTGCTTACGTTTATCAGGTAAAATTAGTGGGCCTCCAGAGAAGATATTAACAAGGGAACATTCTCTGTCTCGGCGTTCAAGAGTCTACTAAAGTTTTCCCTTTTGGTTTTCCTGGGATTGTTTAACCTTATCGAAATTCAACATGAAGGAAATCAAGCAATCCGAAAAAGAACATTTACATTTTCCACGGATTCAAGGTTCCTGGACTAGGGCCACATCTACATCAGAACCGGCGAGGAGTCTTGTTATTTCGGCCGAAGCTACTTCATAATGGTGTAGGCTTATATGCACCACCAGCAGCTTCCTTGGATTCCCCTTGTTGACGGTACCAAGTTCGAATTTGACTCCATATTTGATTACATATTCACAGAGAATTTGAAGTACTTCCCCTTGTTTTCCTTTCTTGTGGAAGAGATAAGGAATTCGTTCTGGTTCTGCAATTTTTTATTTATTTTTTATTATATGCTTGTATTTGATTATTGAATCTGTGAAACACCAGCAGCAATTTTCCTAGGAGAAGAATATTCATCTTTTGATCGAAGAGTTTATGTGTACTTGCCGGAAGCAGATTTACAATTTTGCTTATAAGTCCCTCATGCCAAACCTTATCGAATGCTTATGAAATATCGATGAACAAGACGGAACAGTATTGTTTATTTTCGAAGGCTTTTCTGATCATTGTGTTATTATATGTACTTGTTCGACTGTACCATGCCATTCGCGGAAACCGAATTTATGGTTCTGCAATGCAGACAGAATGGTCTCCGTAGACTCCAGTAGCCTCCTTAGGCTTGATCAGGATCATGTTTTTTTTTTTTGCCAAAAAAGCTGTCCTTTTGAGGATATTGTTACTTCAAGAGGCGGGTAAACCTAACTCACCTTCGCCAGAGACCAGTCCAGAGACACCGAAGCGGATTTCGCTACTACCTGACAGGGAGTCGAAATCTTCGACAACCAACAGGACCACCTCTGATGTTTGTTGGCTCTCGCGATGATGATGGGATCAGGTTAAGCCGACTAATTTTCCTTTTCCACCTCAGGGGATTCGCCCCGATTCACCTTCCCCTCTGATTTCAGAGACCTCGAAGCTTACCTAGCTAGATTCTGGCTGGGGGTCGAAATCTCTACAATCCAGCGAAACCCCCTCTGAAGCCCGTTTGGTCTCAGCGGTGGAGATGGGATCCGGTCATTCCGTCAGGGTAGCCCTATCCATCGTGTCCTGAGATCCTGAGGAAGATCTAGAATCACCGTAATCTCAAGTTTCGACTCAGACACGAGAGGGATGAATATCTCATCTAGGTCCGTCTGTAATTGTCACTCCTGTTGGATAATCTGAAAGTTAATATCACTAAGTGTCAGTTCGTCTATTTTGTCGATCCATACTGTGTCCCGACTGACCCTGAAGCTATAATTCAAGGAAGTCCCGTCCGTGTCATGTTGATTTTTTATATTTTTCTTAAAAATGGTGTTCCACGAGTGTAGGGAAAAGTAGGTCGCCCACTGTGACGTGGGAATAACATTTATACTAGTAGAGGCGTTAAGGTATTCACAGTGCGCCGTTGAAACACAGTCTCCTGGAGGGTAACTGCGCACTAAGATCCGAAAGAAAATGTTGCCGAATTTACATGCTCAAAGCAATGAGATTCGAAAACAGTTGCATTTGAGCAGAAGTGCCCAGTAACCCCCGACTGCAAACCGAGAAGCCCATGGCAAGGTTGTGCCATGGTCTTCTCTGGATGTATTTTAAAGTAGTAACCTTGTGGACGCGGCCTCTAGGGATTAGGTTCCCCCGAGAGCTTAACTACCATACAAATTTTAAGGAAAAATTAAAACCTTACAAAATGCATAAAGTTTTTGTCAGAAATATAGAGACGGGCTTAAAAATTGGTACCAGAAATGCATATTTCATTCAGAACACTATTCTTGCCAAATTTTTGTTGCTCTAGCTCCTTTTATTCAGGCCTATTGTGTTTACAACAAACAGACAACAGACAGGCGGTCATCGCTCATTCGTCTTAGAATTCTGACCCATAATCAGATGCAGAAAGACGTACTCCCCAAATTGTTAACATTAGATCTCAGGAAAGGGTGCCGACTTGATGCCAAAGTTTGGAAATGCCAGTTATATGGGGAAAATAAGGGGTTTCTTCAAATGTTTGAAAAAAATTTCCACTTAGAATACATTTTTAAAAAAGTCTTTAACATGGTACCGAGTACTAAGTGGGCTTTCATACGATATATATTACTTTAAAATCGCTTGGAAACTTTCCTAATTATCAAGGGGTTTTCAAAATATTCTATATCCTTGAAGACAGTGCTGCCAGATTTAGGGATTTGGCCCCAAAGTTGAGGATATTCAATCAAAAGGGGAAATTTTTTTGGGGAAATTTTAACTTTTGAATTTAAAACTTCATATTTTATTTATAAAGGGGAATATTTTGTAATAAAGAATGATATGAGGATTCGTTTCTTGATATAAAAATTGCATATGATTATGGGTCAGAATTTGAAGAAGCTGTAAGCTGTCAATTCAAGATAAGGTATAGTTTAAAAATTAATTGTTTAATTTATAAAAAAAACAATATTCAATGAAATGAAGACTTTATTTTGAAAGTGAATAAGTCCACATTCAAAAAAAACTAAGTTAATGATGGGAAAACCTTCTGCCATTGTGAATCCTATATATATATATATATATATATTATATATATATATATATATATATATATATATATATATATATATATATATATATAATTCCCCGACAACATTCCAATTGGAACAAGGGGTACTTCTCTCAGACAATGAGCTGCATCCGATTCCATTTTTAGACTCATTGAAAGGGACCTACGTTTTAACGCCGGCTCCGAACGGCAAATGCATTAGTTAGAGAAGTTTTTCATAGCCTAATACTCAATAATACAGTGGCTAGCTGAGTTATGAGGTGAACCGCCGCTTTTTTGAAAATTTATTTTTTCAAGTTAGTCTGGCCAGGGATCGAACTTGGGTCTCTGGTATGCTAGGCGAATGACTAACCACGACGGTTCACATTGTGAATCCTACTATGCGAAAAATAATTTCTTTTAAATTTACAAAACCTACTAAAATATTGACACTCAAACATTTTGTAGTTAACGATTTGAAACAAATTTTTATTTTGAAAGTCCCATGTATTTTTTAATTTAAAAGAAAAAATTATTCAAACAAAATAAAAATTTAAAATTTGTTTTGAAAGTGAATTAAGTCCAATACATTTTTAATTTCAAAAGAAAATGTTTCTTCAAACAAAATAATAATTTATTTTTTTTTTTTAAAGTGGGTTAAGTCCAATGCATTTTTAAATTAAAAAAAAAAAAAAATATTTACTTGAACAGAGTAAAAGTTAAATGTTATCGGTTCCTGCAAGCAATGCCTGTGTAGAGCGAGTATTTTCAGTTATGAGTTTAACAAAACTTTGTTTTGAGCTATATTAGAATCATTATTAGGAATACAAGTATATCATAATAACAAAATTTGTTGTCAAGTATTTAACCGACAACTGAAATGTTAACAAATTTAATTCAAAAAAGTTAGTGCTTTTTCACACACACCAGGCTCTCTTAATCAGTGTCAAAACTAAAATTTTAAAAATATAAAATTTTTTTAAAAGTACTTGAAATTACATGTTTTATTGTTATATTTCAATGAAAATTCAAAAAATCCTTCAAAGACGCCTTAAATACATTTTTATACAAACTAACCCCTGCGTACCCATGTGCTCTAAATAATTCCATGCTTAGCCCATGGGTACGCAAGGGTTAATTTGTGTAAAATGTATTAAAAGGCGCCTTGAAATTTTCATTAAAATATTACAATAAAAACGTAATTTCTAGTACTTTTTTGAAAAATTTAATATATTAAAAATTTAACTTTTGACCATGGTAATAAAAGGGTTAATGACATCCGGTTTCAACCAAAATCAATCAACATATGAACTCTGTTCTATAGGGTATGTAAAATATGGTCGGGCTTTGTGCCGTCTATAATATTTTCTAGCTTGTTTTAATATGAATCTATGTATATGGACTTGATATAACAAATTGACTATTTTAGTTGTTTTTAAACTATATAAGTATGTATGTACCTTAAAATAATTTAGAGAACAAATTATTGCTCCATTTGAAAAATATACAGTGAAATCATAATTGAAACAAATAATTTATTTACAAAAATTTCTATTACAGTTGGAAAATCAAATGATGATAATCTTAAAATATTCGATGAAGTACCAAATTCTGCTGTCGAACTGCATGTCAAAGATAAGGTAAGATGAAATTTTGAAAGAGATAAATTAGTTAAATATTAAAATAAAATATTTGTTTGAACAATAGTTCTTGCGCAAGTTGAATCGCCAAGAGCGCGTAGTGGAAGAAGTGAAACTGGTATTGAAACCGCGTTTCAATAGGAAACAAATCACCAAGGATGATTACAAAGAAATTATGAGACGTGCTGTGCCCAAGGTATAATTTGATATTAAGGATTTGTGTTAAGGATGCAAAGGTTAATTTTTTTTCTTTGAATACTTTAGATTTGTCACAGCAAATCAGGTGAAATTGATCCCTTCAAGATTAAAAGATTGATTGAGGCATATGTGAAGAAATTCCGGTCTAAACACAAAAAATTGAATATTGTGAACACGGGACAGGTCAGCAGCGCTGTAAAATGTGCAGCTTATTTGAAAAAGTTGTAAAAGTATGCACACACAAACATCCAGATAAAGCTAAAATAATTAATTAATTTAATCTAATCAACAATTTAACACATTTAACACAACTTGTAAAAATTGTAAGTTTTTTTATAATCAAAAAATGTTAAAGTTAATTTTACAAATATTTTCTATTTAATTTCTAGTTAAAAACTTTGCCTCGTCGCCATTTGTCACAGAAAATATACTACAAAGGATAAACAAACACTACTTTTTTCTATATTAAAAATAAAAATTATAAAATCACTCTTTTTAACATATAGAAAAATCCTAGCCTAGCCGTAGTAAAATAAGTTCTAAGTCCTCACCATTTGAAAATTTAACAAATTTAGCTTATTACGAATGTCGAAGTCGTATTTTCTACAGTTTAGTACTAGATTAAAGAAAACATCAACACAATTTCTTTAATCTAGTACAAAACTATCGTAGTCGAAGATACGACTTGGACACTCGTAATAAGGATGAATAACAATTTTTTGAATTTAAAATTTTTTCAAAATTACTTTTAAATTTTTATGCTCGTATATTTTGAGTTGCTTGATTATTTACAATCTATTTTTTTTTAATATTTATACTTGATATTTATTACAAATTTGTTTAAATTTATCAAAAAATGAGAAATATTAGTATTTTAATTTGATTACAAAAAAATATTTTAATTTTATTTTAAACGAGTTCATCATAATAAAAATCTTGAAAAATAGGCTTAAAGAATTATAAAAGACCTTTTTTTTCTTTGTTTTTATTTGACAATTTTGCTTTAATTTGCCTCTTTCTCTTACACTCTTTATTACATTTCTCTTTTTATTTTTCTCTTTTAATATATTTTTGTTGGAAACAAACTTTTGCTACAATAGTTAAGTTTTTTTTTTTTTTTTTTAATTTTTTCAGCAATAAATAATAAAATTATCAATTTTCAATTAAATTTTTAACCTAGAAAAACTAAATTTTTAGATCTGTATTAACTTACATAAATATATACTTACAAGCAGATACATATTCAATTGTGTAATGAATAGTAATTATTGAATAAAAAAACTATTATTAATAAATAATGCTTCGGCCATAATTCGATTTTTTAAAGCGTTTAATTAAGGTTTGTATCTGAGCCTAAAAGAATGTTCAATGAAAATAAATGTTGAAACCTCTGATTCTTTAAAGTAAAAGGTTTTTTGTGAAAGATTATGATAAATCTTTAAAGGACGACCTTAATATCTTAGAAAATAATAATCTTATATCTTTAAACGATCAATAATTGTATGTATATATCTATATATATATATATATATATATATATATATATATATATATATATAGAATGGCTATCTCGAAATTAGCTCTAACGATTTTGACAAAATTTAGACACCAGGTACCTTTTTAGCTGTATAGATCGAATATGAAGGGACTTTTGGTTGCAAAAACGGGGAAGAAATCGAAAACGTTATATCTCCTAAAGTAACAGGTATAGAAACAAAATTAAAATTACGTTTTGAACAGCTATGAAAATAAGCGGACAGGTGTTTGGTACTTTTTTGAAACTATGTCCGATAGGGGGTAAAAGAGGGTGAAAATAGTTTTTTTGGTACTTTTTTAACCCACTCTTATTTTTTAAACCAAAGAATATAGAAAGGAACTTTGTACTGCATTCAATACATGTAAAAGAAATATTGAACACGTGTATGGTACTTTTTTGATTTTAGGGCCAAAATGGGTAAAAAAGGGATAAAATGATAACATTTCAAAAAGTAATATGAATAGGAACATTATGTTATTCAATTGGTACCAAAGAAGTGCCAAATATGCATATCGCACTTGATCAACAAGAGGGTATTAACTCAAAGTTTTCAGTAGAGTCAAAAAACTATTTTATTTTACTACTACTTTCATATAAAGAAGAGGGGTAAAACTGTATTTTTTTTTTGGGAAATTATAGTGAAAATGATGTCAGATTTTTACAATGGGTAGATAAGACCACTACACACCAATTTTTTTTAAAAAGTGAAAATTAAAAAAATTTGACCCTCTCGTTGAACAAGTGCGATATGAAACTTTTTTTGAAATTAGGGGATAAAAAGGGGACAAAAGTAGTAATGTTATAACTTTAAAGCAAGCAAATGAATGTTTGCCTGTATGTATGTTTTTGTTAAAATATCCGAATATTATTTCTTATATAAAAAGATATTTATTAATAAAACTTATTTCATGTATGAAAATTTCTAACAAACTAATATGAAAAAATATTTTCATATTCAACAAATTATTCAAACTAATTTGATATTGAATTTACATTGAAATTCAAAATAGAAAACATTAAAGTGTTTCTAACAGTTTTTTATAGAGTAGTAAACTATGCATTTGATCATGTTATGCTCTTTAACAAAGATGTTGCGGATAAGCCGGCAAAGGTTTTTTAATTTGGTAAGACTAATTTCCGAAAGGTGGCGCCACTGAAAATTACTAAAAGTTAATTAAATCGTAAACTGCATATGATCATGCTATGATCTTTAGCAAAGTTGTAGCTCATGAGCCGGCGAAGGTTTCTTAGTTGGTGTGAACAATTTTCGACAGGTGGCGCTACAGAAAATTACTAAAAGTGAGTTAAATCGTAAACTGTGTATTTGATTACGCTATGATCTTTTGCAAAGTTGTTGCTCATGAGCCGACGAATTTTTCATAGTTGGTGTGAAGAAATTTTGACAGGTGGCGCCACTGAAATTTACTCAAAGTCAATAAAATCGTAAGCTGTACATTTAATCATGCTATAATCTCAAGGTGAATTAAATCGTAAACTGTGCATTTGATAATCCTTAGCAATTTCCAAAATTATTCAAAATCAGTTAAACTGTAAACTACGCAAACTATGTAAACTATGTGTCGATCGGACAAAAAAAAGAAATAATTAAAAAAATATTTGTGTAATGTGTTTCCTCTAAATTTATTTTAGTACTTTATAAATAAAATATATGAAAACTTTAAAATTTGCCTCAAAATGCTTATCATAAAGCTCCGAGCAAGGCTCGTTCAACCAGGTACTGTTACCTTAAATAAAGAAAAGTGTGTATGGAAACTTATGTTTCTGGTGCATATACTTTCGGCAGACAACTTTAGTGCAGATCCTGAAAAAATAAGAGTTATACAACAATTCAGGGTTCGTAACTCGAAAGACGAAGTATTAATTTTTTTTGGGATAGTTCAGTTAATAAATGATGCAAAATTTGTATGAGGTCTTTGACTGGATAAAGCATTTTGCAAATTGAAAACGATGTTATCCAAATCTGTCGTACTTCGATCCCAAGTCGAAAACGCGTTTAAAGCTGATGCAAGCGCAATGGCTCTAGGGGCTGTCTTGTTACAATTCAACTCTGTTGGTGATCCCATTTCTTTTGCAAGCAAAAGTTTGTCTGCTGTTGAGAAGATGTATTTTCAAACAGAGAAGGAGTGTTTGGCCTTGGTTTTTTCCGTAGACTACCTAGCTAGATTCCATTTTAAACTTATGACCGACCATAAGACACAGGAAACCATTTTTAAACTAAATTCAAAACCGTGACGTAATACCAATATGATTAAGGTCCATGACATTAGCCAATTCATGAAGGCCATCCTCGGGAGTCGGCGATAAATCGTAGACTTTGTTGTAACAGTTCTGCCGCTGGTGAAAATTATTTCCTGTAAGATGGTAAAAATAAATACAGTATAATCTCGGGAAAATAAACTAGCGGATAAGTTGACAGTAATTCAGAATCAATGTGCAGCTCTAAAAAGTTAACTTTTCAGAGCGTATTCTTTTAAAATCCAGAGCTAAGTACGAATTCTCTAAAATGCACCCTGGAAAGAAATTCAATGCCAGTGATGGGTGGTTGGCAAATTTTAAGAGAAGACACGGTATTCCAAATCTCAAAACTGGGGAGAAATCCTTTTAAGCGATACATCGGATGTTATGCCCTTCATTCATAATCTACGGGCAAAAATTAATGAAATGAACATTTCCGACTCGCAACTTTATAACGCAGATGAATCTTTGCTATTTTATCGTTATTTGCCCGATAAAACATTTGTCGCAGCAAGTGAAAAAACTGCACCGGGCCGAAAAGTTTTAAAGGAGAGGATAATGTTTGTCATTTTTAATATATGCGTTATATGGGGGGTCACGCCCACTTGAGATTTCAGAAAAAATCTTGCTTATTTTAACCACCGGTCACACCTTACCATACAGTCAAAATTTCAGAAAAATCGGTCCGCTCGGTCATCTATATTTGTCATTTTTAATATATGAGTTATATGGGAGGGGTCACGCCTCTTGAGATTTTAGAAAAAATCCTAGGCTATTTTAACTACTGGTCACACCTTACTCCACTGTCTAAATTTCAGAAAAATCGGTTGGTTTAATCATCCATATTTGTATGTTTTAAAATCTGACTTACATGGGAGGGGTCACGCCCACTTGAGATTTGAAAAACAAATCTGGCTATTTTATCCAAAGGTCACACCTTAACATACTGTCAAAATTTCAGAAAAATCGGGCCTCTCGGTCGCCTATATTTGTCATTTTTAATATATGAGTTATATGGTAGGGGTCACGCCCACTTGAGATTTCGAAAAAAATTTAGCCTATAGTAACCACCGGTCACACCATACTACACTGTCAAAATTTCAAAAAATCGGTTCGCTAGTTTCGGAGATCCTTCCCAACAAACAACATACACACAGACGCGGACATTTTTTGCATAGATATAGATGTAAATTTTATAATAATAATAATTTATAAAACATGTAACTTTTATAATAATAATTTCCACGACGACATTCCAATTGTAACAAGTGGTACTTCTTCAGTGGTACTTCAGACAATGAGCTGCATCCGATTCCGGCTCCGAACGGCAAATGCATTAGTTAGAGAAGTTTTTTTATAGCCTAATACTCAATAACTAGTGGCTGAGTTATGAGGTGAACCGCATATTTTTTTGAAAATTTATTTTTTCAAGGCATTGTTGCTAATTGACAAGGAATTGTTGCTAATTGACAATTGTACTGCTCATAAGCCAATTGGCATGTTACAGTCTGATGATGGAAACATTATAGCAATGCTTTTACCACCTAATGTAACAGCAGTTTTGCAACCCATGGACCAAAATCGGATAAGATTGGTGAAGTTGGGATATAGAAATAAACTCTTATGCATACGGTGACCATATTTTTTTAACCAAAATACAGAACAAAACTTTATTTTTTTATAAATAGTAAAATATCAAGCATACTTTTAAAAAATGTTTGTTTATGGATTTGCAATATTTTTAGTTTAAAATTAAAATAATTTTTGAGATTATTACATTAATATGCTTCTAATATTAATTTGTACTTATATTAAGCCTACTAATAGCTTATTCACATTGAGCCCGAAAACTAGTTAAAGTAGTTTTCGCCTCAAAACAATATTGAAAACTTAAGTTTTCACATACAAAACGAAAACTCCTTCTATCTGAGTTTTCAACGAAAACTTATTTGAAAACTATTAAAATACCGATACAACACTGAGTTCATACCATTTATTACAACTCTAAGTTGGAAAATGGGAAAATATTAAAAATAAATGTCAGTTGAAAATAAAATATAAAAAAACAATAATTTTAATATTAAAAATTTCTGAAAAAAACATTGTGAATGTGACGAATATGTTATTATTTTATCGTTTTTTACTGCAATTTAATAATTCTAAAGAATTTAGTGTTCGGTTTTTAAAATTAAGCGGGATTAATAAAAAAAATTTTACCGAAAACTCATGAAGTGCCAAATTTTCATAATGTGAATGGTAAAGTTTTCGATGGTGTTTTCATATCCGAAAACATAGAATAAATAAATACCTAGAAAGTCAACGAAACGTCAAAGTACACCTGGGACCTGTCAATAGTACGGATCAGTAATAGTGTATTGGTAAGCCTAAAAAGAGCTTTTACTTTTCTTAATGAATACAAACAGTTGCACAAAAATGTATGATATGATGGGACGAAAATTTTCTTCAAGATTTTCTCCGTAATTTTAAGAAATTTTCTTGAGAAATCCATATTTTAAGGCATAGAATGAGTTTTACTTGATTTTAGGATAATTAAAATCTATAAACAATTTTTTATTCTAAATTTCATTATTTTTTTTAATACCAAAAATTGCAGCCCTACTTGTTCAATACAAATTAAGCAAAAACAAAAAAAAGAATGTCGAAAGAAAACAAAATAAAAAATTTTCAGTTTGTAAAAAATAAAAAGTGTTTCGACATCAAAATAATGTTAAAATATTTAAAAAAAATAACATTTTATGTGTGCAATTTAGAACAGTGCGTTTCATTCAAAATAACGCGTAATTTTTCAAACAAAATTTTGAGTACAAAAAGCTTTTCTGTTTGTCAAAAAAGCTTTCATTTCGTGTACGTGTGATTTAGTAGAATACTAAATTTTAGTGGATCAGCTGACGACCTTCTATATATTCTTCTATGTCCGAAAACATCTAAAAACTTATAGTGTGAATGGGCTATAAGCAAACATTTAAGAACTCATGCGATTTGAAATTTTAAAATATAAAATAACCAATCTCAGCATTTTGAGGAATATATTTGTTTTACCATGTCTTCATATTCTTTTTAATATGCTTTAAATTCAATATAACAAACTACACTTTCCGTTCTTCTTCTTCTGTTATCCTTGACTCCCAGTGGAGCATAGGGCCTCAAAACTTTCCGTTGCATTCAAATTCGACAACTTTCAAAATGAGTGTAAAGCTTATGTATATCTTTTTGTCCTAAATGTTTAACATTTTCTACCCAACGTTCTTTAGCGGATTTTTTGTCCTTATTCCATTTCTTCGATTGTTTTGAGGAGGTGTAACTTTTAATAATAGCTAATTTGTCAAATAATTCGATGTCATTTATATTAAGCTCTTTTCTCATGTCCATAACATAAACACAACTGGAATAAACCTCATCACATTTAGGAGTCTCAAGTACAGGAACCCATTTTCATACTAAAACTTCCTGATAAGCGGTATCCCATTAGTTTAAGTATTCAGAACAGTCTATATAAAATTAGGCTGCTTTAGACTTTTCAATAACTTGTAGTCAATAAGCCTTGAATACGACTATTTTGGATAATATTTTTGGTATTTTTCCATTCATGGGGCACATTTGCCAATAAGTTGGGTACAAAAAAGAAGTAAAAAAATTGTTGTAATAAAGTAAATTTTTATTTCTATAAAGCTTTAATATACAAAACAAACAAACCAAAAAATTAATTCAAGTTCATTTCACATGGATAAATTAAACAAAACTGTAAAAAATTCAGATATCAAAATTTAAAAAACATAAAAAAAAAAAATGTTAAGATGGAAGATGGATTGGACCTTGCTACCAAAATACGATATCCTTTTTAGGGATATTACGAAAGTCGGGCTCAAAAAAAAAATGTCGACGAGTAGCTTTGTTATATATGTATGGCAAATGTGCCCCAGGTAGAGTCCTTAGATGTAAAGAACAATTTTTCACATAAGAAATAGATTTATTGATAAAAACTTAAAATATTATATTGTTTATTACACTAATGAAAAATTTCTTAGGATAACAAAAAACTAAGGAAAATATTACAAAAATACGTGTAGCAAAATATGTTTTCAGGATCTGCTAAAACAATAAATCACGCCTGATGTTTTAAATATGAAAGCTACAGCAGTCAAAATTTGAGATATAGAATATCAATGATAAACGAATATAAAATCGATTACAGCATCAAAAAAGATAAGTTGGTTTTCAAGAAAATTAGTGGTGGCAAATGAGCCCCTATGGCAAATGGTCCCCCTCCTACCCTACTGTACTCTATAATAGAGTACGTATGATCACCGTACTTATGCAACATTGTTGCACAAGAAAACATTCCGGTTGAAAACATTTTGAAAGGACATACGATTCGTGATGCTATTTTGTTACTCAAATCAGTGTGGGACGAACTATCTCAAACGGTTCTTATAAAAGCATGGAATAAGATAAAAAGTGAGATAACGATCAGTATGATAGTGAAGATGATATACCCCTCTCTGAACTGACTAGATCAAATAGTGCATACAGCGGTATTCTTCAAGAAGTTCGATTATTTATGTCAAAGGTGGGTGACAATGATGACAGCAGCATTATTGACATTGGAACATTGATGAAATTTTACATTGTTCCATAATTTAGAAGTTTCAGAGAATGATGAAGACGAGTCAGTTTTTTTTTTTTATTTAGGACCAGCACTCAGGGGATGACCCCTACTTATGCAATGCATTGTGTTGGAACTAGGAAAATAGGTTATGGGACGGTGGATAGATGGAGTAGTGTTTATGGACATTTGATTTGAACTTCCCTGTATTGCAACTGGCAGGGAAAATTTCTGCGGGAAGTAAATTCCACATACGAACTGTACGGCTAAAGAATGAATTTTCTCTGTAGTGTGTTGTTCTGTCTACTGGCTAATCGACTACGAAGGGATGAGCTCTAACAGACAGACGTGTATTGCGTAGAAAAATTCGAGTTTCGGGAACAAGTTCCCTTATTTTTTTTTATTTAGGACCAGCACTCAGGGGATGACCCCTACTTATGCAATGCATTGTGTTGGAACTAGGAAAATAGGTTATGGGACGGTGGATAGATGGAGTAGTGTTTATGGACATTTGATTTGAACTTCCCTGTATTGCAACTGGCAGGGAAAATTTCTGCGGGAAGTAAATTCCACATACGAACTGTACGGCTAAAGAATGAATTTTCTCTGTAATGTGTTGTTCTGTCTACTGGCTAATCGACTACGAAGGGATGAGCTCTAACAGACAGACGTGTATTGCGTAGAAAAATTCGAGTTTCGGGAACAAGTTCCCTTATTTTTTTTTATTTAGGACCAGCACTCAGGGGATGACCCCTACTTATGCAATGCATTGTGTTGGAACTAGGAAAATAGGTTATGGGACGGTGGATAGATGGAGTAGTGTTTATGGACATTTGATTTGAACTTCCCTGTATTGCAACTGGCAGGGAAAATTTCTGCGGGAAGTAAATTCCACATACGAACTGTACGGCTAAAGAATGAATTTTCTCTGTAATGTGTTGTTCTGTCTACTGGCCAATCGACTACGAAGGGATGAGCTCTAACAGACAGACGTGTATTGCGTAGAAAAATTCGAGTTTCAGGAACAAGTTCCCTTATTTCATTAGAGCACATTCCAAAGTAGTAACGATAGAACAGTGTGACAGAACCCACATTGCGACGGTGCTCTAGTGAATCAATAGAGTTGGATACCCTACTGTCACCAATAAGCACCTTCGCCCTCTCCTGCGCTCGGTCGAGAAGCTCCAAAATAGACTTTGAAGTACCGGCCCATACATGAGAGTTGTATTCCATTTTCGGTCGAATATAGGTGGTGTAAATAGTAAGGAGATCAGATGGAGTGAAGTATCTCTTACACCGTTTAAGAAAACCGAGACACTTGAATGCTTCTTTCGACACTTGAAAAATGTGATCAGTCCAACGGACATCACATTGAATTCTCATGCCCAGAACATCAAGAGTATCTGATTCCTCGATATTTTCACCACCCATTAATACAGATGAAGTAACATGATCCGCCGTGCGTTTGTGCGTAAGCATACAACACTGAGTTTTCCGCGCATTAAAATCGACTCTATTCGCACGACCCCATTCTGAGATTGTTTCTAAATCGCGGTTTAATGATTCATTCATGTTTTGCCTCATAGTGCCAATCTCTAAAAGGTTTGGTCTATGATTGAATGAATACGAATGGCAAATGTTACTATCATCTGCAAAAGAGTAGATAGGATTAGAAGTTTGACGTAGAAGGTCGTTTATAAAGATAAGAAACAGAGTAGGAGAAAGAATGGAGCCTTGCGGTACCCCTGAATTTAGCTTGAACTCGTTTGATGAGATCCCATCTACAACAACTCTTATAGTGGGATTTCTGAGAAAGCTCGATATAAATCGAGAGAAGTTATCACCGACGCCAAAAGCAATAAGTTTTGATAGAAGTGCTACGTGCCACACTCTATCAAACGCCTTGGAAATATCCAGAGCCACAACTTTACTTTCGCCAAAACGGTGTAATGAAAGACACCATTTTTCCGAAAGGAAGGCTAGAAGTTCTCCCGTAGAGCGTCCCCTACGAAATCCATACTGGCGGTCGCTTAGTAGGTTGTTAGATTCCAGATATTTAACAAGATGGTGGTTTACCATACTCTCCAATACTTTGGAGAGTGCAGAACAAATTGCTATTGGGCGGTAATTTTCAGGGTTGGTAGCCTCACCCTTTTTAGGGATTGGCGTTACATTAGCAACCTTCCAACACCGAGGAAATTTACCAGCATGGTACAAGGTGCTGAAAAGGAAAGCAAGTCTTCACTTCTTCTTTAAACCATCACAAACAAATTAATATTTTTTGAGAGTGATAATTTTTAAGTCTGACTATGAATTTCAAAACTTTTGGTACAAATTTAATCTAAGTTAATTTTTTGTAGTGATGAAAACTAAGTCAATAAACCTGAATTTAACACATTTCATCAAAAAATAGACTTACTGAGTTATTTAGTTTTTTGTTAAATTTTGAAAAAAACTTAAAAAGGTAACAGTTCGGAAAAGTTAAATACCCTTGGAACACATTGGTCAACTTTTTCGTGATTATTCAGTTGGCCTATTTGGGCAGTTAAATAAGTGCACAGTGTCGTGGGGGCTTTGAAGACAGGCTGGACAACGGTTAAAGGTGTCAGGTAGCACCGGCTCTTAATTGTGCTAATGTCTAGTAAGCAACACATTATATTGTCTGACCGACAGTAAACTGGTTTCCTCATGTAAATGATCCACCTTCGTCATTTGGGCACATCTGGTTCCAATTCAGAGTGCATTATTTTGGTATATTTGCAAGTTTCGCCATTGGGTGTCTAAACTGGGGCTGTATAGTTAAGAAGTGAGCGACCAATTGCTTTATATGTCGCAACAATTACCTTCTTGTCCATTACCCATGAGGAGCCAGCTAATGCTTTAAGGACCTTATTTCGGGACTTTGATGTAGGTAGCGTGCGAGGAAAAGTGAAGGTCCTGACAATTTTTAGCAACTGATTTATTACTATTATTATTACCTAATAGTATGCTTAAGTTTTCATTGATTACTATTTTCGATACCAAGAAGTTGTTTTGAATTACCTCAGAAGTTATAATCAAGGCTATAAAATTGATTTTCTCCAGACTTGGCTTGCCTAAATCTATAAGAACCGATAATCTTCTGTTATCCTTGACTCCCAGTGGATCATAGGGCCTCACCGATAATAATGAGAGGCAATAAGTTAGATATGATATGAGGCAATAAGTTAGGCAATAAGTTAGATATGCATTCAAAAATGTTTGCACCGAAAATAACAAGAACACCACCCTACTGGCCTCAGGCAAATGGCGAAGTAAAGATTAAAAATATCAGCTGCAAATAAACATAATTATAAAGAAGAGATCCAAAACTTCATTCTAATGTACAACGTTACCCTCCATGTTACAACTGGTTCGCCACCAAGTGAACTAATGTTCATCAGACGTATGTATTTGCGGTAAAATTCCGGGCATTGAGGAGATAACATAAGATGTAATCGATTCGTCCGCTAGAGATAATGATCTAATTAACAAACAAAAAGGAAAATAAAAAGCAGAGGGGTGCGAAGGAATCCGAAAGTGTAATAGGTGACAAAGTGTTACTAAAAAATGTTATCTTCCCAAACAAACTTACTCCAAATTTCAATAAAACAATTTACGAAATTATTGAGAGAACTTAAAATTAATAGAGGAGGGCGAATATATACCAAAAACATAAGTCAAACAGATTAAAGCAGCTCAATCTTCTGACGACACGTTGGACCAACATCTTAATCCGAAAACACTCTCCGTCGTCACCAACAATCAACCTTTATCAACATGCCTCTGCCCTTCGAAGGTGATATGCACACTACAGTATAGCGAAATATGTAATGCCCTTCAGTCGTCGATTCGCGACCAAGAACCGTTAAAATTTAAACTTAATAAGGTAGAAGGGATTTTCCAATGCTGATAATTGTTGTTACTATCAGGCATGTCACAAATTCCGTTTGAAATTGAAACCATTCCGCAGTTGAATTCCGATCGAAATAGTTTTAGGTTCTATATATTCCGAAAAGTTTTAAATGTCCTCAATCATTACAAAACACGATTTTTTCAATTGAAATTAGTAACTCTTGTTATTGTTTAAACAAATTCTTACTTAGGTCAAAGGCCGTGGATATTTGAGAATTCCATGCGCTTCTATCTTGTGCTCATATTCTCAAATTTCGTATGCCAAGTTTTGAAAGATTTTCTTCTACTTGGTGTTTCCATCGAAGTTTTGGTTGCCCTCTTCTATGAGTTCTCTCTATCCTTTCGCACAACATGTCCTAGCCAACGCAACCGCTGTTGCTTAATGTGTTTTACTATGTCTATGTCAGTGTAAAACTCATACTCATGTCGATACTCATTGTTGACGCAGACTGGTCCAAAGATTTTTCGTAGAATTTTCCTCTCAAACACTCCAAGGATATCTTCATCTGCCTGTGCAAGTGCCCATGATTTTTTTAGTTGTTCTAGTTCCTCTAACATAAAATCGTGAGCCCATATTCAATATCGTCTATGTTCGATACGCACGACGAATTTCGTCGTACGCATCAATTGTGAGCACACTCATATAAACCCATATGCTCTATTTCTAACGACGAATATTCGTTCCGAAAAATTGGTCGTTCGTTCCAATTGTGTTTCATACTTTAATTAAACTCTGAGCGAAGAAACCTGTTTTAGACCTACATATATTATATATCGTCGGCCTATATCTAAAATGGCTTATCTGCAAAATACTGATTTTTCAGGAGAAGCAAAAAACTCTTTTTTAGAAGAAATGTTGACTTCTATTTAAATATTTTGGATATCAAACGGTTTTTTGCCTCTCCTCAAAATTTTTCAATTTGTTTCATAGTCGGTATTGAATATAGGCTCACGATATTGAAGAGATAGCTGAAGAGATAGATGAATCATGTTAAGTTATGAAGGGTTATGAAGAAGAAATGTTGACTTCTATTTAAATATTTTGGATATCAAACGGTTTTTTGCCTTTCCTTAAAAATTTTTAATTTGGTTTATAGTCGGTATTGAATTGAATATTGTCAGAATTCCTGTTAAGTTATGAAGGGCTCCGATAGCTTTAACCTTTTTTAACTGATGAGGTTGTATTAGTTAATGTTGTGCATAATCTTATTAGCTTCGTAGGGATGCCAATCACAAACAACTTCGTTCGTATCGGCCTGTCAAAAGTAACTTTGTAGTCAGCTAACAGATGATACATATGTGTCTATTTGTTTCTTTTGGATCTGGTCAGCGGAAGATTTTCCTGGTCTAAAGTCACAATTTTAGGTCCCAATTTCACACAGTATGGTCGATAGAATCTTATATGCAATAAAAGGAGGCGTGCGTATACTTCTATAATTGGCACATACCGCTTTATCTCCTTTTTTGTGCACTGGACAATGAACACTGAGACTCCAATCGTCTGGCATACGTTCTTCTAACTATATGGGTTTTAAAAGCAATGCACTGCGCTCCCCTGAAAAAGGTCAATACATTTTACTTTGAAGATTTTCTTTTACCTTAAAATACACGATGACTATTGATTTCTGCATATTAAACAAAAGGAACGCGCAACAAGTGGTTGAGTCAAAAGCAAAGTTTTTGATATACAAACATTCCAAAGAAGGGAGAAAATGTATGTTAATTAGATTTGGAAAAAAGAAAACTGAAATATAGCCAATGCAATGAAAATGAAGCCAAACAAAGACACACAAATAAATGCCAGTAAACAAATAAAAATTGTTCAAAAATCATAGTTACAACTATTGGATTATATTAGGAATCTTAAAAAAAAATTCGCTTAAAAATTAATATAGAATTAAAGAAATGGAAGATTATGATGAACAAGGTTTGTTTTTAATTATTTAATATAAAAAAGACATATAATTTTGGATTATAATAAGCATATTTTGTAAACTAAAGGAAGTGTTTCCAATATGGTTCGCAAAGAGGCCTCGCCCTCTAAATCAGGTTGCAAAGTAGGAGGTTGGCGTTATGAAGATTCAACACGCTATATAGGTGAATGGAATCAACGAGGACAAAAACATGGCTTAGGACATTTAGTATTTGCTGATGGCACCCGTTATGATGGTCAATTTTTTGAGGGCATGAGTCATGGTTTGGGCTGTATGTGGTTTGCTGATGGAGCCAAGTATGTTTTTTTTTCATGAAGCATCAAATATGTTAATATTTGTGAGAATTTCTTTAAAGATATGAAGGAGAATTTATGAATGGCTGGTTTCATGGCCATGGTATATTTTGGCGTGCTGATGGCATGAAATTTGAAGGTGAATTCCGTGGTGGTAAAATATGGGGTCATGGTTTGGTAACATTTCAAGATTTTTCACATGGTTTTCCTCGCAACGAGGGCTATTTTCAAGACTGTCGTCTATTGCGTAAACGTCGCTGTCCCGAAGTTGTACAAAAAGCCCAGAAATGCGCTCTAATGGCTAGATCTCAATGTGATCATCCATATTAATAATATAAAATTTTAGCTAAAACAAAAATCAATAAAAATTTACAAAAGTTAAATTTGTGTTTTGGTTTTTAATATCTAGTGATATAAAAATATTTTAACTATTTTAAAAAAATAAGAAAGTTTACAAGATTGAAATAAAATATTACATTAATGTAGTCAAGGGATTAATTTTAATTAAGTAATTATGAAGAATTTGGTGCTCCCACTAAATACCAGGCATTACGTGCCTGAACAGCAGCATTGCGCACTAAACGTTTGGGATCATCTAGTGCCGAGGCTAGATCTAAGACAACATCCATTTTGTAGGGCAATAACACAAATGTGGGGTATTTGGTAATATCATACAGCAGGTTTAAGGCCAAAACTCTTACTTGCTATAAGGAAACAAAATAATTTAATAAAAATAAAAGCTTGGTTAAAGGTTTTTAATACATACCATAGCATTATTGAACTTCGATAGATTTAAACAAGCTGGTATTAAATGATTTAAATGTCCCCTGAGATATTCATCCTCATGCTTAACAAAATTCTCACATATTTTTAAGGCTATACTTAGAGTATGAGCATTCGTGGATTCCAGACATTTGAATATTATAGGTCCAATCTGTAAAGAAATAATTAAAAAGTGAAAAAGTTACACTTTTTTTGCTTTACTAGGTTAGCTTATTTGAGGATGTTAAGAAATCTATTTACTCTATCCCAGTCAGCATTTAGAAGGTTATTTTTTTAAAATATCACCAAAATAAGTCTTTTTCGACTAGTTCGGAAGACCAGAAAATGATTTGTCGTCTGCCAGATTAAAATAATAGTCGAAGGAAATGCTTTCAAACTTACTATTAAGAACTGCAACAAGTCTTCTTTTACATTAGTCAGGTTTGGCTTATCAAGTCTTGAGTTTGTATAAGAAAAAACTGACAGACTTAAAATTGATACAAACCTGACCGTACTATCAAGTTTACGAAAATTTTGAAAATTTGTATGAGATTTAAGGAAAATAAAAAGAAAACTGATGAAGAAAATCTTCGTTTGTGAACGTGAACGCAAGTTAAAAAGAAATTTAAAGAAAAACTGATCAAGTAAACCTGATTCGTGTGAAACGGCACTTACAACACATATAAATTGAAGCATTTAAGTGATTGAAATTCGACAGTTTATAATGCTATTTTGCAATCAGATTTTGCACAGTTAGTTAATAAAAAGGTTACTCCTATAGTGTTGTTTTTAAAATAATATTTAACGCACATAGAAAATGGGTGCTGTGGCTTAGTGGGTTACCACGCCGCATACTAAGCATTTCATATAGTTTTCAGCCTGAGTTCGATCGCTGGTCGATGCAGCTTAAATTTCTGCAATTATTAATTTCTATTAAAATTATTCTCCATCGGCTGTAAAGTAAGACTTACATCAATAATACGCCGTACAGTGGTTCAGAATCGTTTTACATTGGAAATAACTCTGTTACTTTTTTAGATTTTGTAGTAGTTCTTTTTTTAGTCTTTTATCGAGCTTAGGTTTTATTAAGATCTGTACAGCGGTTGTAAAGAAATTTAAGCTTAAAATTCAATTTTCGATCTGTAATTCCGTTTCAAATGTGCTTACTCATTTTTACCCACTTGCTCTTAACTGATTTGGCTCAAATTTAGCAAGACAATATTGGATGACAATATAATATCGTGTTATCCTTAGGTTGGCCTCTATTTTCATTGAGGCATTTTCCGTAGTTTCATTAGGATGGACCAAATCCAACAAAAATTAAAAATTTTAATTTTTTAAGTCGAATATCTTTTAATCCATAAGAGATAGGGCGACGTTTTTTGTAGATCTACGTATTTGTTATATAGTATGGTTCTTCAAATCGTTTGAGAAATGACAATTATATAGTTTTAAGTGATTTATGAGTCTGAGGTGCCCTACTTTGGGGGACTAAAACTAGATTGCTACTTTTTTTTTTTTTTTAAGTAAATGAAATTGAATCCAAAATGACTAGAAAAGTACTCCAAAAATGATTGAAATGTTACTGCAAGATAAATCTTTAACAATCGGAAAAGACTCAAAAACGAATCAAAAAGGTGTTCATAAAAGATTCTCTCAAGGGAGTCGCTGTTAGGACACCATTTCTTTCATAGTCTTTCTCGAATCGAAAATTATGTCACATTCGATAGTTTTAATCGTCCGTGGCAGTCGAAAAGAGTCAAATATGATCAAAAAATAATAGGAATGCTGACTAGGATAATATAAATAATAATATTGCACTCCATACATAAGGAACTATGAAAAACACATAAACACACAAACAAACATACATTTTATAAGCACGTGTGTGTGCCATTGCTTTATCTCATTGGATAATCGTCTCTATTAGTTGTTTCCCAATTAGAGTAAAAGCGGTATAATTACTTTTTTAGGGACCTATGGCAAATGAACGTATGGAAGTGCAACATTTTTATATTATAGTCTTTGGTTTTACTGTGATATATATTTGTTAAAGTGGATCAAATTCTTTCTTCATTTGCTTTAATTATAATAATTGAATATAAACTCTTTTGGATTCTGTACTTTAGTTTTGAAACACTTTTGCTTGTTTTATTATAAAATTACCTTCTCCAAATTCATTTTCAATACCGCATGAGGTGTAGTCTTTGCCACATAAATAAACGCCGTTAAATGATGCTCACAATAGCTTTCCAATTTATGGCCAAGTTTGGTTAAAATCATATGGAAGAATTTTTGTTGAAATAAGAATTTGACAACAGGTAAATGCAATTGTTTGTATTCGGCTGAGATAATGTCAAACGCTAAAGCGGCTGCTGTAGACAATGAGGGATGATCCAAAAGTTCAGCTAGCTAAGAAAATAGATAAAAAAATTTAAAAATTAACTAAGAGTTTAATTGGATTTTTTGTAATTATAGAGTATGTGCGGGTAATGGGTATATTCTTGTAATTGCGATATTATTAGTAACATAGATTATAAAACTAGTAATATTAGAGATATGACAGTCCTCGGTCTGAATCCTAAGATTTGCGGTTCGTTTCGGTACGAAGAACTAACTGCAGTAGAAACGGGTAATGTGGTATACCTATTTGTTTTATGATTGCCAAATATTTAGTTCTTATTAGTTTAAAATATGATTTTACCCTCTACATGGTACATGTGTTGTGCTTCCACGGATTCATTTCAGAATAATAAAAAAGCAACAATTTTAGAGATATTTGCGAAAATATTTTAAATCACATTAAAAGTGATTTTAAAAAATGTGAAGGTAATGCGATACCCCACAAGTAGGTAATGCGTTATAGTGTCCCACATTATTTTACTTAGATTTTTACGAATGAGTATATAAATTGGATGTACAAAAGCCTGTTCAGCTTACTTTTTTCATTTTGAAGCAATTATTTGTGATTGCTGTAACAGAAGTACTGATTTCCTAGTGTAATTTATGTTTCAGATATGTAAATAAAAAACCATAATTTTCTCTAAAGTTTCAAAGTATACCACAATAGCTGCACCTGCGTTTACTTCTTTAAGAACAGCAAATTATTACACAATTTCCGTTATTCTTATATTACCAGTATATACCACATTAACGGCACTTATTCTAATAACAAAATCTACATAATTATATTACTTAAAGCTCATTACACTTTACTCAACTTACCGCCTCAACAATTTCGCCAGCATCATCTGAACCCCGTATAACTAAGCCCTTTGCCAGCCATGACAATGCTTCGACAGCCTTTTTGTTCTCTTTTTTAATCGCTTCTTTTAATTTAGTAATTAAGCGACTTATGATACCGCGATTATTATTCGAATATTCAATTTTATTAACCAAACTACAAAGCAACTGATGGGCTACATCACGAACATGTTCGTCATCGGATTTTAATGACAATTCCGTAAGATCGTCCATTAAGCGCTCAAAATGATCGTCCAAACTAATATCTTTGTGTAGGAAACCCAAAAGACCTTTAGCTATATATAAATCTGCCGTTTGTTGTAGATTTAAGTTATTTAAATATTCAGTGACCACCATATATTGTTCAGAGATGGTTAAAGTTTGTACAATCAAACTAAGACTCAGTGATAGTTCGCCCAAAACCAAGGAGTCAAGATTTTTATTGGTTTGTGCCAAATTAACAAGTTTATTGATTAATTCACTATTATGTTGCAGCTCCTCAATAAAGCGTTCATCTTCATTTTGTAAAAGTTTGTTTAGGGCTTTCAAAGCCAATAAACGGACATCATTACTAATGGAATCATCACCAAAAGATTGTGTAAACAATAAATCCATAATCCGTTCAGTAAAAGCCATTTGCCTCACTAAGGGCAAAAGATTTGCTAAGATTTTTTCCTTTACAAAATTTGAATAACTTGCAAAGTTGTTAATACAGCCATCAATACAATTCGTTTGTAATTCAATGGGTTGTAAAGCTCCCAAACGTTCCAATAGTGCTTGAGTTTGTTCCAAGTCTATAGACTCGTGTATAAGTAATTGCATTAAAACTTTGTAAAGAAGAGCCCGATTTGCTTCGTTGATTATAGGAGCAGATTCAATGAGAACTCCTATTGATGACTTAAGTAAATCTTGATTAACCGTATCCTCAAATGATCTCAATTTCTGGATAACAACTTTATGCAGCTGTGTACAAACTTCTGAATTAACTGCCTTAAAAATGTTTTCTCCTTTGGCGGATACAATGCAAAATATTTGTGCAATTATATTAAAAATGCGTATACATTGTTCATCATCCATGGTAGCAGGTGTTTCATTTAATCTCAATAAGAATGTATTGAGAATTTTTTCGCAGGCAAATACAGGATCACCCGCCACACAAACAAGAGCAATCAGGGAAGCGGGATTGAAAAGGCGATGTTTCACATCACTTAAATGCGTTAATATTGTACCCAATATCATAGTTTGATAATTATGGCTAATAGTGGTCTTGGAGGCAGCAGTTGCTTGTTCTAAAATACAACGTAAGGCACGTAAAGCTAAGCCGATTATGTCCTTATTATCGCTACCAGGAAATACTTCAGATTTAAGAGCTACCCATATTTGTTCAAAATGTGGCTCTAAAATTTCACAGGGAAACTTAAGGGCAGCTTGATACTAGAAAAAAATGTATTATTATAGAAAAGACATTTAATAAAAAAAAATAAATGATGGCTTTTACCAGTAATTCTAAGGAATCAGATTTCGCCACAATCAATTCACTTTCTAATTTTTCTAAAGCCAATGCTATACACCACTCTACAAAATCAGGCGAAGCCACCAGACATTTTATTAATTTATTGGATAAATTCTCTCTGGTTATGGTGTCGGGATCATTTTTGGAGGGATTGAAATCGATGGGAAAGTAACAAGCAAATATTTCAAACATTTCTTCACTCAAATGTAATAATGGGTATGTGGCTATAAAATCCGGCATAAACGTATAAATGAAATCCAAATTTCTAGGATCTCGTTCACCATCTATGGAACTTATGATGCCATATATAAAATCACCAGACATTGCTTTTAGGTCTGAAAAAAAGATTAAATTAGAGATATTAAACATTTTTTTTATTTCAAAAAGAACTTTTAAAAATTTTGGAAAAAAATTTGATTTGGGAGATGTAGAGCTTAAAAGCTCTGAAATGAAAAAAAAATAAATATCTCAGTAATTTATGAACCGATTATTTTGAATTGTTTGTTAATTATATTGATATTTTGCTTGAAAAATTAATTTATTATAATAAATAAATGAGTTAATACATTATTCAATGTATTGTCCATCGTTTGAAACTAATTTTTCCCACCGTTCTGGTAGTATGTGGATTTCTTGTGCGCATATTCTCCTATTTCGTAGGCCAAGCTTTAAAAGATTTTCCTCTACTTGGTCTTCAAATCGAAGTTTCGAACGTACTCTTCTAACATTAGGAGGACGTTTTTTATAATTTTAGCTTTTTCATAGTAATTATTTTTTTGAGGAGTGGGTCACTAGACGTTCTTACCTTATTTTTTATCGTTCTAATGGGAGATCACGCGGTACATTTGAACAATTAAGATGAAAGATAACGAAGATAAGTCTGGGCTTAGGTCAGATTAGGTTTGAAAGGCGGTGTCAAAAACGACACCTTCACTCGGTGACCCCTGGAATCCATTGTGATCCTTCAAAGATGAAGAGAAAGATGGAGACAGAAAGCAAAAGGAGGCTTAGAGTCTAGGAAGAGATTGAGTTAAAAGAGTAGATAGTAAGATAAAATAGTAGGAAGAGGCTTATCTAAGCCACCTGAGTCCAGTTATAAACCCTACAAGATCAATTAATTTGCACTGCTGAAGTTCATCATGGAAAATATTACTTAGATTTTTGAGCCTCTGATTTTGGAGCATTGGTCTGCGACAAAGATTCGAACGAGTCCTTATCTAAACATACTCTGCAGAAGTCCAGAATTCAACCATTCCACCTATTTAGCCTAGAGTTTAAGGCACAGTGTCCCTCAAAATTCCTATACATTGCCGATTTTGATAAATTTTTCAGGAAATCTTCAGAATATCCATGCCGGTGACACTGTGATTTTTGATTTTCGGTCTGCGGGCAGAGAGTCGTGGCAAAATCTAATTTTCATATTGCACCACAAGCTCAATTTAAATCATGTGGTAATAGAACACTAATGTTTGCTTAGGGCCAGCAACGCGGACCGAGTCAGCTAGTATTGAATATAGGCCATCGATATACGTTATTTTAATATTCCCTTGGGTTCATTTTGAGGAAAGTATTATATTTTATTTAAAAGACATATTGATATACTTTTTGTAACAAAAGGTCCATTATTAACAAAGTTATAATGATTTATATTTCAGAGCTTTTTAAAAATCAGACTTGATCTATATTTTAATTTATAATCTTATAGTAATACTTACCTCCCACATAATTTTCGGATATATATTTAAAGATTTTAAATAATTTATAGCGATCACTGCGTAGTTGGGATTGACACGTTGTGTTTAGGAAGAAACTTTGCAATATCACCACCACACCCTTACCGGGAAACGTTTTCATATGAACCAGTGCATCAATTCCCTCAATGATAGCGGGTATAACATTATGATGATCCTTGAGGCGAGCAGCATAAAAATTAGCTAAAACCTCACATTGCTCACTGTTCAGTTCATCTTTGGGTAAATTAGCCAGAACATGAGAAAAAAGCCATGTACCCTGGACACGCTGCTCCACATTGCTGGAGGTCAAAGCAAAGTTAAGTTTTTCACAGAGACTGACTATGTCATAAGATTTATTTTGTATATCTGTAAAAAAAGCATAACCAAAGTTAAGAAAACTTATTTATATTATGTGGGAACAAATTTGTATTTAGGATTTTTCTTAAACCTTTAGCAATTTGTTCGGCAGCAGTTTTCACAGCTTTATCACTTTTAATTGCCTCCTCCAGGGAAGCTTCTGTTAAAGGAACCATTGTATAACTAATATATTCTTAAATTTGATCACTTTATTTATTTATAGTCAAATTATGTTTAATGATATTTTAAAGAACAAAGGAATTATTTTTCTTTCAATAAAACTGGTCAATGCACGCGAATAAAAAAACAAGGATAAAATTATAAATAACAGGGTTGGAAAATACTATATCATTATTGTACTTTTGACATTAAGTGCCGGTGTATAATATTATAGATTTACATACAAAATTATGTACATATATATATATATTACATTCTTATACTATGTACGAAGTGTATTTTGTTTAAACAATTTTCTTCCTAATTATTTTTTTGCATAGATTTTACAAATAAATTTAACAATAATTAATATTATGAGATATTCAGGCATGATGAAAACCGTCAAGCTTTAAACTATCGCCGTTAATCATTTTCTCATAGCTTTGATATGGCTGAAACGTCATTGGACATATGTGTTATTAGTTCTTAGTGAATGAATTGAAAAAATAAAAGTTGTTTGATTTTTCGTTCTGCAATAACAAACTAAAATCTTACAAAAAAGTGAAATTAAAAAAAAGTACTTTATAAACATGGCCAATACCGTGCGCAATCCATATGATATGGATAGCACTACCTTTGATTCTGAAAAATACTTAGAAAAGCTGCTAAAGGTACTTACGAATTTGACAATGTTATTTTTATTTTTTAAGGGAAAAATATACAGTGATAAAAACAAATCAGCCTACGCCCATCAGAATATAACGAAAAATGGCTTAAGTCCTCGTCATTAGTAGCCATATTGAATAGCTGTGTGGTTCTAATGTTTTTAGGAGTTATTGAGATAGATTCATCATTCATAATTTCCATGACATTCCAATTAAAACAAGGGGTACTTCTTTCAGACAATGAGCTGCATCCGATTCTATTTTTAGACTGTTTGAAAGGGAACTACGTTTTAACTCCGGCAACTAACGGCAAATGCATTAGTTAGAGAAGTTTTACATAGCCTTAATACTTAATAACCAGTGGCTAGCTGAGTTATGAGGTAAACCGCTTTTTTGAAAAATTATTTTTTTCAAGTGTGTCTGGCCGACGATCGAACTTTGAATCTCTGGTATGCTAGGCGGATGGCTAACCTGTTATACCACGGCGGGTATGGCCGAGGATCGAACTTTGAATCTCTGGTATGCTAGGCGGATGACTAACCTGCTATACCACGGCGGTTCACAATATAAAGAGTGTTATAAAAAAAATATGCATTTACTATTTTAGACAAAATTTATCCATAGTGCAAGAAATAATTTATTTTTTGATCAAGTTAGTTTCTATAGATATGTCAGATACTATTATTTTAGAAATTATTAATTTTCAATAGTTATTTCAATCAAAATGGACTGCGAAAAAAAAGTTCGTGAAAATATAATTAAAACTTTTCAAAAAAATCCGTCATGGACTTTTAAAAAAATAGCTAAAAATTTGAAAGTTGACCCTCGAACGGTTTCTAATGCCATCAGACGGTATAAGGAAAACCTGAGCATTGAAAGAAAACCTGGATCAGGGAGGAAAAAAGGCCCTACAGATATTGGTAAGGCAAAAGAAGTCGAGCGACTCTTTTGAAGAGCGCCTAACACTTCTTTAAGAAAAGCAGCTCGTACGGTGAAATGTTCTACGAATTTTGCACATAGAGTCAAAGCTTATGCTGGACTGAAGACATACAAAGTCCAAAAGGTTCTAGATCGCAATGCTATAAAGAACTTAGAAGCAAAAAAACGAGCGAAAAAATTGAAGTCTGATTTTATAAAAAAATACACCTGTTGTGTGATGGATGATGAAACATACGTACTGGCAGACTTTTCTCAACTTCCTGGTCAAGATTTTTATGTTGCTGATAAACGGGGCAATGTTCGACAAGAGTTTCGCACAAAAAAACAAACAAAATTCATTAAGAAGTTTCTCGTGTGACAAGCTATTTGCAGTTGTGGCAAAAGAAGTAAAGTATTTGTGGCATCTGGCACAATAAACACAGAAATTTATATAAAGGAGTGCCTACAAAAACGGTTGTTACCCTTTTTAAGAGAGCACAGAGTGACTACATTTTTTGGCCCGATTTGGCATCATGCCATTATGGAAAAAAGGCACTTGAGTGGTACACAAAGAATAATGTCATTTTTGTACCACGAGAGGCAAATCCACCTAACTGTCCAGAACTTCGGCCTGTGGAAAGGTATTGGGCTCTGGTAAAAAAGGAATTGAAGAACACAGGAAAGATTTCCAAGAACATGTCCGATTTTAAGCGCAGGTGGAACACATGCTCCAAAAAAGGTATCAGAAGCAACTGTAATATCTTTAATGGGAGGGTTTCCGAAAAAAGTCGATAATTTTGCAAAACCCGAGTACTAAGTAAACATTTTAATGCTAAATGATTTTGTATAATATGTCATTATATTTGCGTATTTTGTAGAGTTTTTATATTAAAAGGTTTGATTTTTATTTAAGAAAATCCAACTACAAATTTTATTTAGAGCACTCTTTATTAAGAACTATATTTTACGGCTAGTGTTGCTGTTGTAACTGCGATATTATTGTTAATATCGCGGAAGTGGCAGCCATTGGTCGGACTTCTAAAATTTCCGTTTCGTTTTGGTACGAAGAACCGACTTACGCGAGAACGAGGGTAGTGTTAAAGAATATTGGTCAAATCTCGGTACGACAGTATTTGTCCCATTCCCTAGGATATACAAATTTTATGATATTTAACTACCAGAACTTAATAGAGGTTAAGTTGGCAACACATGCACATTTTTCTACTGGATGAGTCCACAAATGCTCAGAACTAAGTGAAGAAGTTTGGTGGTACTTCAGGAAATGTGCGGTGTCATAAGAATCCTAAACTCATGCTAAGAATTGGTTTGGAACGGCAAGGTCTATGCTGGACCAACAAAAATTGAGCAATAGATTAATCCCCACCTCATCTATTGAGTCAAAATCTTTATTGAATTATATATTGAATTGTCTTGGATACAAGGAAACTGTAATCGTCTGAAACAATTTAAATAGCTTATAATACAAAACACCTGTCTATTCCTACCAAATACATCTTTGGCTCTGGCTCTGGCTGATTTGTTTTTTTTTTTATTTATATTATGTAAACCACCACTAATTTTGCGTTATTTGCAAATTGGTGTATGCTAACCTTTAAAACAACAATAATATTAATAAAAAATCTGTTTTCTGGAACTCCCCAACAGGAATGTTCACTTAAGCAAATTATGGACACCGAAGCAGCCGTTGTTAAAGACACACAAACCCTACATTCTGATATGCAGACTTTAGTGTATGAGAATTACAATAAATTTATCTCAGCCACTGACACCATAAGAAAAATGAAAAACGATTTCAAGCAAATGGAAACCGATATGAATTTGCTAAAGGATAAAATGGGCACTATAACTACATTTAGTGAACAAATAACGGGAACATTACAGGGTACCCGTTCGCAATTGTGTAAACTTTCGGAGAAACATTCATTGCTTAAACGCTTGCAATTCCTATCCTCACTACCGGCCAAATTAAAATCCTTGATGGAGGAACAAAACTATGTACAAGCTGTCCAGGATTATAAACATGCTCAAAAAGTGTTCGAACAATATGGTCATCAGCCGTCATTTGAGGGTATACGCAAAGATTGTGACGTTATAATGGACGATTTAAAGCAGCATTTACGACAGGAATTTCAAAGAGCTGGGAAAACAGCTCAATCCCTTACAGAAATAGGCGAATTGCTGTTGCAGTTGGATGAAAAGGCTCCAGATATGGCGACAGAGATGTTAAACTGTGCCTCTAAGAGATTACACGAGCAAATAGTTATGTTGCAAGATCAAACGGAACGGGATATGATTGAATTTGTTGACATGGGAATTGAAGGATTTTTAAATGACCTTACCCTAGTAGTAACCTCCTATTTCGATATGTTCGTGGCCAAACATTATGAAAATGAAAGAGACGATTTTCAGGAACAAGCTCTTAAAGAGTTGAATGTTTTCTTAAATGTTAACATTGATAAATATTTGACCTTGGTACAAGATCGCGTCGAGTCAGACGTAGGTTTTGGCGATACTCAAGTAATGCTAAGAGCTTTGGATCGTCTACATCGCCGCCTTTTGGCCATGCGTAATATATGTCGTGGCATAGAAATTCAACGTAACACTGTGGATATAATAATATCAGCAGCTCATCAGCTCTGCGAAGCACATTCCAAAAATCTTAAGGACCACTTTTCCGACAGTCTTAGTTCGGTAAGACTTTCCTTGGTTTCGGCCAAAAGTGATACAACATCTGGTGGCAGCTTAAATGATTTGATAACCAATCTCTATGTATCATTAGTGGAAAAAGTTAAGGGTGTCTTACAAGATCTATTAGTATTTTTACAAACAGACTGGTCATTTAATATTAAATCCGATTACAAAGGTACTCTATGTGTGGAGGGTATACGCGAAAATCTATTAATAGGATTTTTGCGTCATATTTCAAAAGTCATGAGTTCATTTGGTGATTCATCCACATCAAGTCCTCCGAATTTACTTTTGGTTTTATCGAAAACTTGTCTAGAAATGGAACAAAATGGTGTGCATATATTGGTAAGTTTGCAAATGTTTAAATTGTAAGTTTTAATACCCGTCATCAAAAAGAATAGGGGATATATTGAGATTGTTATTCCGTTTGTTATTCCCATAATATTGTATCAAAACTCAAAAAGTATATAGGTATGTATATCCTGGATCCGTATGTTCTAAGACTAAGATTGGGAGATGATCGTCTCTCTGTTGTCTGTCTGTCTGTTGAAAACACGATAGGGCCTTGAAATTATTAAAATCAGTCCACATTTGATTATAGAAATATAGGGAACAAAGTTGTTATTTTATGAATATTTACAAAATTAATAAAACTTGATGGTGGGTATGTTTTGACTTTCGACAAAGCCGAATATAACTCCCTGCCTGTTTAATTTAATATCTCTATTTAAGATTTCCTTGACTGATGACTTGTATGAAATCGATTCGGAAAATAGCGCTACATTAACTCATGAAACAGAAATCTGTGCCGAAATGAGAGAGACGGCTCAAAGTCTACTCGACACATTTGTGCGCTTGCAAGGTTTAAATATATCGCAGATGCTAAGGAAAAGTGTAGAGACGCGTGATTGGCTTAATTGCTTAGAGCCACGCACCGTTAGAGCTGTAATGAAAAGAGTCGTCGAAGAGCTGTCTTCCATTGAGACAGTGGTAGCCAGTTTATATGATTATCCCTCTGCTGTACGAACAACCGCTAGTAGTGATTCGAGTCGTAAAACTCATTTCAGTAATTTAACCAATTCCAAACAACAATTTCGTTCAAATTGGTCAAATTATACACCATCACAACTTGAGTCGTCGTATGTCTCCAATATACATCGTTTGTTTTCAGAAAGAATTGATATTTTTACCTCAGTGGAATTTTCGAAGGTCTCAATTGTTACGGGCATTATTAAAATTGGTTTAAAGGTAAGAAGGTTTAAAAATAAAATACCATTATATAATTTGCGACATCTTTTGTCTATTTTAGACTTTATTGGAGTGCGTTCGTTTACGTACCTTTAGCAAATTTGGCCTACAACAAATTCAAGTGGATACACATTATTTGCAAATGAATCTCTGGCGTTTTGTTAAAGATGAAAAGTAAATGCTTGAAAATGTTTCTATATATATTTTAATGAATTCAATTTTTTTGTTTGTTCCACTTTTTAAGCCTGATAAATTTTTTGTTAGATGAAATTTTGGGTTCGGCTGTGCATCGCTGCTTGGAGTCAACTTTAATGGAACCAAATGCTGTTGAGATAATTTGTGAACGTGGTTAGTATTTTACGCACATATTATTCATGTTAATATTTTTCATCATTCCTGATTGAATATTTATTAGTGCAATGGTATAATTGTTTAATTTTCTCTGTTTTTTTATAATTTACATGCTAGCTTAAGGATTTTAAATAAAAATCGAATAAATATGTAAATTCATATATATATTTTTTCACCAAAAATTATCGAATGTTTTTTAATAAATCGATCTTTCAGGAGTTATAACTTTTTTAAATTTTGTTTCTTTTCCTTTTTGGTTTGAAGAAATAATGTAAGTTGCTTGTTGTTTGTTACCGCTTATTCGACCTAATTTCCAAAGAGTACCGAAAACGTGTACATTTATTTTCATAACTATTCGAAACGCAAATTTTTTTGTATCCCTAAATTGATATGTTAGTCATCTGCCTAACATACCAGAGGTCCTAAGTTCGATCTCAGGCCAGACCCACTTGATATAGATACATTTTTAGAAAAAGCGATTCGCCTCATGACTCAGCTAGCCACTGGTTATTAAGTATTAGGTTATGTAAAACTTCTCTAACTAATGGTTAAAACTTAGGTCCCTTTCAATTAGTCTAAAAATAGAATCGGATGAAGCTCATTGTCTGAGAGAAGTTTTCCTTGTTACAATTGTAATGTCAATTATGTATTTAATGGGAATTATGTATTTATGTATGTAAATTGATGTTGTTTATCGACTGCGATATAAATTTTGTTGTATGTTAATTGGCTCGAAAGATTAAAAAAGTCGTTTTTAAACTCTTGTTCTATTTTCGAAAAAGTGCTAAAAGTTTTTCTTATTCAATCCAAATTGTATGTTAATTTTTGTTTCTATCGATGTTACTTTCGGAGATATGATATTACTAATTTTCCCTTTTCTACCCTGTTTAACCCCCTACTTTTGCAAAAAGTACTAAACACATGTCCTTTAATTTTTACCGCTGATCTAAGACCAATTTCACTTTTGTTTCTATTAACCGGTTTCGAAGACATAATACCGGGTCTTCCTTTTTATCCCCTTAATTTCTTCAATGTCAATCGACTCGTCGATAAATTATATTTCTGGCTTCATGGGTTTAAAATAAAAACCTACCCTTGAATATTTTCCCGTTTTACCATTTCAAATTTTGTTTGTATCGCATATAGTTTTAGAGATATGAGGCTACTCATTTTTAGGATACGTATGGGTTAAAAAAAGTACCAAAAAATTAGTTTTACCCATTTTCACCCCAATTAGTCCCATTTTGGAAAAAAGGTCCAAACAAGTGTCCCTTTATTTGCGTAGCATATCTAAATAAAATTTCAAATTTGTTTGTATCGCTGTCAGTTTCAGGGATATAAAGCTAATTAATCTAATTGGAACAAGGGGTACTTCTCTCAGACAATGAGCTGCATCCGATTCTATTTTTAGACTCATTGAAGGGGACCTTCGCTTTAACTCCGGCTCCGAACGGCAAATAACCAGTGGCTAGTTGAGTTATGAGGTTCTGGCCAGGGATCGAACTTCGGACCTCTGGTGTGTTAGGTGGAAATGACTGACTGAAACTAACACAGAGACAAACAAATATAAACACATTGACACAAAATTTGTGCATGCAAGAGTGAAACAACATAAATAATTGCAGTTGTTTCATTCTTGCATACATTTTAAAACTATGACTTAAAAAATTCAAATTTTGAGAAAAGCGTCCAGAAAGATTCTTCAAATTATAATTTTGTCAATTATTTGTTTTTTTTTCAATTTTTATGACAATAAAAAGCCAGTGTTATGGAAAATCATATATTCAGAGTGAGTTTCCCGGAATGATTAAAGTTTAATTTTTAATATCCTATGTTTGTTTTATTATAAAGGGATACCCCAGCAAATGCTCAGATGGGTCAACAAAACATGATGCAGGATCCTCTAAATGCAAACTTTGAGTCAACAAAGACCTGGGTAACTGCAAATGCAACAAATGCTAATACCACAAATGGCTATGGGTGCTGGAGGCTATGCCTATGCCTTAAATGACTGGTCCTAGAGGTTTACAAATGAATGTTATGGGTGGGCCTAAATGTCAAGCAAGTACCTAATCAAATGCAGCAACAGCAAATACAACAAATGGGTATGTAACATCCTCAACTAAATCAAATGATGAATGCTCCCATGAATTTGGGTAGTCCTGTGGGTGCTATGAATGTGGAAGGACTCAACGCTGGAGCTTATCAAGGTATGCAAGGTATACCACCAAATATGCAGCAGATCTAAGTTGTTAATGCTTTGGCAGGAGGGCAAATGCATCCAAATAATGTAAGAAATGTGTCACAAGGACAGGGTCCAAAAGGTATACCCAATGTAACAGGACCTCAAGGTATTAAATACAAATTTAATTTTCAAACTTTGATAAAAATATTTTCTTTTCAAAATTTGAATCAAATGCTCAATATGCCTCCCTGCAAACATATTATTTAATTAATTTTATATGGATATATTGTTAAATAAATTTTTATGCAATTTAAATTGTTTAATAATATTTTTTATTACAATAATCACCTGTGACCGATATATACATCATGACTGACTAAACAGACGGACCGATATACACATCACCGTTGATAGGTAAACACTATTAGAGTGAGCAGTTCAGAAATACGTATCTGGAGGCAGAATAATACGTGTGTAAGGAAGAGATGTAAAATCACATGTATACAAAAGTTTCGGTCAGCTTTTTCATATTTGCCTTAATAAAATAATAGGAACTGCTGACGGATATATCAGTCAACAGTATCAGTCAGTTGATCGGTCAAATGACTGGTCTTGTTCTTGTAGGGTGACTAACCTGCTATACCACGGCAGTTCAATTTACATATAAGCTTTGAATTTTTTGTGAAGAAAGGAAGAAAATTGTTGAAACTAAATCAAATAAAATTACTTTTCTAAAAACTAAAATCTTTAAATCTGAAACAATATTTAAAATACAAGAGCTTAATCAGGAAATACATGGCAATACTGGCTTTAAATATATTAAGTTAGTTTTCCAGCCAAGCCAAAGAAGAGATAAATATAGAACCACTACGACTCTTCATTTTCTAAAAAATTACATGCAAAAGAAAGAGAAACAAATATGGACTTGTTTACTTATTGGTTTATTTGTTGTTTTATTTTCACAGGCATATTTTTAATTTATTTATTACTGACAATTTTGACTAAGAATTTAACAATTGAGAAAATTGTTTAATCTTTAGTTTGAAAAGATGACTTCTTTAAAATTTGTCTTACTAGGTTTTAGCTAATATTAACAAACAAAAGAAGCAAAAGTACAAAGATTTTAATAACAACAACCACATGATTTGTACATGTATACGACGACATACACCAACACTAACATAAATTTATGCGCAATTGCGAGTGTGTGCGTGTGTGTGATTCGAATAAAATCCCTATGCAAGTATATAAGCACCTCATTTCATTACCAGAATTAGCTTTGCGTTGATCTCGTAAAGCATTTTATATGAACGAGGAATCTGTGTTGCTCCTTCTCATAAAGGAAATAACATGTGCTCGTTCAATTACGCCTTTTCTGCGAAATTAATTAAGCCACAAAATTAACATAATTAAGAATTTCTGTAGTGTCATTGCGAAATTAACATAGGAAAAAAAAGCGAAATTTTACTACTACATTAAACAATTGCAGGTGTGTTTGGTTGGTGTAAAAGAGACAGATAGATGTTGAGAAATTGTTATAATTTACATGAGTGCAAAAATAAGGAGTAATTAATTAAAGAAATTACATAAAATCTTAAAAATTCTACAGAAATTACTTTAAAAATTAAGAAAATTACTGCTAGCTTGCAAACTGCGCCAGTTTCTTCTCTTCAAATGCTCTTTCTATGCCAATGATGAGAGTATAGAGTTCTCTTCTGAGGTACTAATTGGAAATGTAGTAGATTGGTACGGAATTTTACAGCTGTGTTGGCTAAAATTAAAACAAATTGCATTCATTCGAAAAGTAAACTTTAAGCGGAGTGGACGTCGTTGTTCTTTTTTTTAATTTTCTTTTCATAATTAGTGTATATTTAATTAATTAAACTATAAAAAAAATTAGGAGAACTAAAGGAAATTTTGAAAGATTTTATTTGTGCTCAAAAAACAAAGCTCTTTAAATTCTAAAGAAATGTAATGTTAATGATATTCTCTGAATATAGTCAGTTTGTCTGTTAGTGTGTGTTAATTATAATTAACTACAAATTTATTAATTTTCTGCGCATTTTTTTATCTCTTTTCTAAACGTCTCGGCTGTCTTGTTATTGTTGTCTTTGCTGTTTTTGTTTTCAGTGCTCCCCCTCCCTTTCTTCGCAATTTAATTTTTTGTTGTTGTTAGTTTTTGAAATTGTAAATTTCATCCATAACATATGTTATGCTGCGTGTTGCATGATTAAATCTCGGTCAATTGTGGATGGATACAAGCAGAAAAAGATATACTGCCCGCTAAATTTAACAATAGAATTTAATCGTGAAAGAATAATACTAAATAATTAAAATTATCTTCATTCAATTGCCTTTAACAATTGTTTGATTTTCTTCGTTTCGTTGTGTGTGGATTTTACAACAGCCTCAAACTGGCGGAAAAAAAGACACAAATGGCTTTATGCCAATCTTCAGTGGTAAGTATTATTATTATTATTATTCAAATCTTTTGCTGCAATATGTTTACAATTTTATCTCTTAAATTATATGGCTATTTAATAATTAATTAAAGAAATACATCTATTGTCATGTATGAATTCTTGAAATTTGTTAAGAAGTTTTACTGTAACATATTGTGCAATTTAAACCAAAACAAAAATAAATAAATGTTACGAGAAAACTTATTAAGTTATTGTTAAACAATTAGGGAAATGCTACAGTCGGTTCAGTCCGATTATTTGATAACATTTACAACTTAAAACAAGTAAGAAAGTGCTATAGTCGGCCAAGCTCGACCATACGATACCCTTCACGGTGAATTTGAAGGCTTCACCACTATGGTAAAAGGTGTTCTTTTTCTTGTATAAAGACAAATATTTGCTAAATTTTGCCATTATACAAACATTTTCTCAAAACTTATATATTTAAGCTGTTTTTGTCATTTTGGCTTATTTGGGGGCTAGGGTCAAATGTGGACCGATTATATTGAAATTTAGCAAATTTATTACAGTTTATACAAAAATTACGTATGAGAAAAATAAACTCAAAATTCTCATTATCTTCAGATTTATGAGCCTTTTTTTCTATTGGTTTTCGTCTCATTTAGTGCGTTTTGACAGAAGAGTTTGTATGGGAGCTATGGCCAAATGTGGACCGATTTCAACGAAATTCGGTACAGTGATTTATGTTTACATAAGAAGCATTTGTTTTAAATTTCATGAAAAAATATTTATATTTGTGGCCAATATATCAATTCCGGGAGGTGTGACCTAAGGGACGTACCATAAAAATGGACCGATTTTGACGAATTTCAATAGCCATGGCCTCATCAAAAAAATGATCTGTGTAAAATTTCATCAAATTATCTATAGAATTGCGAAATTTAGTTTGATAACAAGGTTTACATGGGGGTCCAGGCAGCCAGACGGACGGACGGACATCGCTAAATCGACTCACAAAGTGATTATGAGCCTATTGGTATACTAAAAGCTGGGTCTAAGACAAATATTTCTATGAATTACATACATCAGCACAAACTTATAATACCCTTTCCACCTATGGTGGTGAAGGGTAAAAAAAAAAAAAATATATATATATATATATATATATATATATATATATATATTGTCCTGATTTAATATAGTGATTTCGGCCACAAACTCTTTCTATAAATGTTGGTGCAATTGGCCCATATTAAATGTCGGTGCTTTAGGGTTCGGGTTGGACCACTACAGCACTTTCTTAATTGTTTTGTAATGGAACAAATTGCCGAACTAAATCAAAAAGTCTTTACGAGATCTATTGGAGAACAACATGTAGAAAGCAATTGTTAGATTTTCAAAGTATTGACAACAACTAAAAACATATGCTGTAAACGATAACCAAGGATTATTTACATATGTATACAGGTTAACGCAAGGCATACCTATACAGTGTTGTGCAGAACATAAGCAACAGAATTCATCTCCTAACATAAATACATATTTCTTATTAACAGTTTATTTTAGAAAACTATATTTTATTTATATGTTTCATATTTTTTATGTTAATTAAAAACAGAGACCGGAGATCGTTTTATTTTTTAAATCCATCAAGTATAAATATCATTGCCGATAAAAATGTATTTTTATTTCGATCAAAAAATAAAAAAGAGGGATTTATATTTGAAATATAAATGAAAATTTTAAATATCTATAACGATAAATATCCGAACAGAAAAATATTTTATTGATTGTTTTATTTTTGAACTTCTGTTTTGACTTTGAAAAAATAAAATGTTTATAAAATTTTCAAAATGTTCAACAATGAATGTATGAATATGTTTTCAATTAATTGCAATGTTTTAGGACATCGAAGTTAAAGATAATAGTTCTAATGGGAACTATTGGTGGTTCCTTCGCTATTTCTAAAAAAATAACTTTTAAACGTTTTAAACGCATTTAGACAACAACCATTTGTTGCCCAAACACATTTCAATATAAAATTTGCAACAATAATTGAAATTATTGCTATTTAAACGTCCTAAAGATGCTTTATACCCGGACAAATACAGAAATAAAATTTGAATTTTTTCTATCAAAATTTATTTTCATCGGATGAAAAAAGATGAAAATTATTTTGAACTGTACTGATAAATATCCCAAACGATTTTTTTATATTTTAGCTGTGTTCCAGAACTACCAATACTGTACAATATTGTACAATTTTTAACCAGAAATTACAATTAAGTCATTTTTTTCAGTACAGGAACACTTTCCTGTAGTTTCTGATTAAAACTTGTACAATATTGTACAGTATTGGCAGTTCTGGAACACAGCTTTTATTTTCATCGGATTGAAAAAAGAAACAAAATTTTTAAACAAATACAAATCATGAGGGATTTTTAATATTTTATTAAACTTCAGTGATTGTTTTTTATGGATTTAAATATGAAAATATGGTTTTAAAAGTATTAATATCCGGTCTCTGATTATAAATACAAAAAAAAATAACAAATTCTAAGAAATTGATTAATACAAATTGTTTCTCCTTATGAAGCTGTGCAAAACAAAAGCAACAAATTCAATACTTCGTGTTTTAACCCTAGTTTTTGATGACATCCGCACATCTACGGGGCATAGATGCAACTGTGTTTATCGTACTGTTTAGAATTTTTTCCCACTCTGATTTCAATTCTTGAAAAACCTACTTTTATTTTTGGACCTTTTTCCGGCTAACTCTCTTTTGTGTATTCCAAAAAGGTTTTCAATGGGATTCAAGTCGGGTGATTTGGCCGGCAAATCAAGCACTTGAATCCCATTGTCTTAATTAAACTCCTGGACCAACGTTGGTGTATGTTTCGGATCGTTATCGTGTTCAAACACCCATCGAAGTGGCATATTCCATTCGGTATGTGGCAACATTTGGGTCTGAAGTGTACCTCTGTACTTGAGACGGTCTATTATTCTATCGATTTGATGGAATGTGCAATTTAAACCAAAACAAAAAATAAATGTTATGTTATGAGAAAACTCTTATTAAGTTATTGTTAAACAATTAGGGAAATGCTACAGGCGGTTCAGTCCGATTATTTGATAACATTTACAACTTAAAACAAGAAGTGCTATAGTCGGCCAAGCCCGACCATACGATACCCTTCACCAATATGGTAAAAGGTATTCTTTTTCTTGTATAAAGACAAATATTTAATATTATTTAATATTTTGCCATCATACAAACATTTTCTCAAAACTTATATATTTAAGCTGTTTTTGTCATTTTGACTTATATGGGGGCTAGGGTCAAATGTGGACCGATTATATTGAAATCGGCTCGTTCCCTAAAATTTTTATCAAGGTTATAACATGATTAAATGTATAGTTTACAATACTATAAGGACATACAGTCAGAAAAACATTAATTTTTAATAAAAATTTGTTATACATATGTATTTATAGACAAGATGTTATATTCAGCGTTGCCGAATCTCATGTACCATTTATAAATATTCTTAATATTACAACTTTGATCTCTAACAGGCCTGTTCTGAAAATCTCTTTTAAATACCATTGCTTTTTTCGTATCGTGCTTCCAAATAACTGACAGGCAGAAATTTTTCGTAAATAGTTTATACGATTTAGCCCAATTGCAATACCAAAAGTTTCAAAAAGAATTTTTTTTGCCAAATTTAGTTGCCCTAGCTCCTTTCGTTCAGGCTTATCGTGATTTCAACAGACAGACGGTCATTTCTCAATCGTTTTAGAATTTTATAAGGATCCAGTTTATATATGTATATTTTTTGCATTTGAGATTGTCAATTATTTTTGATGGTGGGTATAAAATTATATTTATTGATTCATTCTTTTAATTCTTTTCCACTCGTCAGTCGATCAACACATTTAGTATGTATTGTTATAGTTAATTTTCTGGAAAACAAAAGTAGAAAAAATATAAAAAGCAACAACTTTCACTTGGTTGCATTTGCAAACTTTCTTGATCTTGACAAAAAAATATATATATATATTAAAACTGAAAACAAAATGAAATATTTAAGGTTGGCAAAAATTGTATTTCTTTTGTTATGGATTTTATTTGTGCTTAAGTTTTTTAGTCATTCAGGCTCAGACTGTGTGTATGTATATTCTTCGTATGGTGTAATCATACAGTTTGGACAGGTTTTATATTACAATATGTGCCTATAGGAATTTTAAGTACAGGCAACATGTATTGAAATTATTTTTTTTAGATATTAACAAAAAACATATCAAAATTAAGAAAATAAAAGCTTGTCCTTTATTTGTTTAGTGGTGGTATACAGCAGCAGTAACACCGATAACGCTATACGACTGTGTTATCCGTGTCTCTGTATCTGGTGGAGGCGTCTTCAGAAATTCAAACTCTTCACAGGTCATAGTATAGCTTAGTTTACCTTTTGTAACTTACTATTTGAATAGTATCCGCTCCTCTTTCTACAGGAAATATCTTAGATATGACTAAAGACTTTTTTGCAGGATACCTACGATATATTTCTTGTTTGTATGATGACAAGATTTAGCAAATACATTAGGACTCTGTAATAATCCCCAATGATGTCAAAAAAAAATTAAATTTTGACTTAAACCTACAAATTAACGTCGAAATACATATATATATCGTCACCTAAAATGCAAAGGGCGTAACTACACTTCTAGTTTTTTTACAGGAGAAGCAAAACACGTTGAACTACAAGAAACATTAACTAACATTAACTACCATACAAATTTAGAGCAAAAATTTAAACCTTTCAAAATTCTTTTTTAAGTTTTTTTCGTCAATAATATAGAGGCGGGTCTTAAAAATAGTAACAGTTTATTTTCGAAATTTAATTTAATGTAAAAAATAAGTTTAAAATAATTTTGAATAGGATATACAGAGGTTTTTTAAGAGTTATTTCGGAGTTAACCACGTAATTTTTAAACGGTTATAGATACTTAAATGAAATTTCATGTACATAGAACAGAGTTGATATGTAGACAAACAGGTTAATGTACGGAAGGAAAGCTTACTTATATATGTATATATATATATATATATATATATATATATATATATAATTCCCCGACAACATTCCAATTGGAACAAGGGTTACTTCTCTCAGACAATGAGCTGCATCCGATTCTATTTTTAGACTCATTGAAAGGGACCTACGTTTTAATGACGGCTCCGAACGGCAAATGCATTAGTTAGAGAAGTTTTACATAGCCTAATACTCAATAACCAGTGGCTAGCTGAGTTATGAGGTAAACCGCCGCTTTTTTGAAAATTTATTTTTTCAAGTGAGTCTGGCCAGAAAACCAAATGGGTTTAACTACTGAATATTTTCTGAAACAAAAAGGGCCTAACTACAATACAAATTTTAAACAACATTTCAAACCTTTGGATTTTAGTGAATAAAATCGTTGTTTTTGAACGTACAAATAACAAATTTTGTATGTATTTTGTGTTGCTGTGTCATAATCAATCAAAAAACAAAATGTTTTTTGTTTTAGTTACGCCCTTTTGTATTTTAGGTGGCGATATATTGATAGCATATATAGATATAGTTGATTGCCCCAATAGAAACAGGCGATTTTTTTAAATTTTAGAATAAACTTTAAACAATTATAGAATTTCCATTTTGATGGATGACCTTTCGCCATCTTTCCAGTAACAGCATTATTCCACGCTCATAGAACTTTTGGTCTTTATCTGCAAAAAACTAAACCAAGTCGCTATCGAAAGTTGTACCATTTATTGACTTTTGCAAAGACCGAAACAAATGGAAGTCTAATGGTGCAAGTCTACAGGTTTTTGGCGAGTGACCGAAGAAGTGTGCGGTCTAACGTTATAGCGGTGGAATATGACACCTTTACGATGGAATTATGGCCGCTTCTTTCTCGTTGATGGATGTAATCAATTTGTCCAGTTGTTCACAGTAGACAATCAAATTAATCGTTGGAAGCAGCTTAAAATATACCACACCCTTTAAATCCCACCAAACTAATAGCATAATTTTCTTTTGGTGATATTTGCTTCAAAAACTGATCATGTTCATTGCGTTTAAGATGCATTTCACAAGCGTTGAAACGGTTTGTTATTTATGTGGTACCAAATTATAAAGTTTTTTCACTAGTCCCAGACGTCTTATATGGTTATGAACGATTGATTTTGGTATATTTAACTTATGTATAATCTCTTGCTCAGTTACATGAAGATCCAATACGATTAAAGCCTTGATATCGTCATCATCAGCTTCACTTGGCCACGATGAACGTGGCTCATCTTTAAGTAAAAAATCTCCCGAACGAAATTTGACAAACCAACTTTGACGCTGTCTTTTTTTAGGGCTTTATCACCATACAAATCACGCAACTTTCCTTTAAGGAAATAATAATCCAATAGATATTGATTAATTTTTGCATTTGATATGTACATATATATTAAAAAAAAAACGTTAAGACAATTTTTAATTTGTAATATTTATTAAACAAAATTTTCCAAAAAATTAAAAAATGAGTTTTGGAACCGAACTGAGAAGTTGCCAGTGAGAATAATGTACCATTATTATACTCTTCACCATCATAGGTGCAAAGTAAAAGACCAGTGAAAATGTAATTTTATCCTATGGCTTTCATATTGACCTTTAACTCAAACTTTGGCGTCATAGAGACATGAAATAATATTTCATATTTCGATTTTTGGGATCAAAAGGAAAAAAACTGGGAAAAAATCTCCATACAAGAGCGGGACAGTTTAAAATACATATCTTTATGCAAGAAAAAAAAAGACATTTGTCCTCAATGGACTTAACCGACCATATTATACCCTAACTTGTTTTTAAAGAACTTTTCTGAACCAAAGACTTTTACTTTAACTTATTCTTTTTAAAAATTTAAATACTTACTTTTTATTTACATACTATTCGCATTATTTTCCAACTTAAACCCGTATAAAGTTGATATCATTTTAATTGTATTAAGGACACATATTAAATACCCTCATAAAATATTCATTATGTAAACTACTTTGCTAGTTTTTAGTATTTATTTTTTTAACTTTTAATATATCAATTTTTAACTATAAAATATTGATTTTAAATACAAATTGAGGTTATAGTCAAAATTATTTTGGCTGGCTAATGTTTGGAAAAGCTTTAAAAATTCCCAAGAAAATTAAAATTTCTAACATTTCTATTGTCACATATTTTTTTACTACACAATGGATAATTGTGATTTAATGAACCTAAAAACTAGAAAAACAATTGTTTAATTTTTCAATCGATTTGATCACGAACGATTCAGTTAACACATGCTAAAAAAATCAATTGAAATAAATTTTCGTACATGCAAATGAATCTGTAGTGAATTAAAAAAAAACTATGTAATTATAACTTGATAATATTTCAATCTAATAACTTTTAATCGGACGTAACCATAAACAACAAAGAGTGTTGCTGTCGCCTGGACCGAAATTATTAAATTTAGAAATGTTTCTGAGAGAATAGCTCCATATTGCATAATCTAAAAAGTATTTACCCATTTTAGTCAATATGTAGTATACAGAAGTGGTGCTACATGGGTAACCTACCTGACTATGTTTCTTGACTGTGTTGTTTTGCATTGTTTAGGTTTAAAGTTACAAAAGTTACAAACGTTTGAAAATTAACTTAGAAATATCTACAATGCATCCTCTTACGCAGACAAAATTTTGAATATGATCAAAATATACCGACATGCAAGATATCAGCACATTACTTACATTTTTGGCATCAACCACCAAACAATTTTGAATCATTTAAAAATTGTTGATTATAACAAATTTTATTAACCGCATAGATATCAGCGAAACGTGTAAAATCTAAACGGGAACATAATAGAACCCTCGATTTTCTACTGGCTGGCATATTGCAATTTTTTCAATTTATTTTAGAATTTAACGCTCTGCGACAGACGTTGTTGTGTAGCAAAAACCAATGAAATGAATTTTCTGGAAAAACCTGTCGATAAATCGACACACGACTTTTAGCTTTGAAATAACTATAAAAACAAAAAAAAAAATGATAATTTATACTACAAAAAACAAATCTGATCTTGGAAAGTAAAAGCCATGGAAATGTTGTCTGGCAGTCTACCACGTCAATATAATATTAAAAATTACTTTTTACGAAGAAGTTTTTTATTAAAAGCTAATGTTTCATTATATATTCGTAGAGAATGGGGTTCTAGAATGATTTTAAATCAAAATTTAGGTCAGTGCAACATTTCCTATACTTCTTTTCAGTTTTTGAACTTACAACAAAAAAGTCAAGCCGATATTGCAACTTTCTGAAACGTAGTTATATAGTCCTATTGTTAAGGGCAACCCTATTAACCACATTACAATCTGGCATCCTCATGCATATGTGTCATACTTGTCATTTTTAAAATAAGATTCTTCTTAACCGTCATCTAGACAACGCTTCTCTTTTACTGTATTTAACTTGTGAATTAAATAAATATATTTTAAGTTATTATTAAAAGTTGTCTTTTTATTTCAATAATACAAAAGCACAACAAAAGTGGCGACGAGGATTAAAAGCAATTAATCAATTAATTTGTAAACAAAACTAAATTTTCTTCATTGTGAACAATAAGAAAAAAACTACGCAATTATGTCCGACGACAAAATTGTTAAACTAATGGAGCAACAGTCACAGATGATGGAATTTCTATCGAAACTCCTACAGAATCAAGAATCTTCAAAATCGTCAACATCCAGTCAACATGCAAGCACCTCCAGGGCAGCATTAATGGAGTCCCTCACACACTCCATGACAGATTTTGTTTACGAACCAGAAAGTGGACTTGTCTTCCAGACTTGGCACAACCGTTACGCACATATCTTCCAAAGAGAGGCAAGCGCACTTGAAGACCAAGATAAAGTTGCACTTCTGTGGAGAAAAATGCCTGATCGTGTACATGAACGTTTCAAAAACTACGTGTTACCAAAAAAACCGGCTGAGATGACTCTCAACGACACCGTGGAAAAACTCAACAAGCTATTCGGTAAAGTTGACACCGAAGTAAGTCAACGTTACAAATGTCTACAGCTCACGAAAACTGATAACGAAGATTTCCGTGAATACGCCAGCAAAGTGAACTTGCAATGTGAATTGTTTAAACTAACTGAAATGGGTATCGACCAATTTAAGTGTCTTATTTTCATTCTGGGCCTCAAGTCTAGCAAAGACAATGAAATTCGATTACGTCTACTCAAACTATTGGATGACTCGAAGGATTCCATGAACCTAGATCATCTTGTAGATGAAACTCAAAGAATTTTGGATTTGAAAACCGACAACACTATGATTCAACATCAAGCAAAAGTCGTATGTGCCATTGACAAAAATAACAACAAGGCGAAACTACATAAGCTTCCAAAATTACCATGTTGGCTCTGTGGAGATCTACATTACGTAAAGTTCTGTCCTTTCAACAAACATAAGTGTTCCTCATGTCAACAAGTGGGACACAAAGATGGTTATTGTATCAGCGCCAAAAACGGGTATACTCCTAAAACACCCCAGGTCAACAACAACAGCAATACCAACAAAAACAAAAAGAAGTTCAACACTTCAAAGCCTAACTATAAAGCCAACGCCGTTTTTTCTACAAAACGTTTACAGTTCCAAGAACTACGTAAGTATATTGAATTGGAAATTAATAACAACTCTGTACGATTGCAGATTGACACTGCCTCCGACATTTCAATCATATCCATAACAACTTGGGAAGCTATCGGTAAACCTGAAACATTTACAACCAATGACACCGCAAATGATGTTAATACTAATAAAATCAATATTCTCGCAAAATTTGATGCCAACATTCGCATCGGTGAAACTACAATGAAACTCCAATGTTACATTACTGACATCGATGACTTAAACATCATGGGAATTTATTGGATTGAATCATTTCAACTTTGGGACAAACCAATATCAGCGTGGTGCCGTCAAGTAAAACTTGAAGACTACATCGTAGAGTTTAAAAGCAAATACCAAGCCGTATTTGACGACTCATCATTAGGACTTTGCACAAAAACCAAAGTTCATATAAAACTACTTCCAAATAGCAAAGAAGTATTTGTTCCTAAAAGACCTGTACCATACGCAGTCAGGAATGAAGTCGAAATCGAGCTTCAAAGATTGGAAGATGCTGGTATTATCACTCCTGTTGACACAGCGAAGTGGGCTGCACCTATCGTTGTAAGCAGACGAAATGGTAAAACTAGAATTTGTGGAGATTACTCTACGGGTCTCAACAACATGATCGAGTCAAACCAGTATCCTCTTCCTACACCTGAAGAAATTTTATCTGATTGTTACGATAGCACAGTGTTTAGTCACCTAGACTTATCCGACGCATATTTACAAATTGAAGTCGAGGACGAAAGTAAGGAAATTCTCACTGTCAACACACACAAAGGTCTATACAAATTCAACCGCCTCACACCAGGAATAAAATCCGCCCCTGGCGCATTTCAACGTATAATGGATCAACTTTGTGCCGGCATTGATGGTGCAAAAGCTTACATTGACGATATAATGTTATCAAGCAAAACTGTTTCAGAACACAAAATCAACCTTGATAAATTACTACAGCGCATTCAAGAATTCGGATTCCGTCTTAAATTCGAAAAATGTCAATTTTTTAAACCACAAATAAAATATTTGGGTCAAGTCATAGACAGCCAAGGCATTCGACCAGATGCAGATAAAATCAAAGCGATTCAAAATCTCAAAACACCGGAAAACATTAGTGAGGTACGATCCTTACTAGGTTCCATAAACCACTATGGCAAATACGTGTCCCACATGAGAGACTTGCGCAAACCCCTTGATGATCTACTCAAAAAGGAGCAATCATTCGAGTGGACACCACAATGTCAACGTTCTTTAGATAACTTTAAAGAGATTCTCACTTCAGAATTACTTCTGACGCATTACAATCCGAATCTTCCTATACATGTTGCCGCGGACGCATCATCACATGGTATTGGAGCAGTCATATACCACACATTTCCCGACAACAGTATTAAGGCTATACATCACATTTCTCGATCTCTAACACCAGCGGAGAAAAATTACAGTCAAATTGAAAAAGAGGGATTAGCTCTTATATTTGCTGTACAACGTTTTCACAAAATGGTGTTAGGTAGAAAATTTGCACTTCATACCGATCACAAGCCGTTATTATCAATTTTCGGTTCCAAGACAGGTATTCCAGTTTACACAGCTAACCGACTTCAACGCTGGGCACTTATTCTACTTGCTTATGATTTCGAGATAAAATACACCAATACAGAAGATTTTGGTCATGCTGATGTCTTATCAAGACTCATCGATAGTCATGAAAAACCCTCAGACGATTTCATCATAGCATCGATTACAATGGAAAATGATATAACAAGTGACCTCAGTGAAACTGTATCAGTTCTTCCTGTTTCCTTCAATATGGTTCTTCAAGCAACCAAAAATGATGAAACCCTTCAACAAGTACTGAATTACATGAACCAAGGTTGGCCTGAAAATAAAAATATAGATTCATTAATAATTCGATACTACAATCGACGAGATTCACTCTCACAAGTGGACGGAGTTCTACTTTTCAACAACCGTGTCATAGTTCCAGATATCTTTCGGCATAAAATACTCAAGCAATTACACAGAGGACACATCTCTTCTGAAAGAAGCAAATCCATAGCTAGAAGTTATGTTTATTGGCCGAATATTGATAAAGATATTCAGGACTTCAATAAAAATTGCACGAATTGTCAACTTAACGCTACAAACCCAGTAAGAACAGACCTATGTTCATGGCCTTTGACAACACACCCTCTTGAACGAGTGCATATTGATTATGCAGGACCCGTTAAAGGTAAATATTACTTGGTCATTGTAGATGGTTACTCTAAATATCCAGCAATTTATGAAACAAATACCATGACTACCTTTTCTACACTAAAATTCCTCAACGAGTTTTGTTCTCAATTTGGCAATCCTGAGCAAATCGTTTCCGACAACGGAACTCAGTTCTGTTCAGCAAATTTTGAATCTTGGTGCCAAGCACGTGGCATTCAACATACCAAAACCGTAAGATTTCATCCTAGCTCAAACGGCCAGGCAGAAAAATTTGTTGATACGCTCAAGAGAGCTTTAAAAAAATCTGATAAGGAAGGAACGTCTCTAGAAATACTCCATACATTTTTGGAAGTATATCGTTCAACTCCAAACCCCAACTCACCAAACAAGCTTTCTCCAGCAGAATCCTTCATTGGACGTAAAATGAGGACCGTTTTTGATATCATCAAGAAACCTCCAACCATTAATTATCAAAGCAATACTAAAATGGAAAATCAGTACAACACCAAACACGGTACTAAAAACAGAAGTTTTAATCCAGGAGATCTAGTTTACGCAAAAAACTTCAAACTAACCAAAAGTTATTGGGTACCCGGAGAAATTATAGAAAGAGTCGGTAACGTGATTTACAATACATTTATCGATTTAGGCAATCGAAAGATTCTAGTTAGATCTCATGCTGACCAGCTACGACCAAGAAGCTCTTCAGAAGCTACAGCACACACTGAAAACTCTGAACTACCATTGGACATACTGCTAAATGAGTTCCAGATTACCCCTCCAACTGCAACAGAAGAGTTCGAAACACCTCCTTCCTCACCACAGGCTTGGAATCCCCAACGTATTGTTTCAAGAAGACAACCTGTCGTTACTATTTCCAGATCACCTCAAGCAACTTAAGAAGGGAGATGTTAAGGGCAACCCTATTAACCACATTACAACCTGGCATCCTCATGCATATGTGTCATACTTGTCATTTTTAAAATAAGATTCTTCTTAACCGTCATCTAGACAACGCTTCTCTTTTACTGTATTTAACTTGTGAATTAAATAAATATATTTTAAGTTATTATTAAAAGTTGTCTTTTTATTTCAATAATACAAAAGCACAACACCTATATATTCTCTTTAGATTTAAAAAATAAAAAGTAGCCCGAATTTATAAACGAATCCAGAAAATCGAATTTTATAAAAAATGGGTTTTCTTTTTTGATTTTTTTTTAAGATATCAGTGACCTCGTTCCCTAAACCCGAAGATTCTTATGCAGCACACGTCAATCCGTTAGATTACATGCATTTGTACTTGATTGTCCAGTGGACCGAACAACACACTGTAGAGAAAATTCGTTCTTTAGCCGTACTCACTTCCCGCATAAGTTTTTCCTGACAGTTGCAATATAGGAAAATTCAAATCTAATGTCCACAAACACTATTCCCTCTTTCCTCCTTCCCACAACCTATTTTCCTAGTTCCAACACAATGCATAGCATAAGTAGGGGTCATCCCCTGAGTGCTGGTCCTAAATAAAAAAAAACTATGCAAGCAATTGGCAAAATTGTGAATTGTGAAGAGACTGGAGCGGTTACAAATATTGTAAGGCCTGTGCATCATCGTTTCGCTGAAAGTATAGATGCTTTAAGTAAAAGTGTTGCCGAAGACCCAAATGTGTCGATTCCTCGTAGTTCTCAGGAATTTAGACTGTCTTACGGCACATTATTGAAGAATACGACTTGGAGAATATGTGGTTTCAATAAGACGGTGGCACATGGCACACAACTCGAGCGAATGTGGCTTTATAGCAAAGGTACATTTCCTGGCCGCGTAATTTCTCGTTGCGGCGATATCAACTGGCTACCAAGTTCATGCGATTTGACACCATTATACTTTTTTGTGAGGCTACGCGAAAGACTGTGTTTATGCTTAACCTTTAACTCTTGAGCTCTTAAAAACTAAAATTCGTCAAGTTATGGCTGAAATACCGCCCAATATGTGTCAAAAAGTGGTCGAAAATTACCTTCAAAGAATCAATGATTACAACATTTCGCGTGGTGGCCATTTAAATGAAGTAGTTCACACATAATGTCTCCGTTCAAACTTTATAATAAAAAAGAAATATCATGAAGAAAAATATTTTATATGTGTTTAAATTAACGTTCACTTTTGAAACCGCAAAATAGATAACCCTTTATTATTTTATAAAATATTTTAAAAAATCGCATTATAATGCGGTTATAATGCATTATAATGCAATATAATAGCATTTTAATGCATTAAATTAAATTGTATTACGATAATGCGCTATAATAGATGTATTTTAACGTATTTTATTGCTATTATAATCTATATATATAAAACTCTAACGTGACTGACTGACTGACTGACTGACTGACTCATCATCGCACAGCCCAAACGGCTAAAGCTAGAGAGCTGAAATTTTGACAGCGAGTACCTTTTTCAAAGTATAGATCCACTAAGACGGGATTTTTGGAAATTCGGCCTCTAAGGGGGTAAAAAGGGGTAAAAAAGGGAAAAATTAGTGATGCTGTATCTCCGGAAGTAAACGTCATAGGCCCAAAATTGGAATTGCGTTGTGATCAGCTGCAAAAATAAGCAGACACGTGTTTGGTACTTTTTAGCAGATGGGACAAATAGGGGGTAAAAAGGGTAAAAATAAAATGTTGGTACTTTTTTAAACCCATGTGTATCTTTTGAACCAATCAACGCAGTAACAAAATTCAAAACGGAGCCGGTAAACAAGAAAAAAATATTAGACACGTGTTTGGTACTTTTTTGATTCAGGGTTCAAAAAGGGGGAAAAGCGGGGAAAAAAATTTAGGGTAGGTCCATTTTTCTTTTTCTTTGTATTTGACTTGAACCAATAAAGCTACCAATAAAATTTATAGGGAGGTCGATTGCCCAGTACAAAATATTAAATACGTGTTTGGTACTTTTTTCAATTAAAAGGGTAAAAAAGGGAAAAATCGGTAACATTATATCTCCTTAACCAACAGCGATAGAAGCGAAAATTAAATTGGCTTGAGATTAGCACTAAAAACTAAGGAACACGTGTTCGGTACTTTTTTGAAAATCGGCGCCTAGCGGGCAAAACAGGGTAGAAAAGGGAGAAATTAGTAACATCATATCTCCGAAACCAACATAGACAGAAACAAAGTTGAAATTGGATTTGAATTGCCTGCAAAAATAAAGGGACACGTGTTTGGTACTTTTTTGAAAATGGCACTAATAAGGATAAAAAAGGGTAAAAACTATATTTTGGTACTTTTTTTAACCCATATGTATCTTTTGAACTAATAAACATAGAAACACATTTTATATCGCAACCGATAGATATTAAAAAAAAACTAAATACGTATTTGGTACTTTTGCGATTAATGGGGTACAAAAGGGTAAAAAAAGGGAAAATATTCAAGGATAGGTTTTTTGGTTTTTAGCCATGGATATCTTTAAGGCTAATGAAGCCAGAAGTATAATTTATTGACTGGTCGATGAACATTGAAAAAAATAAACTACGAGTTTGGTACTTTTTTTTAATTTTGGGGGTAAAAATCTGTAAAGTATATCTTCTAAACCAAAAGTGATAGAAACAAAAACTAAATTGGTCTGAGATCGGCACTTAAAACCAAGGGACACGTGTTCGGTACTTTTATGAAATTCAACCTCCTAGAAGGTAAAACAGGGTAGAAAAGGGAAAAATCAGTAACATCATATCTCCGAAACCAATACAGATAGAAACAAAGTTCAAATTGGATTTAAATCGGCTAGAAAAATAAGGGGACACGTGTTTAGTACTTTTTTGAAAATGGCACCAATAAGGATAAAAAAGGGTAAAAACTATATTTTGGTACTTTTTCAACTAATATGTATCTTTTGAACTAATAAACATAGAAACATAATTTATATCGCAACAGATAGATATTAAAAAACAATTAAATACGTATTTGGTACTTTTGCGATTAATGGGGTACAAAAGGGTAAAAAAGGGAAAATATTTAAGGGTAGGTTTTTTTGTTTTTAGCTATGGATATCTTTTAGGCTAATGAAGCCAGAAGTATAATTTATTGACTGGTCGATTGACAAAGAAAAAATAAAATACATTTTTGGTACTTTTTTTAATTTTGGGGGTAAAAATATATCTTCTAAATCAAAAGTGATAGAAACAAAAACTAAATTAGTCTGAGATCAGCACTATAAATTAAGGTACACGTGTTCGGTACTTTTTTGAAATTCGACCTTTTAAAGGGTAAAACAGGGTAGAAAAGGGAGAAAGTAGTAACATCATATCTCCGAAACTAACACCGATGCAAACGAAGTTTAAATTGGATTTGAATCGGATAAAAAAATAAATGGTCACATATTTGGTACTATTTCAAAAATGGCACTAATAAGAATAAAAAAGGGTAAAAACTATATTTTGGTACTTTTTTAACCCATATATATCTTTTGAACTAATAAACATAGAAACATAATTTATATCGCAACTGATAGGCATTAAAAACTATTAAATACGTATTTGGTACTTTTGCGATTAATGTGGGACGAAAGGGTAAAAAAAGGGAAAATATTCAAGAGTAGGTTTTTTGCTTTTTAGCTAAGAATATCTTTTCGGCTAATGAAGCCAGAAGCATAATTTATTGGCTGGTAAATTGACACTGAAAAAAGTAAAATAAGTGTCTGGTACTTTTTTAATTTTGGGGTAAAAATCGGTAAAAATATATCTTCTTAGCCAAAAGTGATAGAAACAACAACTAAATCGGTCTAAAATCGGCACTTTAAATTAAGGGTACTTTTTTCTTTAATTCGGCCGTTTTGGGGTTAAAACAGGGAAAAAATGGGAAATATTAGTAACGTCATATCTCCGAAATTCAAAACGATAGGAATAGAGTTGAAATTTGCTTCGGATGGGCTGAAAAAAAACGAGAAACGTATTTGGTACTTTTTTGAATATGGTACTAATAAGGGTAAAAAAGGGCAAAAACTATATTTTGGTACTTTTTTTGAACCCATACGTATCTTTTGAAATAACAAACATAGAGAAACAGTAAACATCAAAATTGATAAGTAACAAAGAATTATTAGACACGTATTTGGTACTTTTACGATAATTGAGGTAAAAAAGATAAAAACTGGGAAATATTCAAGGGTAGGTTTTTAACTAATGAAGCCAGAACTATAATTTACAGACGGGTGGATTCATATTGAAAAAGTAAATTGAAAAAAATTGAAAAAGAAAATGGATAAATTAGTAACATCATATCTCCGAAATTTACATCGTTAGAAACAAAGTTGATTCCTTTTTTTAATTTTTGGAGTAAAAAGGGAGAAAATCGGTAACGTAATATCTCATAAATCAAAAGTGATAGAAACAAAGATTAAATTGGTCTATGATCAGCATTAAAAATTAAAGGACACGGGTTCGGTATTTTTTTTTTAATTGGCCGCTTATGGTTAAAACAGGCTAGAAAATGAATAAATCATATAATCGGCTAGAAAATGAAAGGGACATGTGTTCTGTACTTTTTTTGGAAATGGCACTAATAAGGGCAAAAAGTGTAAAAACTATATTTTTGTACTTTTTTTAACCCATGCGTATCTTTTGAACTTATAAACATAAAGACTCACTTTATGCCACAATCAATAAGTATTAACAAAATATTAAACATGTGCTTGGTACTTTTACGATAAATGGGGTTCCAAAAGGTGAAAACGGGAAAATATTCATTTAAGCTAATGAAGTCAGAAGTATAAATTAGAGATGTGTCAATCAAAGGAATAAAAAAGGGAAAAATTGATGACATATCTTCTAAACCTAATGGATGGAAACAAACACTAAAATGGTCTAAGATCAGCCCTAAAAATTAAGGGACTTTTCAGTACTTTTTGCAAATTAAACAGTTTTGGGGTTAAAATAGGGTAGAAAATAAAAACTTAAGTAAAGTTATATCTCTAATACTAATATCGACAGAAAAAAAAATTTAAATTGGATTTAGATCGAATAGGAAAATAAAAGTCATGTTTTTAGTAGGTACTTTTCGTAAATGAGCTAAAAATAGGGAATAAAAAGGATAAAAACTAAATTTTGGTACTTTTTTGACCCATATATAATTTTTGAATCAATTATTATAGAAACAAAATTTATACCGCAATCGAAAATAACAAAACCGGGTCAAAAATTTATAGATAGGTTTTTTCCTTTTAAACTGTGTTGTTTAAATCAATAAAATAATAAATAAATCAATAATTTATGGACTGTTCTATTGACATTGTGACAGGTGTTTGGAATTTTTTTTTCAATTAACAAAAATGGAGTTAAGATCAGCAATAAAAATATTAGGACATGTATCCGGATTTTTTTTTTAATTTGGCTGATCAGGGGTAAACAACGGGTAAAAAAGGAAACTTTTGTAAAATATTCAAAATCAAAAGCGATAAGAACAAGATTTAAATTGGGTTAGCAATCAAAATTGGGTCAGCTACAAAAATAAGGGAGGCGTGTGTAGTACTTTTTTGAAAATGTAGAGGGTAGGTACTTATTTTGTCCTATATGTATCTTAAGAACCTATAAGTATTTAATTTAATTTATAATTGATAAATAAGTGAAAAAGTTATTTTGGTAAATTTTGTAACTTTGTCAATTCAAATGGTGCCGCTAACGAAGTAGCGGGTTATAAAGCTAGTGTATTATAACGTTCGACTAAAACGTACTAAATAATTACAATTTAATAATACTTTTAATAAATACTTTAAGACCCACTTACATATTTTTGATTTTCTAATAATATTTTGTTTTTCTATTTATTTAGCTAAAAGTATACCATGCTGTAATTGAGGATGTGATAACAAATGTTCGGGACGCCTTTTTGGATGAGGGTGTTGATGAGCAAGTGTTACAGGAAATGAAACAAATTTGGCGCTCAAAATTAATGGCTAGCAAAGCGGTGGAAATAAATCCAGATCCACCAGAAACACAACCACCACTCATTGTAGCCAACAATCCAAAGGTAAGTAAAGTTAGTACCGATAATAGAGAACAACTACAAGAAAGATGTGTGTTACTTTACCACCAAACTAACGTCAATAAATTCTCAAACAAAAAAAAAAAAAAAACTCATTATGTTTTGTCTTTTCTCATCATCTTCATTTTTCCGCTGCATTCTACTTTATGTTGCTGCCTGCTGCTTATTTTCGTTAAAAAATATTAACCATTTTCAACAAAATACATCAACAAAATACGCGAACTCTTACGATGATGATAATAATGAATGATTCATTGTCATCATAATAATAAAAAAATTATATTCAATAACTATTTTCTTAAAACGTTTTGCAACCACAACAAATTTGTTTTGAACTGCAAATATAGCCTACCAAGGTAAATTTAAAGTTTGCTACTAATTTCATAGTTTTAATTAAACATTTTGTATCTTTTAAATATATTTTTTTCTTTGCAACAAATAGGCCCAAGCAGCTAAAGCTAAAAAAGCCGCTGCAGCTGCGGCTGCGGCATCACAGCAACAACAGCAGCAGCAACAAAACAATAATAATGGTGCAGCTCAAAATTCAGCGACGACAACAGGATTAGGTGGCGCAAATTCTTCATCAGCTGATGTTAAACCAAATATAGTAAATTTACAACAACAAATAGCCAATGGCCCATCGGCAACAGCTGGTGGCTCTACTTCTAATATTACAAATACAACAATGAATGGTACAATCAAACAAGAACCTACACAACAACAACCAATGCAAACAACTCAAAGTCAACCACCACCATTACATCCTACCTCATCCAATTCCGCTATGATATTGCAACAGCAAAAGCAACAACAGCAGCAGCAACAGCAACAAGTTGTTGGTGGAGGTTCTGGAATTAATCAACAGCAGACGTCGGCCGGCAATAGCAACAATCAACCACAATCATCTACAATACCCATTGTCGCAGCTCTAGATCCAAATCGTATTATGCCTGTCAATGTAAGTACAATTTTGCATTAAATTTTGTTGCTGGATAACGATTCGATGTGATAACTGTAAATTTTTACAAGTGTCCAATCTTGTTCATAACACAGTACGACAGTGGCTGGTACACATTTCTGTAGCACGTCAGATTTTAAAAATTCGAAGGACCGTGGAGGTTCACTTGTAACGTAATACTATTACAAAAAGTCCTATAAAAATAGAATGGGGAACCGATTTAAATGCTAGAGCCAGTTTTGAAAAGGGAATTAAATTTGGATTTGTTTTTATTAAAAAAAAAAAACATTTTTTTCCACTAGAGGACGCTTTATTTTTCATGTAAAATTAAAAAATATCCAAAAAATGTACGAAATTCATTAAAAATCGACCGCCATATGGTTCAAATCCCAGACGACTTGTTTTCATTTTTTCTTATTGCAGAATTGTATTTTTAATAAATTTCGCACATTTTTTGGATATTTTTTAATTTTAACAAAAACAAATCAAAATTTAGTTCCCTTTTCAAAACTGGCTCAAGCATTTAAATCGGTTCACCCATTAAATTTTTATAGAACTTTTTATAATAGTATTACGTTACAAGTGAACCTCCACGGTCCTTCGAATCTTTAAAATTGATTTTCTTAAAATTCTGACGTGCTACAGAAAAACGCCGAGACACGTATTTCTTTATTTTAAGCCTATTTTCATATTCTGTTAACATTGCTCATGTGTACTCCAAAAAATTTGATTTTGTCGTACTGTGTAATACTTCTTATATCCTTCACCAATATAGGTGAAAAGGTACATATATTGAATAGTCGCATAGAAATATTCTTCTTCTGTAATCCTTGACTCCCAGTGGAGCATAGGGCCTCAACCATCCTTTTATATCGGACTCTATTGCGAGATGTTAGGCATACATCATTCCATGAATAGTTTGCTGCTTGTAACTCCGCATCAATTGATCTTCTCCACGTTCTAGCAGGTGCACTAATACGACGGCCGCTTCCTTGTGGATTTCAATTCCTTTCGGAAGTGGAATAAATTCCGTATTTTGCTTCTGTAGAAAAAGTAAAACGAATTTTTTGGAATGAAACCACTTTCTGTTTTCAAAGTGAAATTAAAGTTGTTTACCTTTATATGTTCAATATTTGAATAATTTCTTCTCAAATACCCCAAAATTCACAAAGAAAATAAGCTTTTAAGTCTGAAGATAATTAATCGTTAGAAGCAAAACTTTGCACATATAAGTGATTAATAAACATAAACCGATAAGTAAAATTTTGTAGATATCGGTCAATATTTGATCCTATCAGATACGCTTCCCCCAAATAGTACTTAGTTGTTGTTGTTGTAACAGCTCTAACATATACAATTTTTTTTGTTTTTATGGGGGATCAAGGGCAAGAAATTGTGCTACTTCTACTGGATACGTCTACAAATCCTTAGGACTAAGTGAAGTAGGGTTGGCGGTACAGTTAAAAATGTGGGGGTATCATGAGGACCCTGACCACAAGCTGGGCTTATGCTGGGGACGGCACGGTCTAATCTGTTGCTTCATCCCGATCTTAGTTGAACTAAAACGACTCTTGTTTGGGCGACCTCCTAATACAACATTCATGAGATAACCTGAAATCGCGGATTTGGTGGCGTCTTTATGAATGTTGTTTAATGCTGCCATATACGAGGTATGATCTAAAGAATCAAGGACATATCTTCGTATGCTATCCTCATACACGCTTAGATCTTTCCTGACATGCCTCGGGGAAGGTGCCAACTGTGTGATGTTAAAGTTAGGATGATTTCTCCGATGTAATCCCAAAAGGAACTGCTGAGATAGCATAATGTTGTGTTCCTTTACTGGAAGGATGTTTGTTTCCCCATGAAGATGATGTGATGAGGTTGTTATAGTTCTTAGGGCTGGATTTTGGCAGCATTGAAGATTTCTCCACTAAGTATAACATAGCGACGCTGACCACACTGGAGAAGCATAATTTGCCACTGATCGACCAATCGCTTTATAGGTAGACAGCAAGGTTTCTTTGTCCATTTCCCAAGTACTGCCGGCTAGTGCTTTAAAGACCTTGTTTCTACATCGCAATTTATGCGCGACAGTTGTGGCATGTGTTGACGAAGTAAAAAGGCTGTCAAGTCTGGCTCACAGGATTTTCGGGTGGTTCACTGTAGGAATTGGTACACCATCGATCTCGACGCCAAGTTGTAGGCTTACTTCTTTCGTCCAGGTGGTAAATAGGGTCGGTGAGGATTTAGTTGGTTGTATTTTCAGGTTACGTTCAGTGAAGAAATTGTAGATAATACCGAGATAACGATTCACCTTACCGCATAAGTCTTCCACATTATGGCCGGTTGCGATTATCGTGCAGTCGTCCGCATATAATATCACTTCAACGCCTTACGGTGGAGCTGGGAGTTTTGAGAGGTAGAAGTTAAACAGGAGTGGCGACAGGACTCCTTCCTGAGGAACCACCTGTTTGACTCTGCGGTGTTTTCAGCGCTGGTATCTAAACTCTACGGACGACTGACGACCACTCAAATAATTTACTATCCCTCTCTTTAAATTTGTTGGCATTGGAGTAGAGCCTCCAGTGTTTTCACGACTGGTGACAGGAGGGATATCGGCCTGTACGATGATCCCTCATTTGCGATTTTTCCGGGTTTTAATGTTGGGATCACTCTACCAATTCATATTTACATATGTATTACTTCGTTGTTAAAATGCCTTTTTATCCATTTTTTAATCCAACAAAAGTAATGTCCCATAAAATTATAGCTTACAGTTTGTAATACTGAACAAAAACATTGAATTTAATTAAATTATTTTTCTATTTTTATTCTTAGATAACATTGCCTGCTCAACCTGGTACCATGAATTCTGAATCTCGTGTACTAACCATACATGTGCCCGCCTCTGCTTTGCAAGAAAATCAACTGACACAAATCTTAACGGCTCATTTAATATCGTCGATAATGTCATTGCCCACAACATTAGCCTCGTCCGTGTTGCAGCAACATGTGAATGCCGCGCTCGTCAATGCCAATATGCAAAGTATGTTTTTATTACCTTAATTTATTTTTCAAAAAATAAAAATAAAGTCACTATATTTTCCATTCAATTTTATTAACTTATAGAAAACTTTAATACGTCGAAACAAATGGATGGTGCTCTCGATACATCCGACGAAGATGAAAGCGAGGAGAGTGATGGCAATATAGATGACGATGATAATGATGACTTAGACAAAGATGATGAGTCTGATATTGAAATTGAGGGTGCTGCTGAGGAGGAACCTCTAAATAGTGAAGATGATGTTACTGACGAGGATGCTACTGATCTATTTGACACGGATAATGTTATAGTGTGTCAATACGATAAGGTTAGATAAAATAATTTTGTTATATCGTCGGCCTTATATGAAAATCTGCTAAGTTCGCTCTTTAAGTAACTTTAGATTTTGATGTAATGTGGTAGAGAAAGATACGACCCGTCGACCACCAAATTTTCTTTAATTTTGGTCTTGAACTGTGTGAAAAGTTTTAGTAAAAAAAACTGCTAAGTCCACCAAAAGGAAATGTAAGAAAAACTGCTAAATATATTTTTGTTTTTGAAACATGAAAAATATAAAATATAAATTTGAAATATACCGGTATGTGATGAAAATCAATCGGTTTCAAGGCGATCGGTTTCTGACGTATTTATACCCTTCACCATAGGCGGAAAGTTTATTATAAGCAGAGCTGTTAAATTTTGATTACGATTAGTAATCAATTACATTACATTTTCAAAAGAATCGTAATGATTATATAATTCTATTTTAAACAATTTCTGATTACTAATTGATTACGATTACTTATTATAGAAAAGTAATCTGGATTACTTTACGATTACAGAAAATAATCAAAAGGAATCAAAAATAATTTGGCTTTTATCCTTTTGACTGATATGTTATCTTTTATTTGATTTGAGTTTTTTGTGGAAATGGGGATAACTATCTCAAAAATATATCGATTTAAAACGATCGATTTCCATCACATACCGGTTAATAAGGTTTTTGCCCCTCCTGTAAAATTTGCTGAAAGTGAGTTAGCAGGTTTGCGTATTTAGCCGACGATATTTAAAATATTTTAAAATAATTCCAATAAATTTTATTTTAGATTACACGTTCACGTAACAAGTGGAAATTCTATTTAAAAGATGGCATCATGAATATTGGTGGTAAAGATTACGTTTTTCAAAAATCCAATGGTGATGCCGAATGGTAGTTAGCTATTTAAAAATATTTCTTTACTTCTTAATTTAAACTGAAAAAATACTTAATGTTCGTTTGTGCTCTTAACTTAAAAAAAAGAAAAGAAAACTTATTTATTAAATATGTCAAAAAAAAAAAAAAATAAACAAAATCAAAATATTTAGCTCTTAGAATATGTATGTATGTTTCCTATTTAACTTAAAAAATGGAACAAAAAACATCAATTTGAAAAGACAAAAGACACGGTTATTTTGGCATTGCGGAACAGGATTTTCTTTAAATGAATTTAATACATTACATGCATCAACTGATCAACTGCATACGTACGTACAATTTATATTTTGTATAACAGTTTTCCAATTCATATTCAATTGTTTTAAATATAATACACTCTTGTTTTTTTTTTCATTGGTTATATGCTATATATAGGTTAATTCAAAAAAATATATATTATTTAAATAAAAAAATACTTTAATCATTATTGAGATGAAAATAAGTGATGTTTTATTTGAAATTTTGTGAAAAAGAAAAGGTTTTGTGAAGACCGATATTTAAAAAATGAAAGCCATTCAAAATAGATAAAAAGGTTATTTTAGTATAGGAGAAAGATACTTTTTTAATGAAACGAGTTTTTATATAAAAAGTAATTTTATTTTCCAACAAAGTCTCTTTCGTTCAGAATTGAAACGATTCCGCAGTTGAATTCCCATCGATATGGTTTTAGGTTCTATAGATTCGGTATGTCACAGAACTCAATTCCCTTCGGAAGTGGAATGGATTCCGTATTTTGATTCTCCGATTTTAGGCTAAAACGTCTTCGATCGGAATTAAACTACACAATGGTTTCAATTCTGAATGGAATTTGTGACAAGAAAAATATACAAATTCAATTAAACACTAAAAGTATAAAGTGGTTTCATTTCGTTCGTTTTACTTTTTCTACAGAAGCAAAATACAGGGAGGTTACCGCGTAACTCGATTCGAAAGAAATTATTTTCGAAGCACAATGCTTTAAGCATACAAATTCGAACAGTTTTATTTTCGAATCGAGTTACGCGGTAACCCCCCAGAATTCATTCACCTTTCGTACGGAATTAAGTTCTATGACATGTCTGTATATCTTCCGAAAATTATGATTTGTCGAGGACATCAAAATATGCATTTGTTTGTGGGATGATTTTGTCATTGGAGTTGTACCATTTCGAACCATTTCTTTAAGGAATAGTCACTCGGGTCTAAAAATTTAGAACTGGGCTAATGATGGAGTAATACTCAAATCATTTTATGGGTTTTCCCATAAAACTGCACAAATCGAATTATATAATAAGCCGTATTGAAAAATATTTTTGTTCTTGGCTAAATAAAGTTGTTTTTTTTTCAATTCGTCATTGAAACGACATGATTTTGATGATTTTCGAATTGGCGTTTTTACCAAAGTTAATAGCTCGTGCATTTTTACTCCCAGTCCGTAAAGATTTTAATCAAAAACAACTTTAGCTGATTTTTTTCAACTAAAAAAAATATTTTTTGAAACTTGAAATTCTAAGCAACTTTTGTTCAATATTTTTTTGGGGAATAAAAATAAATGTCAATAAGACCAATGCCATTTGCATTCGTAATTCTTCCGGAAAATGTAAATATACAGTTGTTCCGGAAAGCAAACATTTAAAGTTAACACTAAATGGTTCAGAAATTAAATTTAAGGACAGCATGAAATATCTTGGAGTGAACTTTAATAAACTTTTGAAGTTTAATAAACACGTGACTTATAATATAGAAAAAGCTAATAAAGTAAAAGGGGCTCTTTCTAAATTGTTCAACAATAGATTTTTGCCAGTTAATACTAAATTACTTTTATATAAAGTAAGCGTAAGACCAATTCTTCTATATGCGTTTCCTATATGGTTCACAATTTCTAAAACGACAATGACACATTTGGAAATATTTGAGCGTCATATTATACGAAAATGCATTGAGAAGAATTTTAAAAATCGCAATAAACGGTATTCGAACATTTACATTTATGAAAAGGCTGAAATTTCTCCTCTTTCCTTTTATGCTATTAATTCAATAAAACGGTTTGTTGAGAAACTTTCATTTTTTGAAGGTAACATTATGAAAAATATTTTGTCAAGTGAAAGAAATTTCAGCTGGTCAAATACTAATTATCTTTCTGCAGTTGGCATATTATACGAACAGCTTAATATTTTTCCTGGTCTTAACTTTTACTCACGTACTACTCCCGGTATTCATAGGGGGTAAACACTTTTTTATTTAATCTTTGTTTTTTTGTTTGTATTTGTTTTTAAGTTTTAGTTTTTAAGTTTTTCTTAGTTTTAAGTTTATTTATAGTAGATATGACTCTACTAGTTACGAAACATGAATACCGAGAGCAAGTACTATATATTTCATTGTCAACTTTTCACTATTATATTCTTTATTTCCTACTTATTGTGTAAGCCAGTTGCATTATCGTTTTAATATTAATGTAATTAAAATAATACGATATAATTTTAAGTTTTTAAATAACTTTATGTATGGGGTAATCTTGTATAATGAAAAAATGAAGTCTCAATAAATTACTACTACTACTACTACTAAAATTTTTTAAAAATACCTGGTTGGTTCCTGGAGGAACCAGTAGGCACCCGAAGTTCAAAAAGTTTAATACGTATATATTGAAACACGCAATAATTTTAACAAATTCTGGCAATTGACCGATATTAACCAAACGAATATCACGCAGTGGTAGAGAAGCAAACATTATGCGCTTTGCAGATATCTCAACCTTAACACTACTTTGTCGACCGATATAAATTCATGCAGCACCATTTTTGGATCATTTTGATTTGTCTCTGCACTATGACGCTTGTACAAAATCCAAGCATTACAGCCATATAACACACATGGTAAAATAAGCGATTCGTTTATTTCCGAGATTCTATTCGTATATGACTACGACCTAGAGAAGAATACAAAAGATCGACGGCGCCCATATACTTATTGTATTCATGAACAATATTTGGACACGGAATACTTTCCATTCTCTATTCTTTCTTGTTGTACCGTTCAATGATTGGCGCATTATCAGGAGTTTGTAAATCAGCTAAAAGAAATGACTTCACTCCAGCTAAAGTCGATGCCATGTTGACTACTTTATTGTCAATTCATGCGATAGTGATCACGTCGGTTACATGAAATGTTGCGACCGAACTTCTTTGTCACACAGATTTTTGAATGTCTGTGGAAATATACAGAGTGGAACCCGTGGTCGACGAACAGTTCCAAGTGAGTATATTCCGCCTTTCATTCCGAAAAGCACCCTCGAAGTAAAAATGTGGGTCAAGCTCCGAATTATCGTTAAAAAAAAATCGCAATCTGACCATGCAATGAGTTGATATATTCGGAAAGTTGCGAAAATTACGAACTATGCGTAAAAATGGGAAAATACCCTACTACAAGAAACTTGGTGAATAAGTGCAACAAAAATTATTCAAATTATTATTAAAGTGCATGGGGAGGTCAATATGCGAATAGCAATTATGTATAATTCCGTTATACGAAAATGCTTTTCCACCACGTAGAAGGAGAAATTCCTTTTATGCAGCTCCAAACAAAATTATTAGCTTACAAACCATCTCTAGCTTTATATTTTTCACCATCCACCATTGGATTTATATCTTAATCCAACTCCATTTCGTAAACGAACTGCATCGTATTTTAATATTCCGATGGAGATAAGTCGTGTCCTTGACTACTGGATTCAAGAAAAGTGGCTGCAAAATGTATAGGTTTTACAAACTTTTCAGTCCTAGAGTCGAAGAAAGATAATAATTGTTGTTTTTCATTGTCATTAACCGCAGGTATCGTTCAAGTTCATCTTGTAACTTGCTCCGTATATCTTTAAAAGATATACAGATATGTGATGGAAAACGATCATTTTCAAATCGATCGATTTCAGATATATTTTTTAGATAATTTTCGGTTATTTTCCCAAAAAATTCAAACCAAATGAAAGATAAAATATCAGTCAAAAGGATAAAGCCAAATTTTTTTGGGGGAAATAACCGAAAATTAGCTAAAAGATAAGTCTGAAATTGATCGATTTAAAAACGAAAAATGTCCATCACATACCTGATAAGGAGCATTGAGAAATAGTTGATGCTAAGCCTGTTCCAAAAATCCTCCTTGATTAAAATTCATATTTTTTTGAAAATAATTAAAAAATTGTAAGTAAATATTCCAAAATATGGGTTTAAATACCTACAAAATAAAAGAAAAAAGGTATAAAGGTATGTTCTGCAAATCACTTTCACGTGATTTTGAAACTACTTTAATTTTCTAAGTCGAATTATTCATTGTTCACAAATTAGGGTATATTCGGAAATGCATCACTGCACTGCATCACGATTGAAAACTTTGCAGCATGAAATACTATGATGCGCTGTTTAGGCGTACATAATTTTGGGCAGCACTGCTTTCTACTTGCTTAAAAAATTTGGAGTAAAAGTATCAAGCGCTAAAAGTCGTGATGCAACGCAGTGATGCATTTCCGAACAGGCCCTTATTTTGACAATTTTATAATTCAGTGCATTTTAGATGAAGAAGGTCTAGAAACTTGCTCTAAAAATTTCAACAGTTTAAGAAATTACAGCCTTTTTGAATTTCATGTGATTTCAAAATCATGTGAAAGTGTTTTGCAAAACATACTCGATAAACCCGGAATTTACCCACTGTCTGGGTAGATATTTCTCTTAAACAAAAAACATTTCTTAAAGAGGTTTATCAAAATTTTGGGACATCAAACATTTAATTAAAAGTTTAACTGTGGTGTATTACACTAAGATCCCAATTTATTACAATTATTTGTTATTGTAATATTTTTTTGATAAAACCAAAAAATGTTGGTGGGGAAAACTTTCCTCGACGCGTTTCGAAGGTTGGTTAGGTTAGTTAGTTAATTTGAGGGATTGAATAAATAAGAATTATTATTGTGTCCAACAAATATCAACATAAAGCGAAGATTATCATCTGAACAGAAACACACAAACATTTTTCACTTTTATCATTTCTTTATTTCCCATACAATACATAATGTTTGGTTTTCGCTCTGTCTAGAATTAGGGATAATCCTCCTGATGAGATGGCCTAACCAATCATCGAAACGCGTCGAGGAAAGGTTTTCCAATCAACATTCTTTGGTTTTATCAAAAAAAACATTTATTACAATAATAAATAATTGTAATAAATTGGGATCTTAATGCAATACACTACAGTAAAACTTTTAAGAAATATGTCCATTTCTCCTCACTTTAAAATTAAAAAAGTTAGATGTCACCCTAATGTACGTATTAATTCACTTAAATTATTTCAATATTTTCACCTTCTGTAGTCCGGACAAGCCTAAAAATATGTGAAGTTACACTGTGCTTTTATCACCACATCTGATTTCCCTTATTACTGGAAGAAGGGTCAAATCATTCCGTTAAAAAAGGTAGACCCTGCAAACAGGTATAAAAAAAACACAAAAAATTATTACTTACAAAAAAGATGTTTATTTCTTTAAAACAAAAGCTGGTTGTGTGTCCAATTTTTCAAAATTCAGTAATTATACATACACATCATATAATATTATATTTATATTGAATATAATTCACTTAAAATCAGCTAAAGTTCGAATAAACTAAAAATACCCTTTAAAAAATTTTGTTTTTGACTGAATGAAATTATTTAAAAATTTTTTAATTTTCTTTTTTTTTACATTTACATAGTGTTTTTTTTAATTTATGAATAAAATAGAAGAACAACTTAAGGTAAAAAATATTTATATATTTATGAATTTTTATTTTTTTTGTTACTGGTACTTACTTATACAACTAGTATTACTTAATAGCTAAAATTGTTTTCAAGTGGGGATATTTTTTTGATTAAATTGAAAATGACTTGAAATTAAAAAAAAAAAAAAATAATTAAACAAAATTATGAAAACGGTTGTGCCATAAATTAAAATATATGAAAGTTTTCTTTATTAAAGTCCCTATTAATGGGGGAAATTGCAATGATAATAGAATATGTGCTTTGCACAAATAATAAAAAAATAAGTAAGGGAAAACATAAAAAAGAAATATTTTTATAATTTTTGTATGTATACATAATAAAAAATATATAGCTTTTTATATCTGTTACGTGCTCACATACATATATAACCTGAAATATGGCGATTTGAAATACGAATATGTTCCGATTTCTGCCATAGACTTAGACAATCTAAGGGGTGTCCAAAATAAAGGTATCACTTTAATTTTTTAAATAACACTTCTTTTTTAGATATTAAAAATATTTTTATTTCAGTTTTTTTCAAAAAGGTTCAGTTTAAAAATTACAAATCCTGTGGGTCAAATGACCCCCCTACAGGCTCAAAATTATCAATAACTTTTTTCTAAAACAACTTTTGAAGGAAGTGTACAGAAATCACTTTTAATTTCAAACAATTAAGAAAATGCTGTCGTGTTCCCAAAATTTTTTGATAACACGATTCCCATGGGAGATGACATTCGCGATAGGGGTGAATAGTTTTTATCACTGATATCAAATATGGAGCAATTATCAACAAATTCTTTTGTTTTTCCCAATTCTTAGAAACCTTTATGTGATATTTTTTAACATGGCAAAAATTACTTGAGATTTAAGTCTTTTTAGGGCATTTCCTGCAGCTTTGCTGATATGGCAGCTAGGGTCAAATGGAGACCGATTGTCACAAAATTTCGTTGATCGATTTATGTTGAGAAAATAACTAATTGTGAAAATTTTTTAGCAAAAGAAAAAAACATACATTTACCAAAGATTTACGAGGGCAAGGATTGTCCTTTTGATTTTTGCGCCTAAATATTGAAATGACAATACTCTCCCTATCATTGTAGAACTGTTAGTTGACTTCTGTCTACTTAAGGTCTCTTCATCCAAAACAAATGAACAGAAATCACAATAATGTTTAATGCAATCTGAGATTAAAAGTAGAAGAAATTGTGAACATCATAAGTATTCGACATGGCCATAAACATTCGACGTGGTTTAAATTTTAAGTGATCACTTGGGTATGTGAAAGCTTTCAGCAAGATGTCCGCATTTGCTAAAAATCGAAACAGTTTCAAAATTCGTTTGAATATTTGGCGTTGTTTAACAGCAATATTGGGCCTGTTTTCGGATTATAGAGATGAATTGGTGTCAAATAAGACAAAGGATCGCACGTGGTATAACCCACATTGACTACCTTTAAAACGTAAAACAATACAATGTGAGAGTATTATACCAATTTATTGTTTCCATTCAACTAGGAAATGAGAACATACGACAGCAGTTGGCCAAAAAAAGTTCTTATCCACCTGTAAAGTGCAAGGGTAAACACATATGCAGTTTCCATGGCAAAAATCCATAAATTGAGCTACGAATTGCCTCCTCTTTCGCCATATTCTTCAGATTTTGTCCCGTGTGACAATTTATTTTTCCCAAGCTTGAAGAAATTATTTGAAATTGGAGAGACGTTGGAAACAACGACCGCACTTGACAAAAAAAAGTTCTTTTCTACAAGTAAAGAGCATGAGTAAACACATCTCCAAGTTTCCATGGCAAAAATCCATAAATTGGGTTAAGGATTGCCTTCTCTTCCGCCACATTCTTCGGATTTTGTCCCATATGACAATTTCTTGTTCTCAAACCTGAAGAATTTATTTGAAATTGGAGAGACGATGGAGAAAAAAAAAAACAAACGGACTTCGCCAAAAATTAGTTCTTTTCCACCAGTAAAGAGCAAGGTTAAATATATCTGCAAGTTTCCATGACAGCAATCCATAAATTCGGCTGCGAAGTTTCTCCTCATCTGCCATATTCTCCAGATTTAGTTTCGAGTGACAATTTCTTGTTCCCAAAATTGAAGAAATGATTTGATGTCCTCGACAAAACGTCTTTATCGGAAAGAATACAGAAATTGGAGGGCCCATTGGACTAAGTGTATAGAGCTAAAAGGTGACTATCCAGTATGTAATGGAAATTTATAATTTTCCCCATTTCCACAAAAAAAAAACAGACCAAATGAAAGATATCAGTCAAAATGATTAAAGCCCAAATTTTAATTTTTTGAGAAATAACCGAAAATTATCTCAAAAATATATCATAAATCGATTGCTTTAAAAACGATCGATTTCCATCACATTCCGGTATATGTTTTATTCTAAAAGAAGTCTGGACTTATTGACCTGCTGTAGTATCTTTAAAATTGCAATCTCTACTTATGATAACAAGCTTAAATGGACAGCCAGACGGATAATGTTAAATCGACTGAGAAATTGTTTTCGAGTCGATCGGTATGTTGAAAAATGCCATTGACCGTAATTACCTTTTCATTTTCGAAAAAATATGGTCCAATGATTCTTTCGGACCACAAACCACACAGAATCGTAACTTTTTGAGGATGTTGTCGTTGCTCTAAGATAACTGTTTTATTCCTTTCACCTCAAATGCGGCGAGTTCTGCTTGTTGACATGGCCATTAAGTTGGAAATGGGCTTTGTCGGTGAAGATTGTTTTTGTTAAATTGTTTGAAAAATGTTATTGATTATTTTGGTTTCCGTTGCGAGCCTGCAGAGCCAGTATTTTTAACCAGAACCTATTTGTAATAAAGTAAAACAAAAATAGTTTTAATAACTGAAAAAAGTACTTTTATAGAAAAACTTATATAATACCAAAATTTTGAACACTTGATATTTTGTTAAGTTTCCTTATGAGACATTTCTTTTGCTTTGAACCCCAGATTCTACACTCGTAATTAATGGTTAAAAGTTTATATGTAATTCCATAAGTTTTCTTTTTGTTATTATTTTAAGTTTTGTGAAATTATTAATTTGTTTTATTAACTTTACAAATATCAAATTTGTGTTTTGTTTAATTCTTCCAAATATTTATATGTTGATTTCTTTCTTATATTATTTATTAGTTTTATGTACGTTAATATTTCTTTGTGATTGATTGTGTTTTTGTGTGTCTGTCTGTTTTCTTTAATTAAATTCAAAAAATATATGTTTTTGTAATTAAAATTGTAATTAATTGTACAGATATTAAATCAGAGAAATTAAGTTTTTCCACTCCTTTAGTTTTTTTTTTTCGATAAATCAGTTGGCTGTTTTAAGTTCTTTTTTTGCATTTTAATTATAGTTATTGATATATTTTTTATTTTATTAAAAAATATTTGTATTTCTTATTTTTCTTCATTCAAAATTATTGAAAAAAATTGCAAAAATTTAAAAATTAAAAAAAATAATAATAATAAAGTGAATTAGTATTTCTATAAAATTGCACGCTTATAGCAGCAATAAATCATAGTGATTCTTATTTCAAAATGTGCTGTGCTGTTCGTTGCGCTAAATCATCTTTTTTACAATTGAGATGATTAACTTGTCAGTAGCGCTATATTAATTTCCTTAACCATTTTTACACGATGCAACATTTTCTGTAAGGCCTCTTGGCTAAGAGCCTGGGTGGAGTACCATACGGGTGAATCGGGTACGCAAGACCGTTCCGGTTGCAAATAGAAGACATCATTACGAGTTTTAACACTCTCCGGACTATAGGGGAAAAATAAAAAAAAAAAATAAAAATAGTTTCAAGCTCTAATGAATATTTATATATAAAATGTACCATTTGGACAAATAAAATTCATACAGACGAACTGGACAACGCAAAGGATTCTCTTCATTCTCTTGCTGTTCGTAAACCTTCTTTTTGCGGGGATTGGCATCTAAAATACATAATGAATAGATAATTATTAAGTCATAATTTTTATTTTAACTTTAAATTTTATTGTAAGTTAAGATGTCTAGGTGTATGGTGTGTGCGACCAACTTTTTTATACCCTTCACTTTTTTATACCCTTCACTGCTAAAGTAAAATACGAACCATTTGCACTACTTAACAGCCCATGTTGCATTTAAGGTTTACTATTTTTTTCAATGCGTTATGGCCCCGAAGTTCAAAAACACAAGAAATTTTAAATTCAACGATTTAAACAATTTTTAAAAAGGGGTTTTCAAAAATTTTGGAATATTAAACATTTAACTAAAAAGTTTTACTGTAGAGTATTGCACTAAGATCACAATTTCTTACAATTATTTATTATCGAATTTGAATTTTTGTTTCTAAAGTTTAGAATTTTTAAAGAGGTTGTGCTAGTTATTTTACAAGTTGCCTAGTCTGGAAACTTCGTCCGCAACTTCGTTGGCAACGATGTCGCAATGACCTGGAACCCAGCACAATCTAATCCTATAACTGAGAGATAGGTCAAGAAGAGCTATCCTACATTTTTTGACTAGTTTGGAGGTAATACTATATCCCCACAGCGCTTTGAGCGCGGCCTGGCTATCGACGTATATTGTCACCTCAATGGCAAAAATCTCTGCCTGGAAGACACTGCGCTCGCCCGCGAGTCTAAAGGACATTTTGATTCATCAGGAAAACACCAGATTCAGTCCCGAAATCCATTTTAGAACCATCCGTGAAGATCGAAATGCCTTGAAAAAGTGCTGTTTGCCCGTTCCAGTCGGATCATCAGTTATTACGATCTCTGGTACTGAGCTAAACAGTAGCTCCTTGACTAAATAGTCAGATCGTGGTAGACCTGACTCCAAGCTCAAGGAGCCTGTTAAGCTCAGAATAATGGAGTGTACCACATGCCTATATCTAAGTATACCCGACTCGTACAGCCTTACTGGACCTCCATTGCCATTCCCTTTATGAAGATATCAAGGGGATACAATGACAACATGATATCTAGGGCTGCTTGAGGTGTGCTTTTAAGGGCACCGGTTGTACCAATAATAGCACAACGTTGTACCTTGTTGAGAGAAGCCAGAAAAGAACCCTTGCTAGCTGCTTCCCACCATCCTGCGCAATCATATGTTAAAACAGGCCTAACAATTGTGGTGTAAATCGAATACACAACTATCGGTCTTAACCCCCATTTTTTACCCACGGAATTCCCGCAGAAGTAGTAAGCGTTTAGCCCTTTTTCATCCATTCCTGTGTGTTTCTCTTCCAAGATAACTTACTGTCCAAGATAATCCCTAGAAATTTGGCTTCTTGCGACAGTCTTAACTCTACATGTTAATGTGATTGAAAGCACCCTCGATATCGAGGAAAGCGGCCAAAGTATATTCTTTGAATTCCAGGCCCTTTTCTATAAAAATGACTACATCGTGCAACGATGTGGTCAGTTGTAGAAACTTTAAACGATGTAGAAACTTTAAACGTCGATATAGGAGTATCAAGGCTTTAAATTACGTTTTCAGTATTTGCAAAAACGGTCTTACTGTGGGACAGATTTGACATACGGTATGAAGAAACTGGCGGTCAATGTAATTTTTGCATATATGCATGTTCCAATCAAACAAAATGTTACGATCAAACAAAATGTTACGAATAAAGAACATGTTCACTACACTTTCTTATCTTTTATAGTTTAGAAGATATTTGACTTTAATTTAAATATTTTCGTTTTTGGTCTTACTTTAACAAAAACCCGCTTAAAGTTTTAAAATTTTCTAACAGCCTGTCCCACGATGTCGAACGAAAGATTATGCACACGAAAGTAAGTCACTCATTTTCGTTCGAATAAGCGTCCCATTATCTTTTGACTTATCGTTCTTCTGGCTTTACGTTTTGAAACGTAATATATTTGAAAATTGTCAAACTTCAATGTTGCCTAATCGACAGTTCGACAAATTTATCATCAATTTAAGAAAAAAAGCGCTGAAATTTGTAAATCTGACTATTAATATACAACATTGTGCATTTAAGGTAAATAAAATTTTTCCAAAATATTTTTTTAATACAATTTGTACGAATCTCTGAAGCCTATTCTTGTGTAATATGTTAAAATTATGTTTTTAAATTTTTTTCAATAAAATAAATAAAGTTGTTTTTAAATAATTAAGTTTTTTACGCTTTTTTGGATGAAAACGAAAGCTAAGACATGTGTGAGTGATTTTGACATATGTTTTCGTGCAGTTGGCAGATAAATGACATAATGGGACGCAGTTTTATATTAAAGTGTTTACGTTATCGTTCGACTTGTCGTACTGAAAACTTTTAGTGGGACGCAAATCAGCTGTTTTTCGTAGAGAATGCGAACGATTGAAAACGTTCGATATCATGGGATAGGATGTAAGTAATTTTCTAAATAAATGTAACAGATCAAGATCAAATGCAAATAAATTTTCTTTTTGAATTTTCTAAGTATTATAAAACTATCGGATTTTTCAACAGGGTCGCTACAAAAGTACAGCGACGATATTATCATGCTAACATCACAAAATCATCTTTAGGGCCTAAACCACACAGAATTCAAATAAAAAATTAAATAGCATAAATATCTTCCATTTTTCTTACTATTTTAAAATTTTAACATCTTAATATATTTAAGCCAAAATCTTCAAATATTCCATTTTGACTGAAATTCTTCTCTAAGGCTTGTACCTCGGAGAATCCAAAAAAGCTTTTTGCAAAATTTTATATAAAATTTTATATAAAGTGCTTGCCTTAATTATTTATGAATAACATTTTTTAATGTATAACTTTTTTTTTAACTTACCAAGTCCAGCTTGTGGTGGATAAAAACGCAGCAAGACATTACGCGAACCCGGCGTTTTAGCTGTTTGCCCAGTGCGCTTCCAATGCTTCATAATATGTGAAAATGATAACTGCATGTGCTCTTCGACGGTCTGCAACAATAATATTAAATATTTGATTAAACAAAACTTATTTGTTATTAAAAAAACTTACAGTTAAATTAAAGTGCTTTGTATTGAAGAACATAAGAGTGCTTAATAAAACATGTGGTGAATGGGCACCCAATTGTTTGCATTCCCACAAATGCTCCTCTTCCACACGGGTAACAATGTATTCTGAAAATATTATATATTCAATTTATGGAAAAATATATCTCAATATTTAAATCTTACGCGAATCGTTATAGAGCACAGAAAATTTGCGAGCCACCTCATCAAGACAATCCGTAAAACGCTCATAATAGGTGTCCGTAAATATGTTATCAATACGACCATTTTCATAAAGATATTGTTGAATGCCTAAATAAAATTATTAATTTAATTTTTACAATAGTTTTAGTATTAATTGTAAAAGAAGGAACTTACCCAATACTAAATAGTATATGGTATCGGGAGCATATTCTGTGCCATTGGGTTTTCGTACTTCTTTGACGAATAAACAAAGTGAGTAATTCAGCTCATCTGCAGTCATTTGTAAAAGTTCTGTTTTAAAGGGACGTCGTTTCATAGAACTCTTTTCAATATCAGCATTTTTGGTCATAACCCATTGTTTCCAGGCATTGACACCAAAAGTATATTTTAAGCACATGTTGGCATCAGGTTTTTCAACAGGTTGCATAGGTTGCGGTGGCGGCTGTGGCGTTTGTTCCATTTCCTCAATGCGTTGACGTTTAACTGGTGAGCGATTGTTGCGCGGAGAGGCCAAGGAAACAACAGCAGCGCCACGTTTGCGGCCTCGTGACCCTCTAAACAAACAAAAATGAAATAATTTATGCTCATGTCATTTACATATTAAGCTTAGGATATTTATTAAAACGTACCTTTGTGTATCCATCATATGATGCTGTTGCTGCATATGATGGCCACTCATGTGACTCATGGAATCATCGTGTTGCATCATGCCTGGAGGAGGATTTGTAATGGTATTAGCAGTTACTGCCGATTCCAAGTCAATCGTACTTGTTGGCTGATCATAATCCCCTGTTGCCATTTTTAGTGCCATTTGTAAGACATCTTCGCCATATGAATTATTGGTCACATCCACTTGTTGTACACTGTTATTATATTGCAGCGAAACCACAGCTGGATCTGGTTTAACTTCATCTTCCGAATCCGAGTCAGATTCTCGTTTTTCCTCGGCCACCATTTCGGCCATCATCAAAAGTTCAGCTTCAAACGGATCGGCTGGCATTTTGTCTTGGATTTTTTTAATTTCCTTCATAATACCCTGAGCCGAGTTACGAGTGGTGGGTATAAAGATAGGAACGGGAATGGGAAGCGGAATAGGAACAGGCACTGGAAATGGTGCCGAATACATATACATCGGTTGCGGCAAATAAATTGGCACCGGCACAGGAATTAGCACCTTGTTAGAGTAATCCTTATCCGTTTGCGTGCCCACAGTAGCGGTGTCGGGCTCCGATTGTATTCCAACCGTAGTTGTGCGCGGTTTACAACTTGTCATTACATTCCTTACAGCTGGCGGATACGGGGGAACGGCAACGATTTTTGTTTCCGTTTGAACCGAAACCTTTTCGACAATTTTTTCCACTACGTTAGTGCTTGTACCACTAGTGCGTTTATTATTAGTTCTGGGTGGTGACGGGGTTAGTGAACGTTCAATTATGGCGCTCTTGCGTGCTCTACCTCTTGCAAGATTGTTATTCGAAATGGCCGGTGCAGGTGCTACCGCTGGTGGAGTTGGTGCTTGTGGCGGTGGTATGGGAGATTCTGCTTTACGAGCGCGAATGCGTGTTCGTCTAACGGTAACATTACCAATCATTGTTTCGGTCTCCCCACTGGCCAAAGATGAAACTGTAGATATAACTGGCATTGTGGGCTGTTTTTGTTTGGAAGCCGATGTCTTGGGTAATTTTATCTGTTTAACAAAAGGCATTTTATTAATATTTTATTTTTTTTTTAAATTCAAATGATTTTGTTTTTTGTTAGTCCGGTTTTGTATGGGGTCGTTGTTTTTTATTATACAGTTACATTTTGTGTGGGAGTAAAGGAGACAAGTAGATGTATACATAGGTAACATTTCTTAATCTATTACAATTTTTTTGAATTAGTTTTGCATTTTGATATATGAGTACCAAGTCGAAGACAAAAATGCAGTTTCTTTTATTGGCTACAGTAAGTCGAGTGGATAAATTTTATATGGTTTACGTTTTTTTTCAAAAATTATAAAACCGGGTCATTGGCAGACTATTCCTGAGCTTTAAGAATTGTATTATTCCTCCATTTAAAGCTGAAAGCTGTTAATTATAACCTTCACCACCATAGGTGGAAAGTGTATTATAAGTTTGTGCTGCTGTAACGCATAGAAATTTTGGACTTTGAATCACTTACTGAGTCGATTTAGCGATTACAGTCCGTCCATTTGTCGGTCTGGCTGGCTAAACCCCCATGTAAACATTGTAATCAAAGTACAGGTCGCAATTCTAAAGATAATTTGTTAAAATTTGGCACATACAATTTTTTTGGTAGGACCATGGCTATTGAAGTTCGCCCAAATCGGTCCATTATTTATGGTACTTCCCACAGGTCTCACTTCCCGGAATTGATATTCTAGCCTCAAAAATCAATATTTGTTCATAAAATTTAAAGCAAATACGGCTGATGTAAACCAAAAGGAACTTTACCAAATTTCGTTGAAATCGGTCCACATTTAACCATAGCTCCCATACAAACACTTCTATCGAAACGCACTAAATGAGTCAGATAACACTAAAACGCTCGTAAATCTGAAGATAATGGTAATTTTGAGTTAATTTTTTGCATACACAATTTTTGTAAAAACAGTAATTAAATTGCTAAAATTCGAGATATTTGGTCCACATTTGACTCTAGCTCTCATATAAGTCTAAATGACGGAAATAGCTTAAATATTTAAGTCTTGAGAAAATTTTTGTATGATAAAATTAAGAAAATATGTATTTTAACAGACCTTTGATCTTAGTAGTGAAGGGTATCATATGGTCGGGCTTTACCGACCATATCTCACTCTTATATGTATGTTATGTATCTCTAAGTTTCAGTTTTTGGATAGTTGGATAATAGTAGTTTAACCTTCATCTGCTCTTTGCGTAGAAAACTACGCAAACGCTACACAATTTCTCTGTTTTTTTTTTGTAAGTGCTAGCTTTAAGTTAACAAAATTTATTGACTTTGTAAGTAACATGATTTTGCATAATTTAAGGCATTTTTTACTCCTAAATTTTTTGTTTATGGACTGGATCAAAAAAGTTACGTTGTCTACCCTTGCGTAGTTTTCTACGCATATGGGAAAAAACATACGTTTTTGGTGGGAATTTTTGATGTCATGGTTCTTTTTTGTCAATCAATGTAATTTTAACACATGGAAAAGTTCTTTTTGATTATTATTTTTACACCATTTACAAGCAAAACTAAAAAGAAGATGAAGAAGAATTAGTGCCAGAATCTTCATAATCTAGTAAAGTGATACATCTGTTAGTTATATAAAAGGTGCTTGCTACCTTTTTACCCTTCAAACCAGGGACTGTAACGGTTATGACTTTTATAATAAAACTCAGAAAATAACGGTTACTTTTTGATTTTGATTTTTTTGATCAGAAATAACAGTTTTTTTGTGACTTTTATTATTTCAGGCAAAAATAATAGTTATTTTTGATTAATATTTTATCGCTCAAATTATACCGGGTATTTTTGATTTATATTTTTTTGCTCAATTTATACCGAGTATGTTTGATTTATATTATATCGCTCAAAGTATACCGGGTATTTTTGATTTATATTTTATTGCTCAATTCATACCGGGTATTTTTGATTTATATTATATCGCTCAATTATAACGGGTGTTCCTGATTTATATCGCTCAAATTATACCGGGTATTTTTGATTTATATTATATCGCTCAAATTATACCGCGTATTTTTGATTCATATTATATCGCTCAAATTATACCGGGTATTTTTAATTTTTATTTTATAGCTCAATTTATACCGGGTAAATTTGATTTTTATTATATCGCTCAATATGTGACGGTTATTTTGATATAATATTATATCAAGCAATGACTGCTTTTTATTTTGTGATTTAAATTTTTTTAAGCAATTTCTGAGCGATATCTTTTAAAATTGATTTTTTAGAGCAGGAATTTGATTTTTTTATATAAAAATCGGAAATTTTGGAAATTTTACATAAAAATAGGAAAAATTAAAAACTTCCCATCAAAAAGGGAAATTTTGAAAATTTCCCGAAGAAATTGTAAATTTTGAAAATTTCCCAAAAAAATGGTAAATTTTGAAAATTTCCCGAAAAAATGGTAAATTTTAAAAATTTCCCATAAAAAGAATTTTTTTTAAATTTCCCATAAAAATGGGAAATTTTTAAAATTTCCCACAAAAATGGGAAATTTTGAAAATTTCCCATAAAAATGCGAAATTTTAAAAATTTCCCATAAAAATGGAAAATTTTAAAAATTTCCCATAAAAATGGAAAATTTTCAAAATTTCCCATAAAAATGGAAAATTTTGAAAATTTCCCATAAAAATGGGAAATTTTGAAAATTTCCCATAAAAATGGTAAATTTTGAAAATTTCCCATGAAAATAGGAAATTTTGAAAATTTCCCATAAAAATGAAAATTTTTAAAAATTTCCCATAAAAATGGGAAGTTTTCAATAATATATGATATTTTGAAAATTTCCCATTAAAAAGGGAAATTTTGAAAATTTCCCATTAAAACGGGAAATTTTTAAAATTTCCCGTAAAAATGGGAAATTTTAAAAATTTTTCATAAATATCGAAAATTTTTAAAATTTCCCATTGTTAAGGAAAGAAAATTTTTAAAATTTCTTATTTTTATGGACAATTTTTAAATTTTCCCATTTTTATGGGAAATTTTCAAAATTTACCATTTTTATGGGAAATTTTCAAAATTTACCATTTTTGTGGGAAATTTTCAAAATTTACCATTTTTGTGGGAAATTTTCAAAATTTCCTGTTTTTAATGGAAATTTTCAAAATTTCCTATTTTTAATGGAAATTTTCAAAATTTCCCATTTTTAATGGAAATTTTAAAAATTTCCCTTTTTTATAGGAAATTTTTAAAATTTAACATTTTTTCGGGAAATTTTCAAAATTTACCATTTTGTCGGGAAATTTTTAAAATTTACCAATTTTTTGGGAAATTTTCAAAATTTACAATTTTTTCGGGAAATTTTCAAAATTTCCCATTTTTATGGGAAATTTTAAAAATGTATCATTTTTATGGGAAATTTTCCAAATTTCCCTTTTTGATGGGAAATTTTTAATTTTTTCTATTTTCATGTAAAATTTTTAAAATGTCCGATTTTTATATGAAAAAATCAAATTCCTGCTCTAAAAAATCAATTTTAAAAGATATCGCTCAGAAATTGCTTAAAAAAATTTAAATCTAAAAATAAAAAGCAGTCATTGCTTGATATAATATTATATCAAAATAACCGTCACATATTGTGCGATATAATAAAAATCAAATTTACCCGGTATAAATTGAGCGATTAAATAAAAATAAAAAATACCCGGTATAATTTGAGCGATATAATATAAATCAAAAATACCCGGTATAATTTGAGCGATATAATATAAATCAAAAATACCCGGTATAATTTGAGCGATATAATATAAATCAGAAATACCCGTTATAATTGAGAGATATAATATAAATCAAAAATACCCGGTATGAATTGAGCAATAAAATATAAATAAAAAATACCCGGTATACTTTGAGCGATATAATATAAATCAAACATACTCGGTGAATCGCCGTGGTATAGCAGGTAAGTCATCCGCCTAGCATACCAGAGGCCCAAGTTCGATCCCTGGCCAGACTCATTTGAAAAAATAAATTTTCAAAAAAAGCGGCGGTTCACCTCATAACTCAGCTAGCCACTGGTTATTGAGTATTAGGCTATGTAAAACTTCTCTAACTAATGCATTTGCCGTTCGGAGCCGGCGTTAAAACGTAGGTCCCTTTCAATGAGTCTAAAAAAAAGAATCGGATGCAGCTCATTGTCTGAGAGAAGTACCCCTTGTTAAAATTGGAATGTTGTCGGGGAATTATATATATATACTCGGTATAAATTGAGCAAAAAAATATAAATCAAAAATATCCGGTATAATTTGAGCGATAAAATATAAAGCAAAAATAACTGTTATTTTTGCCTGAAATAATAAAAGTCACAAAAAAACTGTTATTTCTAACCAAAAAAATAAAAATAAAAAAAATAAAAGGCTTACGATAAAATTAAAATTTAGGTCAAACGAATCAAAACTGTGTTATTAAATTTCAGAACAGATAAATTTCAATGCTTGCTTTTTTGAGTATAAGCTTATGCTAACAAAATCAGTACCAACGAATTGTTTTGAACTAAGTTCCTGACAATGGGTAATGGTTTTTCCTCATATAGTCTTTCTCGGAGGAAAGCTAATTTAAGACTTCGAAATGCAAAAAAAAAGTTTTTTCGTCTACCAAATAAATATAAATTACTTTTTCTAACTGTTTCCTCCCAGAGTTTTTAAAATGTTGTACCAAAAACTATAAATAATATTGCATGCGTAGAAAACTACGCAAAGGTAGACAACGTGATTTTTTCTTAGGAGCAGATGAAGGTTAAAGAACAAAATACACTTAAATTTATTACTAATTCAACATTTTTGTTGGAACTTTAATACAAAGTAGACCTCAGAATTATACGTATATATATTGATTAAAAAAGATTTTACTTACATGCACACCTTGCTGGGATCCCTTTAATTTTACACGCTTTGGTAACCCCGTAGGGAATGGGGCAGTTCCCTTTCCAGATTTTCCACTTGATGTTTGATGACCAGATGTTGATACATTCGCAGCTGACTTTTGATTATCACTCTCTAGAGTAAGCGGAGCTCTGGCAAATTGACTCTGGAACTGCATAACACACTGATATGTACAGAAATTACGCATTGATGCATCCGACATAGTCAAATGATATTGCGGTGTAGCCATATTTGTGCAATTGTCACATTTGGTTACGGCACGCGAAAAAGCATTTATAGAAACACCATACAAGGTTAGGCAATTTAAGGAGCACATTTGAACCTCTTGACTGTCTTGTTGCTTGAGAATCATATCGAAATTATACTTCTTCACCTTACACCATTGACAGGAGACTATACGACGATTGAGGACTATATAAATATTAAGGCAGACACGTGTACAAAATACCTTTGCACGTTTTTCCGAATAGATGGTAAATGATTCAGTAGCTTTCCGCTCAAAATATTTGCAACACATGCCACATTGATCGGCCACAATATTGCTGACGAATTTGAAAGCCGAGAAGCATGGATTCGAACAGAAGTTGTGTTCTTTATCGTCCAAAATAATTTCAACGCGCACAGGTTTGTCATTATTGCAAACGGCACATATGTCGTTGCGCATGTTCTTTTTGGGATTAGCAATGTTATCATAGCGACGCATACAAGACTGCGAACAAAAATCCTTAAATTGCTCCTTATCGCCTACAGGAGCCAAGAAACCTTCATTCCCTCCCGAAATATCCTTTTGACAGCACGAACAAGTTTTCAGTCCCTTTTTGAATTCATTTAAACAAGCTGCACAACAAAATTGACGTACATCGAAACCGAAGCGTACGCAATATTTTCCTAATGCTGGATGTGGTACATCTCCATGGCACGTTTGACAATTGGCACCGATAGTGCGTTGATATTTACCCAAACATATTTCATTACAAAAATCCATAGTTTCCCATAACAGATTTTTATCACCCAATGTTATTTCAGAAAAACAGTCAGCACAACGACGAACAAAACTGGCGGCTCTTTCCAGTCGTGCAGCTTCAGCTTCTGCCGATGTACGGGCCACAACTCTTGACTCTGGTTCGCCAGATTTTTTCGAATTATCATTTGAAATGGTGGTAGCTCCAATGTTACGTACTCTAATCGAGTGTCTCTTAAGCTTAAATTTGTCTGGCTCTTCGGCATTTAGTAAGTTGAAGCAATCATCGTTACAAATATAAAAGGTGTCATCATCTTGCTTAAAGAAATATTTACATGTTTTATCCTCTCTACATTGTAAACACGAATGCTCATTGGTGGCGGCATCTTTGGAGCCGTCCTCATCACTATTGGCCGGAAGTTCTTCAATCAAAAACTTTTTACGACGTACAAAATATTTGCCAGAATTAGCATCCATGAATTGTGTGCAACAGTTCTGGTCACACAAGAACTCTAATTCTGATGAATCTGAATTTTTAAATCGAAAACCACAGAGTTTGTCCTCTTTACATTGTACACACTTTTGTGTTGTGGTTACAATCCAAGCAATAATAGTTTTTGCACCGCTACTTGTCTCATTTGTACTTGAGTGCATTTCTTCCAACAGAGGCTCCTCAGCATCTGGATTCTCATTTGAGTTATTCTCTGCAATAATAAGATGATATTAGAATTAAATAAATAAACTAAATAACTCTTAAATATTTTTTTTTTATTTTAAGTTCAAAGCATTAATATGATTTATTAAGCAGCAAAATAAATTTTAAGCATTTTTAATGGTTAAAAGTTTTACCTTGCATGATATTATTATTACCTTCCTCATTTGCTTGATTTACACGGTCTTGCGCTTCGGCTCCAGCTACATTATCAGCTTGAGCTTAGGCATAAGATAGAAATAAATACAAATTATGCAAATGCCATTATCAACAATAAAGATATGTTTAATTCTAATAAGTGTCATCTAACTACAAGTTAAAATCAAGATATGTATATTGGGTGATATGAATTAAAACAAGTTAGAGGTTATATTCGGCTTTGCCGAATTTCATAAATTTAAACTTTCAAAGAAATGACCCTAGTTTTCTTCCCTATAGTGCCCTATCTCTCATCCATATCGCGCTTTCAAATGACAGACTTAAACCCTTTTTTTTTGTATTTAAGCTGTTTCCGTAAGTTATTTATATGGGAACTATAGACAAATGTAAACCGATTTCTCCCAATATCAATACCAAGGAATGATGATTATTCTTATTGTCTTTTTAACAGAAGTTCATCTCAATTGTCATAGAATTTCATAAGTATCCAAGAATTAAATAATTACAAAATTTATTATGGTGGATTAGAATTAGTATTGAAAACTACTTAAAGATCTCCCAAAAATATTTTTCCTTTGTAACATGTATTTACTAACGCTAATTAGAAATATGGTATTCCGTTTAATTAAAAGAATTTTTAATACCAATTTCTCTAAGGGGATCTTATCTTTTTTTTAATTCAGACAATTACTAAAAACTTTTTATTCATATGACCCATTATAATGTATATAACTTACCACGTGCTTCATGAGAATAAGAGCCAGCAGTTTCCTCGTTGGTTCCTTTATCATTGTCATCCTTATTCTTCTCACTGGAGCTATTTTCAGTGTCCCCAGTTCGCTTTTCGGCGTTTTCTCGGGCTAATATAGCCTGCTCCTTCTCTGCATCTGTATGTGTCGATTCTGTATCGTCAGGTATTAAGCAAACATCAGATTCTTCTGGTTCTTGTACATTTTCAACAGGTTCTAAAAATATATAATTTAAGTTAGTTATGGGCCAGTTAAAAATATTAAGTTTTATTTGAATATCTTACCATCATCATCACCTTCAGCTGCTTCATTACTATCTTTCTTTTCTTCATCTTTTTCAGCATCTTTATCATCGTTATCATCTTTATTTTCATTAGAGTTTTCTTGCTGATCCCCGCCATCATCATCATCAACCTCTTGCTGTAAGGGCTCCATAGACTCATCTTGATGCTCATTATCATTACGACCATGATTCGAATCATCATCACCATCCTCACCACCATCTTTTTCACTTTGATTTTTTCCTCCCTGATCGACATCCATGGCATTGTCGTCTTCATCACCAGATTGTGGCAAAGTGTTGTCAGCTCCTCCTAACATATCGGATTCGTCACCAGCCCCTGGATTATTAGCCGATACATTTGCATCAACTTCTTCAAAATCTCTAGAATCCCCTCCTTCTTCTTCACCCCTTTCGGCATTATCATCCGGCGGTGGCCCACCTGAAGTAGCTCGAGAGTTTTCATCTACTTCAAATGTACCTTCGGAGATTTGTTCAAAATCATCATCATTTCCTCCGCCCTCTTCGTCCGGCGCGTTACTATCTTTGGTCGCATCCCCACCGTCAGCGGTTTCTGCAGCACCTGCACCTCCTCCCACATCTTGCGTATTCTCTGACTCTGGTCGAGCAGAAGAATTTGCTTCGTCCGTTTGAAATGAATCTAAACTTGATATTTCCTCCATTTTATTATTGAGTTATCCACAAGTACGCAAATTGACAATAAGGAATATATAGACATTAACTAGAAGGAAGAAATAAATAAATTTAATATATCATAGAAATCCGCTTTTAGGTATATAAAGACATTGATATATATACATAAAAGCTCAAACTAAACGATTAATGTACGCTGCTTAACCTGTTATTTGGACAGTTTGTTCCTATTTTAACTTGTTCCACTAGGAACTGATTTTTGGAAATTTCTCCCTTAAAGAAGTCAAAAAGGGTAATATTTGAAACATGTTCTTTACTAAACCAAGATAACTATGACATCTTCGAAATATTCAATCAAATTTTGGATGGCAACCTCGACGATAAGTTATCGCATGAATGTTGCACTTTTTAAACTACTAGGATATTGCAAGCACAATGAAGATGAGGGCATTGTAGAAGACTTAGTTTATACTGTTTCAGAATTAATATTACAATACCCATCAACTTCCCAGCATGTGAAAAGGGTAAACATGATACCCAATAACCAACTTTAAGATCACACTGTTGGAGACGTTCAAGGCCAAAGCATGCATACAGTCTTATGCCATTTTTTCAACGACTCTTGGGGCGAAATCGTTTGATGACTGGCTGACAATGCTTGGTGTGGTGACTTGGCTGCGTTTCTGCGGCCGCCGGTTCTTCGTACCCGAACGACTCGGAAATCTTGAGATTCCGACCAAGGACTTCCACTTTTGGATAATATCGCAGTTACTACAACATGCCTAAGCTGATAGAGGTCGCTAGTCCCTGGACATTGCAACATTCTGTTCTGGGCTTGGCCAGCCCATCCTCTTTCATGCCAATGTCTTGGTCTAACTGTTTAGTACATGATCCTTTAGATCGTACAACTGAGATAGGGAGGGAGCAACAGATTTAACATATTTTGTCCCGTATAGACCGTGCTATGCCCACTTTGTGGTTAGTGTCATCATAATACCTCTACACTTTTTCAACTGTACTGCCAACCCTACTTCATCTTATCCTGAGGATTTGTATACACATCCAGTGGATGTTATGGTTGTAAAGTTAAATATAAATACATTCTTACGTATGTTTTCTATATTGGGCGGTCAGTTGGGACCCTTTGTTCTGCCCCACAGTTTTCTCAGGGACGGCACCATGGGCTATCGCGGCAGAAATGTCCGTTTTTGGAGCTTCGGTCCTCGTTTAGTTCTGTCTGGTCAATTAATTCCACAGAGCGTCTGTTTCCCCTATTGGGCGGCTCTGTGTTCTACGTCTGATCCCCAGTTGGGCGGCAGCTCTTACATTGCTTGGCAGTAAGGATAAAATACAACTTCTCTAAAAAATCATAACCCCCAAAACGTATACAAAATCATGTTCCTGGATCCGGTCGAGGACTTCATAATCTGCGGAAACTCAGTTTCCACGGTACCTGTCCCGGGCTGTAGTACGCGGAGTGTGACTGGCACTACCTCGGCTCAAAGCTCTTTGTCTAGCTTGGTGGCGACACCTGGCAAAGCTGATCTGCCGACCACAGTTTAGAAGACTGCTAAGTCCAGTCCATCTCGTATCAAAAAATCACCCGGTAAGGGTAAGATAATTTTCGAAGTACCTTTGAGCCGTGCTGCGAGCACTTCAAAATCTGCAATGGCCAAACCCCCTGTTTCGGGTAAAACCCTTGTGCTTTCCTTGAAGAAAGAAATCGTGATATCTTGTTCAGATTTCCCTCGTGCACACACCCCTAGGAGTACAGGGGCAGCGAACAATTCTTCCCCTCTGAAGACTACTATCCCAGCAAAGGGGACCGTGACCAAACCCTCGGATATTTTCTCCAATGGATCGGCTGCACGATCAGAAACTGCAGCTTGGCAACAAGCATGCTTGTTCCCTTACTCCTGAGAAGATTGAGGCTTAGGATAGGGCTATCAAGACTCTGGCTGAGCTTCCGAGTAAGGTCACCTCAGCGCCGAAAGTGTGCCTAAACGGTAACGTTCTGTCATGATGTACAGATCATTTAGCGAGATTGCCAAGGGTAAGCTCGTTAATGTTGTCATTGACAGGAGTAACCCTGACGGATCAATTACTGTTGAAAAGTGATTCGTTTGTTTTTCTCTCTCCCTTGTAGGAATTACAAAGGGACCTCATCATGGACCCAAGTGACGCGGACTTTATGGTCTGCCTCCTGCCTAACCTAACCTTAGGTACATTGAACTATTGCTATTGAATTTAGAGTTTCGGTTACCACAAATAGAAGCAAAATTAAAGACATTATTATTGGGATATGTGAAATACCTGATTGATTAATGTGAAAACAATATTATAGTGGATAACAAGATGTTTAAAGATCTATCCACAAATCCTATAACAAGGGCATCACATTAGACCGGTGCTTTGTACAGAATCCTTAAATTAATAAACCTTTTTGCAGTTTTAGATATTAAAGCAATAATCTCAGTTTTATAATACATTTGCTGACAGGTCAGTAAGCCCAATGTAAACAAAGAACTTGAACAAGAAAAATAAAACATCCCAAAAATATGTAAATGTACTAGAGTTCATCTGGTCACCTCAAAATAATTTTTCCCGCCGTTGTGATGCGCAAAGAAAAAAACACTAATAACAACGTATACACATATCAGAGCGGAGCAACAACGACTCACATTCACTCACGATAATGAGACAACACATAAAAAAGACAAATAAAACATACATACAAGTACAAAAGAAACGAAGTAAAACAAACTAAACAACCCAATCTCTTACAATTCGAGGCAGACAGTAGGGTAATAAAGAAAATGAGGCATAAAGAACAAGAAAAACTAAAACTATATTATGAAAATTGTATTTTTTTGCAATATGTATTTACCTGCAAATCAAATTTATTTATTATATTTATAAATTTCTCCAAGTCTTTAATCAAACCGAATGAACGTATTAAACAATTAAGGGCCTTATACAAGAAGTAAACCCCTTGTCAATGTGTGTGCTGGTAAATTTTAGAAGTACAGCACGCACAGTGGGAACTCCACGAGTGTAATAATAATTCGTATGCGGCCCACCTAAAACGCCGTCTTTTGTTTTTCTTTCTTTTTAGTTTTAAGCAATAAACAAACAAAGCACTTTTACCAAAAAAAAAATACTTAAATTTTTTCCGCAATTTTTCGGTATATATTCATAAAATTTGATAAAGTTCGTTTTTACAGATTTTATTTTTTCTCGTCCGCCTGAAAACGGAATGAGGTGGAATATGAATGTACAAGCGAAACGAAAAATGAAAAAATGCTGCCTTCTGCTGCTCTATTGGTGTATAAAAAAGAAACGTAAGAGTAATCACTTGTGTCAGAGCTTTAATATTTATCGTAAATTTTCCGACACTATTATATTCAATATTCTTTATATTTTTGCTTTATGTCATTGGGTTTTAGTTATATTTCACTTTTTTACACGTTTTGTTAAATAATTGTACAATTTTTACCGACAAATTTGCGTCAAAATAACCCGTATTAAAAACACATAAAAACTCTAATCGGCTTCTTTTTACAACCAAATATTAATGAAAAACACACAGAACTAGACTGCAAGAATAAAACTGCAAGAAAATTGTAATTGATTACCGTACATGGTTGTATTTACCACTAGCATGCAACTCTGTGCTAAGACAGGGTTGTTATAAATCAAATGTATTTACTGTTTAAAATACGTTAAATTGTTTTGTTAATAATGAAAATAAATTTGTTTTCGGAAGATTTTTCAAATATCAGATTTGGTGGTGTCCCTATGAAGGTTGTCGAGTGGGGTTCTTAGGATTTTTGGGTGGTTCACGGTCGGAAATGGTACATCGTGGACCTCGACGTCAAGCTGTTGTCTTAATTCTCCGAGTTGTTGTTATTAATGTTTAATAAAGCAGAAGTGACAGGAATCCTGATTTCCAAGTCGCTTCAATTCAAAAAACCGACTGCCATGTGGAAAATAGGATCGATGAGGATTTAGTTATTTGTTTTTTGAGGTTGCATCCAGTGATGATATAAAATTAGCCTTACCGCATAGGTGAGATAGTATTATAGTCGGTCAAGACCAACCATATGATACCCTTCACAAACGTTGTCTTTTCATGTTTAGATAAATATTTGTTCATAAAAGAAACATTTTCTGGAGATTTGAATCATTATAAGCACTAAGCTGGGGTCAAATGGTGAACCCAGTATCAACAAATTTTACGCCTGGTTTATATTTGCACAATACATATGTATTTGTGAAACGTTTCATTATACCTATATATTATTAACTTCAGATTTACAGGAAATTTCTCAGTTATAATCATATAGTAATTTATATTAAGAAATCGCCTGTAGGAACTGGTAAATTTTTATAAGAGATATTACTTAGATTCCACCTTATATTCCATTCAATAAATTTGTTTTAAAAATGCGCGGTTATAACATTTTCTTTACTTTTTGGAGTGAAGTTAAAATTTGTTGTTCATTAAAATATACAAAGTTAATGATTTTAGCAATTGATTGTACAAAAACTGAGTAGGGGTAAAAACGAAATGACTAACAATAGAGTAGGAACTTAAATTTGGTAAAAGTTGTGGTTTTAACCCATAGAAATCGCTAAAAATGAATTGAAGTTCAAGAAAAAGATCTAGATTTTTTAAGAAATTAATAAATATAATAATGTGGATAGTAGGTTTTTATTAACAATATAGAAAACTTCAATAAGACTCAAAAGAACTTAACAGGGAAAACTAAAAAAAGATATGAATTATTTTTACCGCGATTTATTCGATGGACTTCTAAGACCCAAAAAACTAATAACAATTTGATTTCAATTCGCCATTGTAACTTACAAATCAAAAGAACTTAACTGCACTAACAATTATTTCACATGCAAAATAGGCAAATTATAACTTTTGATATAGTTTTTGGATTAGTTTTTTTTAATAATTTAAACTTAATGTCTATTGGTTCAATACAATAACTTTTAGCTAGTTTCTATAAAAAATGGTGCTTAGGAGTTTCTGATATTGAATGATTTGTAATTAACGTGGATTATTCTTTTGTAATTAGTTTCAATAAACAGGATTTTCTTACGTTTTCGGATCCTTGTGAGCCCTTATCTTATATTCGCTTCAAAAATCATTCAATTCGCATAGCTTATTTCTGTATATCCTGAGCAGGAATAGCTTAGTTCCATAGTCCATAATTATATATATATATATTTTTTTAATATTTTTGATAAACTTAAACCACATTTTGTGTTCATTTCTATTTTAAAAGATTTTATCTTTGGTACTAATATTAATATAATATTATATACTCATATTCCATATTCATATGAACACTTTTTACAGGTTTAAATTTTGACTACATTTCAAAAATGTAAAAAAACTTACCATTAAAATATACTTCTAAACCATTTTTTACTAAAAAATATTAAGTGGTATCTACTTTATATCTCCTACAAAAATAAACCAATCAACTCCAGCCCATGTCTTAATATAGTAATTTTGGGCGAGTGTATTTAAGTGAATACTCAGAAATTGATATGAATAGATTGGAGTCTAATGGGAGACCAATATTTTTGAGCGTTAAACACATCAGACATCCAACATAACCTCCTCAACTACGGTGAAGGGTAAAAGTCGGGGGTGGGAAAACATGAGGTTAATGAGAGCCATTTTTTAAACTTATTTTTAAAAGAATCATGCATATGAACATGATGATTAATAACCAAAAAAGGAAAACCTAGTAAAAGAATTGAAAATGTAGAGAATAGTAAAATAAAAATACAGTACAACTTCGATAATTCATGATCGATAGACCTGACGCTTTCTTTCTGACAATTACTTATTTTAACCTCTACAATCTGAAAAAACTTTTTTACGCGCTGTACATATCTAGAATTCCTAAGAAATTGAATCTTTATCTCCATTTTCGTATCTGAAATTTGTTTATCACTTCATCAAGCAGATAAGAGCCACTAGGTCTTACATTTCTTTCTTCTCCAGCGAAAGAATTTATAAATACTCGTCGGAAGCTATATTGAATGCTACAAATTTTTTTAAATTAAACACCAAATTATTTCCAACATTGCTTATATGTCTAATTCAACGCTCAGTTGCACGACGTGATATAGAAATTCTTGAGATCAATTATGTAATTTTGAATAATTTGGTTTATGTAGATGGCGTGCGAAGAAAAGTGAAGGAGTTTTATATAAATCTAAATCACACGAACCAGGTTTACTTGATCAGTTTTTCTTCAAATTTCTTTTGAATCTGCATTCACGTTCACACACGAACATTTTCTTCATCAGTTTTCATTTTATTTTCCTTAAATTTCATACAAATTTTCGTAAACTTGATAGTACGGTTAGGTTTGCTCAATTTTAATTCTGTCAGTTTTTCTCATACAAATTCAAGACTTGATAAGCCAAACCTGACTAATGTAAAAGTAGACTAAATCCGCAATTATGGTGCACTGACACGGTCGTTGCTGATTGAGGCCATTTGCGATCAGGGTAGCTATCATGTTCAAAGCTGTTGTGGTACTATGATTACTATTATTATTATTTATTTACAAAGTTTATGAACATAATAAATTATGAAAATAAAGAAGGCTTAGGTACTAACAACTGAGGTCTTTGACCTTAAGTTCTGTCTTAACTAGATTGAGTTGTAAATATTACAATGTTTTAAAAGTATGTTAACAGATTTTATGTTATGTAAATTTATGTTTTTTAAGAATTCTAATAAGCAGCATTTTCCAAATAAATGCATTTCAGCTTGTTTTATATATCTACAGTTTATTAATAGGTGTTCAAAGGTTAATAAGGAATTATTGTTACATAGGTGACAGGTATTGCGTTGGTTGGGATTAAAAATGCGTTTTTGGGTAATATTAGTATGTCCTAATCTTATATAATTTCGTAGATCTTTTTTGGAGGCCTCTCTGGGGTATATTGATGGAGTATTATACTGGTTAAACGTTTTGTAAATGTGTTGGTAGTTTGCCCATTCCGCGTTTTCAGCATTTTTAATATTTGTATAGATAATGTTTCTAATTACTTTTTAGTAAGTTCATTTACAAATAAGTTACGAAATACAATTATTGTTAATTCCTTAAAAAAATCTCAGAAAAACATTCATGAGCCGCTTTTTAAGAAAAGAAAAGCGGCATTTATCCATCGTCGGAATAAACACAAGAAATAAGTATTACTTTTGGATAGGAAATGGTAACACTATATTTGTAATGATGAATTAATGTTAAGTCTGGCAACATCTAATAAAGGAAACGGACTTATATTTGCAATTTTATTAACTAATTTACGTTGCTGTTATACAGTATAACAGTTAACTAATGATGTCATTACTTTATATTTTAATGTTTATAAAAAGAAATAAACCATAATAAACTGATTTACATAGATAATTTTTATTTTAAGCAGTACATTTTTTTTTATTTAAATAATAAATTCATCAATAAAGCAAATTATGTATGTTCATTGAATTATATAAATTGTTTAGCTTACATTTAATAAAGGCATTTTATTGCAATTCTATATGAGTTTGTTGTATATGTTAATAATTTATGCATTTTGATTGGAATATGTATTGAACTAATTGCAAGATTTAAAATACATATGAGAACATAAATAAACGTCATGAGTATTTAGAAAATAGAAAGACAAAATAATAAGAAAGTGAAACTGAAGACTTTTTTAAGATTAAAAATAATAAAATGAAAATAAGCTTGTGAATTTTGTTCACATAAGTAAATTACATTTACTTCTTTTTAGAATTTGGACTAGTAGATTGAAATACTGAAGAAGCGGACATAAGATTCTCAATATATTGTCCTAAAACTTGATTTTCTGAACGTAATTTAAGATTTTCTTCCTTAACAGAATCAACACGCTGCGATAAATCATCTAAAGTGTTTTGCAACTCTAATACTTGGGTAATCAAACGGGCCTTTTCCTCTTTTTCATCGGGACTTATTTCGGCATCTAATGAATTGTGCGAATCCGGAGTAGAGCTACGATTGGTAAAAGAGGATCTTAAGGAGTCCATTGAATGACCATTAGGAATATTTGAACGATGGTCATCATCGTTGATGATAACTAAAATTATTTAAAGTGTTTGATTATAATGAATACACTTTGTATATTAATTGGGTTGCTTAATAAACTTACCCTGTGGATCATCGTCGGCCAGTGGTATGGGCTCTTGTTCTTGTAATTTATCGATTAGTGACATAGTTTTCTTGTTGTCTTTATGAGCAAAGTTTTTTTATTTAATTTTATATAAAATTCTTTGGTATTTATTATTTTTTATTAAAAAATGTTGAGAACTTTGAATATATTTTATTAAATCAAATTTTATTCTATTAAATAAAATTTTTTATAAATTTTCTTCAGTTTCTTTTACTTGTGCCTTTCTCTAATATTTTCTTTGTTTATGCTGTCACCCTCTTTGACAACTATCATTTTTATTAATCATTCTGAACCAGCGTTGACAACTCAATGCTTTTGGTACTGTTTTAAGTGCTTTTTTAAATTTTTGTTTCGAAAAATTATTGTGTCGTGTTTAATGTTATTTTTCTGTAGTTAAATATTTATCTTGTCGGATTGTAGCCGACCAGAGTCGTTGATTTTACCTCATCGGATCAATTTTATATAATATCCTATAGTTAGTCGACTAAGAGCCGAAATATTTATCTATTTGATGCATTCTGCTAAACTATTAAAAACATTCTTCTAAATCCAATTTTTTATTCAATTTCATTTCATTTTTAAAAGGATTCAATAATAAAATATAAGCATGTAAAAACAAAAAAAAAATCATTTCATTAGTCCCGTTTCACACGAATCACGGTTTACTTGATCAGTTTTTCTTTAAATTTCTTTTGAACCTGCATTCATGTTCACACACGAACATTTTCTTCATCAGTTTTTAATTTATTTTCCTCCAATTTCATACAAATTTTTAAAATTTTTGTAAACTTGATAGTACGGTCAGGATTGCTGAATTTTAATTCTGTCAGTTTTTTCTCATACAAATTCAAGACTTGATAAGCCAAACCTGACCAGTGTAAAAGTAGACTTATATAAAAAATAGCTAAAAGGACGCTATAGTCGGACAAGCCCGATCATATAATACCCTTTACTAATATATTTGTTAAATTTTGTCATCATACATTTTGTCAAGATTTGTATATTTTAGTCATTTCCGTCATTGGGTCTTATATAGGAGTTAGAGCCCCATTCAGACCGATTTTCTTGAAATTTAGTAATAACATAAAATTGTTATTATCTTCAGATTCTCGAGAATTTTTCTTATTTTGTCTCATTTAGTGAATTTTTTGACAGAAATGTTCGTTTGGGAGCTATTGTCAAATATGAACCGATTACAACGAAACTTGGTGATTTTTTTATATAAAAGTATTCGTAAAAAATTTCATAAAAATATACACTGAAATTTGAGACAAAAATCCTAAAAATCCTATGGGAGATACCAAAAATATTGGACCGATTTAAAAAATATCTGTACCAAATTTCGTGAAATTATCTTTAAAATTGCAACCAATACATTGATTACCGCCAGCCTTCCTGAAGGATGATCACAGTTAAATCGACTTGGGAATTGATTCTGAGTTGATTAAAGGTAAGTCTCAGACCAATATTTCTTTGCGTTACATACATCAGCTCAAACGTTACATGCATCAGCTCATAGGTGGTGTATAAATATATAAAAAACTTACTTTGTAATTCCCAAAAATAATGAATATATAAAATAAGTGCATTCTGCGACATTATAAAATTCTAAGACTATTGTCAGATGTTTGTCTGCCTATTGAAACATGATAGGGTCTAAAGAGAAGGAGTTTGAGCAACGAAATTTCTCTATATATGTATATTCCTTAATTCTCTAAAAAGTATTGATATTGAAATTGGACTACATCGATCCACATTTGAAAATATATGGTAACTATTAAACCAACTTCAATACTATGTGAACACAAGCTAGTGCACCGAATTTCGCGACAATCGGTACACAATTAACCATAGTTCCCAAACAACCCCTTTTCGCAAGAAACCTTTTAAATACCACAAAAATTAATAATTTCAAAGTTAATTCAAAAAAAGTGACTAACAATACATTTTAAGAAACTGCTCCCTTCTTTGTTTCAAAGAAAATATACTGTGTTTCTAGTTTTCGAGATATATTCTTTCTAAAAACTAATGCCGGAAACCGATTGAAGTTGAAATTCCGAAGGTGGAAGCTGTGGTCAAAAGTAAACGATTCCTATAAAATTTTAAATGCTGACTTAAAGTTGCATAAAATTTAAATTAGTTATTATAGCTATTATAATTTGAAATTAATCAGCATTATAGTATTTCCCGGGCTGGGTTATATGGGAGCTATAATCAAATGTGGACGAATTTTGCCCAATTTCAATGCAAAATTTAAAATTTTTAAGAAATAATTTAACCAAATTTTGTTATTCCAGCTTTTTTAAATTAGACGCTATCGTGATTTCAACTGACCGATAGACAGACAAACACATCCTTATTCTTTTTGGTATTTCCGTAAGTGGTTTTTGGCTGTTTTGGTGAGTGGTTTATGTGGGAGTTATGGTCAAATGTAAACCGATTTCTGCCAATTTCAATACCAAACTTCTACATGAACTAAGAAATATTCTTGCTAAATTTGGTTGCCCTATCGTGTTTTCGTGAACCACTTGAAAAAAAAGCGGTTCACCTCATACCTCAGCTAGCCATTTATTGAGGTTATTTAGTATTAGGCTATGTAAAACTTCTATAACTAATGCATTGGCCGGCCGTTCAAAGCGGGGGTTAAAACGTAGGTCCCTTTTCAATGATACTAAAATAGAATCGTATGCAGCTCATTGTCTGAGAAAAGTACCCCCTGTTTCGTCGTGTTTTCAACAGACGGTCATCGTTTAATCGTCTTAGAATTTTAAGCCAATATTGTGGGAATTACAAACCAAATGACAATCCCAATGTAACCCATTATTTTTGACGGTGGGTATAAAAATAACTAATTCGAAAGATCTTGCAATCGTAGAGTTCAAAGAATTGGAGAGTATGTTTCAATTCAATCGGATCAATAGTATCGGAGTTATAATAAAAAACTTAAGAAAAAAATATATTTTTTACGTAAAAATGGCAAAAATTTTCGTTTTAAAAAAATCATGAAAAATCCAGATTTATTATTTTATAGCATAGCGACATATAATAGCAACAAAATGAGATATCGACCATAAAAATCGATTGATTTTTTTCGAATTTATTCACAATTTAGTGAATTCGCTCATTTTCGCAAAATTTTAGTTTTTTGCTTGATATACGCATTATAGCGGGTTTTCAAATGTATGAAAAAAATAAGTTTTCCAATTTCAAGGGGTGCATGTTGGATTATTGTGAGATTTGGTGAGATACTTCCACCCACAAAATTTTAGTCGAATTAGACAACGTTAACACGTTTTGCATAGGCCCCAAATCTGAAAAATAGCGTTTAAATCGAAAAAAAATTGTAAAATATTCAGTTTTTGCAAAATTAAAGCTATTTATTCCCCCTTTTGCAAAAAAGTGGATCCTGGTCCTTAGGGCAAACACAATGAGATTTCCAATAAGCTACATATCTTTAAAATCGGTCAAACAGTTTTCGAGTTACTACAATTTGCACTGGCCATTACATGTCCTTGAGGACTTGCCGAAGGCAATTGACCAAAAAATGTGACTAAGTCAAATCGATGGAATAGATCAAAAATGTATTTCATTGTTTTATTCATGTATTTTATTTTTTAAATTTATTACAACATATAAAATAAGGAAATAAATAAATATTATAAACTACAAACTTTGGAATTTTCTTTTATGACATTTTCTATTATTGAATAACGAAGTGTTGCTCTGAATACTCTGGCAAAAATCTGCCATCATGTGTGCATCCCAGCGACCCTGCTATCTTTCCTCCATTGTCCGAATATCTTGGTGAAATCGTTCGCCCTGTTCCTCACTTAAGTCTCCTAGATTTTCAGGAAAACTATCTAAGTGACTGTGAAGGTAATGTAACTTGATGCTCATGTTGCATCCAAGATTCTGGAAGTGAGTTAACATCTCTTCAACGTGCGCAACATAATCATCATCCTTGTTATTTCCTAAGAAATGTTGAATAACCTATACAAACGAATCCCATGCATTTTTCTCAATTTCTGACATTGAACTGAGAAAATCGGTATCTTTGACCAATTTGCGAATTTGTGGGCAGTCAAATATTCCTGCTCTCAGCCTTCAATACTGTATTTCCACAGTAACACGTGTCCCACAGAAATACGTGTTTTGCCCAAGACAGTATTTCGCGTACTTGTTTTGCCATACATTTCTCATTCATCCAAAACACTTTGGCAGTACCTGGATATTGTATAGTGGTTTCAAAAGCATCGAATTTTTTTTATTTTGTGGCGTTGTGTAATTGGAAGGTATCCGTCAATTTTAGTGAAATTTTATATTTTATTGTTGACAGGTATATTGTAAGTTAAAAAAGAAAAAAAATTAAAAAAATTTAAACTAAGTGAAATGTTTTTGTAAATTTTCTTCGGCAAGTCCTCAATGACATGTAATGGCCAGTGAAAATTGTAATAACTCGAAAACTCTTTAACCGATTTTAAAGGCATGTAGCTTATTGGAAAAATCATTGCCTTTGCACTAAGAACTAGAATCCACTTTTTTGCAAAAGGGAGAATAAATAGCTTTAATTTTGCAAAAACTGAAAATTTGTCAATTTTTTTCGATTTAAACGCTACTTTTCAGATTTGGGGCCTATGCGCTACGTGTTAACGTTGTCCAATTCGACTAAAATTTTGTGGGTGGAGGTTTCTCACCAAATCTCACAATAATCCGACATGCACCCCTTGAAATTGGAAAACTTATTTTTTTCATACGTTTGAAAACCCGCTATAATGTGTATATCAAGCAAAAAACTAAAATTTTGCGAAAATGAGCGAATTCAATAAATTGTGAATAAATTCGAAAAAAAATCAATCGATTTTTATGGTCGATATCTCATTTTGTTGCTATTATATGTCGCTATGAGATAAATCTGGAATCTGGAAGTTTTTCGCCGTTTTCGATTTTTCATGATCTTTTTAAAACGAAAATTTTTGCCATTTTTACGTAAAAAATATATTTTTTTCTTAAGTTTTTTATTATAACTCCGATACTATTGATCCGATTTTTTCTGATTTTATTTTAATAATATCGGAGTAGTAGTTTTTGAGTTATCATTAATTATTTGAAGAAACGTCTAAAAAAATTGCAATTTAAAAAAAAAATTTTAAAAAAAATCTTGCCATAGAATTTAAAAATTTTACCATTTTTGTACAAAGGTAGTCATGATATATCGGAGTAGTAGTTTTTGAGTTATCATTAATTATTTGAAGAAACGTCTAAAAAAATTGGAATTAAAAAAAAAAAATTAAAAAAAAAATCTTGCCATAGAATTTAAAAATTTTACCATTTTTGTACAAAGGTAGTCATGATACATCAAAATTATATAGTGGTTTTAAGAGCACATGAAATTTTTTTATTTTGTTGTGCTGTGTAATCTGACATCTCAAAAAAGTGAATGAATTGTTAATTCAAACGAGAAAAATTAATATGAAAATTACCAAGAGAACAATATTAAGCTTGTGCTTATGTTTAGGAATTATATTTATATGCTTCATCCTTATTTCGCTGACATCGGGATTTCGCCATGAATATAAAAAATCCAAACAGTTTCTCTTAACATTGATTGCCATCCTATTCATTCGCTATATTTTTTTGGATCATATAACGTTCTTTGTGCAGGCTTTCTTAAAAACGAAGTGCAATCAAAGTGAAGTTTTTATAGATCACAAACATGAAGAAGTTGATCAAGAAAAGTCTGATCACAGTAGCAATCCTCTTGGGTATATGAAATTACAATTGAAAAGTTTACAATATCAAATGAGGTTCGACCCACGACACCAAGATGAAGCTCTAAACTTGGAATATAAGCAATTGACTGAGGAGTTATGGTTTTTTGGAAAATATTTTGTCTTACTTCTGCTGGTGGTAGTAAATTCGCGTAATTCCCATGGTTATTATAATACGGCCATTATGAGGCGAATATTGAATGAAAGTTATTTTTCGGAGTATAAACTGCATCATGTAATGACCATTAATGATTTATATTATTGGATAAATGATACCGTAACCGACGCTCTGAATGAGGGTTATGATTATGATGGGAAACCTATTGATGAACCCGGCTGGGTTCGTTATTATATGTCCAAATTGCTTGGAGTTGTACGCTTAAGACAACTAAGGCTTGCAAAAAAGGGAAAGCCGAACCTGCACTTTGATAATCAAGACTATTTGCCCAAATGGCTAATGTTTAATCATTCACTGCCCTATATGGATAAGTATTGGCGTATTTATTATCCCTGGAAGTCGCAATATTTTGGAGGTTTAGCCACCTGGTTTAGCTATTTCCTAAATATAGGTATGTTGTACCCCTATACGGAGAACAAAGGTTATATAACGCTTTTAGCTAGAGATCGTAAAAATAGTGCAAAAATTTTGCAGTTTCTTCAAGATAATAATTGGTTGGATGATCGAACGGCTGTAGTTTTCATAGATTTTACTCTTTACAATTCTGACTCTAATATGTTCACTATCTGTTCGGTAATAGTGGAAAACACACCTTTTGGTAATTTGGCTTGGCAAGTTAATGTGCAGTCTGCACAACTTTTATGGAATTTGAATGAAATCTCTTTGTGGGGATGGCTGCTTGTTATAGTTTATGGTTTTCAAATAATACAGTTTTGTAAGTTGATGATTATTCGCTACTGGTTTACGAAGGAATTCTTTACATCTCGTTGGAATCATGTAGATTTTGCTATTGTTCTATTGAATATTCTATACCTGATATTTAATCTTATACGGGAATCCTATATTCGATATGTAATGCATTCATTTGTATTGTCTAAAAAGATGGAATTCGTAGATTTCCGAGTGGCTTGTGTGTACGATAAAATGACCATTGTTACATTGGGATTTCTTGTTTGCCTCGCTTTTATTCGCATCTGGAAATTATTACAATTTTCCAAAATTTTTTGCATCTTCAATCGTACTCTGTATACCGCGGGTGTACCTCTCATCTCCACCCTTTTGGGTATTTACATTTTAATAAGTGCCATTGGCTTAGCGGCTCAAATTTTAAATGGCAGTTATACCGAGATCTTTTCGAACTACGCAAAAACTGTTGTTTCCATAATGACCTTTTCTTTTGGCTTCAGTTCTCGCACTAACCCGGAAGATCTAAACCATGGTGGTGGATTTTTAGGTTTTATTTTATATCTTATCTTAATGTTTGTGGTGGCTATATTTCTTATAAATATGTATATCACTCTTATATGTGATCATTTTGCCAATGCTCGTCTCGAGAGGGATCAAGAATCCCCAGACAAATTAACATATTGGGAATTTTTAAAAATGGAATACTCTTTTGTTAAGGAGTATTTTCAAAAAGCATTTTCAAGAGCTTATACATTAAAAAATCAAACCGTGAAGTCAAATATAGAAAAGAAGATTGATGAATTGAACTTAAAATTGGAAAAGCAACAAGTTATCGAAAATTCAAGACTTAAAAATCGTACAGAAGATGAAGAAGCGGAAAGGTATATGCAAAGAGCTAATCGTATACAACAAATAGCCGCTGTATTAAATTTACAATTGGAGATTTTAAAGCGACAAATAATGGTTCAATCTCTAGACTGGGATTCGGATAATGAGGATATAATTAAGGAGTTTTATTGATTCATTTTATTTACTCTTCTGAAATATTAATTTGTTTACTTAATATAATAATTAAAATGTTTGTTCCCATACTCTAACGAAACTACCCAAATCAGTCCGAAGTAGTCAGAAATTACTTAAAAAACAAATTTGTAATGAAAATTTTTACGCAAACACTTTTGAGTAAGTTTGGGTTGTTTCGTTAATGTAAAGGAACACACTTAAAACAATGGAAATCATATGTAAAAGCATCAATATTTCTTTTTTTAGTTTTCTTTTTTATTCAAATTGTAAAAAAATACAAAAATCTTAATAAAACAACAAAAATTTAATTAAAACTTGATTAAAAAAATATCTCTTAATTGAGATATAGTTTATAGATTTACAAGTTTTTAAATCATTTAGTTTATGCTCATTTCATGCATATTTCTTGATTTTTTTTGTATTTAGTTTCTAAGATATTTTCAATTTGCTTGTGTTTAAAAAAAACCTGCCCTAGTTATAACGTTAATGTTGCTTTAAATAGGCAGATTCTATGACATATTCGCAAAAAATCCAATTCAAAGAAATACAATTCTCAAATTAAAACTAATTTCAAACAATTGATAAAAAGCTAATTAATTTAGCATTTTCTCCCTCACAATGCCTCGATTACGGAACGTAACCTTTTGCATACAAACGTAAAAGCTACGGCTATAACAAAAGTTCAGGGCCAGCGCTGAACGTTCATCGATTAAGAAGATAAAATAAGTTTTCCGTTCATCGGAGCACACTTCCCGAGAAACAACCACCCAATTGTCGGTGTATAATTTTGGCTTATGCAAATGAAGTTGAGATAAAAACAAATCATCATCAGTGGATATACCCTCATACATGGCATCACAGCAATAAACCATAGCAGTAATGGGTGGCAAGCGAAGAACTTTTAAAGAATCCATTGTCTTCATTTGCACAATGTCATCTACACAACGTTGTAGACATTCAAAGGCATAGTTATTGTCACAGACAATTGTTATATGACTGTCATTGTTGTTCATACTATGAAAAATAGGTGTATCCATGTCCTCGGACTGATACACCCCAATCCAGCCCACCAATTCATTGCGTACGAAGTCAAAAACATGTTTGGGTACATTTGGATTGTGGTCTATGTAGATTTTGGCAACAATAAAGTCGTTATCATCAGCCACTTGTTTTATGGAGGCCTCGGCAGCCAAACGCAATTGCATTAACTCAATTTCGCAATGGAATGCTCTTTCGAGCGAGTTCAAGAACTGAGGTGTACAAGGATCTTTAACAGAAAACTTTCCTTTTTCCGGCTTGGGAGCAGGAGGAATAGTTTCCTTAGTCGATACATTTACTTTAGTTACTGTCTTAATAGATGTAGATGCCTTTGTAGAAGTAGTTGTAATTATCTTTGAGCCATTAGTGGCTGGAACATCATGTGGTTGAGGTTTTACTTTCTGTACAGGCTGTTTTGTTTTTAAATTAATTACTTCCGTTTGTTTTGGCTTTTGTTGAACAGTTTCAGCTACTAAAGCCTTTTGGGCAATAGTTGTGTGTGGCTTTACAACTGCTTTCTGTTCTTGTCTTTTAGACGCATGTGATGTTTCTCCAGTTACCCCCAAGCCCTTGCGATCCCCTTTCTTTTCCACTTTTAACGGCTCCACTATACCCTCAGCATTTTTACCCAAACCTTTGCCACTTTCATAGCCCATTTTCTTCAGTAGATCATAACCCTTATTTCCCTCCTCCAGTTTCGTCTCTAAACCTTTTTTTAAATTAGCAGTTTCTTTAGCTTTGAGGTTTTCTGCTTCCACTTGCTGTGGCTCGTTATTTGAGTTGGAATTTTTCTTTCTAGAACCACGTCCACGTCGTCTTCGCCGGCTATAATATTCCTGCTGGTTACTTACATCGTTAGAGAAATTGCAATTATTGTAGTTGTAATCGTAAAAATAATATCCATTGGAATTTAAGTAGTTAATTAACCAATGAAGCATTTTTTGAATATTACATACAATAAAATTGGCAAGATAATTAAAAAAATTTCTCTCGACTAACGGTTTTTTGAAATGTCATTGCGAAGAATACAATAAAAAAGTAATGCCAATTTTATATGTAGAAACTTTTGGCAGTAAATGGAAATACCGTGTGTGGTGAAAATAATTAAATTTGCCCAAAGTGTTTGGCTCTAACTTTGCGATTGCTAAATCTTTATCTAATTTGTGAGTGGACGACTATAGTATTAAGATATTTATGTACAATATTTATAGAAAGAGACGTGTTAGAGCCAAATAAACAAATGTATTAAAGTCAGATCGCCAACTTAAATACATTTGTTGGTAGGGCAATACCCTCCCTTACTATGAAACCTCGCTATTAACGATATTATGGTACCCCTAGAGAAGATTGGTGTGAAGGTTGTAGCATATGCAAGTGATAGCAGTCAGGGTCTTCTGACCATTACAAAATAAGGGTGCTGTGGCTGAGCTGGTTATCTAGTCGACTATTAAGCTTATCACATTGGGACTTAGTTCGTTACCCTGTCACGACAACATCAAGTTTTGTAATTATTAAATTATATTAAAATTATTCATTACCACAGCAACCTCCATCGGCGATAAGCCTACAACAATAACACGCCGTCGATGTACAGTGTTTTTAAGGCCGAAACTGGCCATTAATGAAGTATAAGATTGGCTAAAATACAATGTTTTTACAAGGTGTGAGTCAAGATGTTAAGTCTCTAGATTCTGTCTTTCTGAATTTAACATCAGCCCGGAATTGCCGCAGATCTCTCAACGAATTGACTCAGCAGTTCAGTTTCCAACTTATGTGGATGCCAAATAGCAAAATTTCGGCATGCCTCTACCTACTTGAAAGCTCCTACTGCTATATATTCATTCCAGGCAGATGTGACCCTGTTTAAATACGAAATGTTCTCAAAGACTTCTGTTATTATCAGGACCCGATGTATCGTTACTTGAGTCAGTCATCTCAAGACACTATCTGATTGAAAGGTATACTGTTAAGGTGACAGACAAGTGGTTTATAAAACATCTTCTCTGCACTTGTGACGCTCTGTCGTACAGAAGGGTGCTCTTATTCCTTTGGAGACCTGGGTGATCTGGCAAACGTAGATCTTGACCGACTTAAGAGCTTTTTAGAAGCTGGAAGCTTTATTTCTTAAAATAAGTATAAATAAAATCACGCTCTTTAAAACGCCTTTACTACCCGTGTTATTATATGGTGCTAAATAGTGAGCACTTGCACAGGCAGATGAAGCTATTCTTGGAGTTTTTGAAAGGAAGATTCTACGAAAAATTTTTGGACCAGTTTGCATCAACAATGAATATCGACGTCGAATGAACCATAAGCTGTATGAGTTATAAGCTGACATCGACAAAGACTCGTAAATGAGGACGTCCGAAACTTCGATGGAAAGACCAAGTAGAAGAAAAATTTTCAAAGCTTGGCCTAAGTAATTGGTCGAAACAGGTTGTACGCCATTTAAGTAAGTACGATATTTTGGGAGTTTCAAACGGAATCTTTTTGATGTCGGGTATACACATTTTTCATAGAAAATTTTTCGATATAAAAACTTTTAATAGAAAATTTTTCGATATAGAATTTTTTTACATACAATTATTTCATAGGAAACTGTTCAATACATACTTCTATAACAAGAATAATAGAATATAGATTACGACTTCCCAAATACAAAATTTGAGTTTTCTGCGCATGTTGGACAAATGACGTCACGGAACAGTGGAACATTTTTCATTTTTTTTTTTCTTAAAAATTCTTCTAGTTCAAAATTTAATGATCAAATTTGATTTTTAACTTCATTGTTTTATTTGGAAAAGAACAAAAGAACGCGATAAAAGTAAGACTAATTAAAAAACAAACACAATATTGGGTTTTTTTCACACTTTCTCACTGGATTTTGGTTTTTTAATTTTCTTTCATTGTTTTGCTTGAATTTACCCACTGCTTACTTATACATGCTTACAATTTGCTTCAAACTTTCAAACAATATTTTTTAGCATTTAAAGCTTTCAGGTACACTTCACTCACGGGTTTTAAATTAATAATTCAACACTTGCATGGGTTAATCTACGTCATCATATTGAAAATCATGCGCATGACGTAATCTATTTTTTATAATTCTTGCTTCCATGAAACATTTTTTTAATAAAAAAAAAAAATTGTTAATTAGTAATTTTGAAAAAAAAAATCTCGAAATTATTCGAATTAAAATTTTGATTTGATTATAAGTCAGTTATAACTTTTCATTTATAAAAAAGAAATCATCTTTTAACTTATTTGTTATATAAAAGTTTATTTACACTTCAAGTCCTTAAAAAAATCAAAATAATTTTGTTTAATTTTGCTATTGCTATGAAGGGCATTACGTTTTAGCATGGATTGGTACATGGGTTTAAAATCCTTATTAATATAATTATAACGTCCTTTTTTCAGTTTGGGTTCACATTTTTTGGGCAACGGTATAGTAGGATTAAATACCATTTGCGTACTATCAAATTGTTCAAATAAGTCAAAAGCGGATCTAAAAATAAACAGATAATATGTTAACAAAACGAAAAGCGTTTTTCAATAGAACAGTTATACTTACAATTTTCCTATTTCCGAGGGTAAACTACCCTCGCCAGAAGCCGGCACACCATTAGCAATATGCATAGCCATTTTACGCACAGTGGGATGATAATGCCTTGCGAGAGTACTTAGTTCATATAAAGCTGTACACGATGCATTACAATATTCTGGGTCTTCTAATTCTGGATCATATTTTCCTGAACCAATACTATCATCGGTATCCAGCAAGATATCCAAAACTGAGGTTAATTGGAAGGTAGTCTTAATAGTGCCCAAAGTGGCCACTGTTCCGTGGTGAAGTAAATTTAAGCTAATTGTTAGTAAACGTTTAACGAAAGCCATTAAACGTTGTTGACTCATATTGCGTCTCCTCTTAACCAAAACCTCATCGAGCGTTTCAAGGATAATGCGAAAATCATCATGGTTTTTTCCTGCATTAACAGCCAACATATTCTTGTAGAAATGTTGATAGAAACGTATGGGATCAATATTTAAGACTTCGCCTTGTCCAGAAAGTATCACGAAAATAGTTTTAATGCAGTGCAATTGTTCTCGGTAGCCCAATTCTTCCTGCGTTTCCAATATGTTGTTAAGCACTTCAATTAAGTCAGAGAAAAAATCCAAGTTAATTACATGGGCAAATCTGTAAGAAAAAATAAATTAGATTTTGATATAATAAAACCAACTTTTATAACACTCACTCTGCCAAACCCTCTAAAATTGCGCTCAAAACTTTAGATGTCGGATCATTCTTTAAGACCCGGAAATAGATGTTGAACAACATTTTAACAATTTCTGTTAATTTAAAATGTTTAGTTTGTTTATTCTCCTCAGCTCTGGTCTCGTCCAATTCTTTATTTAACTCCGTAAGCTTCTTGCGTCTCTTGCGCTCCTTCTTGGACAAGCTGAGTAAACGCTGACGATGAGCCTCCAGTTTCTTTTGCTTCAATTCGTTTTCCTTTTCAGCATCTAAATTAACATTTTTAATCTTAAGACTCTGAAGACACGTAATACATTCCAAATGTACATTATTATTTTTGGTTTTAATCAAATGATTTATACGTCTTATTATGAAAAGAGTCATATCCAGCTTTTTATCATTGGCAAAGACAAAACGGAAACATTTATTTACATTCTCCCGTATACGGGGATAATTGCAGTTGAGCATGTAAACCAATAGTTGTGCAATATTCTTAACATAATTGAAGTAGGGATGAGCTATCAGAAGATCACACATCGATGCTACAGCCACCTCAGCCATTTTAACGGCTTGTGGTGTTATGCGACCATGTCCCTTACGATTAACCGCTGCCGTCAATTTTTCCATTCTTTGTAAGAATTTCTTAAATTGCTGCAATAGAGCATTTTCAAAGGTAACTCTCTCCAATGTGGCTTTACGCACTTGTTGCATTTTGGTATCTATTTGACCTACACGATATTCGGGTAGAATATCCTTAAAGATTTCTGTTAGTGATACTATTGCCACTTTACGTACAGTTAGTAAATTGGGTACACCACTATTGGTCACTTCATCCATGAGCTCGTAAAGAGCATTAAAGTTTCGCATTTTATCTTCCGGTTTCTCTAAAATTCCCGAACAAATAATACCAATGCGATATTTTTGTCTCTCGATTTCTTGTTGACGAGCTATAAGCAAATCAGTGGTAGAAATCATTTTATTTTCAGCAGCTGATTTTATGGCACTCTCTTCCTCATCATTAACCACATCATCGTCACTGTCTTCATATTCATCATTAGCTTCAACATCTTCCTCGGCCTCATCGATTTCCTCTTCGACTTCTTGGCTTTTCTTAAGCTTAGGTTTTGGTTTATAATCAACCTCGGCAGTACGTGTTATAATCTCACCATCTCTACTTTTTATAGGCAATAAATCAACCTTGATTTTTTTACTTTCATCCTCTAAAGCTGTATCGACAGCAAATTGTTTTTCCAAACCCACCGAGTGCTTGAGATCATCATGTTCCGCCTCATCATCAGCAGCATGTTTACGCTTACGCTGCTTATTACCACGTCTCTGGTGTAAATATTCCAGATCCTCGCCGTCTAACATATCGGCCACGTTGTCCAACAACTCATCTTCATCTTGATCGTCGTCTATGTTCAAGGGCAAACCCAAGGATTCACGTTTATTTTGTTTTTTCTTTTGAAAAACATCATCTTTCTTGCGAGCCTTCTGGATAAAGATATTTGCTCCGCGTTCCTTGGCTGCCTTTTGTTGAGCTAATTTATGTTGTTGTTGCTTGCTGAGGGGAGTCTTTTTGTTTTTTAGATGGGCCGTGCGTTTTACGGAACTGATTTTTACCTTTTTCTTTAAAGAATAATACATTTTTAGTAATTTTTTATAATTGATATATTAACAAATACTTACTGTTCCCATTTTTAGTAAAAATTTGTTTTAAATTGTTTAGGAATTAATATTTTTTATAACAATTATAAGAAACACAATTGCTTACAAGTAAAGAAAAACAAATGAACTGACATTTCAAAATGAGCACATGTTGCAGCTAAAACGAGCTGCCGTATCGGTGTTGTAATGTAATCCAAAAAATGAAGTTGCCGGATATATGTTAATAAACAAAGAATGTAGAACTTATATTAATTGGAACACCCTGTAGATATAATTTTGTAAGCAAACAAATGTAAACAAAACTGCAATTTCTGCGAATTTTTATTAACAATTTAAAAGAAATTTAGAAATGTCTGATGAGGAGGAGGATTACATGTCAGATAAGTTTTTAGCTGGGTAAGTTTATAATTCGCCTCTAAAGATAAATGTTAAAAATTGAACTGTTCTTAATAGATTACAGGAGGTGCGACCCAGTCTTATAAATAACAGAGCAAAGAAGCGACAAATTAAGGTAGAAATCAAACACAAGGAACACAATAAAAGGCAAAAAGATTTAAAGCAACATCATTCGGCCACGATAGATAATGATAAGCTGCAGGCCGCCTTAAGCGTGCCACTGGCGGAGGAAAACAAGGGTTTTAAATTGTTGGCCAAAATGGGCTACAAACCAGGTCAGGCCTTGGGAAAGATAGTGGCAAATGAAGGCAGCTCTTCAAGTTTCAAGTCAAACCGTTTAATAGAACCAATTGGTATTACGGTAAAAATTGACCGCCAGGGTTTGGGTAGAGAAGCGGCATTGCAAGAACTAAATGAAAGAAGACGCAAGATACGTGAACAACGACTCCACAGTAATGCGGGAGTAGAAACGAGTATTGAGGATTTCCGTAGAAGAACCAATCTGAAACATGAAGAGAAATTTGTACTCAATGCTCTAAGACGATGCCAAAAGACTTGTGAAAATCTGGATTTACAATCTGAGTTAAAGGAACCAGAAATGTCATGGTTTTGGCCAGAAAGGCCAAAAGAAACAAATGATAAAGATACTGAAGATGAAAGGCAAAATAACGAGGAAGAAGAAAAAGATGATGAGGAGGTGGAAGAGTTTTCTAGTGATGAAAAACTGGAAATGTTAACGAACTATGTACGCACTTCGTATTTATTCTGCTATTGGTGTGGAGTACGCTACAATGATGGACAAGATTTGAACGAAAATTGTCCGGGTTTAACAAAAGATGAACATTAACATATGGGCATTTCCAGGATCGCGAACGGGACATTCGTACGCACTCAACTTGAAAAAAAAAATATGAAAACTCAATTTTTTTTTTTAACTTTTTATAAATATTTAATAGCATTTTAGTAGAACAATTTTTGAGAACAAAAAGAAAATTATAAAATATGAACGTTCTCCAAATATTTTCGATAAACTTGCGATCGCGAACGGGACAAAAAATGTAAGTCATTTTTTTCGGTGTGTGGTTTTCTTTAAAAGTCTGCGAATTTTGTCAGTTTATTAAATGGAGATTATTTTTTAACTAAAGCAGAGATATAAAGCTTTTATTTAGCATTTTGTTTTTTTAATTATCCTTATTATTTTTTTTTTAATATTTTTTTTAAATCGCGAACGGGACAATGATTCCAAGGAATGTAGTATAAAGAGTCTTTGAATTATACCGTTATTCGGAGTTTGCTTGATCTCTACTGTGGTGTTTTTAAATATTTATTGTTGGTATATTTAGCCTATAAGAAAAGTGCAGTCGACATGATATGTAACACTCAGAAATAACTCAAGGAAAAATGTCAATAAAAAACGCTAAAACCAAAAAAAGCAAAGATGCTCTTTGCTGACCACTTTTCTTAAATTACAAATGGTAATATGTATTTAATTAGGTATATTCTTAAAATCCAATGCATTAACTAACCAAATTTTCTCAGAAAAGTCTTTTTTCTTCAACTTTAATATTTTGGTAGCGGTTGACCTTTTCCAGGAAATGCCCATATACCATAATAAATTTAAAGATAAAAGGTATTACATATTTTGTAATATGTATTACTTTAATTAAACAATTCAAACTCTTAATTACATTTTCTTTTTGTTCATCAATAGTCAATCTTTATTTTCTTTACACATACAAATGCTGTTTTAGTTTATAAAACGGGAATTATTAAAAAAAAAATATTTGTTTATATAAATTTAAACTAATTTACGCTTATTTTGTAATAAATAATATGTAAGGAATTTTATAAAGAAGTTAAAAATTATTAAAAAGAAGAAGTAAAAATTATAATTTCTGGAATGCTGCTAAACACGTCCTTCTAGCTTTTGTATCAAATCATGACATTTTTCAATAACACTATATATGAATGGTCTTTCCATGGGATCCATTCGCAGCATATAGTGAATTAATTCGTTCATGTCCTGTAAAGAAATATAAATGAAAATATTTCATCATGTTAGTGGGATATTTTCTTGAATATTCTCGTATTTGTTTACCTCTGAATAAATTGAATTTTCAGGTATATTAGTGTTTCCACTCAGAACAGCTAGGGCCACACTATCGCCCTTTTCGTAAATCGGGTCAAAAGGACAGTGAAAGAAACACATGGCATAAAGTACACAACCCAAACTCTAAAAGTAATTTACATATTAGACTTTTATTAAGGGGATATGTAAGATAGTGGGGTATACTTTTGAGATATCGTCGTTTTCAAGCTTTATTTTTGTGCAACAAATTATTTTTCATGTTAAATTTTTATTATGTTTTTAAATTAGTGGTGTTTAAAGGAATTCTTTTGACGATTTGCTTTAATATTTTACTGGGTCTTAAAATTTTTAGTTGTGCGGTAGTTTGTTCTAACTTGAAACTTTCATATCTCTTAAGTATGACCTACCAAATCCAAAAATTGTTTGTTATTATTATGTCACAGTCTAATCAATAAATTTGTAAACTCACCCATATGTCAGTTCTTTCGTCTATAGTACAATATGATTTTACTGAAAACAATTCTGGTGCTCTGTACACAATTGAACTGCGCTCCTCAGCCTCATCCTGCAAACGTTGTGCCTCCGATTGGCCACATATCTGTAGACGAGCCTCCGTCATTGAGCCCAAATCAACTATAATAGGTTCAAAAGAATCCGACAGGCAAATATTAGCAGTTTTTAGGTCTCTATGTGCCAAAGGTACTGGTTTGGCCTCGTGTATAGCTCTTAGACCCTCACAGATACCCAGAAATATTTGCATTATCTGAGCTTCAGGCATAAAGTCTTGTTTCTTGGCGCGCAATTGTAAATGATCCGCCAGTGAGCCATGCTTATAGTAGGGCAGAACAATATATAAAGTACTCGTTGTATTTATCACAATATCAGCAGAACCCTTGAGTTCGTAGTCAATGACCTTGATGACATTTTCCGAGTCAATGCGTCTACAATTTTCAATTTCTCGTAAGGCTATATTTTGATCGTCTATGCTGTGACAGGTAATACGTTTGACCGCATACAGCCTCCGGGTGATACTGTTCTCGGCAAGGTCAATTAAGCTGAAACCGCTGTTAGCAAAAAACAAACATTCATACACACATAATTTAATATTACAATAAATCTTATTTGAGATCACCAATGCTCATTATTTAAATGATAAGATTAAAGTGTTATTGACGATTGCTCTTACCCCTGCGCCAGTCTATCTTTGACTGTATATTTGGTCCCACTGATTGTCAGTGTTTCTTTGGAGCAAAAGCATCCTCGTTTCATAATTAGAGCCCATCCTAAGCTATTCATGATTTTGAAATCAATAAATTTGTTTCCTTTCTTTTCCTAATTTTAACACTACTATGTTTTGGTAACTTTTTGCGTAAATTGTTGAATTTTATTAATAATTTTATACAATTAAAATATATTTGTTGTAAAAAAAGTGAAATCATTTGAGAGACAACAAACCAAAATTCAAATTGTCATTTTGGACAATCAGCTGTGAGTGTGGAAGATGATTCAGATAAACATGTGTAAATACAGAATGACACAAATAATAATAATGTAAATAAAGTAACGGTAAACTATAAATCAAAAATAGGTAAACTACATTATCTACGGTATCTGTTTAATTGATTTTCTCGGGTCCATTCCGGGATTTGACGTAGTGAGAAGATCAGGTCAGTGGTAGATTTACCTGATTCAAAACCTCATTGGTGATCCCTTATTATTTTGTTGTTGTTGTAACAGCTCTAACATTTCATAATTTTGTTTTTATGGGGATCTGTTTAGAAATCAAGGCCAAGAAACTGTGCTACTTCTACAGGATGAATCCAGAAATCCTCAGGACTATGTGAAGTAGGGGGTATAATAAGGACCCTGACCACAAGCTGGGCATATGTTGGAGATGACACTGTCGAGTGTGACTCCCAGGATTTTCGGGTGTTTCACTGTCGGAATTGGTACACCATCGATCTCGACGCCAAGTTGTTGGAAATATGTTGTTGCTGAGTTGCATATTTCCAACGCCAAGTTGTAGGCTTACTTCTTTTGTCCAGGTGGTAAATAGGGTCGCTGAAGATTTAGTTGGTTGCATCTTCAGGTTACGTTCAGCGAAGAAATTGTGAATGATACCGAGATAACGGTTCACCTTACCCCAAAGGTCTTCCGCATATGATATCACCTCAACGCCTTGCGGTGGAGCTCGGAGTTTTGAGAGGTAGAAGTTAAACAGGAATGGAGACAGGACTCCGCCCTGAGGAACTCCCTGTTTGACTCTACGAGCTGCTGGTAGTTGGCTGGTCAGCTGGGGGAGGAGTAGAGCCTCGAGTGTTTTCGCGACTGGTGACAGGAGGGATATTGGCCTGTACGACGATCCCGGGTTTGCCAGGTTTTAATATTGGGATAAGTAATGCTGGTCATAAGCAGATTTATGACACCTGTCAAGAACTCGATTTCCCACACGCCTAGGTGTTTTAGCATCAGCATGAAAATTCCGTCAGGGCCAATTGCCTTTGAAGGCTTAGCTGTACGGATGGCCTCTGCAACTTCCGCAGGAATAAAAAGTTGTGGTGGGTCCGATACTGGGAGATCATGTAGTTTTTAAACTGCCGGAATGACAGGAAGTTTCTCGGCCAAGGGCTGTCAACTCCGCAACAACATACATATTTACAATTTTTAATTTTGAAGCAACATATTCCTGCGGTGCTGCTTCGTATTCTTATGGTCCTTGCCGGAGTTGAAACAAATCCCGGACCATGGATCTGCAGTGTGCCAGAAACAATTGCACCATATGCAAACCCGGCTATTGTGCAACACTTGTTTGGGCTGGTGCCACCTCAGGAACTGTTGAGGACTTTAGCTGCCAACAACGGCGAAACTCAGCGTCTTCTTCGACATATTTATCTTCGTCGTTGGAATACACAACTCCCCTACCGTCCGTCCAGCAATCGTAACAACCCTTACTATTTTAATAACTTTGGGTTTTAGACTTTTACATAGTAAGGTCGATATAATATAATATGTAATTGACAGAGTGCATAAGTATACCTCAATAATTGTTGCATACTATGTTACCTTCTTTTTTGTGCACTAGACAAAGAACATTCATACTCAAATCGTTGGGCATATGTTCTTCTAACCATATGGATTATACATCTCAATTTCTTCAAAAACACGATACTCCATTTGCTTCTTTTTCTTCGGAATAGGCGTCTTTTTGCCTTCTTTTCCCGAAAGGTCTGTAAAACACGAGAATAAAATAGGTACTGGATAATGATAGTTGACACTTTATCTACCCATCTTAGCCCCGAAATAAAACTTACATAGTTCAGTTTAGGCTGCATAGAAACTTAAGTTTTTGGGTTTGTAGCAGTTTCGAATGTTTATGTCTAGGTTCCCTCTCTATCCTACGTACCAATTCTAGAGTTACCCTGACAGAGGCCATTATGCATGTAGCATTTGTTGTTGTAACAGCACTAACTTTTACATTTTTATCAATATGGCCAAGAAATTTTAAAACTTCCACTGGCTGAGACCACAAATCCTAGGACTACAAAAGTAAAGCAGGGTTTGGCGGTACAGTTTAAGATATAGAGTTCATATCGAGACCCTGAAAACATGCTGGCCATACGATCAATGAGAGACCAAAAGATTTTGCTCCTTCCCCATCTCAGTTGTATCGGAGCGATAACCTGGATTTATGAATGTTGTACGAGACTTGATCCCAAGGTCCATGTACTAGTCTTGGTATGATACCCTCAATCACGAAAAGATTTTCGCTGACATGCCTTGGGGAGGACTCCAATTGAATGATATCTCCGATGATAGCCCAAAACTGAGTTCTCATGATGATCTTCGTTACTGTAAGAACCTTTGTGATTGCCTTTAAGGCTGCGTTTTTGCAGCATTGAAATGTAAGATTTTTACAGTCTTCGCTACAGAAAGATAATCTTTTTATTTATGCTTTAAAAAAGGTATACTTTTTATATAAAACCGCATACAGACCTACTTTCTTAAATTTGTATTTGCTTCTTTTTTCTTGTTGATTTAACAAAAAATTTAAACAAAAAAAGTTTGTTTACAATTTAAAGGGTACGTTTAGTAAATGATAAAATCACGCAGTACATTCAGTCTTCCGTTATATATATTTATAACGTTGTTCTTGTATCATAAACAAGTACCATTTTTACAACAAAAACGTTGGCATGAAATGGTACTAAAAATATCCCAATAGTAATAGAACTCTTTATTGCAATTGACAGCTGATTTTCAAAACAAAATAAAAATTTCTTTGCACGTTTCTTGTTAAAAAAATTTGCAAAAAAAAACATTTTTTCTAAATAATGGTAACAAATAATCAAAATATAAGTACAAATACCGAAGAAGAACAAAACGAAGATTCCTGGCAGGACTTATTAGGCATTACTGCAGATCCTCCCGAGCGTAGAGACAAATGTGAACAATGCAAGTGAGTAGAGAAAAATAGATTTTGCTTTTGTATACTTAACTTTATAATCGTTTGTTTTAGACGCCCGCAAGTAGTATGTTGGTGTTTATCTCTACCCAGTCCTCCTCTGGACATAGCCAGTTCCATAGTCATACTACAACATCCAGCTGAAGAGAAGCGTTCCTTGCGCACTGCCTTAATGCTACAACTTGGCTTGAAACCAGGAAAGTGCATTGTTTACAAGGGCAAGAAATTTCCTACACCAAAAAATCAAAAAGATCTAGAGCCTATCTTAAGTTCTGCTAATTCCTTATTACTCTATCCCAGTAGAGAGTCAGTGCCTTTAGAGACAATAAAGGAAATGTCACAAAGCCCCGAAGGCCCCTCGGGTCCTTATACTCTAGTCCTAATCGATGGTACCTGGCCCCAAGCTAAAGCCATATATGCCAGTAGCCCCATGTTACATCACATGCAGCAAGTTAAACTTATAGCAGCTGGCACAAGTGACTACATCATACGTACCCAACCCACAGAAGGATGTCTTAGCACTTTAGAGACTGCCGCACAGTCTTTGACGGTTTTGGAAGGACGCCCTGAGCTCAGGGAACTTTTAGTACGTCCTTTACATACTTTGTGTAAATATCAGCTGGAAAATGGTGCTGTAGAACATCAGTCCAAAGAATTTAGAATCAAAAATAATCAGTATCCCAAACAAATTGGTAAACGTCTTAATCGTTTACTGAATTATAGTACAATTTGTAGACCCGAAGCTAACGAGCAACATAAGCAATCGAATACAACAGACTGTCATTTGCAGGAAACATGAAGTAGCATTTACCCTTTAATCATCACAACATTTAATTTTATTAGTAAATTTCGATTTGTCTTAGAATTTAGCATAAAACCCATACAGCATACATTCATACCTTCGTACAAACTTATCTATTGAATTCCTAAATAAAGTTTGAGCAAACAACCACTTTCAAGCGAAATATTTTCCATTCTAAACTGGCGAAATTGATCCATTACAAACATTTTCTTGAAACTAGTAAGTTACAGTCAATTGAAGACCTTTTGAATTAAATCACAGGTTAGTGTTTTTTTTAATTATGTTCAATAAAATTTTACAGATTTATTGCTTTAACTTGGTTTATTAAATACATTTTACAATATTTTAAATTGGTTGATTTCTAGCATCGACAAGAGATCTTAATGTCAAGCACTTGGCTATGGCATAGGTTCGTACACAGGCATTTTTTTCTTTAGCTGAAAAATTAAGAATTAAATGATATTAAAAAAATTTAAATCAATTATAAATAATTTTGAATTATTCAATATTTTAGTATTGTCATAGTACATATTTTAAGAACCACCTAAACTCACCTCCCTCCTTTTCACAAACTTCTAAGGAATCACCAGTTGCTGGCCAAATATTAGCACGTATTTTTTCTGCATTTAATTTCCAATTCTCGATTAAGCCAGATTTTTCGAACATGCAACGTATAAAGCACTGAAATTTTAAGAAAAAATCTATTCGATCAGCAAAAAATGTTTTATTTAATTGATGTATTTGCTTGTAAAATAGTCGTACAAAAACGACTACTTAATACCCTTCACTACTGAGGTCAAGTTTGGACTAATTGCCAAAAATATTATAAGTTTTTATAAAATCTTAATTTTGTCATCGCAGCAATAATTTCACGAGATCTATTTTCAGCTCCTATTGGTTAGGTCATTACTGCATTATTATCATATAAGATCGTTTCCCTTTTATTAAAAATTAACCTTTGCATGAAATTTACTACGATAAGCCTTTGATAATTTTGTAAATCGTTTATGAATTAGAGGTAAGACTTTTTTAGATATTAAAAATATATCTATTATATGTGACCTTCTGAGAAAAGGGATCTAGTGTGCGAAAATTAAGTTTTAAAAAAAATGAAAACTAAAATTTTCATTTTATTCTAGATCCTTTTAGGTACCAGAATCCACCCTTAAGTCCGTTTTTTTTTTAGAAAACTCGATATGAATCGAGAGAAATGATTAATTTTGATATGAGTGCTCTATCCTACGCCTTGAAAATATCTAAAGCCACAAACTTACTTTCGCCAAAATGGAGTATTGAAGTAGAATCTTCACTTTTCTTAAAATTATTTTAAAACTTACCATTCCCGTTTTATCCACTAAATCGGGTAACTCAGCTGTCGTGTTAAAAGCAATATAATATCCTGAAATTAAAGAGCCGTTAAAATTAAATATCCTATTTTATTTTTAAACAAATTAGGGTAAATACTCATCGGTATATAAAAACTCGAATTACAGGTTGAAATCAACTCATCATAATTAATCAAATTCGTATTATTCGGTTGAATTATGGGAGTAGAATTCATATTAGCATCATTCGTTAATAAACTCGATTCAGTTTGCATTTTTTGCTTAATGTCCTTAAGAAATTTATCCTCATCCACAATATAGATGTCACCATTATTCCTAGCCTTTTGCGAAGATTTAGTCGTACCGAAAAGGATTAAAGCAATGTAAAAAATATTAATATGTAAACGATACATAGACACGCGTTTATAATATTTCCGTCTTGAATGTTTATTTTGAATATTTCCGGATTGAATATTTTTATTCATATTTATATTCTAAGGCAAATGATAGTTTCATACAAGTGTTTTAACACTTGCATGATCATGCAAATCAATCTTTTAATTTGTATACCCTTCACCAATAGGTAATACGGCATTATAAGTTTGTCAATTAGTTTGTAATTTTAATTCAAGAATTCTGATAATAGATCTTCTAGTTCCTGATATACTTAGTGCGACATTTCTACTTACATTCTCAACAAAAGATGCGCTAACCTGCTTATATATATATATATATATATATACATATATATATATATATATATATATATATATATAATTCCCCGACAACATTCCAATTGGAACAAGGTGTACTTCTATCAGACAATGAGCTGCATCCGATTCTATTTTTAGACTCATTGAAAGGGACCTACGTTTTAACGCCGGCTCCGAACGGCAAATATTTTTATCGTTCTTATGTGTTAAAGTTCACCGACTGATACCACGAGGAGGTCAGTGTCCACAGTCTATTAGTTTTGGCTTGCCAAGTTTAGACCAATCAGAACCGTTGCTTGGTATCCAACATCCCCTACATCATTGCCATATATACGGTAAATGCTCTTGTGTCAATTGAATCTTAAATTAAAACAAATGCAAATCTTTGTTCAAAATTGTGACCAAAGTTGTTATTTGAAAAACTATACTTAAAATTGTCATTATTTTCAGATTTATGAGCGTTTTAGAGATTTTGTCTCATTTAGTGCGTTTTTAAAGAACAGTTTGTATGGGAGCTATGGTCAAATGTGGACCGATTTGATCGAAATTTGGTACAGTGATTTTAGTTTACATATGCAGTATTTAGTTTAAATATTGATATTTGTGACCAATATATCAATTCCGGGAAGTTGGACCTATGGGAGGTACCATAAATAATGGACCTATTTTGAGGAATTTCAATAGCCATGGTCCCTGTTTATATTCAATTAATAAGTTGCCAATTCAAACTCATAAATTTGAACTGTTTTATTAATTGTTGATTTTTAGCCCTCAAGCACTTGTAACTTGAAGGTATAGTCGCACAATAATAAAAGACAATATTTTTATTACTGAACAACATTTTAATTTTTATTTAACTAATTATACTACTTAAAATTAACAATAATGCAACATCAAAAATAATTTTAATGTAACATAATATTCTTATTGCTAAAAAATTCATTAAATTGACCAATCAAAACATTTTTAAATAAATTAAATTTATTGCAATTTGATACATGAACTGATACTAATAATAACATGGGTATTCCCCATGTGTAGACCATTATACTAATTATAATAGTGGTATTCACTTTAAGTACAAACAGTCCCATTATCAAAAAAATTATCTGTGCCAAATTTCATCAAATTATCTTTAGAACTGCGATCTGCAGTTTGATTACAAGGTTTACATGGGGGTCCAGCCAGCCAGACGGCCATCGCTAAATCGACTCAGAAAGTGATTCTAAGCCTATTGGTATACTAATGGGTCTAAGACAAATATTTCTATGCGTTGCAAACATCAGCACAAACTTATAAATAGTGAAACTTTATTATATCGTAAAGTAGACAGAATGAGGTTATGTATGGAACAAGATATCGTGCAGATGGCCGCAGCGGCTTTGCTGGCACACAAACTCGCTGCATAGTGAATTTAGAGACACCAATTTGCTGAGCTCGGTGTCGAATTAAGGTGGATGGAGTTTAAGCGACATCATCACGTACAGCTGCGACATTTTCGGTCGATCGACCTGGTCGAAGGCGCGTTGTTGTCTTTACATCACTAACAGACCCAGTTTCGGCAAATTTATCCATTAATCTCTTTACAGTTCACTCTTTTGGAGCCTTATTGTGACCCCAAATTGATCGCAATTTGCGAATGCAAATGAGAATGCGTTGTTCATTAGTGTAGCGCTCCATTTTTACTAACCTCATACCTTCTACTAGCAAACAATAACAATTGTTCAAATGTCAAACAATGACACTTCGAATCGCGCCAAATTTAAAAATTGCGTTCTAGTTGGGACACCCTTTATAAACTATGGTTCCTTTTGTATATATTCTAACGGATTTGCTTATACAGTGTACGCAAATTTAAGGTTAATAATAATAATTTCCACGACAACATTCCAATTGGAACAAGTGGTACTTCTCTCAGACAATGAGCTGCATTCGATTATGTTTTTAGACTCATTGAAAGGGACCTACGTTTTAAGTCCGGCTCCGAACGGCAAATGCATTAGTTAGAGAAGTTTTTCATAGCCTAATACTCAATAACCAGTGGCTAGCTGAGTTATGAGGTAAACCGCCGCTTTTTTGAAAATTTATTTTTTTTCAAGTGGGTCTGGTCAGGGATCGAACTTGGGACCTCTGGTATGCTAGGCGGATGACTAACCTGCTATACCACGGTGGTTCACAAATTTAGGTTAGGAAGTAAATGAAAATTGAAATGTCAAGAACGGGAGAAAATTGTAGGGCCTCTTCGTAAATGCATCACTGCACTGCATCACTATTGCAAACTTTGCAGCATGAAATATTATGATGCGCTGCTGATGAGTACATATTTTTGGGCAGCACTGCTTTCTACTTGCGTAAAAAATTTGCAGAAAAGGACTATATTTACCTTATTGTAAAGTCGTAATGCAGCGCAGTGATGCATTTACGAACAGGCTTGTAATTATGGACCATCTTTAGTGTCGAGACTCATTTCCAATTTGTAGGACATAAAAAAAAATTGTATCACATGGAGCCCCAAATCTAGAAGCAGACTTTGCAAACGTATTATATCCAAAAAATAAGTCATCGGCCAGTGTTAAGCGAGGAAACGCCATCACCGTGAAATTTCTGCGATATTTAATCATGATAACATTTTTTGACATCAGTGACCTTTGGTTTCAGCGTTGTCGATGTCGTTGTTGTGATTTAACGCCGATGGATTATATTCCTTGGGGCTATTTAAAAGATAGGGTTTACGTGAACAAATTACAAATAGCTGACGCTCTGAAAAATATAATTCGGTGCTGCATTGAGATAAATAAAGATTTGTAGCAAAATGTTGTTCAAAGTTTTTTGAAATATCGGACGTCTAACAAGAAATGTTGTCTTATAGGTCTGACTATGTTGAATTTTACCAACATCCAGTATAAAGGGTATATAGAATTCGGCATAAAACACTGATTTATTTGTATATTATTTTCTTTTTATTGATAAAATATATTTAATACAATATAAATACTTTAATTGTGTAATTTATTTGTTGGTATTATAATTATAACATAAAAAATTTGTTCTCTTTTGTGAATGCAAAATAGTTTCTATTTTAAAAATTAAATTAAACTTTTACAAATATTACAGTTAATTTTAAATTGTACAATTTTATTTGAGTCATATTAAAGCAGAATGTGCATGAGTAATATTTATTTAAATTTCTAAAATTGAATTAATAATTTTAGAAAATATACAAACAAAAATTACTATAGACACTTGCTTATTTAATTTGTCGTTGTTGTTTGTGAATTGATTTATAATAATAAGTTAAATTATAGTGGATAGTTTTTAATAAAATTACATAACAAAATAATAGTTAAAATACTTAAAAAAGAGAGGGAAAGCTTTAAAAAGAACAGCCTTGCCATATTGCAAATATATAATGTTTACATTATGTGAAATAGTCTGGCCAGCTTACCTTGGCAGTGGCCATCTTCTTTAATTGTTATTCATTTATTCAGGAGGGAAATACATAAAATTATCTAAGGGTTATTAACAAAATAAAATTAGAATAGTTAAAGTGCAACAGTGAACTACTAGACAAAGAGTGTTAGTTTCGAAAATCGTTAAATTAAGTGTAATAAATCCGAAAGCCTTGAAAGTTTAATGGGAAATTTTAGTTAGAAGAAATTTTAAAATAAAACAAATTCACGCCAATCAATTTTTGTTCTCAATAATAAAATATGTTAACTTAATTTTAAGTACATTCTTTTTTGTATAATTTCATTTTTTATTTTTAATTTTATTACTTTTGTATTAATTTAAATTACTCTATGCAGTGTCCATGTTGCGTCCAGTCGTCAGACCTTGGCGCCCCAGGCACGCTTAATCATGTAAACACCCTTCTCGGCAATCATGACTGCAGGAGCATGTGTATTACCGGCCGTTACTTTAGGCATTATACTAGTATCCATTACTCTCAAGCCCCTTAAGCCATGTACCCTCAATTCATGATCCACGACAGCTAAAGGATCGCGTGCGGGACCCATTTTACAAGAACCAGCTTGATGATTTTCGGGACCAGTATTTTGTTTCACAGCACATTCCCAATATTCATCGGAACCAAAGGTGAACTGACCGCAGCCCTCGACCACTGTACGATCCAATCTCATGCCATACTGCTTCAGAGGTGTAGTCTGTGACAGTCTGATGGCAAATTTAATACCATCTACCAAAACCTTAACATCTCTTTCGTCTGTCAAATAGTTGGCAAAGATGCGAGGTGGCGCCAAGGGATCATTAGAGGCCAAAGTAATATAACCTCGGGATTTAGGATTCAAAACGGCTGGGAAAATTTGTATACTCCTCGAGTTATTCGATAAAAGTTCACCAACTTGTCCGGTACGAGCACAACTGGCCAAATAACCACCAAAATAAAATTGCAAATCGGGTACACCGGGTTTGTCGGCATAACGTGAAGTCAATTTGGCTGTAACATCGGAGATACCAGTACCCGACATTAGGCCATCACGGAAGAGCAGATATTCCATAGCAGTAGCCCAATTGAGGGGAGCAGTATCGGCATCATCGATAAAGAAATTGGTAAAGTAGGCAACATGATTGTGCAAGTTCTTACCGACACCGGGTAAATCGTGAATGGGACGTACATTGGCCTGGAAATAAAAATATAAGATAAAAAGGTAGAGTCAAATATTAATAATAACAATTTTCACAACAACATTTCGATTCTATTTTTAGACTCATTGAAAGGGACCTTCTTTTTCACTTCGGCTCCGAACGGCAAATGCATTAGTTAGAGAAGTTTTATATAGCCTAATATTCAATAACCAGTGGCTAACTGAGTTATAAGGTGAACCGCTTTTTTGAAAATTTGTTTTTTTCAAGTGGGTCTGGCCACTTGAAAAGGCGGATTACTAACCTGCTATGCCACGACGATTTACACGACAGTCAAATATTGGTTTTGATAAAATTCATAGAACTAATAAGTTCACATTTTTTCCGAGTAGCGGAAATGATACTGAAATATGTAAAGGTTCTTCCATTAAGCGCTTCTTTTTTTTTTTGAAACAATGAAAGACTAACAAATGTCGTTCAAATGCCCGCAACGACTTCTCTTAATGGAGCGCATCCGCAATGTTAAATTGTCCATGGCTCTCCATGTTGGTTTTGGGCCCGAGGTAAAATCTATCGATTTCGGTGGCTAGTTCACTCACATCACTTCTACGTGAAATGGCCATGCCCACAATTCAACCATGCATATATCATCCAATTCAAGCCCAAAATTTGATTATCATTTCAATAGAGCGATCGACGTTAACAGTGTTTCGTTCACAAAGAAGCAGTGACGTTTTTTGGATTCTCCGGCAAGAAAATTGTTCGATAATGATCCCGAGGTAACTTGCAGAGGAGGCTGTCCAAAACTTCGATGGAAAGACCAAGTAGAAGAAAAACTTGGCATGCGAAATTGGAGAATATGTGCACAAGACAAAAGCGAATGAAATTCTAAAATATGCTCGCCTACTGACCTTCACAGGTTGTAACTATAGGCCATTTAAGTAAATAATGTATCTCTTGCTTAAACACACAATTATAAAACATATTTTTAAAATAGTCTTTGTCAAAAGGCCTACTTTAGGGCCGTCCCCTTAAAATTTACTTATTTGTATCAAATCACATGTAAAGTGGTATGTGAACGGAAATGGCTGTGGATAGGCCACACACTTCGAAGGCCAAATACCAACATTGCTCAACAAGCGCTTCGTTGAAATCCACAAGATAGCGGCCGTCGTGTCGGTGCATCTGCTAGAAAGTAGAGAAGGTCAATTGATGCGGAGTTATTAGCAGCAAACTATGCATGGAATGATGTATGCCTAACATCTCGCAATAGAAGTCGATATAAAAGGATGGTTGAGGCCAAATGCTCCACATGGAGTCAAGGATAACAGAAGAAGAAGACATTTAAAGCATTAGTCAGCTGAGGGCCACACGACCAAGATCCTCAAAAAATATAAAAGTATGATATTTTAGAATCCGGTGAAGAAATCGGAGCAACAAATTTTCGTTTACAGTTCACAAAAATGTCCAATATACGAGTATATATATGTACATTAAGTTTAGTATTATCATTATCTTACCTTCATCAAATCTTCCTTGGGACCCACACCACTCAACAGTAAAATCTGAGGAGAGTTTACAGCACCACCACTAACGATAACTTCCTTTTTCACCATTATCTTACGCATACTGCCAAACTGATCGATAACTTCAACGCCCAAAACGGTCTTAGTGCCGGGATGTATCAAAACTTTGGTGGCCGTGGTATTCAGCAAGATATGCAAATTGTTGCGCATGCGGGCAGGTCTCAAAAAGGAACGGGCCGAACTGTAACGTATACCATTGCGAGCTGTCATCTGGGCAATCATAAAACCGGTGGAGTTTTGGCCATTCAAATCTTGGACGGTGAAGCCTGTAAAATATAATAAAATTAATAAAAAGAAACCCCATAAAATTTCCCACAAACTTACCCAATTCCTCGCCAGCCTTCAAGATGGCATATGACAATGGTGGGTTATAGGGGAATTTCGAGACAGGCATTAAGCCGCCAGTAGCATGCAATTCACTACCCACCTCATCAATTTCCAAATTATTTTCAGATTTCTTAAAGAATGGCAAAACATCCTTGTAGCTCCAGCCTGGATTGCCCATAGCAGCCCAATCGTCATAATCCTCACGATTACCTCTTATGTACATCATGCCATTCAAAACAGAAGTACCACCCAACACTTTGCCTCTGGGCCAGTAGCAACGTTGACCTTCAGACGATAAACAAGCTGATTTTTCCGGTTCTGTATTGTATTTCCAATCAATGTCACTGGATATAAAGTTCAAGAACATGGAGGGAATTTGTGCACCCACTGGTTCATCGCCGCCTATAAAGTAAAATATTAAAAATTTAAATCTTGAAAAGTAGAACCATTAAATTTTGTAATGAATAGCTTAATTTATATCTGTAATAAAATTAAAATTTATTTGCTCTGTTTATTACTTATTTTTATGCGTTATAAATGATATTTTTGGGAACTTAACACTTTTTGTATCAATAATTGAAAACTTTATTCGGAAGAGTTTTGATTTTGATAATAAAAAGTACTTTCGAATTTTAACAGCTAAAAATTTCAAAATGATCGTACTTATCATTTACTCATGATAGGCATCATTATTGATCAATTCAAATCTTTAAACTTCGAATATTATCAAACAAAACGGGTTAAGAGCTTATGCCGAAAAATGTATTAGTAACCAACTTTTGGGTGATGTAGGATATGTTGGATACCAAGCAACGGTTCTGATTGGTCTTAATTTGGAAAGTCCGGACTTATCTTCGTCTTTTCCTCATCTCAACTGTGGACACTGACCTCCACGTTGTTGTTGTAACTATTATTGTTAATATAGCAGAAGTGGCAGTCCTTGGTCGGAATCCTAAGATTTCAGAGTCGTTCCGGTACGAAGAACCGACTGCCGTGGGAACGTGACCTCCTTGTGATATCACCTGCTTAGCTATCCTAACACCCGTAAAAGTAGTGAGCTAACAAGTGCCGCGAGTTCTCCCATGAAAACTATAAAAATATGGCTTAGGACGTCGGGCTAGTAACCTACTCCTTGAAAAAACAATTACTATGAAAAAGCTAAAATTAGAATAAAAATGAACACCTTAATGTAAGAAGAGGACGTCGAAACTTCGATGGAAAGACCAAGTAGAAGAAAATCTTTGAAAGCTTGACCTACGAAATTGGAGAATAGCGCAGAAGATCGAAGCGCATGAAATTCAAAAACATGCTCGGCCTTTGACCTTAACAGGTTGTTTAGTAACCAACTATTGGACTCTTCATCCGAAGTAATTGTAAAAATTTGACATTTAAAGCGAGAGAGATTGTGGGTGCCATTTGCATCTCACATGACCCAATGGTATCAATTATGAATGATCACTCGGGTATGAGAAATCTTTCTGCCGCAATCGTGCGACAATTTCGTAGGAATGTTTGTCAATCAAGCCAACAACTCCGTATCCCAGTTAATAATGAACTTAAACAAAGACGAAGAATAAAACAAAATTTCGGTGATAATGCAACGGAAATTGTTCGCCATGTCAAGAAGGAAGAAAATGAATGACTGTATTCGGCTTTAATCAACAAATTTCACTAAAACAAACCAATTGCCACCGAATTTCCCAACTTATCAAGCGATGAACCCCCAGATTACGATGAAATTTAAACATCTTAACGACTTAGAAAAGTCCACTAGGCTAACGCAACCATATTACAATCTATCCTCAGAAAAATATTGGAAACAGAAACCAAAAGAATGGAATAAAAGCCTAGAAGAATAGTCTTTTGTTCCCTCTTGTGTTGGTCAAGTAAACAGGTTTCGCCTTATAATTGAGATGCATTTGACGCCATTGATCAAAATTAAATATGATTCGCCCGAGAAAAGAGAGGCATTCCAAGAAAAATCATCGTGATATTATAGAAACTATACAACGAGTCCAAAATGCCAGTGTTGCACTGCGGTATTGCGAGTGAAATGTGCGGACATGGATGATGGCAAAACCCTTTATACCTTGTAAAAGTAGTGACTTGAATTGTAGGATAAATTAGAAACTAGAAGTTGTTGTCTATGTCAATGACATACATTGATATACTACTAAAAACCAAGTATGACATGCAAAGGAAAATAAATTGTTGTGTATCTTTTTATTCTTCTAGTATCCATGAGTGCCAGTGGAGCATAGTGTCTCAACCATCCTTTTAAATCGAACTCTATTGCGAGATGTTTGGCATACGTCATTCCATGAATAGTTTGCTGCTTGGAATTCCGCATCAATTCACCTCCCAGGTGACCAACACGACACCTGTGGATTCCAACGAATCGCTTGTCGAGCAATGTTGGTATTTGGGCTTCAAAATCTGTGGCTTATCCACTGCCATTTTCGTTGACATACCTCTATAGAAGTAGGGATTTGGTTTGTAGCATTTAGTAGATCTTCAATTCTTATGTGATTCTGCTACCATATATTAAGGATTTGCCGCAAGCATTTGATTGCAAAGGTTTGTGAGTGCTAATCGATGGCATTTGTGAGTTTTAAAGTTCCTCAACTGGAAAATAAGATGGACTTGAGATTCAAGTTATATATTCGCAACTTAGTTGTTGATATTTGCTGAGATTTCCAAATAGCTCGAAGGATGCCGAATGCAGATTTTGCCTTTTTAATACGCGATTCAATATCCTCATCGGCGCCGTAACCTGAGATTTGGATAAGAAGACATACGAAATCAGCCTATTCCAAGTCCTCGAGTTGTTTAAAGGGTGTTTATTGGATACCGCGTCGACCATTTAGTGCCGTGCTCATTGTATTGTCGATTACAAGGACAAAAAGTATAGGTGACAAGATACACTCTTGTCTTATTCCAGTAGTAACTTCGCACAGATTAGATAATTTAAATTTATGTAGGACCCGACATTTAAAATCCAAGTACTTTACCCGAATTAAGTTCAGGATTTTCGTTAGCATGTTACGATTTTCTAAAATTCTTTATAGATGGCTGCTATTGATACTGTCGAAGTTCTTCATAAAGTCGATTAACACTAGGTAAATAGGGTTCCACACCCTACATTGCTCTGGTACTATTTTTACTGTGTTGATTAGGTCAACACAAGAACAATTCTCTCTGAACCCAAACCGATTTTCGCGGAGTGTAGCGGAAACTACCTCGGATATTCTGTTTAAAATTGCTCGACTTAGTATTTTGCTTGGTATTGGAAGAAGCGTTGTACCCCTGTAGTTATTGCAGTCTTTGGAGTCACCCTTTTTGTTATTTTGTATACTTTTATTCCAGGAGTTTGGTAGAGCTACTTCTTCTCACATTTTAGGCACAAATGGATGTCACAGTCTCGCCGATCCTTCAACATCACATAAAAGCATCTCCGCTGAGATATTGTCATTGCCTTTAGTGCAACAATATCCAATAAAATAAAGAAGTCTACAAGAAGGGACAAGAGAATGTGGGTAGATGAGCAAGCGAGCCAAGCTGAATCAGCTGCAAGCAAAGGCCATATGAATTGTATAACATATAGGGCGTTGTGTGCCAAACTTACTTACAGTAACAGTCCCATCTTGAGTAGTAGTGGCACACTCCTTTCAACTGCATATGAACAACTAATACGCTGGATGGAGCACTTCAAGTCAACACTTAACAACCCTACTGGCTGAAGTGCATAATGAAACTAACCGTGACAGTATATTCAGAGGAATTTCTGACAGTCCGCCAACAATACAAGAAGAGAAGAACGCTATTAAAATTCTTAAACGCAACAAGGTACCGTGCAATGACAATACTTCAGCAGAGATGCTTTTATGTGATATTGAAGGATCGTCGAGATTGCGGCATCCATTTGTGCGTAAAATATGGGAAGAAAATGCCAACCTCTTGGAATGAAGGTATACATATATAGTCAAAATACCAAAAAAGGGTGATCTCAAAGACTGCAATAACTACAGGGGTATAACACTTCTCCTAATACCAAAGTCGTGTAATTTTGAACAGAATATCCCGCGCAGTTTCCTCTACTCTCCGCGAAAATCAGTTTGGGTTTAGAGAAAACTGTTCTTGTGTTGATCTAATCAACACAGTAAGAATAGTATTACAGCAATGTAATGAATTCCGCACTCCCATTTACCTAGCGTTTATCGACTTTATGAAGGCCTTCGAAAGTGTCAATAGAAGTTTTCTATGGAGAATTTTAGAAAATCGTAACATGCCGACGAAAATTCTCAACTTAATCCGGGCAATGTACGTTGATTTTAAATGTCGAGTCCTACACAAGGGTAAACTATCACACCCGTTCGATGTTACTACTGGAGTAAGACAAGGATGTATATTATCACCTATACTTTTTATCCTCGTCATCGACAACATAATGCGCACGGCTCTAAATGGTAGACACGGTATCCAATGGACACCCTTTAAACAACTTGAGGACTTGGAATATGCCGATGACGTATGTCTTCTTAGCCAAAGCTCTGGCCACCTTCAAAAGAATACTAACGCAATTACTGCTGAATCTAAACTAATATACAACTCGAATGTCAAGTCCATCCTGTATTACGGATGTGAAACATGGAAACGCACAAATGGCATCGATAAACGACTGCAAACCTTTACAAATAAATGCTTAAGGCAAATTCTTAATATATGGTGGCCGAATCGCATAAGAAATGAAGATTTACTTAATGCGACAAACCAAATCACTGCTTCCACAGAGGTATGTAAACAGAAATGGCGGTGGATAGGCCATACACTTCGAAGGCCAAATACCAACATTGCTCGACAAGCGCTTCGTTGGAATCCACAAGGTAGCGGCCGTCGTGTTGGTGCACCTGCTAGAACGTAAAGAAGGTCAATTGATGCGGAGTTATCAGCAGCAAACTATTCATGGAATAATGTATGCCTAACATTTCGCAATAGAGTCCGATATAAAAGGATGGTTGAGGCCCTATACTCCACTGGGAGTCAAGGATAACATAAGATAAATAAGTGACAGGATTTTGAGTAGTTAACCTAAAACTTCCCGTGAATTAAACGATTTTGAACCAATCAGATTTTTAATAGAGGAGACCATCTCGTGGAGTACCCCGATATGCCACCTTATTGACAAAAATGCTACCTTATACATAGGAAGCAATGCCTATAGTCAGATTTACCTTTTACCTTTTATTTACTTTTTATCTTAAAGCTGGCTATTTTCGAAAAATGTTATTCATAACTTTATCATATGCAAATGATAACATTTTAAATTTATATCGAAATGCCGCGACATTGACAGAGATCATAAGAATTTAATATTTATTTGATTGAATTTTAGAAGGTTATTTATAGAAGAGATTTGCTAAAATATAGAAGAGGCTACAAATGATAAAAATTAAATTAAAAATGTTGCATAAGATTTTCATTTAAAATCATATTAAATCAATCAGATTTTCGAACTGTAACACTTTTTTGGATAATTAATATAAAAAGATCAAAATTTATTTGAACATCACAAATATTTATTTTTGCATTGAACTTTAAAAATTCAATTTTTATGTTTCTATTGATGATCAATGATCATCAACTTCTGCCTTAATTATTTTATATTTGTTTAATTATCTTTGCCAATTTTTTCTTTAAATTTTGTTTTAAAAATCCCACGATATGTATTTCCCCATAAATTTTGTTTCTTGGTTGTCTAATTTATTTAAATTAAGGTTTTTTTGTTTAACTTATTTTAGTTTGTTAATTTATTTTAGGTGTTTAATAAAATTGTTCTTTTGACAGCTGAAATCATCATGAATGTCACCGATAACTGATGGTTTTAGCGTTAAAGCTTCCGTTAGTTATATTGATGGCATTTGGCTTTTCTACGAAATTTAACTAAAATTAAGTTGAAAGCGTTAATTTAAAGGTAGAGATAAGGTGAGATTTAAATAAGTTTTGAAAACCGTTTAACAAGGGAACAAAACGTGGGAAATTTTAGTTACATAAAGTTTATGATTTTTTTGGGGAATTTTTTCCTAAAATTGTTTACATAGTTATTATAGGAAATTTTTGAAAAATTTACTATTTTTATAGGAAATTTTTCAAAAATTTTTATTTTTATAGGAAATTTTTCAAAAATTTACTATTTTTATAGGAAATTTTTCAAAAATTTACTATTTTTATAGGAAATTTTTCAAAAATTTACTATTTTTATAGGAAATTTTTCAAAAATTTACTATTTTTATAGGAAATTTTTCAAAAATTTACTATTTTTATAGGAAATTTTTCAAAAATTTACTATTTTTATAGGAAATTTTTCAAAAATTTACTATTTTTATAGGAAATTTTTTAAAAATTTACTATTTTTATAGGAAAATTTTCAAAAATTTACTATTTTTATAGGAAACTTTTCAAAAATTTACTATTTTTATAGGAAATTTTTCAAAAATTTAATATTTTTATAGGAAAATTTTCAAAAATTTACTATTTTTATAGGACATTTTTTAAAAATTTACTATTTTTATAGGAAATTTTTCAAAAATTTACAATTTTTATAGGAAATTTTTCAAAAATTTACTATTTTTATAGGAAATTTTTCAAAAATTTACTATTTTTATAGGAAATTTTTCAAAAATTTACTATTTTTATAGGAAATTTTTCAAAAATTTACTATTTTTATAGGAAATTTTTCAAAAATTTACTATTTTTATAGGAAATTTTTCAAAAATTTACTATTTTTATAGGAAATTTTTCAAAAATTTACTATTTTTATAGGAAATTTTTCAAAAATTTACTATTTTTATAGGAAATTTTTCAAAAATTTACTATTTTTATAGGAAATTTTTCAAAAATTTACTATTTTTATAGGAAATTTGTAGGAAAAATTTACTATTTTTATAGGAAAATTTTCAAAAATTTACTATTTTTATAGGAAATTTTTCAAAAATTTACTATTTTTATAGGAAATTTTTCAAAAATTTTCTATTTTAAAGGAAATTTTTCAAAATATTTTTATTTTTATAGGAAATTTTTGTAAAAATTACTATTTCTATAAGAAATTTTTCAAAAGTTTTCTAATTTTGTAGAAAATTTGTCAAAAATTTACAATTTTGATAGAAAATTTTTCAAAAATTATTTTTTTTTTTGGAAAATTTTTCCAAATTTTTTTATTTTTGTAGGGAATTTTTAAAAATAAAATTTATTTTCAAGTGAAATTTTTTAAAAATGATTTAATTCCAAAGGAATTTTTCAAGAAATCTCATGTTTAGAGGGGTTTTTCTAAAATTCTTTATTTTTATAAACATTTTTTCAGAATTCTCTATTTTGAAAAAAATTCTCTTTATTGTTTGTATTCCATGATAATTTTCCCATTATCCCATCGTTATGTTGGAATAATTTAGATTTTTTTCAACCTTGATTGTTAAACTAAATGGGAAATAAAATTAAAAAAAAAATACTGAAATTTTTGTATTGTTTTATTTTAAAATTTTTATGTTTATAGAAATATTTAAGGTAATTGTAATAAATATATGTATATTCATTACATTAACTAATTCTTTAATATTTTTATATAATAATTGCATGCAAATAAATTCGGTTAATATTTATTATCGATTACTATTTTACATAGAAGATAATTACATACTTATTCAGGGGAATATTTATTGGATACTAAAAGTAAAACAAGTTAGTAAAAATTTCCCATAAATTTCACTTTTCAATTCCATACACTGAAAATTTTTTATGAGACAATTTTTTAAGTAACTATTCGTGCCCTTTTTGTGTAATTTTAAATAATTCTGGTTATTTAAGAAAATAATTTCCATTTCTTTGAACATATTTAGAGAATTAGGAAATAAATCTATTATTACTTTTAAGTACAAAGTTACTTAAAAGTATGATTTTTTTCAGTGTATGCAATAAATATGTTTGTGATGTATATAATTAAGTTGATTTACATAATAAATTATTGTAAATAATTATTTTATATTTTATGCGTTTTATTAATATTTACAATATTTTTACTTCTTTTGCTATAAAAACCAGTTTTTGAATTGGCCTACGATCATATTCAGATCTTGGTCAATAAAATGCATTTTGGCTTTTTCCAATATAGATAAAACCTTTTTCTGCATCGAAGGTGCTAAATGGACATGTTTGAAAAAATACCTTAAGCGTTACACAATTAATGAAAAATTTCTTAAAATTTATAGCATTTTTGCTATATTTACTGTTTTTATAGGAAAATTTTCAAAAATTTGCTATTTTTATAGGAAATTTCTCAAAAATGTACTATTTTTAAAGACAAATTTTTCAAAAATTTACTATTTTTATAGGAAATTTTTCAAAATTTTACTATTTTTATAGGATATTTTCCAAAAATATACTATTTTTATAGGAAATTTTTCAAAAAAATTTACTACTTTTATAGGAAATTTTTCAAAAATTTACTATTTTTATAGAAATCTTTTAAAGTTTACTATTTTTAAAGGAAGTTTATCAAAAATTTACTATCTTTATAAAAAATTTTTCAAAAATGTACCTGTTTTAGGAAAATTTTTCAAAAATTTACTATTTTTATAGGAAATTTTTCAAAAATTTACTATTTTTATAGGAAATTTTTCAAAAATTTACTATTTTTATAGGAAATTTTTCAAAAATTTTCTATTTTTATAGGAAATTTTTCAAAAGTTTACTATTTTTATAAGAAATTTTTCAAAAATTTACTATTTTTATGGAAAATTTTTAAAAAATTTACTATTTTTATAGGAAATTTTTCAAAAATTTACTATTTTTATAGGAAATTTTTCAAAATTTTACTATTTTTATAGGATATTTTCCAAAAATGTATTATTTTTATAGGAAATTTTTCAAAAATTTACTACTTTTATAGGAAATTTTTCAAAAATTTACTATTTTTATAGAAATTTTTTTAAAGTTTACTATTTTTAAAGGAAGTTTGTCAAAAATTTACTATCTTTATAAAAAATTTTTCAAAAATGTACAAAACAAAAATGTTTTAGGAAATTTTTCAAAAATTTACTATTTTTATAGGAAATTTTTCAAAAATTTACTATTTTTATAGGAAATTTTTCAAAAATTTACAATTTTTATAGGAAATTTTTCAATAATTTAAATTTTTATGGGAAATTTAAAAAAAAATTTAGTATTTTCCTATAAAAATAGTAAATTTTTGAAAAATTTTTCTATAAAAATAGTAAATTTTTGAAATATTTCCTATAAAAATAGTCAATTTTTGAAATATTTCCTATAAAAATAGTAAATTTTTGAAAAATTTCCTATAAAATAGTAAATTTTTGAAAAATTTCTTATAAAAATAGTAAATTTTTGAAAAATTTCCTATAAAAATAGTGAATTTTTGAAAAATTTCCTTTAAAAATAGTAAATTTTTGAAAAATTTCCTATAAAAATAGTAAATTTTTGAAAAATTTCCTATAAAAATAGTAAATTTTTGAAAAATTTCCTATAAAAATAGTAAATTTTTGAAAAATTTCCTATAAAAATAGTAAATTTTTGAAAAATTTCCTATAAAAATAGTAAATTTTTGAAAAATTTCCTATAAAAATAGTAAATTTTTGAAAAATTTCCTATAAAAATAGTAAATTTTTGAAAAATTTCCTATAAAAATAGTAAATTTTTGAAAAATTTCCTATAAAAATAGTAAATTTTTGAAAAATTTCCTATAAAAATAGTAAATTTTTGAAAAATTTCCTATAAAAATAGTAAATTTTTGAAAAATTTCCTATAAAAATAGTAAATTTTTTAAAAATTTCCTATAAAAATAGTAAATTTTTGAAAAATTTCCTATAAAAATAGTAAATTTTTGAAAAATTTCCTATAAAAATGGTAAATTTTTAAAAATTTCCTATAAAAATAGTAAATTTTTGAAAAATTTCCTACAAAAGTAGTAAATTTTTGAAAAATTTCCTATAAAAAAGGCAAATTTTTGAAAAATTTCCTATAAAAATAGTAAATTTTTGAAAAATTTTCCTATAAAAATGGTAAATTTTTAAAAATTTCCTATAAAAATAGTAAATTTTTGAAAAATTTCCTATAAAAATAGTAAACATAGCAAATTTTTGAAAAATTTTCTATAAAAACAGTAAATTTTTGAAAAGTTTCCTATAAAAATAGCAAACATAGGAAATTTCTGAAAAATTTCCTATAAAAATAGGAAATTTTTTTTAAATTTCCTGTATAAATATTAAATTTTTGAAAAATTTCCTATAAAAATAGAAAATTTTTGAAAAATTTCCTATAAAAATAGAAAATTTTTGAAAAATTTCCTATAAAAATAGAAAATTTTTGACAAATTTCATATAAAAATAGAAAATCATAAAAATAGTAAATTTTTGAAAGTTTTATAAAAATTAGTAAATTAAAAAAAAAATTACAAAATTGTAAACTTTTGAAAAATTTCCTATAAAAACAGTAAATTTTTGAAAATTTTTCTATAAAGATAGTAAATTTTAAAAAAATTTTCGATAAAAATGATAAATTTTTATTTGTATAGGAAACTTTTTAAAAGTTTTCTATTTTTAAAGAAAATTTTTCAAAAATTTTCTATTTTTATAGGAAAGTTTTCAAAAATTTTCATTTTTATAGGAAATTTTTCAAAAAATTACTATATTTTTAATTCTAAATTGAAAAGATGTATTTTTAACAATTAATTGTTCACTATTAGAAACTGATGTGCAGCTCAAGTTAGTTTTTTATGGCCCCTCTTTGTAGAAACATTAAGCGTTACTAAAAAAACGACTCTAATTAAATCTAATAAATAATAGAATGTTGCATGTTTTGTGAAGTTTAAATAATCATTTGCGAACTTCCTATCTAGACAAAATAATTTGAACAATACAAGTTGTTCTTCACAAAGAAACACCTTCAGTGCCAAAGTTATGTCATAAAACTAATGGGCAATTGTCATAATGTGTCGTGTTTTATTTAATAAAAGTTATTATAAATTAATTTATTGTTTAAAATCTAAATAAAAAACTTTTAGTTGTTAGAATAAAGTTTGTAAAATCACTAATTAAAAAAGGCTTGTCGCTTAAGTCTTTTGTTTTTGCTCAATGATAATCAATTTGCATTTGTTGTTTTTGTTTATATCAATTTAGGGGTTTTCTGACTTTAAATCCGTGTTTAGTTAAATAATTGTTTAATATGTTTAATTATCTTTTAATTACAGTGACAATTTAGTTAACACGTGTTATTAAGGCCTTTTATTATAAATTATTAAACTTTTAAAATCATTAAAATAAACGATGTAATTTTTGAAAAGTTTGCTTCTTTATTTAGAGTGAATAAATATCAAGGCCTTTTAAGAGTGTAGAAGATCAGCCAGAAATTATGGATTACAAGATCGAACAAAAAGTAATCCTCCTCTTCTTCTTGGAGTCACACTGATCATTTTTAGAAACAGAGAAAAAATGAAATATAGAAAAAAGTTAAGTTAAAACCACTTCTAAATATTTCTTCAAATCAAACAACTTCATGATCGTTTTGTTGTCTTAAAATGCCACGATAAAAATACATTTTGAAAGATTGCAAAATATTCGAGACTGCTCATCACTAGAATTCACACACAAACTGACCAAATTTGTAAAGATCAATCAAGATCGGAAAAAAATTTTAAAAATTACAAAATTTTTTAATATTTGAGCAAAAAATAAAACAACAAATTTATTTTCTAAAGCAAGTAATAATTAAGTCTTTGTACTTTGATGAAGATCAGTGATCACAAAACAAGAAACATCTAAAAATCATCAACCTTTTGCCGCTTCAAAACCTATAAAAGCTGAAACTGTTGCTTTTGGTTAAACATCAGCTAAACTGGACTTTTGTAAATGAATGATTTAAAATAATATTAAACAAGTCACTTTAAAATAACTGTTTTATAAAAACTTAACATAACCATATTTTCAGTTCATAATAAAATAACGTATTTAATTATTTTCGTAATACTTCAACATTTCTCAAAAAATAAAAAAATAATGTGTTAATATTGGGGGAAATCAAAAATATTTAACCTAAAACATAATTTATAGGAAATTTTTCAAACATTTACTATTTTTATAGAAAATTTTTAAAAAAATGTACTTTTTCTATAGAAAATTTTGTCGAAAAATTACTATTTTTAAAGAAAATTTTTCAAAAAATTTTTATTTTTATAGGAAATTTTTTAAAAATTTACTATTTTGATAGGAAATTTTTTGAAAATTTACTATTTTTATAGGAAATTTTTCGAAATTTTACTATTTTTATATGAAATTTTTCGAAAATTTACTATTTTTATAGGACATTTTTCGAAAATTTACTATTTTTATAGGAAATTTTTCGAAAATTTACTATTTTTATAGGAACTTTTTAAAAAATTTACTACTTTTATAAGAAATTTTTCAAAAATTTTCTATTTTTATAGGAAATTTTTCAAAAATTTTCTATTTTTATAGGAAAATTTTCAAAAATTTTCTATTTTTATAGGAAATTTTTCAAAAATTTTCTATTTTTATAGGAAATTTTTCAAAAATTTTCTATTTTTATAGGAAATTTTTCAAAAATTTTCTATTTTTATAGGAAATTTTTCAAAAATTTTCTATTTTTATAGGAAATTTTTCAAAAATTTTCTATTTTTATAGGAAATTTTTCAAAAATTTTCTATTTTTATAGGAAATTTTTCAAAAATTTTCTATTTTTATAGGAAATTTTTCAAAAATTTTCTATTTTTATAGGAAATTTTTCAAAAATTTTCTATTTTTATAGGAAATTTTTCAAAAATTTTCTATTTTTATAGTAAATTTTTCAATAATTTTCTATTTTTATAGGAAATTTTTCAAAAATTTTCTATTTTTATAGGAAATTTTTCAAAAATTTTCTATTTTTATAGGAAACTTTTAAAGAATTTTCTATTTTTATAGGAAATTTTTAAAAAAATTTTCTATTTTTATAGGAAATTTTTCAAAAATTTACTATTTTTATAGGAAATTTTTCAAAAATTTACTATTTTTATAGGAAATTTTTCAAACATTTACTATTTTTATAGCAAATTTTTCAAAAATGTACTATTTTTATAGGAAATTTTTTTAAAAATTTACTATTTTTATAGGAAATTTTTCAAAAATTTACTATTTTTATAGGAAATTTTTCAAAAATTTACTATTTTTATAGGAAATTTTTCAAAAATTTACTATTTTTTTTAGGAAATTTTTCTAAAATTTACTATTTTTATAGGAAAATTTTCTAAAATTTACTATTTTTATAAGAATTTTTTCTAAAAATTTAATATTTTTATAGGAAATTTTTCAAAAATTTACTATTTTTGTTGGAAATTTTTCAAAAATTTACTATTTTTATAGGAAATTTTTCAAAAATTTACTATTTTTATAAGAAATTTTTCAAAAATTTACTATTTTTATAGGAAATTTTTCAAACATTTCCAATTTTTATAGGAAATTTTTTAAAAATTTTCTATTTTTATAGGAAAATTTTCGAAAATTTTCTATTTTTATAGGAAATTTTTCAAAAATTTTCTATTTTTATAGGAAATTTTTCAAAAATTTTCTATTTTTATAGGAAATTTTTCAAAAATTTTCTATTTTTATAGGAAATTTTTCAAAAATTTTCTATTTTTATAGGAAATTTTTCACAAATTTTCTATTTTTTTAGGAAATTTTTCAAAAATTTTCTATTTTTATAGGAAATTTTTCAAAAATTTTCTATTTTTATAGGAAATTTTTCAAAAATTTTCTATTTTTATAGGAAATTTTTCAAAAATTTTCTATTTTTATAGGAAATTTTTCAAAAATTTTCTATTTTTATAGGAAATTTTTCAAAATTTTTTTATTTTTATAGGAAACTTTTAAAAAATTTTCTATTTTTATAGGAAATTTTAAAAAAATTTTCTATTTTATAGGAAATTTTTCAAAAATTTACTATTTTTATAGGAGATTTTTCAAAAATTTACTATTTTTATAGAAAATTTTTCAAAAATTTTCTATTTTTATAGGAAATTTTTCAAAAATTTTCTATTTTTATAGGAAATTTTTCAAAAATTTTCTATTTTTATAGGAAATTTTTCAAAAATTTTCTATTTTTATAGGAAATTTTTCAAAAATTTTCTATTTTTATAGGAAATTTTTCAAAAATTTTCTATTTTTATAGGAAATTTTTCAAAAATTTTCTATTTTTATAGGAAATTTTTCAAAAATTTTCTATTTTTATAGGAAATTTTTCAAAAATTTTCTATTTTTATAGTAAATTTTTCAATAATTTTCTATTTTTATAGGAAATTTTTCAAAAATTTTCTATTTTTATAGGAAATTTTTCAAAAATTTTCTATTTTTATAGGAAACTTTTAAAGAATTTTCTATTTTTATAGGAAATTTTTAAAAAAATTTTCTATTTTTATAGGAAATTTTTCAAAAATTTACTATTTTTATAGGAAATTTTTCAAAAATTTACTATTTTTATAGGAAATTTTTCAAACATTTACTATTTTTATAGCAAATTTTTCAAAAATGTACTATTTTTATAGGAAATTTTTTTAAAAATTTACTATTTTTATAGGAAATTTTTCAAAAATTTACTATTTTTATAGGAAATTTTTCAAAAATTTACTATTTTTATAGGAAATTTTTCAAAAATTTACTATTTTTTTTAGGAAATTTTTCTAAAATTTACTATTTTTATAGGAAAATTTTCTAAAATTTACTATTTTTATAAGAATTTTTTCTAAAAATTTAATATTTTTATAGGAAATTTTTCAAAAATTTACTATTTTTGTTGGAAATTTTTCAAAAATTTACTATTTTTATAGGAAATTTTTCAAAAATTTACTATTTTTATAAGAAATTTTTCAAAAATTTACTATTTTTATAGGAAATTTTTCAAACATTTCCAATTTTTATAGGAAATTTTTTAAAAATTTTCTATTTTTATAGGAAAATTTTCGAAAATTTTCTATTTTTATAGGAAATTTTTCAAAAATTTTCTATTTTTATAGGAAATTTTTCAAAAATTTTCTATTTTTATAGGAAATTTTTCAAAAATTTTCTATTTTTATAGGAAATTTTTCAAAAATTTTCTATTTTTATAGGAAATTTTTCACAAATTTTCTATTTTTTTAGGAAATTTTTCAAAAATTTTCTATTTTTATAGGAAATTTTTCAAAAATTTTCTATTTTTATAGGAAATTTTTCAAAAATTTTCTATTTTTATAGGAAATTTTTCAAAAATTTTCTATTTTTATAGGAAATTTTTCAAAAATTTTCTATTTTTATAGGAAATTTTTCAAAATTTTTTTATTTTTATAGGAAACTTTTAAAAAATTTTCTATTTTTATAGGAAATTTTAAAAAAATTTTCTATTTTATAGGAAATTTTTCAAAAATTTACTATTTTTATAGGAGATTTTTCAAAAATTTACTATTTTTATAGAAAATTTTTCAAAAATTTTCTATTTTTATAGGAAATTTTTCAAAAATTTTCTATTTTTATAGGAAATTTTTCAAAAATTTTCTATTTTTATAGGAAATTTTTCAAAAATTTATTGGAAATGTTTCAAAAATTTGCTGTTTTTTTAGGAAATTTTTAAAAATTTTCTATTTTTATAGCAAATTTTTAAAAAAGTTTTTATTTTTATGGGAAAATTTTCAAAAATTCGCTTTTTTATAGGAAATTTTTCAAAAATTTTCTATTTTTATAGGAAATTTTTCAAAAATTTTTTATTTTTATAGGAAATTTTTCAAAAATTTTCTTGTTTTATAGAAAGTTTTTTAAATTTTTTTTTTTTTATAGGAAATTTTTCAAAAATGTATAGGAAATTTTTCAAAAATGTATAGGAAATTTTTCAAAAATTTCCTGTTTGTATAGGAAATTTTTAAAAATTTTCTATTTTTATAGAAAATTTTCAAAAAAATTTTTATTTTTATGGGAAATGTTTCAAAAATTTACTATTTTTATAGGAAATTTTTCAAACATTTCCAATTTTTATAGGAAATTTTTCAAAAATTTTCTATTTTTATAGGAAAATTTTCAAAAATTTTCTATTTTTATAGGAAATTTTTCAAAAATTTTCTATTTTTATAGGAAATTTTTCAAAAATTTTCTATTTTTATAGGAAATTTTTCAAAAATTTTCTATTTTTATAGGAAATTTTTCAAAAATTTTCTATTTTTATAGGAAATTTTTCAAAAATTTTCTATTTTTATAGGAAATTTTTCAAAAATTTTCTATTTTTATAGGAAATTTTTCAAAAATTTTCTATTTTTATAGGAAATTTTCAAAAATGTTCTATTTTTATAGGAAATTTTTCAAAAATTTTCTATTTTTATAGGAAATTTTTCAAAAATTTTCTATTTTTATAGGAAATTTTTCAAAAATTTACTATTTTTATAGGAAATTTTTTAAAAATTTTCTATTTTTATAATTTTTTATTATTTTTGTTTAAATAACTTGTTCATACCCCTAATACAAAATAATTTGGCGTAGACATTTCGGACCTGTCTTGAATGTAGACATTTAAATTGATAAATACAAAAACAATAACAACCATACCAAAATTAAACGAAACAATCACTTACCGGCTTCGATCAATAACACCTTCCATTGTGCCACTTCGGATAACCGTGCGGCAGCCACAGAACCGGCTGAACCACCGCCAATTACTATAAAGTCATATTCATAATCAGGCTCCGAGCGAAACTACAAGAAAACGTTAAGTATAAAGTAACAAATTTAAATTCAATTGTGAAATTGTAATAAAAATAGATCGTAAATTCGTGTTAAATGCTTACCCTTGAACTAGCACGACCACAAGGATCTTCAAGATCGCATTGTGAACGTATGAAAACCTCCAAGAGACCCATAAACAACATAAAGGCACTGCCACCACAAGTGGAGGCGAGTGTTGGTCCAGTTGGCACCCCCACCAGGCAATCACATGATGGTGCTGCTGTAGCCATAGTTTATGTTGTTGCTGCAGCTGCTGTTGATCGTGTTGTGTTTTTGTTGTCCCAACTGAACACGACACCAACAATTACTTAAGTTTTTAACGATTGTCCGTCTGTCCGTATACGACTGGGTTTATTACACTCGTTTAGCAGGAGGAGGAGGGGGTATTTTAAACTTAAGTAGTTTTAATATTTCTTAACTTAAATTGTAATAAAAATCTGTAAATATAAAAAATATAAGAAAAAGATGTTAGTTTGAAAAATTATGAAATTTTGTTTTACAAATATAGAAAAAGCTAACAGTTTGGAGGCATATTTTGAATGTGCGTTTTGAAATTTTTATTTTAGTGTTGATCGACAGTAAATCTAATTATTTTGAAGGTTTACCGAAATTATCATTAAATTTTGTAGATGCTACCAAAATAATACAAAAAGATGATATAAATGGGTTTTTTTGTAGTAAAAGATTTTTTTTAATAATTCTTCATTAAAAAATTTAATTATAGTTTTAACATTGACCATAATTTGATTAATTACACTGTGCTAAAACAATTTGCAAGTTAGTAATCCTAACCTAGCTTAAAAGATTATCCGAAACTTTTATTTAATGTACTTGCAATTAATTGGGTTTTAGCGGATCTCAACATAGACAAGTTCCAGGCCTGGAAGGCATTCCAACGCAGATCCTACAGCAGCGCTATTTGACTCTTGCATGTCCATTAGCTTACTTTTTACATTCTTATGCAACTCCTTTGAATTTTTTGGTTTTATAATACTAGTCTACACTAATACTCCTAAAATTTGTAAGACCAGCAACACTCAGAAATACCTCCAACGTTTTAAATACCAGGAATCCAACAACTAATAAGTGACCCCCGGTTAAGATTTCGTAGTGGAAACTAAACTTCCTCTAGGAAAAATTGTGACATTTAAGTCAATGTTTTGACAAAAGCAAATTTGTACCTTCGGATATTTTCAGGGCCTTTATTTAATAGAGTATAGCAATGGTGCACTTTTATTGAAACTTATTGCTTTTAAAGTCGGTAATAACTTCTTTCGATTTATGCCGAGATTATAGAGATCATTATAACCAGGAGTAGTCAGGCCATACTGCCAGTAGCCGATGAATTTTATAATTCGTAAATACCACGATCATTAATAAAACTCGTGAAGATGAGTATTCAAATCATTCAGTTATAATTTGGATGTTGACAGAGTTGGTTAGTGGCACTCTCTTAAAGAAAAGCCAAAAACAAAATAGGCAAGAAACAAATCAAAATACAATTTATAGCAACAAAATACATGGTTCGAGAGAATAAAGAAATATAATCTCGAACATTGTTGCCACGCCACTATTATTTTTGCAAACATTGGGAATATTTTTGTAAATATAAGGAATATTTTTCAAAACAGAAATAAATTCTAATATTAAACAATTTTAGATTTTAATATTTTTAAGATATTTTCGATCCAAAAAATTTTCTGTAGAAAAATTTTTGATAAAAAAATTTTCTATACAAAAATTTTTGATAAAAAAATTTTCTATAGAAAAATTTTCGATACAAAAATTTTGTATAGAAAAATTTTTGATAAAAAAATTTTCTAAAGAAAAATTTTTGATACAAAAATTTTCACTAGAAAGATTTTTGATAAAAAATTTTCTATTGAAAAATTTTTGATAAAAAATTTTCTATAGAAAAATTTTTGATAAAAAATTTTGTATAGAAAAATGTTTAATAAAAAATTTTCTAACAGACGGTATTTGCATTTGATCCCAAATATGTTACATTTATTTATTAATGTAACAGACCAATTTATTGATAAAAAGCAAAAAAATGTTTGCGGAGAAACCAAATTCCTCGACGCGTTTCGATGGTTGGTTAAGCTATCTCTTCAGGAGGATTATCCCCAGTTTAGACAGATCGAAAACCTCGCATTATTGGGATCAAATGCAAATACACTTCTTTTTGAATAATATTTACATCCCGACTATTTCGTTATTTTTTGATAAAAAATTTTCTATAGAAAAATTTTTGATAAAAATTTAACATAGAAAAGGTTTTGATAAAAAAATTTTCGATTTTGATAAAAAAAAAATTTCTATAGAAAAATTTTTGTAAGAACATTTTCTATATAGAAAAATTTTTAATAAAAAAATTTTATGTAGAAAAATTTTTAATAAAAAAATTTTCTATAGAAAAATTTTTGATAAAAAAAATTTTCTATAGAAAAATTTTTGATAAAAAATTTAACATAGGAAAGTTTTTGATAAAAAAATTTTCGATTTTGATAAAAAAAATGTCTATAGAAAGTTTTTTGTAAGAACATTTTCTATAGAAAAATTTTTGATAAAAAAAATTTCTATGGAAAATTTGTTGATAAAAAAATTTTCTATAGAACAATTTTTGATAAAAAAATTTCTTATAGAAACATTTAAAAACAAAATTTCTATAGAAAAATTTTTGTGTAAAAAAGTTTCTATAGAAAAATTTTTGACGAAAAAATTTTCTATAGAAAAATTGTTGATAAAAAAATTTTCTTAGAAAAATTTTTGATGAAAAAATTTTCTATGGAAAAATTTTTTATAAAAAAATTTTTTGTAGAAAAATTTTTGATAAAAAATTTTTTATAGAAAAATTTTTGATAAAAAATTTTTTATAGAAAAATTTTTGATTTTGATAAAAAAAATTCTATAGAAAAATTTTTGATAACAAAATTTTATATAGAAAAATTTTTGATAAAAAAAATATATATAGAAAAATTTTTGATAAAAATTATTTCTATAGACAAATTTTTGATAAAAAAATTTTTTATAGAAAAATTTTCGATAAAAAAATTTTTGATAAAAAAAATTTTCTGCAGAAAAATTTTAGTTAAAAAATTTTTCTACAGAAAAATTTTTTTTTTAAAAATTTTTTATAGAAAAATTTTTGATAAAAAAATTTTTTATAGAACAATTTTTGATAAAAAAATTTCTTATAGAAACATTTAAAAACAAATTTTCTATAGAAAAATTTTTGACGAAAAAATTTTCTATAGAAAAATTTTTGATAAAAAAATTTTCTTAGAAAAATTTTTGATGAAAAAATTTTCTATGGAAAAATTTTTGATAAAAAAATTTTTTGTAGAAAAATTTTTGATAAAAAATTTTCTATAGAAAAATTTTTGATTTTGATAAAAAAAATTCTATAGAAAAATTTTTGATAACAAAATTTTATATAGAAAAATTTTTGATAAAAAAATATATATAGAAAAATTTTTGATAAAAATTATTTCTATAGACAAATTTTTGATAAAAAAAATTTTTAGAGAAAAATTTCCGATAAAAAAATTTTTGATAAAAAAAATTTTCTGCAGAAAAATTTTTGTTAAACAAATTTTTTACAGAAAAATTTTTTTTAAAAAAATTTTTTATAGAAAAATTTTTGATAAAAAAATTTTCGGTTTTGATAAAAAAATTTTCTACAGAAAAATTTTTGATATAAAAATTTTCTATAAAAAAAATTTTCTATAGAAAAATTTTTGATAAAAAATTTTCTATAGAAAAATTAAAAAAAAAAAATTTTAATAAAAAAAATTTTTGATATAAAAATTTTTGATAAAAAAATTTTTCTATACAAAATTTTTTGATTAAAATTTTTCTATAGAAAATTTTTTGATAAAAACATTTTCTACAAAAATTTTTGATAAAAAAAATTTCTATAGAAAAATTTTTGATAAAAAAATTTTCTATAGAAAAATTTTTAATAATAAAATTTTCTATAGAAAAATTTTTAATAATAAAATTTTCTATAGAAACAATTTTTGATTAAAAAGTTTTCTATAGAAAAATTTTTGATAAAAAAATTTCTATAGGAAAATTTGTGATAAAAAAAATGTTTGTAAAAAAAATTTTGTATTGAAACATTTTTAATAAAAAAGTTTTCTATAGAAAAATTTTTGATAAAAAAATTTGCTATAGAAAAATTTTTGATAAAAACAAATTTTCTATAGAAAAGTTTTTGATAAAAAAAAAATTTTCTATAGAAAAGTTTTTGATAAAAAAAAAATTTTCTATAGAAAAGTTTTTGATAAAAAAACTTTCTATAGAAAAATTTTTGATAGAAAAATGTTTGATAAAAAAATTTTCTTTAATAAAATTTTTGATTAAAAAATTTTCTATAGAAGAATTTTTGATAAAAAAATTTTCTATAGAAAAATTTTTGATAAAAAAATTTTCGATAAAAAAAATTGTTCATAAAAAAAAAATGTTTTACAAAACTTTTTCTTTTTAAAACGTTAGAACTACACATTGAAAAAATATCTGTTTTAGTTAAAAGTATAAAAAACGGCAACTCTGCTGACTATTTTTTTGTCCTGTTCTCATTGCGCCGACCGGTGCCCTTGAGTGATCTCAAAAACTATTTTCTGACTGATATTGCTATCAAAACGTCTAGGGGGTCAGCCAACTCTAATTCTTGCTTGTTTTATTAACATTTTTCATTAATATCTTTATACTATTTAATTAATGAACCGATGAATTTCCTGTTATCTAATTTTGAACTGATCTAATCAAATTCAATCATTTAATAAAAATATGAAAATTATACGAATTATTGCAAATTTATTACAACTTAATATTATACAATGTCTTTAAGTGAAAATCCAAAGTCTTATTTAATAACTTTTAATACTAAAGCCTCTAAACATACATAATTATGTTATGCTAATATTTGAAGAAAACTTTCAATTTTTAAATAAATGTTTAAAGAGATTTTAATAGAAACGTTTGAAAATTTTCAAAAGCTTAGCTGAAATTTTGCTATATCTTGTCCCACAAGCCGACATAATTTTCCTTAAATAAAAGTATTAAAAATAAAATGACAAGATAACTGGAAAATTAAGTTGGAGATTTGAAAAGCTGCACATGTATATCAAATTTTAATTAAAAAGATGTTACTTTTTTATTTTTTTATTAAAGTAAATTTTCTTTTTAATTTTCATTTCAAATATTTACTTTTACATTTCCTTTTTTAAAAAAAGTCACACGGACTTTGTTTTAAAAATAGAAGAAACATTTTATTCAGGAAACGCCATCAAGTTTAAAATTTGCATAAGAAACTCTAGTGTACGATCGTTTAAATTTGCTCCACAATTCATATATAAACGCAAATATTTAAGTTGGCGTGTCAGTAAAATTTATAGACCGACAGACCTACTCACCTAGTAGCGGGGTATACTCCTATGATTTATGTAAATGAAAAAAAAAACATGCTACAGATTCAAATCTTACATTTTTATGGATAAAGTGAAAATTATATGTTGAAAGTGGTTAAAAACTATGCAGCTATTAAATATTAATTTCTTTTTTCTCAACAAATCCGCCATAATTCTCAATTGGCAGGCATAATTTTGTGATCACATTTTTCATTAATTCATGCATATTTGCTTGCAATATTTAATAAGGCACAGTGGGGCCTTAAGAATCAGATTTTCTAAATATTCTTCAATCCTATACAATTTTTAGTGTTCTTCAAAAATTTTAAACTAGACCAAGTCCCTCCAATAAGAGAACATTCAAAAACGATTCTATGTTTTTGGTTTTATATGTGTTAGTGTAATAAGAATCTTATGTAGCGTTGCCGACTTAGAGTACGTCGGCAACGCTACTGAAAAAGTAGAAATAAACAATGCGTCAAAAGCACGGGTCGGCGCAAAGAGAATAAACAAAAAAATAGTCAGCAGAGTTGCCGTTTTTTTTTATACTTTTAACTATAAAAGGTATTTTTTTCAATGTGTAGTTCTAACGTTTTAAAAAGAAAAAGTTTTCTACTCCATTTTTTTTTAAATATTTTTATCAAAAATTTTTCTATAAAAAATCCTTTTATCAAAAATTTGTCTTTAGAAAATTCTTTTATCAAAAATGTTTCTATAGAAAATTTTTTTATCAAAAATTTTTCTATAGAAAATTTGTTTATCAAAAATTTTTCTATAGAATTTTTTTTTGTCAAAAATTTTTCTATAGAAAATTTTTTTATCAAAAATTTTTCTATAGGAAATTTTTTTATCAAAAATTTTTTATTAAAAATTTTTCGATAGAAAATTTTTTTATAGAAAATTCTTTTATCAAAAATTTTTCTATAGAAAATTCTTTTATCAAAAATTTTTCTATAGAAAATTCTTTTATCAAAAATTTTTCTATAGAAAATTTGTTTATAACAAATTTTTCTATAGAAAATTTGTTTATCAACAATTTTTCTATAGAGAATTTTTTTTATCAAAAATTTTTCTATAGAAAATTTTTTATCAAAAATTATTCTATAGAAAATTTTTTTATCAAATATTTTTCTATAGAAAATTTTTTTATCAAATATTTTTCTATAGAAATTTTTTTTATCAAAAATTTTTTTATAAAAAACTTTTTTATCAAAAATTTTTCTATAGATAATTTTTTTTTCAAAAATTTTTCTATAGATAATTTTTTTTTTCAAAAATTTTTGAAAAACTATTTTTCTTTTTTTTTTAATCAAAAATTTTTCTTAGACAATTTTTGTATCAAAAATTTTTCTATAGAAAATTATTTTATCAAAAATTTTTCTATAGAAAATTTTTTTATCAAAAATTTTTCTATAGAAAATTTTTTTATCAAAAATTTTTCTATAGAAAACTTTTTTATCAAAAATTTTTCTATAGAAAATTTTTTTATCAAATATTATTCTATAGAAAATTTGTTTATCAAAAATTTTTTCATCAAAAATTTTTCTGTAGAAAATTTTTTTATCAAAAATTTTTCTATAGAAAATTTTTTCTATCAAAAATTTTTCTATAGAAAAATTTTTTTATCAAGAAATTTTCTATAGAAAATTTTATTTATCAAAAAATTTTCTATGGAAAATTTTTTTTATCAAAAATTTTTCTATAGAAAATTTTTTTTATCAAAAAGTTTTCCATAGCAAATTTTTTTTATCAAATATTTTTCTATAGAAAATTTTTTTATCAAAAATTTTTCTATAGAAAAATTTTTTATCAATAATTTTTCTATATAAAATTTTTTGATCAAAAATTTTTATATAGAAAATTTTCTTGCAAAAATTTTTCTACAGACAATTTTTTTATTTAAAATTTTTCCATAGAAAATTTTTTTATCAAAAATTTTCCATAAAAAATTTTTTTATCAAAAATTTTCTATAGAAAATTTTTTTATCAAAAGATTTCTATATAAAATTTTTTTATCAAAATTTTTTCTATATAAAATTTTTTTATCAAAATTTTTTCTATATAAAATTTTTTTATCAAAATTTTTTCTATATAAAATTTTTTTTATCAATAATTTTTCTATAGAAAATTTTTTTATCAAAAATTTTTCTGTAGAAAATTTTTTTATCAATAATTTTTCTATACAAAATTTTTCTATGGAAAATTTTTTAATAAAAAAAAATTTTCTATATTTTTCTTTTCAAAATTTTTTCTTTAAAGCAATTTTTTTCAACATTTTTTCTATAGAACTTTTTTATCAAACATTTTTCTATAAAAAAATTTTTTATCAAAATTTTTTCCATAGAAAAATGTTTCTATTTTTTATCAAAAATTTTTCTATAGAAAATTTTTTATCAAAAATTTTTCTATGGAAAATTTTTTTATCAGAAATTTTTCAATAGAAAATTTGTTTATGAAAAATTTTTCTATTGAAAATTTTTTTATCAAAAATTTTTCTATTGAAAATTTTTTTATCAAAAATTTTCTATAGACAATTTTTTTATCAAAAATTTATCTGTAAAAAATTTTTTTATCAAAAAGTTTTCTATGGAAAATTAAAAAAAAAAAAATTTTATCAAAAATTTTTCTATAGAAAATTTGTTCATCAAAATCGGAAATTTTTTCTATAGAAAAATTTTCGATTAAAATTTTTTCTATAGAAAAATTTTCGATAAAAAAATTTTTCTATAGAAAAATTTTCGATAAATTTTTTCTATAGAAAAGTTTTCAATAAAAAATTTTTTCTATAGAAACATTTTTTATAAAAGAATGCTTCTATGGGAAAATTTTTGATAAAAATTTTTTCTTTTTTTTTTGGATAAAAAATTTTTTCTATAGAAAAATTTTGGATAAAAAATTTTTCCTATAGAAAAATTTTGGATAAAAAATTTTTTCTATAGAAAAATTTTGGATAAAAAAATTTTTCTATAGAAAAATTTTGGATAAAAAATTTTTTCTATAGAAAAATTTTGGATAAAAAATTTTTTCTATAAAAAAATTTTCGATAAAAAAATTTTTCTATAGAAAACTTTTCGATAAACAATTTTTCCTATAGAAAAATTAAAATTTTTTCTATAGAAAAATTTTCGATAAAAAATTTTTTCTAAAGAAAAATTTTCGATAAAAAATTTTTTATATAGAAAATGTTTAATAAAAATGTTTTTCTATAGAAAAATTTTTGATAAAAAATTTTTTCTATACAAAAATTTTCGACAAAAAAAATATATCTATTTATCTACTAATTTGGCAATTCGCCCCACTGTTCCTTATGCATTAATGCACTCATTTCGATGCACTTGTTTGACAAGTTACAATAACATTTTTATAATTGATAATTTTTTGTCTATTTTTTTTTTGTAATTTTCTTAGAAAACCGGTCATTATTTTGAAACTGCTTAAACCATTTTTTTCTGTTGGGAGTAAAAGTTTCCAGTTGTGTCTGGCTAGTGGCAAATAGTTTTAGAAATTTACAAAAAAAAAAAAAAATAATATTGTGGCAAGAGAAATTAAAAAAATTGTAGAAATTTGTAATTGATGATATAATAACACACTTTGTTGCTGCCATTCCATCTAATTGCCAAAATTTTTGTTTTATTTTTTTCTTTTCGATTGCGAAATAAAATATTTTTGTAAACAGTTTTAATTTATGAGGTAACTTCTTAAATACTATTTGTTTAAAGAAGGTATCTTGTTTGATATAAACATTTGACAATTTTAGAGAAAAAAATTTTAAAAACTGCTTTAAATGTATTTGCAATCCTTAGTTTTATTTGATTCGATCAGCTTTTCTCAAACATTTACTATTTTTATAGGAAATTTTTCAAAAATTTACTATTTTTATAGGAAATTTTTCAAAAATTTACTATTTTTATAGGAAATTTTTCAAAAATTTACTATTTTTATAGGAAATTTTTCAAAAATTTACTATTTTTATAGGAAATTTTTCAAAAATTTACTATTTTTATAGGAAATTTTTCAAAAATTTACTATTTTTATAGGAAATTTTTCAAAAATTTACTATTTTTATAAAAAATTTTTCAAAAATTTGCTATTTTTATAGAAAATTTTTCAAAAATTTTATATTTTTATAGGAAATTTTTCAAAAATTTTCTATTTTTATAGGAAATTTTTCAAAAATTTTCTATTTTTATAGGAAAATTTTCAAAAATTTTCTATTTTTATAGGAAATTTTTCAAAAATTTTCTATTTTTATAGGAAATTTTTCAAAAATTTTCTATTTTTATAGGAAATTTTTCAAAAATTTTCTATTTTTATAGGAAATTTTTCAAAAATTTTCTATTTTTATAGGAAATTTTTCAAAAATTTTCTATTTTTATAGGAAATTTTTCAAAAATTTTCTATTTTTATAGGAAATTTTTCAAAAATTTTCTATTTTTATAGGAAATTTTTCAAAAATTTTCTATTTTTATAGGAAATTTTTCAAAAATTTTCTATTTTTATAGGAAATTTTTCAAAAATTTTCTATTTTTATAGGAAAATTTTCAAAAATTTTCTATTTTTTTAGGAAATTTTTCAAAAATTTTCTATTTTTATAGGAAATTTTTTAAAAATTTTCTATTTTTATAGGAAATTTTTCAAAAATTTTCTATTTTTATAGGAAATTTTTCAAAAATTTTCTATTTTTATAGGAAATTTTTCAAAAATTTTCTATTTTTATAGGAAATTTTTCAAAAATTTTCTATTTTTATAGGAAATTTTTCAAAAATTTTCTATTTTTATAGTAAATTTTTCAAAAGTTTCCCAATTTTATAGGACATTTTTCAGAAATTTTTATAGGAAATTTTTCAAAATTTTACTAATTTTACAGAAAATTTTCATATTCATACAAGAAATATATTTGTACATTTATAACCAGTAAATTTTATTAGAAATATAAAATTCCCACAAATTAGTCAAATTCAAAAAGAAGTTGTTTTTTTTAATTATGCATTTAAAAAAATATAAATAAAAACTTTTAAGCAATTTTTTAACAAATTAAATTACTTACAATCATTTTTAAGTACAAACTTCATACAACATTTAACACTTAATTATTCAATAAAAAAAACTAAAATTTAATAAAAATCCAAAAAAAAGCTGTTAAAAATTTAATAAAAAATTTATTTAAAAAAAGTTGCAATATTAATGACTAACAAATGAACAAAAAAAAAAAAATTAACAATTAAATGAATTATTTATAAATCAACAAAATACCTTTCGACAAAAAAGAACTAGAGGTTATAGTAGACTTTGTCGAATTTCGTGTACCCACCATCAAATTTTTAATAAATTTATAGACATTCCTAACATAAAAATTGTTTCCTATATTTCCAAATTTGACCGATTTTACCTTATTTCAATACTAAACCTTTCCAAAGAAATGGGAACATTCGTGCTAAATTTTACTTGCTTATAGTTAAGGAGATATCGTGCTTTCAAATGACTATCCGACAGAAAAACGACATTTATTTTATACGCTTTACCACCATAGTTGAAAATCGAAATTACCATAGTTGGAAACCGCAATCAATATACCAAATTTTGTTTGAATCGGCCCATATTTGACCATACCTTTCATACAAGACACATTTTTAAAGGACTTTTAAATATTCAGAAAATCACAAAATGGCTTATGAATCTTAAGATAAATATTTTGTAAATAAAACCAAAATTTTGTTAAGAATCGGTCTACATTTGACTCCATATTAGACTTTTTGTCGGAAATTATATAAATGTCCTTAAAAGGGCATGCCTGACTATAGCATTTTTTTACTATTTGTTATTTAAACTGTTTCCAAAAATAGTTTGTATGAGAGCTTTGATCAAATTCATTATAAATTTTGTTGACATAGCTCCTTTTGTTTATGCCCTATTAAATTTTCAAAAGACAAAAGTACGGACAGACATAAGGACGGAAAGACAGAAGGACGGACAGAAAGAAAGACGGACAAACAGAAAGATGGACAACCAGAAGAACGGACAGACATGCAGAAGAACGGACAGTCAGACAGAATGACAGACATACAACAACGCGGACAAATAGACCGAAGGACGGACATACAAAAGGACGGATAGACAGAAAGATGGACAGACAAAAGGGCGGATATACAGAAACACGGATAGACAGAAGAACGAACAGACAGAAGGACAGATAGATAGAAAGACGGACAGACAGAAAGATGGACAGACAAAAGGACGGACAGACAAAAGGACGAATAGACAGAATGACGGACAGACAGAAGGACGGATAGACTGAAGATCGGACGTACAGAAATATGGACAGACAAAAGGTCGGACATACAGAAACACGAATAGACAGAAGGACGGACAGACAGAAATACGGACAGACAGATAGTAAGGCACCCAGAAATATGGACAGATAGTCAGAAGGACTGACAGAGAGAAAGACGAATAGTGAGAAGGACGGACAGATAGAAAGACGGACAGATAGAAGGACGGATAGATAGAAGTTCGGACAGACAGAAAAACGGTTAGACATAATGACGGACATATAGAAAGACGGACATACAGAAGGACGGATAGACAGAAAGATAGGCAGACAGAAAGACTGACAGAAGGACGGACAGACAGATGGACGGACAGACAGATAGAAAGGCAGACAGAAAGATGGACAGATAGAAAGAAAGACAGACAGAAGGACTGACAGATAGAAGGACGGACAGATAGAAGGACAGACCGACAGAAGGACGGACAGACAGAAGAACGGTTAGATAAAAAGACGGACAGACAGAAAGACTGACAGACAGAATGATGAACAGAAAGAAGGACATATAAAAACATCGACAACCAGAAACACGGGCAGATATAAAGATGGACAGACAGAAGGATGGACAGACAGAAGGGCGGACGGACAGACAGACAGACAGAAAGACAGACAGACAGACAGACAGACAGATAGACAGACGGATAGACAGACAGACAGACAGACAGACAGACAGACAGACAGACAGACAGACAGACGGACGGACAGACAGACAGACAGACAGACAGACAGACAGACAGACAGACAGACAGACAGACAGACAGACAGACAGACAGACAGACAGACAGACAGACAGACAGACAGACAGACAGACAGAAAGACAGACAGACAGACAGACAGACAGACAGACAGACAGACAGACAGACAGACAGACAGACAGACAGACAGACAGACAGACAGACAGACAGACAGACGGACAGACAGACAGAAGGACGGATAGACAGAAGGACAAACAGACAGAAGGACAAACAGACAGAAGGACAAACAGACAGAATTTCATAAGTATCCAGTATATGCATATCTGTGGCAATATGGAAGAGTAACTTAAGTCGACATAAGAGAGTATTGAGTTAAGGCGTTTATTGCATTACAAATTCGGGTTTTTGTCAATGTTATGTACGTTTACTTTTTAGCTTAAGTGTTTTGAATCAATAATGAATTGATCAAAACAACTTATGTACACATATTTTTTCTTACATATTCATATTTTTCTTTCGTCATATAAACGATTTCGCTTAAGTTCACATAAGCTGTATAAATGTTGACCTTAAAAAATAAATTAATCATTATTTGCAAGCAACTTATAAAACTACACAATATATACTTTTTATTTAAGCAGAACCGCTTGAAATTACTTAAGGTCCAGTTCAAAGCAAATTTCAGTTTCGATAAAAAACTTAAGTAGAAAAAACGCAAAATCTTTTGAATATTACAATATTTTTTCTTTAATATTCATCCTTCTTTACTAATAAACATGTTACCAATATATTAATTCATAAATTATTCACAGAAATCAAGCAGAAGAAAAATTACACAAAATTGATAATATCTCAAAACTTAAATTTTCGACTTAAGCTATTCTTCCATATTGCCACATATATGTATATCCTTATTGGATTGTGCGCATATTATAGGCATTACAAGCGGAATGACAATCTCAATATACCTGCATTATTTTTGATGGTGTCTGTGTGTATAAAAAAACGCATTTGATTTATATCAAATGCGTTAATTTGAAAAATACATAGCATTTTTTAAATAAATAAAAAATCTTTCTTTTTTATATAAAAAAATTGAAAAAAATATGTTTTTTTTATTTGTTTTGCTTTGCAAAAAATTGAATTGTACTTTTTTTATTTATTAAATTTTTTAAACACGAACTGAAGATATAGGTTACTGTTAATGAAGTTGAAGTAAATAATACTTTTCAAAATTTTTTTGTATTATTTTCTTTATTATTTTTTTTATAAGATTTCATCAAACCTTTTTTTTATTGTTTTTTTAATAAAGATTTATCTTTTTGTTGCAGTATTACGAAATTTAAACTTTTGTTTATTTTTGTTTCTTTTTCATTTGACGCCTCACTGTGCAGCCACAATCTCTCATTAATTGTTGATTAATTAAGGTAAATTGTTCAGACGCAATTATGCTTTAAGTAATAACCCACTTCCAAAGAAGAGGAATTTTGACTTTTAAATTTGCTGGAGATAGCGTGTTTACTCTTATAATTAGATTATGGCTCATTGGTTTAAAAAGAAATTCCCTGGCATAATTTTTAAGTATGAAATTTAACAGGTAATTAACACTTTGTTTATGTATAATAAATTATTTTGTTTTTTTTTTTATAAAATACAATTTTTATCAGCCTAATAGGAAATTTATTTAAGATGTCCGACTCTAGTATGATTCGTTACTTCGGACATCATTATCTGCTTCCATATACTATTTTTCGGATTCTTAGTTATTATTTCATATAATCCTGCCAGCAGTTTACCAGTGGTTTTATCTACTTAAAAGTTTTCCTATTTCAAGAGTTCACAATGGGGTAGAATATAAAGATTTTGGAAAAAAATTATTTGCTTAATTAAAACTGCGTTAAGAGAATTTTATATATTAGATGCCAGTAGTCACTCATGATACCGAATTTAATTTTTAGTACCTGGTAGACCGAGCCTTGCTCGGAGCTTTATGATAAGCATTTTGAGGAAAATTTTAAAGTTTTTATATATTTTATATTATAAAGTGCTAAAATAAATTTAGAGGAAAGACATTGTAGAAATATTCAGTTAATTTAGAATTATTTGATTTATTTTGTCCGACCAACACATAGTTTGCATAGTTTACAGTTTAACTCATTTTGAATAATTTTGGAAATTATTCATATCAACAGAAACCTCTGTCGACTCATGCGCAACAACTTTGCTAAAGATTATAGTCTGATCAAATGCACAGTTTACGATTTAATTCATTTTGAGTAGTTTTCTGTGGCGCCACCTGTCGGACTTTACTTATTCCAATTCATAAACCTTCTTCGGCTTATCCATAACAACTTTGCTGAAGATTATAGCATGATTAAATGTACAGCATACGATTAAATTGACTTTGAGTAAATTTCAGTAGCGCCACCTGTCGAAATTTCTTCATACCAACTAAGAAACCTTCGTCGGCTTATGTGCAACAACTTTGCTAAAGATTGTAGCATGATTAAATGTACAGATTACGATTAAATTGACTTTGAGTAAGTTTCTGTAGCGCCACCTGTCGGAAATTATTCATACCAACTAAAAAGCCTTCGTCGGCTCATGCGCTACAACTTTGCTAAAGATCATAGCATGATCAAATGTACAGTTTACGATTTAATTAATTTTTAGTAATTTTCAGTGGCGCCATCTGTCGGAAATTAGTCTTATCAACTTTAAAACCTTCGCCGGCTTATCCGCAACATCTTCGCTAAAGAGCATAACACAATCAAATTCACAGTTTACTATTCTATAAAGAACATACATACAGACAAACATTCATTTGTTTAAAATAATACTAATTTTTCCCCCTTTTTATTCCCTAATTTCTAAAAGTTCCATATGTATATTTGGTACTTTTTTGGTGCCAATTGAATTCGGTACATTTTTTTAAAACGCATTTAACATAATGTATAATGTTCCTATTCATATTACTTTGGAGATGTTAAGTTATCATTTTATCCCTTTTTTACCCATTTTGGCTCCAAAATCAAAAAAGTACCAAATACGTGTTTCATGTTTTTTTTACATCTATTGATTGCAGTACCAAGTTTCTTTCTATATTCTTTAGTTTAAAATATAAGAGTGGGTTAAAAAGGTGCCAAAAAAAACTATTTTCACCCTTTTTTACCCCCTATCGGACATAGTTTCAAAAAAGTACCAAACACCTTTCCGCTTATTTTCAAAGCTGTTTAAAACGTAATTTTAATTTTATTTCTATACCTATTACTTTAGGAGACATAGCGTTTTCGATTTTTTCCCCTTTTTACCCGCTTTTACCCTCTTAGAGGTAAAAGTTCCAAAAGTCCCTTCTTCTTCGACCTATACATCAAAAAAGATACCCACTGTCCAAATTTTATCAAAATCGTTAGAGCCGTTTTCGAGATAGCCATTATATATATATATACATTATATATATATATACATATATATATATATATATATATATATATATATATATATATATATATATATATATATACAATTATTGCTCGTTTAAGAATATAAGATAAGATAAGATATAAGCTCAAAAGTGAAAAGGAATATAATTTTATCTGATTCGAATTCGAAGATCCTTGAGAGTTGTAAAACAACGAAGTTGTTATCGCTTGTTTTTAATACCCTGGAAATTATGAGGTTTTGGGACTTTTTGGAAACTTAATCATTGAACTATTGCTTGCTACAATTTTTCGTTGTTTATGCTAGGAAAGTTTATTTTCTAGATCGCAATGACAATGCTTTGGCGGAAATGTTTCCTAATGTAGTTTTGCTGGGGTTATTTTGGCATTACCAACATAAATGTATGTATCAAATTATCTTAAAAATTAAATCTCTACTTTTAATACAAATTAAGATGGACATTTAGCCAGTAAGCGGTCCAGATGGACGGTGTATCGGACGAAGTGATGTACCTAAAGACGGGTCTCAGAAAAACTTGTTTTACCCTTTTCGCCTATGGTTGTGTTGATTATGAAAATTGAAAACATTAAACATTGGGGCATACGATTTTATTCTACCAAAATAAGGTAGACATGTTATACATCAATGGAAAGGGAATTTCATAAAAAAGGGAATTTCATAAAACTGATTAAAGACTTTTGTCAAAAAAGTGCAACGACAATAAATTTATTAAATTTTTTAATATATATTCATACCTTGTCTAAAACTAAACAAGGTATGAATATGATTTTTTAGAAACAGTATAGCCCAATATATAAAAATTCAGAAACATAAATTTCACAACGAGTTTCGAAATTTTAATAAACATTTTTGAATAAAGAAAAGTGCACTTTTTGTAATAAATTTATGTAATTTTTATACCCACCATCAAAAAGAATGGGATTGTCATTCCGTTTGTAACTTGTTTATTATTGGCTCAAAAGCCAAAGATTTAGCACTGAAAAGTTCGTTATTCAGTGTAATTTAATCGAAATCGGTTCATATTTAACCATAATTTAATACGAGGAAGTTTTATGCTAATGCAAGCCAGTGTGCAAAATTTTGTCACAATCGGTCACTATTTGACCATGAAAGCACTATAGCGCCTTAAAAAAAGGAGCTATAAAAAATGGGCATAATCGGTTCACATTTAGTTAAAGCTCCCATGTTTTATACATCTATTGGTCAGTGTATCAAATTTTATAGGAATCGGTACATATTTGACCATAGCTTTCATATAAAAATCACTCCCGGAAACCACTAAGTGCCTGTTACAGGCCACTAAATTTTGCAAAGATAAGCTTTATATAAATACTAGCCAGTGTACGAAATTTTGTGACAATCCGTTATCATTTAACTACATTTCTTCAATATCGAAACAATCGCCTACGAAATTATATAGCTATTAGTCAATGTTCAGCCCAGACTTTATATACCGTGGATTCATTAGGAACTCCTAACAAAATATATGGACCTGCCGTATTACTATCAACGTGTTTGGCCTAACTACATTACATTAGCACAACGAAAAGTGTTTAACAGCTTACAGTGTAAAACTATAACCGGGTATAGACCAAATTTTGTGCAAAGTGAATACCAGGGAAACCACTTAGTCAATTTTAAATGTTGAACTACAAATCTACTGCAACCGAATTTAGTCCAAAGATATTACCCAAAATATCAATTAGCGTTAATTTTTTTTCGAATTTGGTCCACATTTTGAATTAGCTGCACCTGTAGATATGTTTCTAAATTTAACACAATTTGATGGTGGGTGTATAAGATTCGGCAAAGCCGAATATAACACTCTTACTTGCTATAGTCCAAGTTAAGTTTTTACATAAGGAGAAATTGACTAAACCCACTTTTTCGCCTACTTTTTTTGATTTATCTAAAATCGCACGGATATTGGTAATAATTGATGATTGTTTAATAATGGATTGACGGTTGACTTGCGATTGTTTGAAGATTTTTGGCGATTGTTTTATGATTGTTTGATAGTTGTTTGATATACGATTGGCTGGCGACTATTTGATGATTAATGATTGATTGATGATTGTTCCATAATTCCTTGATGATTGACAATCGATTGTTGGACGATTGTTTAAGGATTAAGTGAGGACATTTACTGATTTTTTAAAAATCCCCAAAAACTGTTTTTTATTTGTTTATGAATATTTCTCTTTATAATTCGGTAGTGCAAGAGTTATTTGGATAACAATAACATATAATGATATAAAAAACTTGTTTCGAATTTTTGATTCTAGCTTTGCAAATGGAGAAAACAAGGCATAAAGTGATATACAGTGTAAAAAATTTGTATATTTTAAGAGGCTTTAGCGTCAAGACGAAATCAAATTTTATACCATAAGTTCCACTAGTATTTTTCCTTATAAAGTTTCATTTTCAAAACTTATAAATACTATATATGCATGTAGATTTCTTAACAAGATTTTTTCATATCTCGAAACGAATGTAATCACTTTTTTGGCTAAAAAACTACAAAAAATTGTTTTGTTTTTGAATTTTTTTTTTAATGCATATAACTTTTGATGGGCTAAAAATTTTCCATCAATTACTTTTTTGTTTGATTTATACTTACATTTCCTAGAAATATAATAAAACAAATCGGGAAAAATTTGGATCCGATATTAGCAATATCCTAGCCCCAAGCCGTCAACAAATTAAATTTGTTTTTCAAAGTCGAATATCTCATAAACTATAGGAGATAAACTATTCGTGTAGCAATGTTTTTTTAAGATTTCAGTTATTTCGTATACATAAAAATTTTTAATTTTCAAAAAACCCCAGGTTTCCTACTTTGACGGCATATTTCACTAAATATTGTTTGTGCATTTTAGATCCGCCTAAAAGTATGCCTATCGACTCGCAAACACTTTATAAGACAATATCCGTAAGTTATCGGGCCATGGTATCGGGTTTCAAATAGTTTTCCATTTTCAATTTTACTTATTTATTCAGAAAATTTCCATTTAAAATTTTTTAATTCCTTAAAAATTTTAATTTGCATTTCGAAATGGTTAAAATCGAAAGAAATTATTTTCTTATTTGCTCATAATCAAATAACAATTTTAAATTGCTTATTAGCCGCAAATTTATTGTGGTTTTTAACAAATATTTTATTAACAATTGAAGATAATTAACTAATATAAATATCATGGTATTAAATACAATTTTTTCATTATTAACAAATTATATGAATTTATGAGAAAAACTTTCTTTAGAGACATAAAAAACTTTTTAGTTAATTAGAAATATTTTAATAATTTATTTTGATTTGAAATGAAAAATTTAAAAATGGACCCATTAGGCAATAAAAACCAAGTTTATTTAAGTGATATTTATTCCCCTTATAAACGCAAAATAAAGTTATAACAAACTCTTTAACTTTCCATATAAAATTCTTTTAGAAAGCTATTGAAAGCTTTATTTGATTTGAAAATTTTTCTATTGAAAAATTTTATATGAAAAATTTTTCCTTTGAAAAATTTTAAAAGATGATGTTAAAAAATTTTAGATAAAAATTTACCTATTGAACAATTTTATTTGAAAATTTTTCTTCTGAAAAATTTTGATATGAACATTTTTCTATTGAAAAATTTTATTTAAAAATTTTTTGCTTGAAAAATTTTGATGTGAACATTTTTTTATTGAAAAATTTTATATAAAAATTTTTCTCTTGAAAAATTTTATATGAAAATATTTCTATTGAAAATTTTTTAATTTAAAAATTGTATATGAAAATATTTCTATTGGAAAGTTTTATATAAAAAACAATTTTTGTTACGAAATTCTCTATTGAGAAATTGTATATAAAAATTTTTCTATTAAAAATTTGAAAATATGAAAACTTTTCTACTAAAAAAAATTCTAGTTAAAAAATTTTCTAATGAAAAATTACATATGAATAATTTTCTTTTAAATTAAATTTGTATAAAAATTTCCTTAGTGAATTTTTTCTTATGGAAAAAATTTCTTTAGTGAATTTTTTCTTATAGAAAACATTTCTTTAGTAAATTTTTTCTGATAGAGAAAATTTATTTAGTAAATATTTTTTATGGAAAAAAAATTCTTTAGCAAATTTTTTCTTATGGAAAAAATTTCTTTAATAAATTTTTTCTTATGGAAAAAATTTCTTTATTAAATTTTTCTTATGGAAAAAATTTCTTTAGTAAATTTTTCACATGGAAAAAATGTTTTTCCTAAATTTTTCTTATGGAAAAAAATTCTTTAGTAAATGTTTTCTTATGGAAAAAATTTCTTAGTAAATTTTTTCTTATGAAAAAAATTTCTTTAGTAAATTTTTCTTATGGAAAAAATTTCTTTAGTAAATTTTTCTTATGGAATAAATTTCTTTAGTAAATTTTTCATATGGAAAAAAATGTTTTTCCTAAATTTTTCTTATGGAAAAAAATTCTTTAGTAAATTTTTTCTTATTGAAAAAAATTCTTTAGTAAATTTTTCTTATGGAAAAGGTTTCTTCAATAAATTTTTTCTTAGGGAAAAAATTTCTTTAGTAAATTTTGTCTTATGAAAAAATTTCATAAGTAATTTTTTTTTTTTTATGAAAAAAATTTCTTTAGTAATTTTTTTCTTATGAAAAAAATTTCTTAAGTAAATTTTTTCTTATGGAAAAAATTTCTTTCGCAAATTTTTTGTTATGGAAAAACTTTCTTTAGTAAATTTTTTCTATGGAAAAAATTTCTTTAGTAAATTTTTCTTATGGAAAAAATTTCCTTAATGAATTTTTTTATGGAACAAATTTCTTCAATAAATTTTTCTTATGAAATAAATTTCATTAGTAAATTTTTCTTAGAAAAAAAGTTTTTTTTTAGTAAATTTTTAGTTAAGATTAAAAAAATCGGATTTAATTTTAATACAAATTTTTTATGTGAAAATTGTTCTTATTTCCAATTAAAGTCTTTTGTTTTTAATCAACTCTAATAAAAAAGCTAAATCTAAAAATATTAACATAAAATGACAAATAAAAGAGATGTCAAATGTCACGATTAGTTTTATGCGAAAATTTTTTAATTGTATAAAATTGTATAAAACTATCCCAAAAATTTCAAAAAATTTTCTATTGTTTCTTTTAACCAAATTCTTTATCATTCATTGGTTTTGACAATGTTTCGGTTTTTTGTTCATAGGAATTTCATTGTTGTTCATTATGATTTCAGTTTGAATAATTTAAAAAAAAAAATTGAATTAAAATGTTATTATGCAGTTGAAACCTCTCAATAGAAGGTCATGTGAAATTCATAGTTTTCAAAGAAAAAAATCTTCTTCAAATTTCAAAACATATCAAAGACAAAAGCTACACAAAAAAAAATCGAATATAAAAAGATGTTTAGAAACCTAAGAGGTAAGAAAATCATAATTATTTGTTGCAACCTCCTACAATTGCTATTGTCTTGCTGTTAAAATTGCTATAAATGTAGCTTTTTTTCTTAAAGCTCAAGCTGCTACTGTTGCCACAGCAAATCTTGTCTTTCAAAGGCCTAATAATTTCTTTTGTATTAATTCATGGATTTCTTTAAACAGTTTTTTTTATAAGTTTCTTTATCATTTAAATTATAGTATTATTTTAAGTATTTTTTCTTCATTCTTATGATTTTTATACAGAAACTCTCGACACTGAGTTCAAATAATTGTTTTTTGCTTTATCAAATTCTTCCATTCAATAAAACAACTTTTAAAACAAAAGCTAACAAAACAAACTACTAAAACCTTTTAAATGAAATCTATTTGATTATATAGGTGGAAGGTTAAATATATATAGCCTTATTCTACAACTTTATCAAAAATCTAATATTGCTTTTGCTTTACTACGAATTTAATTCAATTCTTCAGGGCTTAACGTTTTTTTTTCCTGTCGCTACTTCGTTTGGTGTTTAAGCGTAAAGATGTTTGTTATTGATATTATGACGTAGTTTTCTTTTAGTTTTCCTCTTTTTATTGTTTTTGTTTAATTCTGCACTTTTGTTGTTGTTATTTTGTTGTAAAAACAAGCAAAAATTGCTTGTAAATCAGTCATTTGGAACTTCTTTGTTTTTGTAATAAATTAAAGTTCAAGACAATATTTCAAAGTTTGTTTCTTGAGTCTTTTGTTTTGTGTAACAACTTCTTAGGGAAATTGATAGATTTTGCAAGAGAATCTAATAAAAGTTGTGAAAAAATATTCAAAAGTAACAAAAGATGATTTAAATTTTGAAATGTCAACCAATTTTAGATATAAACTAAGACATAGATTATGAATAAAACATAGACTAAAACAAATATATAGACTAAGACAGTGACTAAGGCAAAGACTATGACAAAGACTAAGAAATAGATTAAGACGTAGACTAAGACGTGGAAGAAAATATATACTAAGACATAGACTAAGATATAGACTAAGACATAGATTAAGACATAGAATAAGACATAGACTAAGACATAGAATAAGACATAGACTAAGACATAGACTAAGACATAGACTAAGACATAGACTAAGACATAGACTAAGACATAGACTAAGACATAGACTAAGACTTAGACTAAGACATAGACTAAGACATAGAATAAGACACAGACTAAGACATAGACTAAAACATAGACTAAGACATAGACTAAGACATAGACTAAGACATAGACTAAGACATAGACTAAGACATAGACTAAGACATAGACTAAGACATAGACTAAGACATAGACTAAGACATAGACTAAGACATAGACTAAGACATAGACTAAGACATAGACTAAGACATAGACTAAGACATAGACTAAGACATAGACTAAAACATAGACTAAGACATAGAATAAGACATAGACTAAGACATAGACTAAGACATAGACTAAGACATAAACTAAGACATAGACTAAGACATAGACTAAGACATAGACTAAGACATAGACTAAGATATAGACTAAGACATAGACTAAGACATAGACTAAGACATAGACTAAGACATAGACTAAGACTAAGACATAGACTAAGAAATATACTAAGACATAGATTAAGACATAGATTAAGACATAGACTAAAGTATAGACTAAGTCATAGACTAAGACATAGACTAAGACATAGAATAAGACATAGACTAAGATATAGAATAAGACATAGACTAAGGCATAGACTAAGAAATAGACTTAGACATAGACTAAGACATAGACTAAGACATAGACTAAGACATAGACTAAGACATAGACTAAGATATAGACTAAGGGGGTATGGGACTTTCTTTAGAGGTGCACACTGTGCGAAAAGTTTCTGATCGTCACTCACTTGGGAGTGTCCAGAAACGATTCCTTTATAAGACTGTTCAAGCAGCTCACAACTTCCGATCTTAGATCAAGTATGCCCCGGGCAATGGCTATAACGGTTCCTTCCGAAAGCTAGCTAGAGTGAGAAGGCGAACAGTTAAAACCCAGAAGCGTCTGACCCATAGTGGGCGGCTTTCTGGTCAGCGTCTGCTTTCAGGTTAGAAACGGCTGTAACTATCACCTGGCGGTAGGTATAAAACGATAAGGGTAGGACCCCCGACAGAAAACCAACATGGAAAAGCAAACAAATAATTTAAAACTTACGGTGCAGGGAGTAAATAACCCAGTGCCGGCGGCAGTGGTGGGTGGAAATGCAGGCCCCCGGTCGTCGATATCCAGCGACTGTATAAACAACAACAACAATAACAAAAACCACAAAAATAACTTTGGAGAAACCGTCGGTAGTTCACCTCTGAGCAGCGCGATATCTTTGGTGGATATGCCTCTAGTAAACCCTTTCGGTAAAAGCTCCGTAATTAAAAGGACACCACCGAGTGGAAGCACTACTACAAAAGTAGATTTGTCTCAAGACTTCAATATACAAAACGCAGCCAAAACCAAAGACACGTCAATGTTTCACGGCACTGCCTTCACAGAGCTTGGTGAAATGATAGCAGATCTGATGGAGTTTGTGAAAATTCGTAACAACGTACACCATGCCATAAAGGACAAAGTGAGGGCAATAAAAATGACTTACAACAAAATCAGGGATGAGAAGTCAAAAGATGTGATTAACACCCACATTCAAACCGAGGGTGTTCAGGTTAACTATGAAACACTTGAACAGGAAACGCAGACATCTCCACAAGCATGGCCTTCAAAAAGGGATGGCAAACGGGATAGAGAAAATACTGGAGAAGAGCCCAAAGCTGCCACAAAACGACAGAAACAAGCTCCAATAAAGATGAACGCAGACGAAAACGCTGCCAGTGATACGGCACCAACACAAATAGCATCTGCAATTGGAGATAACTGGCAAACAATTAAGAAAGCCAAAAAGAAACGCCGTAAAAAACCTAAACCGGATGTGATGATTATATCAGCTAAAGGGGATGCTTCATACGCAGACATTTTACGAAAACTCAAGATGGACCCCGAGTTAAATAGTCTTGGAGAAGAAGTTAACAAAATAAGGAGGACTCAAAAAGGTGATCTTCTCTTAGAGCTTAAAACAGCGGGGGGAAGCGTGGCGGAAAGATTTAACGACAAATTGGCATCATCTTTAAGTGGTTGGGCTGAAATTAAGTCCCGTAAAGAGGAGACTGTCATTGAATGCAAGTATTTGGATGATATTACAACCGAATCCGAAATTTGTATTGCCCTAGCTCAGCAGCTTAACTTACCACCATTAGAAGTGAGTATAGTGAAATCGCTTAGGAAAACACCGATGGGCACGCAAACTGCCAAAATAAGCCTTCCATCGGTAGCAGCCTGTAAAGCCTTGGAGTTGGGTAAGATAAAAATCGGATGGTCCGTATGTCTAATAAAGGAGATTGCAAAAGTAACAAAGTGCTTTAAATGCCTTGAATATGGGCATATAGCTAAGTTTTGTAAATCGAAATACGACAGATCTAAATGTTGCCGAAAATGCGGAGAAGAGGGCCATTTTGCTAGGAACTGCGTATCTGATGCTAAATGTATGCTTTGCATATCAGAAGGATCAGACGATACAAGACATGTCACTGGCAGCTACAAGTGCCCCGTGTTCAGAAAGGCGCTGAGCGATAAAGGTAAATGAAATTTGTTCAATTAAATGTTAACCACTGCGCACTGGCACAAGACCTTCTGCACCAGTCCATTTGTGAACTAGATGCTGATGTCGCAATAGTAAACGAGCAATATAAAAATCTTGATAAAAACGTCTGGGAGAGAGACTTAACAGGAAGAGCGGCAGTATGGGCCTGTGGCAATAAAGCCATTGAAGAAGGGATGAAGCAGCAACATGAAGGCTTCGCGAGAGCTAAAATCGGAGGCATTTATGTATACAGCTGCTACGCATCACCAAACATACATCTCAGGGACTTCGAACACTTCATAGACAACCTAGTACGTGACATACAATGCCATCGACCAACTATAGTCGGTGGAGATTTTAACGCGTGGGCTGTAGATTGGGGGAGCCAAAGAACCAATGAACGGGGACGGATTCTTTTGGAAGCATTTTCTCAACTCGACCTAATACTTGTCAACAAGGGAAGCTCTTATACCTTCAGAAGAGCTGGTTATGGGTCAATAATTGACCTTACTTTTGTGAGTGAAAATTTGTCTAGGAGTATTGAGTGGCATGTTAGCGAACACTACACTCACAGCGATCACCAAGCGATAATATTTAAAATAAGCAGCGAAACACCTACATACCAGAACTTAAACAAATCCTCCTTTCAAGGCTGGGCAAAAGATAAACTTGACCCTTTATCATTTATTGAAGTTTTCACAAACCGCAATATTGTTGAAGGTACCGCTGTTGAAATGGCTGAGCAACTAGTGTCGTCGTTAAAGGCGGCCTGCGATGCATCAATGCCAAGGCGTAGACATACCAAGAAAAGAAAAGAAAACTACTGGTGGAACGACAACATAGCCCGACTTAGAAAAGAATGCCTTAAAGCTAGAAGGATATACCAACGCAGCAGATTAAGACCGGATCATCTGGTACGAAGAGAACTGTATCAACAGTCTAGGAAAAGACTTCAGAAAGCCGTAAACAAAAGCAAATCAGACAGTTTTAAAAAACTTTGTAAGGAAGCAGACTCAAATCCATGGGGCAATGCTTACCGAATAGTTATGTCACGCATTAAAGGAAAAAAATCAGCACAAATCACATGTCCTGAGCTGGTTGATAATATAGTAAAAACCCTGTTTCCACAGGGAGATCCCTACGTCGAAAATATCTCTGTCTCAGCAGAAACTTTACCGCACGACGCACAAGTATCGGAAAGGGAAATCCTAGGCCTGTGCTCTAGGATAGGTGACAATAAGGCTCCTGGTTTGGATTCAGTTCCAAATGCAGCTCTCAAGCTTGCTCTTAAAACTAGACCACAACTGTTTGCTAGCATATTTACAAAATGCTTAAAGGATGGAACTTTCCATAATGAATGGAAAAAACAAAAACTCATACTTATTCCAAAGCCCGGAAAAACATTAGGTGAACCCCAATCATATAGGCCAATATGTCTGTTAGATACAATAGGGAAATGCCTGGAGAGAATTATATACAGGCGATTGGAAAAAGCAGCGGAAGAAAACGGTGGCATATCTAGTGTTCAATTTGGCTTTCGGAAGGCTAAATCAACGCTTGATGCCATTAGCCTCGTAGTAAACACCGCAAGAAATGCTATAATAGGCAAAGGAATTGCAAGAAAATATTGTGCTATTATCACGTTAGATATTAAAAATGCATTCAATTCGGCCGGGTGGAAATTTATACTTGCTGCAATGCATAAGATAAATATCCCTAATTACCTGATTAATATAACAATGAATTATCTTTCAGACAGAACTTTATGGTACGAAACTGATCGTGGTACCGAATCATACAAAGTTACGGCTGAAGTTCCACAGGGTTCCGTCCTCGGACCATTACTATGGAACATTATGTACAACGCTATATTTAGATTGAGACTTCCCGAAGAGGCATCTATTGTTGGATTTGCAGACGACGTTGCCTTATTGGTCCAAGCTAGACACATAGACGATGTTCAACTGTATGCCAACGAGGCGATAAGAACAATCAGATCATGGTTGGAATCAGTAAACCTCAGCCTGGCAGACCACAAGACGGAAGCTGTCCTCGTGAGCAAAAAAAGAAAGGTAGAAACACTCTCCTTACAAGTAGGATGTAGCACAATAGTGTCATCTTCATCAATAAAATACCTAGGAGTTATGATTGACAACCGTTTGAGTTTTAAAACGCATATAAAACATGTCTGTAAGAAAGCAACAGGCATCGTTAACGCATTGGCAAGGATGATGCCAAATATTGGGGGTCCGCGACAAAGCCGCAGACTACTACTGTCACGAGTTTCAAACTCTGTTATCCTCTACGGAGCACCTATATGGGCGAACACAACAAAAGCGTCAGCCAAGAAAGGCATTAATTCTCTTTTTAGAAGAACTTGCCTAAGAACATGCAGCGGATATCGCACAATATCTTTGGAAGCAGCCAGCGTTATTTCTGGAATTCTACCAATAGATATTGCAGCTAATGAACTTTCCGTCATGTATCATACTTTAAATAATAATACCAATTTAGATAGGAGGACTTTGAGAAGAACCGAAAGGGAAAAATCCATACGTAGTTGGCAACAAAGATGGGAGAATACACAACATGGAAGATGGACCTACAAACTTATTCCTATTATAAACAATTGGATTAACAGAAATCATGGGGATATCAATTACAACTTGACCCAATTCTTGTCGGGTCATGGAGGTTACAGGAGCTACCTTTTCAGATTTGGACTTGATAACTCACCTCGATGTCCAGCCTGTCCTGACGAAGACGAAACCGCGGAACATGTATACTTTAAATGTCCGCGCTTCATTAATCATAGGCAACAACTTGAACAATGCGTTGGGGAAAACGTGTCTCCTGACAATGTTATAAGGATTATGCTTTTCTCGAAAAGTAACTGGGAACTTATAAAAAGATTCGTAGACGTCATTAACAATCTGCTTCTACAAGCAGAAAGAAACCGCAAAGCGGAAATAAATATACTATCCTAATAGACTATCCTAATGAGCTAGTGAGAGTAACACACTGAGAACAGCAATTGGCTTAGCCCCCCCGCGAAGTAATACCAAATGGCAGTCCCGTGGGGTTTTGGGGCCTGGAGTGTAGGGGGTGTGGTTTAGTACGTAGGCACTTATGTGAATCGTGCATTTTTTCCAACACGGGTTGGATATATCTATGAAGATTCCACACCTCCAGCGTATCAAAAAAAAAAAAAAAAAAAAAAAAAAGATATAGACTAAGACATAGACTAAGACATAGACTAAGACATAGACTAAGACATAGACTAAGACATAGACTAAGACATAGACTAAGACATAGACTAAGACATAGACTAAGACATAGACTAAGATATAGACCAAGATATAGACTAAGACATAGACTAAGTCCTAGACTAAGATATAGAATAAGTCATAGACTAAGACATTGACTAAGACATAGACTAAGACATAGACATAGACTAAGACATAGACTAAGACATAGACTAAGACATAGACTAAGACATAGACTAAGACATAGACTAAGACATAGACTAAGACATAGACTAAGATATAGACTAAGACATAGACTAAGACATAGACTAAGACATAGACTAAGACATAGACTAAGACATAGACTAAGACATAGACTAAGACATAGATTAAGACATAGACTAAGACATAGACTAAGACATAGACTAAGACATAGACTAAGATATAGACTAAGACATAGACTAAGACATAGACTAAGACATAGACTAAGACATAGACTAAGACATAGACTAAGACATAAACTAAGACATAAACTAAGACATAAACTAAGACATAAACTAAGACATAGACTAAGACATAGACTAAGACATAGACTAAGACATAGACTAAGACATAGACTAAGACATAGACTAAGACATAGACTAAGACATAGACTAAGATATAGACTAAGACATAGACTAAGACATAGACTAAGACATAGACTAAGACATAGACTAAGACATAGACTAAGACATAGACTAAGACATAGACTAAGACATAGACTAAGACATAGACTAAGAAATAGACTAAGACATAGACTAAGACATAGACTAAGACATATAATAAGACATAGACCAAGACATATACTAAGACTAAGACATAAAGTAAGATATAGACTATCTTATATGCCCCATAATAATATTACATGGGAAACACTTTAGAACCCCAAATGATCATCAGACGTATGTAGACTAAGACATCGGAGATTACGACACAGACTAAGTCATAGACTAATTTATTGATTAAGACAAATTTATTTATTTAATTGTTCCAATTTACAAAAATTATATGCAGTCATTTAATAAAGTTTGTTTCTTAAGTCTTTTGTTTTTTGTAACAAATTCTATTAAAAATCATAACAAAATTATTAAAAATTATCAATAAATAAATAGTCATTAAAATAAACGAAGACAAGTTATCAAGACATATTATTTAAAGCCATAATATATTTGCAAAACATTTAATTATTTTTAAAAGCTTTTTATTCCATATATAATTCTTCAAAACTCATATGATAAATAGGAAAATCTATTTATATATTTTCAATTAGTTTGAAAACATTGATATTTATGTGAGATATTTAACAGTTTCAATAAATTCACTTTTCAATAACTACTAATATTTAAACTTAATAAAGTTTAATAAATTTCAAAACCACAATTCTTCATTTTCATTTGTCACAGTGTCTCTTAAATTAAATTATCAAACACTTTTTATAATTGAAAAATGTCATTTTTTAACCTGTTTCCAACACTAGTTAAAGGTATCAAATCACTGTTATAGTTTTGGTGGCTAAAAGTCTTAATATAGACTTATAAATATCTTTTGAAAAGTTAAAAAGATTTCAAAAGTTTTGTTTGAAAAGTCAAACTAATCCAAGCAAAACAATTTATAAAAATCAACTAAAACCAATTCAAGCCTTTGTTAGCCTTTAAGTCATAAAAAGTGGAAGAAAATATTAAATTTCAACTTTTTCATCTTTTAGCTCCTGCTTTTTTGGCCATTTTAAAACTTTTAAGTGTCAAAGTCTTTAAAGTGACAATACAAGGCAATTTGTGCCAAAAGCAAATAAACAAACCAAACAACAAAAGGACAGACAAAGCGACAGACATTTAAACAAATGAATGAATTATAACAAATAAACTGTTAACAAAAGCCACTAACTATTGTTTAGATATTTTGGCGCTTGAAAGTGAAAATAGGAAGTCACATGCAAAAACATATCAGCTACAATAGAGACAACTCAGTTGCTAATTTTAACTACGAGTTTATGAATTTCTGTGAATGGAACTTCAACAAATGTGCAATCTATGATTTCCACTGCTTTTCTGGCTTCTCTTACTATGGGCGATTGTTTGTTATGTTGTATACAAATTGTAGTTGTTATTAGTTATGATGAGTTGTGGGGGAATAATTTGGATACTTCAGCCAATTTCTATTTTTTAAGTAGACGTCGACATAAACTAAGACAAAGACCAAGAAATACGCTAAGACATAAACTAACCCATAAACAAAGACATAGACTAAGGCATAAACTAAGACATAGACTAAGACACAGACTAAGACATAGACTAAGACATAGACTAAGACATAGACTAAAACATAGACTAAGACATAGACTAAGACATAGACTAAGACACAGACTAAGACATAGACTAAGACATAGACTAAGACATAGACTAAGACATAGACTAAGACATAGACTAAGACATAGACTAAGACATAGACTAAGACATAGACTAAGACATAGACTAAGACAAAGACTAAGACATACCTAAGACATAGACTAAGACATAGACTAAGACATAGACTAAGACACAGACTAAGACATAGACTAAGACATAGACTAAGACATAGACTAAGACATAGACTAAGACATAGACTAAGACACAGACTAAGACATAGACTAAGACATAGACTAAGACATAGACTAAGACATAGACTTAGACATAGACTAAGACATAGACTAAGACATAGACTAAGACATAGACTAAGACATAGACTAAGACATAGACTAAGACATAGACTAAGACATAGACTAAGACATAGACTAAGACATAGACTAAGACATAGACTAAGACACAGACTAAGACATAGACTAAGACATAGACTAAGACATAGACTAAGACATAGACTAAGACATAGACTAAGACATAGACAAAGACACAGACTAAGACATAGACTAAGACATAGACTAAGACATAGACTAAGACATAGATTAAGACATAGACTGAGACATAGACTAAGACATAGACTAAGACATAGACTAAGACATAGACTAAGACATAGACTAAGACATAGACTAAGACATAGACTAAGACATAGACTAAGACATAGACTAAGACATAGACTAAGACATAGACTAAGACATAGACTAAGACATAGACTAAGACATAGACTAAGACATAGACTAAGACATAGACTAAGACATAGACTAAGGCATAGACTAAGATATATAAGACAAGGACTAAGACATAGACTAAGACATAGACTAAGACATAGACTAAGACATAGACTAAGACATAGACTAAGACATAGACTAAGACATAGATTAAGACATAGACTAAGACATAGACTAAGACATAGACTAAGACATAGACTAAGACATAGACTAAGACATAGACTAAGACATAGACTAAGACATAAACTAATACATAGACTAAGACATAGACTAAGACATAGACTAAAACATAGACTAAGACATATAATAAGATATGCACTAAGGCATAGTATACGACATATACTTAGACATAAACATAGACTAAGACATAGTCTAGGCCATAGACTAAGACAAAAACAAAGACTTAGACATAGACTAAGACAAAGACTAAGACATAGACTAAGACTGGACTAAGACATAGAAAAAGACATAGACAAAGACAAACACTAAGACTTATATTTCGACATTTTTTCAGGTTAATATTATGATATAAGTATATGTACTTGTTTAAGTATTAGTGTCTTATACTTAGTTTGTTATAAGATTATATATAGCCTTATAACAATACTTTTGGGTATTTATTGTAAAAAATTAGAGTTAGAACATCATTTTAATGTTTGTTTCTTTAGTCTTTGGTTTTGCGTAACATTTTCTTAAGGAAATTTAATTTTTTTTTATTTATTTGTAATGAGATCAACATTTGATCGTAAATTGACAATCTCTATTTGGATAAATTGGGGGCCTAAAATGTACAATATCGGGGTTTTAAAACCCCAACACAGTTTAATGCGTTTCCCATAGTTAAGAGGCTTTTTGTTAACAGCAACATTTATTGTAAATGTGAAATAATGAAAATTGTTTAAGGCATGAAGAAGTCAACATGTGTGACAATGCCAAGCATGTTCGATTAAATGTTACCCTGCACTGACGCTTTGGGATTGACTTTATTTTTTTCAATTTCTAAAACTGAGTTCAAATTTTTTAGGTGGCATTTTTATAAAATATCTCTAATTAAAAGTGAAAAAATTTCTATACAGAATGATAAAGGATGTTAAATAACCTATTGTAGGGTATAGAAATTCATGCGTTTACTAGCCTGAAACATTGTATATAGTGTTACTTTAAACTTTTATTTATTAAATTTCATTCATTCATACAATTCATGTTAGCTTAGATCTTCAAACTCAAGTAGCATAGAAAATTTATGAGTTTAACTCTTACAACTCGTTACATATTGTAGTAAATAACTATATAAAATGTTGTAAATTTATAAAATATGTGTGTGTGTGTGTGTATGATAAAAGAGGAACAAATCATTTTGGTGTCGCTTTGGCTGACTCAATGAATGGCCAAGTGGCAAAACATTTAACCAGATCTTGTTACGGGTGATGCCAACATACATTCACATTCACAAACATGAAATATTGGCATAAACTGGTCATTGTTGTTGGTGGATTTCTATTTCATTGACTTGTCTTTTTTTTTGCTATTCCTCCTTCTCACTCAATTGTTTAATATGTTCAGTTCCATGTCTTTAACTTGCCAATATTAATCAACACATAATCATCATTACTATAAGTAAATAAATCTTGTCATTATTAAGTATTTATTTGTTTTGAAAATCAATTTTTTATTTAATTTCCATGGATTTCAATAATCTTTTTGCAATACGGGCAATATGAAAGTGTTTAGTTTTTCATGTTACTTTTTTTTGTTTTCTGGGGAAAAAGTAAAATAACATGTTTTTTATGTAAAAATTGTAAATATTTATTATATTGTATGTTGTAAAATTTATGAGATAATTGTAGAGATTTGGCAAAGCGATAGATCAGGAGTTTTTTTTATATTTACCATAAGAAAGCTTATAATATTTTGGATATCAGCACAATTTTCTTGTAGCCTTACTAACATTTACATTCTCTTATACTCAGAATCTATTTCTTTAATTTAGACTAATGTCTTATACCTACTCTAGTGTCTTATATGACTTTGAAGTAGATTATCTTATACCTGGACTATTATCTTGTTATTGTTATGAACTTTTGTTTTAAACAATATTTTAAAGTTTGTTTCTTAAGTCTTTTGTTTTATGTAACAACTTTCGAGAAAAATTGACTGAGTTTAAAACAGTATTTAATAAATTGTTAAAGAATCTTAAAAATCTTTATACTATGATCAATGTTTGATAGCTTGATGGAATATATAAGATCAGTATTTGGATAAATTTAGGGCTTAAGGAGTACAAGGTGTTTAAGACTCAATTTGAAAGATAGCCCTTAGAAGTTTGTATTATAATTATTTCGGGAGGTATCAAATGAACACTTGTACTTATAGCTTAATTTTTCCATAACCCTCTTGCAGACGACTTGTGCCATTGTGGCCCTTTCTGCCATATCTATGATGTTTAGCCTGAAGTTTTGTGACTTTGCACTGAAATTCCATTATCGGGCTAATGGAATTCCAGTAGCCCCTAAGGAGATAGATTTTACTGGTAGAATTCTGTGCCCTTTGGTGAATAGAACTAATTTTGTGTTGTTTGCATTTACCGTAGGACCGTTATCGTCTACCCATTTGGCAATGTTGAGAGGAACTCTTCAAGGGATGTCTCGAAGTGCACTCAATAACTTTTTATACTTTTAGCTAAAATAGGTATTTTTTTCAATGTGTAGTTCTAACGTTTTGAAAAGTAAAAGTTATCCACTCCATTTTTTTAATATTTTATCAAAAAATTTTCTGTAGAAAATTTTTTTTTGTCAAAAATTTTTCTTTAGAAAATTTTTTTGTCAAAAATTTTTCTATAGGAAATTTCTTTGTCAAAAATTTTTCTATAGAAAATTTTTTCTATAGAAAATTTTTTTGTCAAAAATTTTTCTATAGAAAATTTTTTCATCAAAAATTTTTCGTTGAAAGAAATTAATTTTTAGATGAACCAAGAATTTATGTTAAGAGGTCGTGTTCGAACCCACAACCGGGCTCAGGTTCATATCATAAATTTTTATTTTTTTTACAAAAATTTTTCTATAGAAAATTTTCTTACAAAAGCTTTTCTATAAAAAATTTTCTTACAAAAATTTTTCTATAGAAAATTTTTTATCAAGAATTTTTCTATAGGAAATTTTTTTTTCAAAAATTTTTCTATGGAAATTTTTTATCGAGAATTTTTTATCAAGAATTTTTTTATAGAAAAATTTTTTATCAAAAATTTTTCTACGGAAAATTTTTCCATGGAAAATTTTTTATCAAAAATTTTTCTATAGAAAATTTTTTTTTCAAGAATTTTTCTATAGAAAATTTTTTATCAAAAATGTTTCTATGGAAAATTTTTTATCAAAAATGTTTCTATGGAGAATTTTTTATCAAGAATTTTTCTATAGAAAATTTTTTTATCAAAAATTTTTCTATGGAAAATTTTTTATCAAAAATTTTTCTATAGAAAATTTTTTTTATAGAAAAAATTTTATAGAACATTTTTTGGATCAAAAATATCTAGAAAATATAAAAATCTAAAATTGTTTAATATTATTTTTGATAAACAAATTTTTATGGAAAAATTTTTGAGAAAAATTTTTTTTTCAAAAATTTTTCTATAGAAAATTTTTTTGTCAAAAATTTTTCTAAGAAAATTTTTTGTCAAAAATTTTTCTATAGAAAATTTTTTTATCAAAAATTTTTCTATAGAAAATTTTTTTGTCAAAAATTTTTCTATAGAAAATTTTTTTATCAAAAACTTTTCTATAGAAAATTTTTTTACAAAAATTTTTCTATAGAAAATTTTTTTGTAAAAAATGTTTCTATATTTTTTATCAAAATTTTTTCTATAGAAAATTTTTTTAGAAAAATTTTTCTATAGAAAATTTTCTTACAAAAGTTTTTCTATAAAAAATTTTCTTACAAAAATTTTTCTATAGAAAATTTTTTTATCAAGAATTTTTCTATAGAAAATTTTTTTATCAAGAATTTTTCTATAGAAAACTTTTTTATCAAAAATTTGTCTATGTAAAATTTTTTATCGAAAATGTTTCTATGGAGAATTTTTTATCACGAATTTTTCTATAGAAAATTTTTTTATCAAAAATTTTTCTATGGAAAATTTTTTATCAAAAATTTTTGGATAGAAAAATTTTTTTTCAAGAATTTTTCCAGAAAAATTTTTTTTTATTAAAAATTTTTCTATGGAAAATTTTTTATCAAAAATGTTTCTATGGAGAATTTTTTATCAAGAATTTTTCTATAGAAAATTTTTTTATCAAACATTTTTCTATGGAAAATTTTTTATGAAAAATTTTTCTATAGAAAAATTTTTTATAGAACATTTTTTGGATCAAAAATATCTAGAAAATATAAAATTGTTTAATATTAGAATTTATTTCTGTTTTGAAAAATATTCCCAATATTTACAAAAATTATAGTTTTGTGGCAACAATATTCGAGATTATAGTTCTTAGTTCTCCCGAACCATATATTTTGTTGCTTTAAATTGAATTTTGATTTGTTTCTTGCCCATTTTGTTTTTGTCTTTTCTTTAACAAAGCGGCACCAAGCGACTCTGTTAACATTCAAATTCCAACTGAATGATTTTTATACTCATTTTCACGAGTTTTATTAATGATCGTGGTATTTACGAAAATTAAAAAAATTGATCGGCTGCTGGTGGTATGGGCTGCCTATTCCTGCTTACAAGCGACTGCTACACCTTGGAACCAATCTCCTCTAGTGATTATAGAATATAGTTCAGAGCAAGGTTTTCATATCAGGGCGGCATATTAAATAAAATGGCCAATGTTCGTAAACTTTGCAATTTACATCATGTCAAAGTTACCGTTGCGAAAGTGGGTTAAAGAGTGGGTTTAAAATGGGTTAATTATGTAAATAAATGCAATAAACTATAGCAAACTATTTTCAGTTTTTTTTACTTAAAACGAAAACTACAAAATATTGCCTCAATTGAATAACAGAAATTATTTATTGTATTTTTACTTAATAACAATCGAAGCCAAAGGTTTACAATGGCAAATATTTTGAGACCTCCAGTACTTAAAGAATATTAAAGGGAACTGAATAGATGAATAAGCAGTTGAGTGATGGAATAACTTTAGTTTAAACAATTTTCTATACCATTTTTTGTGAAGTTAAAACTTGTTGAATATTTTGTAATCCCAAACATCATCAGCAGCAGAAGCATCTGTTTAAATAGTTGCAAGATCATTTTATCATTTAGCTTTCAGTCACTTTTTGTGAAGCTTATAAATTGTTAAGATTGCCTAAATGTTTTTAAATAATAGTTATTAAATATTTAGTGTTTGGCTGGTTGATACGAAACTAATGGATATGAAAATATAGGTTTTATAATGTAATTTTACTAATAAGTGTTAGATAAAATTTGTTTTATTTTATAACTCTTGTAATTTAAAATTGTTATATAGTAATGAATATAAGGTAATGTGAGTCATTTTCTTAATGTTTTCAATTTTTTATCCCCTGATTACACTGTTCAACAAAGAATTACTTTAAGGTTAATCTGATTTTTATGTGTTATGGTACAAAAACTCTGATGAGGTTGTCCCACCTAGTTTATCATATCTTAAAAACTACTTGTCCAATTTTATTGAAAATTCAAAAACGCATTCAAAATAAAATTGCCTTTCAGACATACTAACACAAGTTTTTTGTGTGATCAAAGGTTTCAGAGTTATATAGATTACAATGTAAACAAATATTTTTTTTGAGCAAAATCAAAAAAATTTTTAATTTTTAAAAAATTCCTAAAAAATCGAAAATGTCAAAATCTTACTATTGTTAATCAACCATCGAAAGTAGTGATTTTATTAAGAATAAAGTGGGAATACCCAATTTTTTAAAAAATTGTTATTTGAAGCCTTTAATTCAGGGACCGAAAATAACTGTTATTTTTGAATTTTTTATTAAAAAAAGCAACCGCAAGGAAATGTCGGAGAATAAAACTAAGTATACCATTTTAATAGTCTTGGACCAAATTTTCATAAAATGCGATGATAACAGTTATTTTTAACTTTTATTTTTTCGAGCAAAAATAAAAGTTATTTTTAAACTTTTATTTTTTTTGAGCAAAAATAGCAGTTATTTTTAACTTTTATTATTTTCATCATGAATAAAAGTTATTTTTTGACTTTTATTTTTTCGAGCAGAAATATTATTTTTGTGTTTTCAACCCTAATTGTGATTGCGAAACTCAACTCCAATAATTTTTGAACATATGCAAATTATTTTCACTGAAAAATTATCTTTGTTTGACAAAAATTTTCAATAAATTGAATCCATCAAACAAAAATAACTTTTATTTCTGCTCGAAAAAATAAAAGTCAAAAAATAACTTTTATTTCTGCTCGAAAAAATAAAAGTCAAAAAATAACTTTATTACTGTTATTTTTGCTAGAAAAAATAAAAGTTAAAAAATAACTTTTATTTTTGCTTGAAAAAATAAAAGTCAAAAATAACTGTTATATTTTATCGAAAAAAAAGAAATCAAAAAATAACTTTTATTTCTGCTCGAAAAAATAAAAGTCAAAAAATAACTTTTATTTTCTGACTTTTACGATAAAAGTTATAACAGTTACGGTCCCTGCTTTAATTATCAAAAAAATGAAGTAAAGTCCAAAATTTTGATGATACTTTTATAAGACTTTTTGCTACAAGTACAAAAAAAGTTAAAAATATACAAAATCGTTCAAAATTTAAAGGTGCCTCCCAAGCAATTTTCTTCCCGGAATATAGTTTTATGTTCCTCATATCCAAAAAAATTTGCTTTTATCTTAATGACATTTTTCACAGGCATATTTTTTGGCAATAGGACTATAGCTATTCCAAATTGATCAAAATCGGTTTATTAATTTTGGTACCTCCCATAGATCTTAATTCCCGGAATTGAGATTTAGACCGAAAATGCTAGTTTATTTTTATGAAATTTAGCAGGAGTTTTGTTTATAAAAACTGAAATCACTGTAACAAATTTAGTTAAAATCGGTCTATATTTACAAGGCAAAATTTACTTTAATGCCTCGAAACTCACTAAAAAGCTCCTAAATCTGATGATAAAGACAATTTTATGTTTATTTTTTACACATTAAATTTGTGTATAAACTATAATCAAATTGCTAAATTTCAAGAAAATCGGTCCACATTTGACCCCAGCTTTGTTAGATTTACTTCATTTACTTTATCTCAATATATGTGACCCGGTCTATGAAAAGGTGGCTTATGATTTAAAAACAAAATTTCGAAAAATTAGCTAATTTTTCGAAATTTTTAGCTAATTTTTCGAAATTTTGTTTTTGAGTCATAAGCAACCTTTTCCCTTTTCATAGACCGGGTCACAAATACAAATTAATGCCAACGGGCTGACATATCCAAACCAAATATTTAGACTTTGTTCCGACTATTTAGTAGATGGTTTATGTGAACTTTTCTCAAAATCGGTCGATCGGTTCTTTATTTACCACATTTTTTGCAACAAATTAAATTAGTATATATTTTTTTAAGTTTTTAAAATCTATGGAAATTTTTTATATTTACATATTTTATAAATAATACAGTTTCCATATATTGTATAAACTCATCATGATATTTAGCAAAGTTTATGCGCATAACCTGACGAGGATTTCTAAGTGAATTGACAAATTTCCGACAGGTGGCGCCACTGATCATTACACCAAATGAATTAAATTGTTAACAGTGCTTTCGCATGATCAAATGCACTGTACAATATGTAAATATAAAAAATTTCCATAGATTTGATAAACTCTAAAAAAATAGTAATTAATTAGTATTTGTTACGTTGAGTCGACGTAGGTTTCTTAGTTGATGCGTTAGTTTCCGATAGATGGCGTCACTGAAAATAATTCACAACTATGCAATTGATCATTTTTTCAAAATCAAAATCTTAAATTCATTGAATTTTGTTGTATTAAGTTTGAGTGGAGGAAAAAAAGGAAAAAAATTGGCTAATTTTTCGAAATTTTTAGCTAATTTTTCGAAATTTTGTTTTGGAGTCATAAGCCACTTTTTCCCTTTAGACCGGGTCACATATACAAATTAATGCCAACGGGCTGACATACCCAAAACAAATATTTAGATTTTGTTCCGACTATTGAGTAGATGGTTTATGCGAACTTTTCTCAAAATCGGTCGATCGGTTCTTTATTTACCACATTTTTTGCAACAAATTAGTATATATTTTTTTAAGTTTTTAAAATCTATGGAAATTTTTTATATTTACATATTGTATAAATAATACAGTCTCCATATATTGTATAAACTCGCATCATGATATTTAGCAAAGTTTATGCGCATAACTTGACGAGGGTTTCTAAGTGAATTGACAAAATTCCGACAGGTGGCGCCACTGAATATTACACCAAATGAATTAAATCGTTAACAGTGCTTTTGCATTATCAAATGTAAATATAAAAAATTTCCATAGATTTAATAAACTCTGAAAAAAATATTAATTAATTTGTTGTGTTGAGTCTACATAGGTTTCTTAGTTGATGCGTTAGTTTCCAATAGATGGCGTCACTGAAAATAGTTCAAAATGAATTGAATCGTAAACTATGCAATTGATCATTTTTTTTCTGAATTGATTTAAATCTTAACTTCATTGAATTTTGTTGTATTAAGTTATCAACAATTAAATTTCATGATTAATAAATTTCATTTCAATAATTAGGATTTTGAAAAAAAAATTCAAAATATTTTTTTCTTTACTTGGTTACGAGTAATTAACCACTTCACCTTCAATAAATTTTACTTAAAATTAATTTTATTTTAATATCCCTCCATTCATTCATTCAATCTTAAACGTGTTTAACCCAAAAAAACACGCGACTTTTATTGTTAGTCCCAAAAATTGATAAACAACAAATAAATACTCGTATTTATATATTAAAAAAAAGTTATTAAATTTAAAATAATAAAAAAAAATAAACAAGTCATTGTTTTTTGAACCAGTTTATGCAGCTAACACTGCACTGCGCTACCCTTTGCCGAACTCTTTACTTGTCTCTAGACTCTAGCTTAAACGAGGTTAAGTGACTTTTCCTTTTTGGCTGCTAAAAATAAAATTATTGGCAAAAATATAAAAAAACTTCAAAATAATCTGAACTTTATTTAAATGTCATTTGTAGAGCGTTTTAAATCGCAAAGATTTGCACAAAAACAACAGCAACAAAAACGAGCGATTTTAACTTAAATCTAAAGCAGAAATTTTGAGCAAAAAAGAAAAACAAGACATTTACTATTAAGTCTCTGCTTTGATCGCAATGCAATGATCTTCTGTTTTGAATACGTTTTTAAATACTACAACAACAAAAAAAGTGTATAAAATCTCTAATTTCAAAATCAGCCAAATGTTATGATTTAAATTCACATAAATTTTCAAATAAAGACAAAACTACTTATATTTTGAGGATTATTTGAATGTTTTAGTTTTATTTTAGACTTGAGATTTTAGTTAAAAATTTTGCAATGACATCGAAGTTACCTTTCAAAGCTTAGCAAAAAAGAGAAGCTGAATTAAGTCTAAGTCTTTAAAATCACCACGAAAAAGTCTTTGGCTTAAGAAACATTCTTCAGAGGCATTAAATTTGCATTAATGTTTCCTAAGCCTGCTATTAAGTTACTTTGAAATAGTTTTTTAATTTTGTTATACATACATACACTAGTCAACAGAAAAAACTGCAAGTTCAAAATTAACTGGTTTTCAGTTGTTTTTGTACTAAGGGGACATAAGCCCTTAATACAAAAACAACAGAAATTTTTAATTTTTTTTGCTACAATTTGGAAGTTGTCCTATTTATTTCACCATATCTTAAAAACGACTTATCCGATTTTATCGAAGTATACATCACGAGATTAAGAACAAAATTGTCCTTAATATGTCCACATACAAGATTTTTGTGTCATTAACGGTTCTGGAGTTATTCATATCTCAATATAAAAAAATATTTTTTTTGGCAAAACTCAAAAAAAAAAGTCTAAAATTTGTAGTTTTTGAAGAGGTTGTCCTAGATAGTTCATCATATCTTAAAAACGACTTATCCGATTTTATCAGAAAATATATCGTGAGTTTAAGAACAAAATTTCCATTTAGACGTTCAAACATAGGCTTTTTGTTTTATCGAAAACTCTGGAGTTATCCACAATACAATATACAAAATTATTTTTTTTTGGGCAAAAATGAAAAATTTTTTCTAAAATTTTGAATTTTAAAAAAGGTTGTCCTAGTTAATTTATCATATCTTGAAAACGACTTGACCAATTTTATTGAAAAAAACATTAAATGATTAAGAATAAAATTACTCTTAAGACCTGCTTACACAAGACTTTTGTGTCATCGAAGGTTTGGAAGTTATTCAAAACAGAAATTATTTTTAAAATTTTTTTTCTTAAACTTGAAATTTTTGAAGAGGTTGTCCTAGTTAGTTCATCATAACTTGAAAACGACCTATCCGATTTTATCAAAAATCACATCACAAGATTAAGAACAAAATTGCCGTTAAGACGTCCAAATACATGATTTTTATATCATTGACGGTTTTGGAGTTATTCATATCACAATATACAAAAATTGGGCAAAAACTAAAAATTTTTCTAAAATTGGGATTTTTTGAAGAGGTTGTACTAGTTAGTTACCCATATCTTGGAAACGACTTGTTCAATTTTATTGAAAAATACGTCAGTGGATAAAGATCTGCTAACAGAATATTCTTGTGTCGTCGAAAGTTTGGAAGTTATTTAAAACAAAAATTATTTTTCTAAATTTTTTCTAAAATGTTTGATTTTTGAAGAGGTTGTCCTAATTAGTTCACCACATCTTAAAAACGACTTATCCGATTTTACCAGAAAATATATCGCGAGATTAAGAACAAAATTGCCCTTAAGACGTTCAAACATAGGATTTTTGTATTATCGAAGATTCTAGAGTTATTCATATCACAATATACAAAAATATTTTTTTTGGACAAAAACGAAAAATAAATTCAAAAATTTAGAATTTTTAAAAAGGTTGTTCTAGTTAATTTATCATATCTTGAAAACGACTTTTCCAATTTTATTGGAAAAAACATTAATTGATTAAGAATAAAATTACTCTTAAGATCTGCTAACACTTTTGTCTCATGAAAGGTTTGGAAGTTATTCAAAACTGAAATTATTAATTTTTTTTTAACTTGGAATTTTTGAAGAGGTTAGTTTAACATAACTTGAAAACGACTTGTCCGATTTTATCAAGAAATACATCACAAAATTAAGAACAAAATTGCCCTTTAGACGATCAAACATAGGATTTTTGAATTTTTGAAGAGGTTGTCCTAGTTAGTTTATCATATCTTGAAAACGACTAGCTCAATATTATTAAAAATTACACCAATGGATTTAGAACAAAATTACCCTTACGACGTTTGAACACAAAATTTTTATGTCGTAGACAGTTTTGGAGTTATTCATATCTCAATGTAAAAAAATATTTTTTTTACAAAATCTAAAAAATTTTCCTAAATATGGGATTTTTAAAAAAGGTTGTCCTACTTAATTTACCATATATTGAAAGCGACTTGTCCTATTTTATAAAAAAGAAAATCGATGGATTAAGAAGAAAATTGCCTTTAAAATCTCCAAACACAAGATTTTCTTGTCATAGACGGTTTTTGAGTTATTTATATCATAATATACAAAAAATTTTTTTTTGGACCAAAATCGAAAAAAAATTTCTTCAATATAGGATTTTTTAAGAGATTGTGCTAGATAGTTGGTTTAGTTTTATATTTTGCGAACGACTTGTCCAATTTTATCAAAAAATACATCAATGGATTAGGTACCAAATTGCTCTTAAGAAGTGCCAACTCAAAAAGTTTGTGTGATCAAGGGTTTTGGAGTTATTTGTATCACAATATAAAAAATTATTCTTTTTTGTGCACAAAAATCGTTAAAAATGTTGGGATATCTCCCAAAGAATTTTCTTCCCGGAATACAGTTTTATGTTTCTTAACGCTACAAATTTGCTTTTATCTTTATAAAATTTGGCACAGACATTTTTTTGCAGTGGTCTATTATTTCGGGTATCTTCCATAGGTCTTTTTTTCCCCGAAATTGAGGTTTTGGCCTCAAATTTCAGTATATATGACTCGGCCTATGAAAAGGGAAAAGGTGGCTTAAAACTAAAAAAATTTGAAAAATTAGCTAAAAATTTCGAACAATTTTGAAAAATTTGCTAATTTTTCGAAATTTTGTTTTTGTGCCATAAGCCACTATTTCATAGACCGGGTCACATATTTTAATGAAATTTAGAAAAAATATCGTTTATATAAAGGAAAATCAGTGTGCCAAATTTTGTTGACATCGGTCCATATTTGACCATGGCTCCCGTACAAGACCTTTTCACAACATCGACTTTAATGCCTCGAAATTCACAGAAACTCTCCTAAATCTGAAGATGATGACAAGATATTTGCAGTTTTTAGATCATAGAATAAAAATGGTAGATTTTTGCCATATTTGCCCTTGAAAAATTTGGAAAAAATATAAAAAAAATTTCAAATTTTTTAAAATAAAAAGTTATTTTTGATTTTGAAATTCAAATAACTTTGAAAGCGTTAAACATATAAAAATTATTTTAAAGTGAATTAAAGATAATTTTATTCTCTTTAATATTCTGTGACTTTCAACAAAATCGAAGGACCTTTATCAAAGATATGAGGATATAAAGACTGTTCCATACTTTTCAAAAATATAATAATTTGTAAAAAAAATTTTAAAACTCAACAAATTTAAAGAAAATTTAATTTTGATCGTTTTTTTTAACAAGAGATCAAATAAAATTTAAAAAGTTGAATTTTGTTAACTAGTGTAATTAGTCAACGTTTTCAAAATTTGCTTCACCTGAAATATATTTTTAGTTACCCCAACAGAAGTTTGACTGATTGACATAAATTTGTAATTGTAGTCGACTGGACTACAAATCGGATTACCAAAAAGTCTTTGGTCTAAATCTAATTTAGTCAACATTCACTGTCGGTCATCAGTTTCGGACACCTATTGAATACAATTTTGGCCATAAGTTACACGCGCTACTATACAAGTCTGAGGAAAATTCTAAATTCAAAATAGTAATTGCTATTAGAAGCTTTCAAACCCTTGAGGTTGGTTAGCGGGTAACAAATTAAATCGAGAGCCTATATTCACTAGGTAGCTTCTGTGAACCAATTTTTGTTTTAAAATCACTTTTATTGGGAAACTGTTGTTTAAACGCAGTCGATGTAAATGAAAAAAAAAAAAAATATGTGTATAACCCAAACCTTAAATAATGCGTCTGAAAAACAACAAATGGTGCAACTTTACTGTAGCCTCTATTTCCAAACTAAATAATTCATTAACCTAGAACTTGAATTCTCTTCATAGTATTATTTCTCTAAGTGTTTAGTATTCATGACAATTTAATTATACACAAATTTTTGAAAATATATATCTACACGTATCAATTAGTTTCAGTTGCCAAATTTGTCAAATCAACTCATTATTTTGTGGTTTGAACAACTAAATTGAGTCGAAACTAGATTTTTGATATTTTGGCTTTAAATATTATAGATCACAATTTTAACATTTTAGTGAAAAATATTCAAATTTGGTTAAGGAATTAGTGGCGAGAATTTGCAAAGTAGAGAGTATCAATTTCAAAAGTTTAATTAATGTTCAATGTCGTCGAATTAATTAGCGTTTGCCAAGATTTAGGCTAAATTTAATTTTAATTACTGAAGATAAATCAAAAATTATAATTATGAACAGGAGTAGGCCCATACCACCAGTAGCCGATGAATTTTTTTAGTTTTCGTAAATACCACGATCATTAACAAAACTCGTGAAAATGAGTACTCAAATCATTCAGTTGGAATTTGGATGTTAACAGATTCAGTTAGTGCCGCTTTGTTAAAGAAAAGACAAAAACAAAATAGGCAAGAAACAAATCAAAATCCAATTTATAGCAATTAAATGCATGGTTCGAGAGAAGAACGAAAAATAATCTCGAACATTGTTGTCACGACACTATTATTTTTGTAAACATTGGGAATATTTTTGTAAATTTAAGGAATATTTTTCAAAACAGAAATAAATTCTAATATAAAACAATTTTAGCTTTTTTAGATATTTTCGATCTAAAAATTTTTTATAGAAAAATTTTTAATAAAAATATTTTACTTTGGAAAATTGTTCCATAAAAATTATATTGATAAGAAAATTTTTGGTAAAAGGATTTTCTATAGAAAATCTTTAATGAAAAATTTTCTATAGAAAAATTTTTAATGAAAACATTTTCTGTAGAAAAATTTTTGTTGAAAAAATTTTCTATAGAAAAATTTTCTATAGAAAAATTTTCGATAAAAAAATTTTCTATAGAAAAATTTTTGATAAAAAAATTTTTTATTGAAAAATTTTTGATAAAAAAATATAGAAACATTTTTGATGAAAAAAATTTCTATAGAAAAATTTTTGATAAAAAAAATTTTCTGTAGAAAAATTTTTGATAAAAAAAATTTTCTATAGAAAAATTTTTGATAAAAAAATTTTCTATAGAAAAATTTTTGATAAAAAAATTTTCTATAGAAACATTTTTGTAAGAAAATTTTCTATAGAAAAATATTTGTAAGAAAATTTTCTATAGTAAAATTTTTGTTAAAATATGTTCCATAAAAACATTTTTGTTAAAAAATTTTCTATAGAAAAACTTTTTTATAAAAAAATTTTCTATAGAAAAAATTTTGATAAAAATATTTTTTATTGAAAAATGTTTGATAAAAAAATATAGAAACATTTTTGATGAAAAAATTTTCTATAGCAAAAGTTTTGATAAAAAAATTTTTTATAGAAAAATTTTTGAGAAAAAAATTTTCTATAGCAAAATTTTTGAGAAAAAAATTTTCTATAGCAAAATTGTTGATGAAAAAATTTCTATAGAAAAATGTTTCATAAAAAAATTTTCTATTGAAAAATTTTTGATTTTAAAAATTTTCTATTGAAAAATTTTTGATTTTAAAAATTTTCTATAGAAAAAGTTTTGATAAAAAAATTTCCTATAAAAAAAAACCTTTTCTATAAAAAAATTTTTGATCAATAAATTCTTTTGTAAAAAACATTTTCGATAGAAAAATTTTTGATAAAAAAAAATTTCCATAGAAAAATTTTTGATAAAAAAATTTTCTATAGAATAACAGTTTTTGTATCAAAAAATTTTCTATAGAAAATTTTTGTATTCAACATTTTTCTATAGAAAATTTTTTAATACAAAAATTTTTGATAAAAAATTTTATATAGAAAAATTTTTGATAAAAAAAATTTTCTATAGAAAAATTTTTGATAAAAAAAATTTTCTATAGAAAAATTTTTGATAAAAAATTTTCTATAGAAAAATTTGTGATAAAAAAATTTTTGAGAAAAAAATTTTCTATAGAAAAATTTTAGAAGAAAAAATTTTTGATAAAAAATTTTCTATAGAAAAATTTTTGATAAAAAAATTTTTTATTGAAAAATTTTTGATAAAAAAAAAATAGAAACATTTTTGATGAAAAAATTTTCTATAGAAAAATTTTTGATAAAAAAATTTTCTATAGAAAAACTGTAGATAAAAAAATTTTTGATAAAAAAGTTTTCTATAGACAAATTTTTGATAAAAAAAAAATTTCTATAGACAAAAAATTAAAAAGTTTTCAATTGAAAAACTTTTGTTAAAAAATTTTTTATACAAAAATTTTTGATAAAAAATTTTCTATAGAAACATTTTTGATAAGAAAATTTTTGATAAAAAATTTTCTATAGAAAAATTTTTGATAAAAAATATAAAAACATTTTTGATAAAAAAATTTTCTATAGAAAAATTTTTGATAAAAAAATTTTTTATAGAAACATTTTTGTAAGAAAATTTTCTATAGAAAAATATTTGTAAGAAAATTTTCGATAAAAAAATTTTCTATAGAAAATTTTTGATAAAAAAATTTTTTATTGAAAAATTTTTGATAAAAAAATATAGAACATTTTTGATGAAAAAATTTTCTATAGAAAAATTTTTGATAAAAAAAATTTTCTATAGAAAAATTTTTGATAAAAAATTTTCTATAGAAAAATTTTTGATAAAAAAATTTTTTATTGAAAAATTTTTGATAAAAAAATATAGAAACATTTTTGATAAAAAAAATTTCTATAGAAAAATTTTTGATAAAAAAATTTTCTATAGAAACATTTTTGTAAGAAAATTTTCTATAGAAAAATATTTGTAAGAAATTTTTCTATAATAAAATTTTTGTTAAAATATGTTCCATAAAAACATTTTTGTTAAAAAATTTTCTATAGAAAAACTTTTTTATAAAAAAATTTTCTATAGAAAAAATTTTGATAAAAATATTTTTTATTGAAAAAAAAAATTTTATTTTATACAAAAATTTTTGATAAAAAATTTTCTATAGAAACATTTTTGATAAGAAAATTTTTGATAAAAAATTTTCTATAGAAAATTTTTTGATAAAAAATATAGAAACATTTTTGATAAAAAAATTTTCTATAGAAAAGTTTTTGATAAAAAATTTTTTTATAGAAACATTTTTGTAAGAAAATTTTCTATAGAAAAATATTTGTAAGAAAATTTTCGATAAAAAAATTTTCTATAGAAAAATTTTTTATAAAAAAATTTTTTATAAAAAAATTTTTTATTGAAAAATTTTTGATAAAAAAATATAGAAAAATTTTTGATGAAAAAATTTTCTATAGAAAAATTTTTGTTAAAAAAAATTTTCTATAGAAAAATTTTTGATAAAAAAAATTTTCTATAGAAAAATTTTTGATAAAAAATTTTCTATAGAAAAATTTTTGATAAAAAATTTTCTATAGAAAAATTTTTGATAAAAAAAATTTTTGAGAAAAAGATTTTCTATAGAAAAACTTTAGATGAAAAAATTTTTGATTTGCTATAGAAAATTTTTTGATAAAAAATTTTTTAAAACAATTTTTGATAAAAAATTTTCTATAGAAAAATTTTTGATAAAAAATTTTCTATAGAAAAATTTTTGATAAAAAAATTTTTGAGAAAAAAATTTTCTATAGAAAAACTTTAGATGAAAAAATTTTTGATAAAAAAGTTTTCTATAGACAAATTTTTGATAAAAAAAAAATTTCTATAGACAAAAAATTAAAAAATTTTCAATTGAAAAACTTTTGTTAAAAAATTTTTTATACAAAAATTTTTGAAAAAAATTTTCTATAGAAAAATTTTTGATAAAAAATTTTCTATAGAAAAATTTTTGATAAAAAAAATTTTTGAGAAAAAGATTTTCTATAGAAAAACTTTAGATGAAAAAATTTTTGATTTTCTATAGAAAATTTTTTGATAAAAAATTTTTTAAAACAATTTTTGATAAAAAATTTTCTATAGAAAAATTTTTGATAAAAAATTTTCTATAGAAAAATTTTTGATAAAAAAATTTTTGAGAAAAAAATTTTCTATAGAAAAACTTTAGATGAAAAAATTTTTGATAAAAAAGTTTTCTATAGACAAATTTTTGATAAAAAAAAATTTCTATAGACAAAAAATTAAAAAATTTTCTATTGAAAAACTTTTGTTAAAAAATTTTTTATACAAAAATTTTTGAAAAAAATTTTCTATAGAAATTTATTCATCTAATTTAAAAATCATAAATTATAAAAAATAATTTATGACATGAACCTAAGCCCGACTCGAACTCTCGACCATCAACATAAATTCTGGTCCAACTAAAAATTAATATCTTTCAATTAAATTGCATGGGCACCGCGATTTAGGTATGAAAAACGGCAACTCTGCCGACTATTTTCTGTTCTGCTCTCTCGTGGTATTTAGTGATCAATTATAATTTTTGATTGCTAAATATACAATTTTGTATAACGATTACCAATCTCGAATTATAATAATTCAATAGCTAATTGTCAATATCCAATCGCTAATTATCAATTACTAATTGTCAAACAATTTTTTGTTGTCTTATATGATTAACAAATTGTCTAGATTTAAAGATTTCCTCAAATCTACTAATCTTAGCAACATCTGACTATAATTCCCTTCTGCAATTTCCATAATTCACTTTAAATTGTTGCTCAAATTTTCCACAATTTTTGCTCAACAACAAATTACACTCCAATTAGTTACCAACTAATTTCTTTTAATAAAAATTTCCAAGAAATTTTTTTGGAATAGTATTAAAAAAACGACTTGACCTCAGGAATTTGACCTGTAAAATAGAAAAGCATCTCTAGAAAATTTTCGTTACTAACACAGTAACCCCTTAAGCTGTAACTTAATACCGAATTTTCACTAACAATACAATTTTTTTTCAAAATCTTGTTTTTATTCGCCAGTTATCAAATTATACATTTGCAACGTGAGAAAGTAAACAATTTTTCTTTGGTTTTGAAAACTTAAACATTTGCTACTGACTACGTGAATTACTAGATGATAAAAGTATTCGGCTTTAACAGATTTAGTTAATTTGTCAGGAAATCTTAGAGGAAAACTGAGAAAAGCAGGAGTTTTTGATTTCACGACAAAATGATGAAGTTAAAAAAGCGACAGACAATTTTTTTTAATAAAATAGATAATACCAGTGTTACTCTACACGTAATCACAATTAATCATGACTGATTATTTCTTTCTTTTCAAATCTTTCTTTCTTTCACATTTAACTGACTGAAAAGTTGATCGTCTTGGGGAAAAAGTAGCTTTAACTAACATAGAGGGAATTTTGTATAAAAATTATGTTAAAAAATGAAAATTTTTTAAGATTAGTAGTTGTCATTTTTCAATTAACAACTAAAATATTATTAATTATCAATTAAAAATTATCAATTAGTAATTATCAATTAGTAATTTTTACTTATTAATTTTGAAATGCATATTATTTGTCCTCAAATATCAATCACTAATTACTATTAGTCAATTGGTAATCCTCAATTGTCATTATCCAATCTTTAATTGTTAATAATTAGCAATTGATTACCGATTGTCAATCACTACTTATTACTTTAAATCCGAATATTAAAAGTACCAATTTTAAATTAGCAGTTGTCCCTTTCCAATTGACAATTAAAATACTCAAATAGTCAATTCTCAGTAATCGATTATCAAATGTCATTTATCAATCATCATTTTTTAGATATCAGTCATCAAATTATCAGTCTTTTTAGGTCGATTATCTATTGTAATTAATTATAATTAATTACAATAGATAATCGACCTGAAAAGACTGATAATTATGAATTGTTATTTATCTATCATTAATTATAATTAAATAATTGTCAATCAAAAATTTAAAATATTCATTTTAAAATTAATAATTCGTCAATAATAATTTTCTATACAAAATTTGTTTATCAAAAATTTTTCTATAGAAAATCTTTTTATCAAAAATGTTTCTATAGAAAATTTTTTTAACAAAAATTTTTCTATAAAAATTTTTTTATTAAAAATCTTTCTATAGAAAATTTTTTTATCAAAATTTTTTTATCAAAATTTTTTTTTTTCAAAAATTTTTTCATATAAAAATTTTTTATTAAAACTTTGACTATAAAAAATCTTTTTATGAAAAATGTTTCTGTAGAAAATTTTTTTATCAACATTTTTTTATCAAAAATTTTTATATAGAAAATTTTTTTATCAAAAATTTTTATATAGAAAATTTTTTTATCAAAAATTTTTCTATAGAAAATTTTTTCATCAAAAATTTTTTTATAGAAAATTTTTTTATAAAAAATTTTTTAAGAATTAAAAAAAACGAGCTCGAGGTCTTTTTTTTAAGAATTAAAAAAAGGAGCTCGAGGTCTTTTTTTAATTCTTAAAAAATTTAACAATGAAAAGGTCGAATAAATAAAATCAAAGAAATTAATTAAAAAATTTTTCTATAGAACATTTTTTTATCAACAATTTTTCTATAGAATTGTTTTTTTTATCAAAAAATTTTCAATGGAAAACTTTTTCAACGGAATTTTTTTTTAGAAAATTTTTTTTATCAAAAATTTTTCTAAAGAAAATGTTTTTATTAAAAATTTTTCTATGGGAAATATTTTTATCAAAAAATTTTCTATGAAAAATTTTTTATAGAAAAATTCTTTTATTAAAAATTTTTCTATAGAAAATTTTTTTATCAAAAATTTTTCTATAGAAAATTTTTTTATTAAAAATTTTTCTATAGGAAATATTTTTCAACAAAAATGTTTCTATAGAACATTTTTTATAAACAAATTTTTTATAGAATCAAAAATTAATCAAAACTTTTTCTGTAAACAATTCTTTTTATCAAAAATTTTTCTATAGAAAACTTTGTTAACAAAAATTTTCCTAAAGAAAATTTTTTATCAAAAATTTTTCTATAGAAAAGTTTTTATCAAAAATTTTTCTATAGAAAATCTTTTTATGAAAAATTGTTCTATAGAAAATTTGTTTATAAAAAATTTTTCTATAAATATTTCTTTTATCAAAAATGTTTCTTTAAAAAAATTTTTTATCAAAAATTTTTCTATAGAAATTTTTTTTATCCAAAATTTTTCTATAGAAAAGTTTTTTAACAAAAAATTTCCTAAAGACAATTTTTTATCAAAAATTTTTCTATAGAAAATCTTTTTATGAAAAATTTTTCTATAGAAAATTTTTTTATAAAAAATGTTTCTATAAAAATTTCTTTTATCAAAAATGTTTCTTTAAAAAAATTTTTTATCAAAAATTTTTCTATAGAAATTTTTTTTATCCAAAACTTTTCTATAGAAATTTTTTTATCCAAAATTTAATAGAATTTTTTTTTTATCAAAAATTTTTCTATAAAACGTATTTTTGATAAAAAAATTTTCTGAAAAATTTTTGATAAAAAAAAAATTCTATAGAAAAATTTTCATAAAAAAATTTTCTATAACAAATTTTTTATTACAAAAATTTTCAAATAAAATATTTTTGTTGATAAAGTTTTCTGTAGAAAATTTGTTTTAATAATTTTTTTAATCTTTCTATTGAAAATTTTTTTATCAAAAATTTTTTTATAGAAAACTTTTTCAACAAAAATTTTTCTATAAAAAATTTTTTCAACAAAAAAATTTCTCTTTGACTATACAAACTCTTTTTATCAAAAATTTTTCTATAGAACTTTTTCAACAAAAATTTTTCTATAAAATTTTTTTTTTCAACAAACATTTTTCTAGAAAATTTTTTTTTTATCAAAATTTTACAAAAATTTTTCTATAGAAATCTTTTTTATCTTTATTAAAAATTTTTCTATAGAAAATTTTTTTTATCAAAATTTTACAAAAATTTTTCTATAGAAAAATTTTTTATCAAGAATTTTTCTATAGAAAATTTTTTTTATTAAATACTTTTCTTTGGAAAATCTTTTTATCAAAAAATTTTCTGTAGAAAATTTTGAGATTTGAAATTTTTGGATATAAAAATATTTTTATTGAAAAATTTTCCAACGAAAAATATTTTTATTAAAAATTTTTCTATAAAAAAATTTTTTTACCGAAAATATCTAAAAAATATAAAAATTGTTTAATATTGGAATTTATTACTGTTTTAAAAAATATTCCCAATATTTACAAAAATATTCCCAATGGTTACCAAAATAATAGTGTCGTGGCAATAATGTTCGGAATTAGATTTCTTTGTTCTTTCGAACCATTTTTTTGTTGCTATAAATTGTATTTTGTTGTATTTCTTGCCCATTTAGGTTTTGTCTTTTCTTTAACAAAGCGGCACCAACCGACTCTTTTAACATCCAAATTCCAACTAAATGATTTTAATACTGATACTTTTTACGAGTTTTATTAATGATCGTGGTATTTACGAAAATACACAAAATTCATCGGCTACTGGTGGTATGGGATACATACCCCAGCTTATGATCAGTTAACAATTACTTCAGGGAATTATCACTGATTTATCAAACATTTTTGAGAAATTATCAACAATTACTGATGATTAATTTTTTATTTGCTTAAATAATTTAATTGACATACTGACAACCCACTGTGCATTATATAGAAATTGAGTTTCTCAAAAAATGATCATATACATTTTTTCCATGTGTTTTGCCTCTATTTGAATATAAACGGTACGAGTGGGTTTTTGGCAAATTGCTAATGATGACAAAGCCGATGAGCAGTAATTGATCCAAGCAAAGGTGTCATCTTTTTACACATTCACATTCACAACTTCCTTGCCATCTTTTCTACATTAAGATTTAAAGATTTATGTGACTTAAAACAGGATTTCAAATTAAGGTAAATGACTTACATTATCCATGACTTAGAGTAGCAATAAAACGATTTAGCTGGATTGAAATAAGCTCCTCATAGGAAAAAGTAAAACAGGATTTGTTAAACAAAAAATCCATTAAAGTGATCACAAAGTCAATGTCTAGCCTTAATTTCCGATCACTGGTTTTTGTATGTTTATTGTTCTTGTTTTAAGGAAATAAAACGCTGCATTTATTTTTAATTTAAATTATCTTATTAATTAAGTGAATCAAAACGAGTAAATGTCTTTTGCAAAGAAAAAAGATCAAAACATTTGATTGTTAAAATATTTAGTAGTAAAACTTGATCACAGACCAGACCTGAGAGACGGACAGACTTAGCCAACAAAAGCATCAAGGTAATAATATTCAATTCTCTAAATCGCATACACGCTTTGAGTTCCACAATTCATACAAATTGCACAAGCTTTACTAAAAAAGCAAGATCTTTTTTTTATAAAAGCTATTTTTTTTTCATTTTCCATATCTCCTTAAGGAAAATTATGACAAACTAATGAGATAAATTATTTAATTACAAAAAAAAACTTTATTTTTCATACCGATTTTTACAGGTATTTATTATTTGCCTACAAGCGGATGTAATTAGGGGACTTTTTCACTCAAAACTACTATAAATTTCAAAATTGTGCAAAAACATCAGGACCATTAAAATAAATTCAATAAATGGGACAACTTTTCCTAAAGCTAAATAAATCAAGAGGTGTTTTTAGTGGAACTTAAGTGTTTTTTTAGTTTAGTCGGGCGAAAATGTTAAGGAAATTGGGCTTTATAGGAATTACCATGAAAGTCTATTGTTTTATTAGAAAAAGTTGTCATAAACTTAAATTAAGACTAAGACTTAAACTAAGACATAGACTAAGACATATACTAAGTCATAGACTAAGAAATAGACTAAGACAAAGACATAGACTAAGACATAGACAAAGAAATAAACAAAGACATAGACAAAGACATAGACTGAGACATAGGCTAAGACATAGACTAAGACATAGACTAAGACATAGACTAATACATAGTCTAAGATATAGACTAAGACATAAACTAAGACATAGACTAAGTAATAGACTAAGACATAGACTAAGACATAGACTAAGACATAGACTAAGACATAGACTAAGACATAGACTAAGACATAGACTAAGACATAGACTAAGACATAGACTAAGACATAGACTAAGACATAGACTAAGACATAGACTAAGACATAGACTAAGACATAGACTAAGACATAGACTAAGACATAGACTAAGACATAGCCTAAGACATAGACTAACACATAGACTAAGACATAGACTAAGACATAGACTAAGACATAGACTAAGACATAGACTAAGACATAGACTAAGACATAGACTAAGACATAGACTAAGACATAGACTAAGACATAGACTAAGACATAGACTAAGACATAGACTAAGACATAGACTAAGACATAGACTAAGACATAGACTAAGACATAGACTAAGACATAGACTAAGACATAGACTAAGACATAGACTAAGACATAGACTAAGACATAGACTAAGACATAGACTAAGACATAGACTAAGACATAGACTAAGACATAGACTAAGACATAGACTAAGACATAGACTAAGACATAGACTAAGACATAGACTAAGACATAGACTAAGACATAGACTAAGACATAGACTAAGACATAGACTAAGACATAGACTAAGACATAGACTAAGACATAGACTAAGACATAGACTAAGACATAGACTAAGACATAGACTAAGACATAGACTAAGACATAGACTAAGACATAGACTAAGACATAGACTAAGACATAGACTAAGACATAGACATAGACTAAGACATAGACTAAGACATAGACATAGACATAGACATAGACTAAGACATAGACTAAGACATAGACTAAGACATAGACTAAGACATAGACTAAGACATAGACTAAGACATAGACTAAGACATAGACTAAGACATAGACTAAGACATAGACTAAAACATAGACTAAGACATATACTAAGACATAGACATAGACATAGACTAAGACATAGACTAAGACATAGACTAAGACATAGACTAAGACATAGACTAAGACATAGGCTAAAACATAGACTAAGACACGACTAAGACATAGACTAACACATAGACTAAGACATAGAATAAGACATATGTAGGGTTTATATAACTCAAGCGGCTGACGATTGAGTGAAATTTACATGTATTTTGTTTTTGATACAATAACAAAACACATGTAAATTTCACTCAATCGTCAGCCACTTGAGTTATATAAACCCTACAATAGACTAAGAAATCGTCTGACATTAAAATTTGTATGAAAATAAAATAGAAAATATCTTCACGAACTTTTGAATGGACAAATCAATTCTCTCCGGCTTAAACTGGGACAACATAATCTTTTAAAAAGGTTTTTTTTTTATCTTTCTAAAATTTCGAAACTTTTAGAGTCAAATAACCACAAAACATGGAACGTGCTTTGGGATTGTTGATTATATTTAGTCATAAATAAATTAGAAGAAAAAAATATGCAAAAAGTTTAAAATATTTCTAGGAATCATTACTATTGTTTCGTTTGTTAAAGAGGCTGTTGCTTTTTTAATTTGTTACTTTTTTGAATCATTTGGAAAAAATTATAATAACAATAATAATTTTAAACTTAAAATATTTGTTAAAAAGCTTTTAGTTCCGCTTGATTGCAAATTTAAATTTATTATTTGTTTACATGATTTTTTGTTTTAGGAATCTTCCCAAAATCAAAAATAATCGTGCTTGGGTCTTAAGTCTTTTGTTTTATTTTGTATGAAACTCATGTTAAAGTTAACGATGAAGTGAAGATGCGTCATAGTTTAAACCAAAACGATTTTTTTGTATGTTTACATGCATCTAAGACTTAGTAAGTGTCAAAGTGTGACTTTAGATATTTTTTTAAATATTTTTTGATTTTTTTTAGTTACGTAAATTAAAATTGTTTTTAAAAGAATTTTTAAATTAGGAAATTGACAACTTTTTCTTAGTAAAAGCTTAATTGGAAATTTCATGTTATTTTATAATTCAAAAAGTATCGCACAGTATAACTAGAATTTGTTTGACGTTTTTGAACTTTCTTTGAAATTTATTGTCTACTAATTAACTAAGAAGCTGTCGTTATGTAGGAGTAATTTGGTTTATGTTAATTTTAACCTAAATTTTTGTAAATGATCTTGACATAGAACAATTTATTGCCTAATAATTTATAATATCCATAGAAGATTTATACGCGATTTATACATGGTCATTTTTAGAACTCAAAAGTCATTGAACTCTATGACGATGAGCTTTAGAGATAGCAAATTACACAAAGACTGTTTGTGTTTTTTTATAAGCCTATAAAAAGTAAGTAACAATTAAGCTAAAATTTAAAATACAAATAATATAATTGTTTAATAAAAATGTTTTTTAAAGGAATACTTTCATTTTTGGTTAAAAAAATATTAGGTTTTAAACAATTTATGCACTTGTGGTGTAGTTGGACGCTTCTTACTTTGCTAAGAGCTCTCAGGATATTAAACCACTTTTCGAATTTTTTAAACTTTATACAATTTTTAAACATGAGTCTTGTAATATCCTTGGAATTATTTATTCTTAATAATAGTTAAATAATACTTACTTTGGAATATCACTTTATTTAATTACAATTTTTTTTCGTTTTATTAACTTAAATTTTATCGACTTAGTTCTCAGAGCTTATACAACTTAACTTTACGGCTGCTGCTAGACAACTGACTCCCAATTCAAATTCTATGTCTATTAATATACTATCAATTCATTACTTACTACTTTTTTTTATAGAATTTTCCCTTATTTTGTTTGAAATGATGCTGTCATCCCTGTCTTGAAGTCTAATGCCAAAAAAATATCATTACGGATTTTAAGGGGGATTTTTATGTATGATCACAAAATGCTATTAGAATGGATAATACCTCATTACAATGTGATTTTAAAGTATTATATAGCATTACAATGCGATCATAGAGTATTATAACGCTTTATAATGTGATTAGTACTTGGATGATCGAGCCTTGCTCGGAGCTTTATGATAAGCATTTCGAGGCAAATTTTAAAGTTTTTATATATTTTATTTTATAAAGTACTAAAGCCAATTAAATAAAATAAGTTTAGAGGAAAGATATTATGCAAATATCCAATTAATTTTGAATCATTTGATTAATTTTGTCCGATCAACACATGATCAAATTCATAATTTTTCATTTTGAATAATTTTTGCAAATTGGTCATACCAACTTAGAAACTCTCGTCGGCTCATGCGCAACAATTTTTGTAAAGATCATAGTATGACCAAATGCACAGTTTACGACTTAATTAACTTTACGACTTAATTAACGACTTAATTAACTTTTACTGGCGCCACCTATCGGAAAACGCTCATGCCAACTAAGAAACCTTTGTCGGCTCATCCGCAACAACTTTGTTAAATATCACAACATAATGATTACGATTTAACTCACTTTGAGTAATTTTCAATGGCGCCACCTGTTGCAAATTAGTAATACCAGCTAAGAAACCTTCGTCGGTTCATGCGTAACAACTTTCGTAATGACCATAACATGTTCAAATACACAGTTTACAATTTAATTCACTTTGAGTAACTTTCAAAGGCGCCACCTGTTGGATTTTTTTGTACCAACTAAAAACCTTCCTCGGTTCATCCGCAAAAACTTTGCTAAAGATCATAGCAAGATCAAATGCACAGCTTACGATTTAATTCACTCTGAGTAGTTGTCAGTGGCGCCACCTGTTGGAAATTGGTTATACCAACTAAGAAACCTTCGCCGGCTTATGCGCAACAACTTTGCTAAAGATCATACCATGATCAAATGTACAGTTTAGGATTTAATTAATTTTGAGTAATTTCCAGTGGCGTCACCTGTCGGAAATTAGTCATACTAACTCAAAAAGGTTTTTACATTTTTACATTTTTCAGCCCAAAAAATATAGAAAGAAACTTTGTAATGTAATAAATAGATAAGAAAAAAAAAAATATTGAACCCGTATTTGGTACTTTTTGATTTCAGGGGGAAAAATGGGTAAAAAAGGGATAAATTGATAAATAAAATTATAAAACTTAATATCTCATTAAGTAAAATGAATAAAAAGAAAATTTTAACTGTGTTTTAGTAAAATTCAATTCATCCACAGAAGTACTAAATATGCATATGGAACTTTTTGAAATTAGGGGATAAAAATGGAAAGATATTGGTAATGTTAAAACTGTTAAACAAATGAATATTTATCTGTATATCTTTTATAGAATAGTAAACTATGCATTTGATAATGATATGCTCTTTAACAAAGTTGTTGCGCATGAGACGACGAAGGTTCGTCGTCTCATTTTATTTATTTATCAATTTATCCCTTTTTTTACCCATTTTTCCCCCGGAAATCAAAAAGTACCAAATACGTGTTCAATATTTTTTTCTCATCTATTCTATATTTTTTGGGTCAAAAGATAAGAGTGGGCTGAAAAATGTACTAAAAAAAAAAAACATTTTTACCCTATCGGGCGTAGTTTCAAAAAAGTACTAAACAAAAAAATGTTGGTGGGAAAACCTTTCTTCGACGCTTTTCAAAGGTTGGTTAAGTCATCTTCTTCTGAAGGAATATCCCTAATTCTAGACAGAGCGAAAATCACACATTATATCTTATTTGGAGACAGAATAAATACGAATTATTGTGCCCAACAAATATCAACATAAAACTATGATTATCATCTGAACAGAAACACACAAACATTTTTCAGTTTTATCTTTTCTTTAAACAATTTATTACAATAATAAATAATTGTAATAAATTGGGATCTTAGTGCAATACACTACACAACTTTAATGTCAAACATTTAAAATTTTATCGGGGCGTTAAGATCATCTTAAAATCAAAAAGTAACAACAAATTAAACATGTTTCAAATTTAATGAAGTTTGATTTTAACATCTTTTATAGTCTTCCAAACAAAGCACACGATACAAATTCATCAAATTTAACGTTTTTTATGTTTAAATTATTTATGACCGTAACCACTACCATCGTTATAAAATTTAATACGAGGGTTATTATACCCTTCACCACCTTAGGTGGAAAGGGTATTATAAGTTTGTGCTGAGGTATGTAACGCATAGAAATATTTGTCTTAGACCAATCTTTTAGTATACCAATAGGCTTAGAATCACTTTCTGAGTCGATTTAGCGATGTCCGTCCGTCCGTCTGGCTGGCTGGACCCCCATGTAAACCTTGTAATCAAACTACAGGTCGCAATTCTAAAGATAATTTGATGAAATTTGGCACACATCATTTTTTTAATAATGGGACCATGGCTATTGAAATTGGTCGAAATCGTTCCATTATTTATGATACCTCCCATAGGTCCCACTTCCCGGAATTGATATATTGGCCACAAATATCAATATTTTTTCATGAAATTTAAAACAAATACTGCATATGTAAGCTTAAATTACTGTACCAAATTTTTTTGAAATCGGCCCCCATTTGACCATAGCTCCCATACAAACTCTTCTTTAAAAACGCACTAAATGAGACAAAAAATCACTAAAACGCTCGTAAATCTAAAGATAATGAAGATTTTGAGTTTATTTTTTGCATACATAATTTTTGTAACAACTGTAATCAATTTGCCAAATTTCGAGATAATCGGTCCACATTTGACCCTAGCTCTCATATAAGTCCAAATGACGGAAACAGCTTAAATATATAAGTTTTGAGAAAATGTTTGTATGATGGCAAAATTTAGCAAATATTTGTCTTTATACAGGAAAAATAACACCTTTGATCTTAGTGGTGAAGTGTATCGTATGGTCGGGCTTGACCGACTATAGCGCTTTCTTACTTGTTTTTTATATGAAGAGATTATATGAAGAGATATGGACGTCCAGGCCGAAAGATAAAAAATGAATTTATAAGTGGGAAAACGGGTCTTTTTCGGGGTTTGCCAGATTAAAGCTATTTGAGCTAAATTTTATAAAAAAAGTGAGAATTGATTTGTAATATAAGTCTATATAAAAAGCTTTTTTTAAGGTAGATGTCTTATAAATTGCTCAAACAGTTTTAGAGTTATAGTATTTTTTCCACAAATTGCATGTCCTTGAGGTCTTACAAAGACAAATTTACCCCAAAAATATGGTTTTAAAAAATGTTGTTAAGCGAATTTTAGAAATTTGTAATTCGAACTACAGTGGTTTATTACGAATACATTAGATATAAAACTCAAAAAAAATTGAGTAGATACTAGGATGGGTCGTTTTTTTGGTTTTTGTCTCTGATCGACTTCTAATAGTGAAATTGTGGCGAAATTATGTTAATGGGAAGTGTGCAAAATATTGTTGATTTATTTTTAGGATACGAGCCCGCGCAACGGGCCCAAAGTTTTTGAGCCCATTTGTATGGGGAAAACTGAGAGTATTTGCAGTTTTTACTACTTTTCGTCCATTTATAATTTATTTTTCAGAGAAAAGATTATGGAATCTAAAAGTGAACTAATGCAGCTTTAATTAAAGTTATCAATATTTGAAATCCATAAAACAGTTTTGAAGTTATTGTGATTTTCCCCCGAAAATTCGTGTCCTTGACAAAACGACTAAGGATACACCGCTAGAAAAAACTACTTTGGACAAAAACTTGAAAAGTAAGACATAATTTATCATTTTAAGACTTGTAAGTACTTCATAGTTTAATTTTGCTAAAATTTAACAATACGCATTTTTTAATTTTTTGAAAATTTTGTTAAACAAATATTACAAATTTGAATTTCTCTCATCGATGTGTTAAAAAAAGAAAAAAAAAAAAGACAATAAAACTCAAAAAATTGAGGTCGATATCTCAAATCATTGTCCCGTACTTTGTGTTCGAATTCGACGAATTTCGGAAAAAAGTAATTTTTTGCTCATAATTTGAGCAAAATAGTGAAATTGTGGTGATTGGGATCCCAGTCAGCATTTTTGTTATTTTCTGATCATATTTGACTCTTTTCGACTGCCGCGGACGATTAAAACAATCGAATATGTTATCATTTTCGATTCGAAAAAGACTGTGCCTCCGGGAAAAAATGGTACCCCAGCCGCGACTCCCTTGAGAGAATCTTTTATGAGCACCTTTATGGATCTTTTACGAGCCATTTTCGAGTCATTTTTGACTCAATTTTGATTATTTTTTCAGTTGATTCAAAAATAAAAAGTATCATTGCCTTTACAATTGTGCATATGTATAGTGTGTTTATATGAATTGACCCAGTCAGCATTTTTGTTATTTTCTGATCATATTTGACTCTTTTCGACTGCCGCGGACGATTAAAACAATTGAATATGTTATCATTTTCGATTCGAAAAAGACTGTGCCTTCGGGAGAAAATGGTACCCCAGCCGCGACTCCCTTGAGAGAATCTTTTATGAGCACCTTTATGGATCTTTTACGAGCCATTTTCGAGTCATTTTTAATTTTGTTAAAATATAACAATATTTACTTAGTTTTTTCATAATCGAAAAGGGCTCATTTTTCTCAGGTGGGTTTCAAAACGCATTTTTTAATTTTTTGAAAATTTTGTTAAACAAATATTACAAATTTGAATTTCTCCCATCGGTGTGTTAAAAAAAGAAAAAAAAAGACAATAAAACTCAAAAAATTGAGGTCGATATCTCAAATCATTGTCCCGTACTTTGTGTTCGAATTCGACGAATTTCGGAAAAAAGTAATTTTTTGCTCATAATTTGAGCAAAATAGTGAAATTGTGGTGATTGGGATCCCAGTCAGCATTTTTGTTATTTTCTGGTCATATTTGACTCTTTTCGACTGCCGCGGACGATTAAAACAATTGAATATATTATCATTTTCGATTCGAAAAAGACTGTGCCTTCGGGAGAAAATGGTACCCCAGCCGCGACTCCCTTGAGAGAATCTTTTATGAGCACCTTTATGGATCTTTTACGAGCCATTTTCGAGTCATTTTTAATTTTGTTAAAATATAACAATATTTACTTAGTTTTTTCATAATCGAAAAGGGCTCATTTTTCTCAGGTGGGTTTCAAAACGCATTTTTTAATTTTTTGAAAATTTTGTTAAACAAATATTACAAATTTGAATTTCTCTCATCGGTGTGTTAAAAAAAGATAAAAAAGACAATAAAACTCAAAAAAATGAGGTCGATATCTCAAATCATTTTCCCGTACCTTGTGTTCGAATTCGACGAATTTCGGAAAAAAGTAATTTTTTGCTCATAATTAGAGCAAAATAGTGAAATTGTAGTGATCATGTTTGACTCTTTTCGACTGCCGCGGACGATTAAAATAATTGAATATGTTATCATTTTCGATTCGAAAAAGACTGTGCCTTCGGGAGAAAATGGTACCCCAGTCGCGACTCCCTTGAGAGAATCTTTTACGAGTCATTTTTGACTCAATTTTGATTATTTTTTCAGTTGATTCAAAAAAAAAAGTAACATTGCCTTTACAATTGTACATATGTAGAGTGTGTTTATACGAATTGAGTTACCTTAGAGAGAGGGAGAGAGTAGTGAGATGAAGTGTGGTGTAAAGTCTATTTTTAGAACACTGAAGAAGTTGCGCTATTTCTTGTTATTTTATTTATTTTGTTTTAGTAGTCGGCTCATTTGGTTGATTTTTCAAAAACTAATCTTCTAAATGCTGACTGGGATATAATATACCATATTACCTGCACTTACTCTATTGATCTCTTAGGTAAAATTTTGAAAAGAAATAATGCAATTTTTGGTGAAATGAATTATTATTTCCTCTAATCTAGAAACATAAAAGATATCCCTCGTATTTTTTATAATGTATAATTTTATGTTCAAAAAATCTTTAATTCAATTCAAAACTATGTTTGTTTTTTCGAAAAGGGTGTTTTAACATCATCTTTAAAATTGAAATCCAAAAGAAGAGTCATTTATTATAATATTTGTAGTTAATTGTTTTCAAGGTGTTGAAAGGTACAAGTATCTGTCTGTTGGAATTCAAATTAAACTTTAAAACTCCAAAATATATGGAAAATAACTTAATTATCAGTTAATGAGCTTTAGTTTAAATATGGAACAAAATAATTATTTAATACTGGCTGATTTTACCAGGCGTTGCCCGGGTTGATAGTTAAAATTTTTAACTTATTACTGTGTTAACACTTTCTTTAAAAATTAACAATAGAATATTTTTATTAATTTTTTAATTGAATCCTTGACTTTTGTGAATGGCAGTACTCCTCATTAATGTGTGCTTTAAACGTTTTCGAAAGCAAATGGGTCCATAAGTATTAAACAACATACAGACAAACAGACGCGAACATTTTTTTATATTTATAGATTATCGAAAAACTATCAAACAATCATCAAATAATCATCAAAAGGTCGTCAGTCAATTGTGAAACAACTATCGAGCAATCATTAAAAATCATTAAACAGTCGTCAGTCAATCATCAAACAACCATAAATCAATCGTTAAAAAATCATCAAACTACTGTCATAAAATCGCTAGTTAATCATGAAACAATTATCAAACAATCATTAAAAATCTTCAAACAGTCATCAGTCAATCAATCATTAAACAATTGTCAAACAACCATCGAATAATCATAAAAAATATTCAAACAATCGTCAGTCAAACTATTATCAAACACCCATATTCGAGCATCCGTTTTCCTATTTTAGATAATTCAAAAAAAAAAAAAAAAAGAGGTCGTAAAAGTGGGCATGGTAGATTTTTCTTAATGTAGAATCCTTACTTCTCTTCATTGGTCCAGCCGTTCTCAAGATATACAATTTTAAAGAAAAGGGGAATTTTATCCTCATTTTTCAATTCCCAGGTTCTCGTTGGTCTATTTTTTGAAAAATTCAAAAAGCGAAAAATTTTCCTATAGTATGAAAATATTCACATTTTAAACTTTAATTAATTGGGTTAAATCGTTTTCATCTATATTTGTCATTTTTAATATTTGACTTATATGGGAGGGGCCATGCCCACTTGAGATTAAAAAAAAACAGCCTATTTTACCCACCGGTCACACACAAACAATCAAAATTTCTAAAAAATCGGTCATCCATATTTGTAATTTGTAATAGTTGACTTATATGGGGGGGATTTCCAAAAAAAAAACGTAGACTATTTTACCCTCCGGTAACTCCTAATATACTGTAAGAATTAATCAAAAATCGGTCGGCTCGGTCATCCATATTTGTAATTTTTAATATTTGACTTATATGGGAGGGGTCACGCCCACTTGAGATTTCAAAAATAAAAAAAAAACTGGACCATTTTAACCGCCAGTCACACCTTAACATACTGTCTTAATTTCAGAAAAACCGGTCGGTTCGGTCATCCATATTTGTAATTTTAAATATTTGACATATATGGGAGAGGTCACGCCCACTTGATATTTAAAAAATACCTAACATTTTCAATATTTGACTTATATGGGAGGGGTCATGCCCACTTGAGATTTCAAAAAAAAATCTGGCCTATTTTATCCATCCGGTCACACCTTAACATACTGTCAAAATTTCAGAAAAATCCTACCTCTCGGTATGGGAGGGGTCACACCCACCTGAGATTTAAAAAAAACCTAGCCTATAGTAACCACCGGTCACACCATACCACACTGTCAATCTCAGAAAAATCGGTCCGCTAGTTTCGGAGATCATTCCCAACAAACAACATACAAGCAGACGCGAACATTTTGTTATAGATATATCGGGTGTTTTTTATTGAGGTATAGAACTTTAAGTTGGCATCACTTTTTTAACTGGCGGCCATTTTGTCAGCTGTCAAGTGATTAATATTTAGTTTGGTTTGCCATTTCATCATGAACAGGTTGACAAAAGAACAACGCTTGCAAATCGTGCAAATTTATTTCGAAAATAATGGTTCAGTTCGCGAAGTTTACCGCAAGCTCTGTTCATTTTATGGTCGACATAATCGTCCATCAGAGCAATTAATTCGGTTAACCATGGATCGTTTTCGCACTACGTTTACTCTATGTGATAATACGCATCCGCAGCGACGTCGAACAGTGCGCACCGAAGAAACAATTGCCGCTGTAGAGCAAAGTGTTGAAGAGGACCCGAATGAAACTATTCGCCACCGTGCACAGCAATTGGAGCTTTGTCCATCAACTTTATGGAAGATTTTGCGCAAAGATCTTGGCTTGCGACCTTACAAGATCCAGCTTGTGCAAGAATTAAAGCCGCGAGACCAATAATGAGGCTCATTTTTGGTTGAATGGCTACGTCAACAAGCAAAATTGCCGCATTTGGAGTGAAGAGAATCCACATGAGACCCTTGAGACGCCATTACATCCACAAAAACTGACTGTTTGGTGTGCTCTGGAGAGTCAGTTACCACAAGTGGAGACCGGTATAGAGCCATGATAACCGACTATTTTGTTCCCCAATTGGATGGCATGAATGTGGATGAGTTGTGGTTCCAACAAGACGGCGCTACATGCCACACAGCGCACGTCACAATTGATTTATTGAAGGTAACATTCGATGAGCGCATAATTTCGCGGAATGGACCTGTCAATTGGCCACCAAGATCGTGCGATTTGACTCCACTGGATTATTTTCTTTGGGGATATGTGAAGTCGCTCGTCTACGCCAACAAACCAGAAACGTTAGGGGACTTGGAAGCCAACATTCGTGGCGTTATTGCCAACATACGGCCCCATATGCTCGAAAAAGTAGTTGAAAATTGGACCTGTAGAATTGGCTTTATTCGAGCCAGCCGCGGCGGCCACATGCCCCAAATCATATTTAAACATTAATGGCATAAAATTATCCTTCCAATAAAGCCAAATTGATGGACATTAAAACGATTTTCTTGTGTTTTATTTCAATTCGAAGTTCTATATCTCTAAAAAAAACACCCATTAGAAAAAGAAGATAGGAGATAGAAGAAGTAGATAAAAAGTTTAAGTTTTTTGTCATGAGTCCGAATATAACGAAAATTTCATAGCATTTTTGGCTATTAATTAAGTGTTAATATCTTCCTTATTTCTTTCAAAACAAATTCGTTTTTCAATTAATTTTTCTAATGAAATATAAACCATAATTATATTTTTTATTAAACAAATATAATTTTGCACGCATGTAGCATCTTCTATTCTCTATAATAAATGATTTCCTTTAAATTTTAAAATAATTTGTCTTATTTGAGTTGAGTTCTTTGAATTTTGTTAAATTTTTTTGTGTTCTGCTAAGCTTCAGTAATTCTATTGTAATTATTTTGAACTTCCTAAAGTACTCATCTATTTCAATAGAAATTATATAACATTTTTCATGTTATTCAGTTATTTAAATTATTTAACTAAAAAAAATTTTAAAATGAATGTTCTATTTTATTAAGGAAAATTAGTGACCCTGAAAACTAACTTTTAAACAGTTCATAGATTCAATATTTTACTTCAAAATGTTTTTAATGTAATTAAATTTAAACTATTTTAATTGCTTATGCATAAATAATTTTTTTTTTAATTTAGCATAATCTAGTTACTTACGTAATTAAAAATTCGATAGCAATTGCTTCAAAAATTCCAATTAATTATCTAAAAGTAAAAAGAAAATATCAAAATTATAAAATAGAAAATTTAGTTTTTAAAGTTGTAATAATGATGTTAACATAAGCTCTAAGTATAAAGTTTTATGTTTGTTTAGGCCATCATTGAGGAATATCTCGAAGAATATCGGTAATTCTAGACAGATCTAAAACGATGCGAGACAAAGTAAATACGAATTATATAGTCCATACAAAATATTAAAATAAAGCGAAGGCTATCTTCTAAATAGAATAAAAACAAGTAAGAAAGTGCTATAGTCGGTCAAGCCCGACCATACGATACCCTTCACCACTAAGATCAAAGGTGTTATTTTTCCTGTATAAAGACAAATATTTGCTAAATTTTGCCATCATGCAGACATTTTCTCAAAACTTATATATTTAAGCTGTTTCCGTCATTTGGACTTATATGAGAGCTAGGGTCAAATGTGGACCGATTATCTCGAAATTTAGCAAATTGATTACAGTTGTTACAAAAATTATGTACGCAAAAAATACGCTCAAAATTTTCAATATCTTTCCATCTATGGTGGTGAAGAGTATAAAAATCCTTGCTTTGGTTGAATTATCAAAACAATTTCTTAGTAAAAGTTTTACGTTTTTTTAAGAGCTTTAATTTTCTGTTACATTAGGGTGGTAGGAACTGAGGTTTATTGAATAAATACTAGAACCTGATATCTGAGACTAATGACTATTAAAGCAAAATATTGCCCTCTTCGAGACAAAAACATCGTACATATACATATAACACTTTAAGAAACCGACTTTAAAAGAGAAGATTTAAAGAACAAATAAGAAAGGTCAAGCCCGACCATACGAAACACTTCACCACTAAGGTCAAACGTGTTCCTTTTAGTGTATAAAGACAAATATTTGCTAAATTTTGTTATCATATAAACAATTTTTCAAGACTTATATGTGACCCGGTCTATGACTCAAAAACAAAATTTCGAAAAATTAACAAATTTTTTTAAAATTTGTTCTTGAGTCATAAACCACCTTTTCATAGACCGGGTCACATATATTTAAGCTGTTTCCGCCAATTAGACCTATATGAGAGCTAGGGTCAAATATGGACCGATTATCTAGAAATTTTGCAAATTGATTACAGTTTTTACAAAAATTATGTACGCAAAAAATACGCTCAAAATTTTCAATATCTTTGGACTTACGAGCGTTTTAGTGATTTTTTTGTCTCATTTAGTGCGTTTTGACAGAAGAGGTTGTATGGAAGATATGATCAAATGTTAACCGATTTCAACGTTCAGTGATTTTGGTTTATATAAGCAGTATTTGTTTTAAATTTAATGAAAAAATATTGATATTTGTGGCCAAAATATAAATTCGTGGAAGTGAGACCTACGGGAGGTACCATAAATAATGAACCGATTTTGACGAATTTCAATAGTCATAGTCCCACTATCTAAAAATGATCTGTGCCAAATTTCATCAAATTGTCTTTAGAAATGCGATTACATTGTTTACATGATTACATTGTTTACATGGGGGTCCAGCAGACCAGCCATCCGGAAGGACGGATTGACATCGCTAAATCTACTCAGAAAGTGATGCTAAGTCTATTGGTATACTTAAAGGTGGGTCTTTGACCAATATTTTTATGCGTAATATCCATCATCCCTAATATAACCAAAATTCTTCTAAAACCAGTAGTTAAATTTGACATTAATCTGTTCTAATTTACTTAGGATAAGGTAACACTTTGTAAACATTTTTTTAAAACAGAATTTCGATTGAAACTTGTTTGTTATGCATGTAATAAAACTATCCTTTCCATATTAAGAAACAAAATATTACCATGTCTTACCATATAAAATTTTATGGTAAAATACCATAAATGTTTGCAAAAAAAAAAAAAAAATATATAAATAAACAAAAAAAAAAATCTACAAAATGCAAGAAAACCAAAACTAATTCATTAACTGTAAAATTAATGGCAAATGAATATTTTTAACATAAAACTAATAATTTATTTATAAACAAAAAGAAACAACTAAATTCAACAATAAATTAAAACAAACAAAAAAATGTTAAACTTGATTTTAAAATAAATATTTGTATTTATTGACTGCAAATATAAAATTGGAAATTAATTAAAATAAAGTGTGGGAACCACAAAAATTAGTTTAAAAATCAACAAAATTTCTCTTAGTTAATGAAACTAACGAAAAATTTGCATAAAATTTTGGCAAAAATTTTCGAAATTGTCAGTCATTGGCTTTTTTTTAAGATAAAATTTGAAAAAAAAAAAATGATTTTGAACTTGTAGTTAAGACTATGAACACACAAATGACCAAATTTGCTTTTGCAAAGAAAGTCTGTGGCAACAGATTTTCAAAAATTGTTTATAAAAAATGACTTAACAAAAAAATAACTATAACTTGGTTTGCTTTTTAAACCACAAAATGTGATTAAAGCCAAAAAATAACTTCTCTAGATTCATAGAAAACCAGTCAGTCCATTTCATTCGATATCTCGGTTTGTATTTCAAACACATTTTTGCTATTAAAATTATAAATTGCCTTAGAGTGCGTATTTTGATGGATGACTTGATTTTTTCGAGCTACAAATATTTCAAATCAGAATAAGGTACATACTAACACACAACGACAAGATAATGTTTTATGTACTTTATCAAAAGACACGTCACGTTTAATTACTAAAATTTTTAAGAAAATATAAAATTATCGTAAAAAATTTTTAACAAAAAAGTTTTTTGAACTCATTTTTAGAGCGTTTTTTCATAATTTTACACATTTTTAAAAACCCCTGGGCAAAATGAGATGAAAAGTCTTAAAAATTTCTTTTATTGATTTCTTTAAACAAATCGAAATTGAGATATTTAAAATATGTCATAATGACAAGTATAAGCTCGAGCCCTCCGGCAAAATAAAAGAAAGGTAAAATTTTGATTAATAGTCAATCGATAGTAAAAAGAGTTTTTACAAAAATTCCTATAAATTAGATTTTTTTAAGAAAATATGTTTTACATATGATATTCATCTTTCTTTAGAAATCCCATCTTATTCAAAGAAAACTCATCTCAATGGAAAATTTTCTATATAAAACTCATTTTAATGAAAAGTTTTCTATTAAAAGTCATCCCAAAGAAAAGTTTTCTATAAAAAACTCATCTCAATGAAAAGCTCCCTATAGAAAATTTATCTCAACAACAAGTTTACTATAGAAAAACTCATTTAAACGACACGTTTTCTATAGAAAACTCATCTTAAAGAAAAGGTTTCTTTAGAAAACTTATCTCAACGAGAAGTTTTCTATAGAAAACTTATCTACACGAGAAGTTTTCTATAGAACAGTTACCTCAACGAGAAGTTTTCTATAGAAAACTTATCTTAACGATAAGTTTTCCATAAAAAACATAACTCAACGAGAAGTTTTCTACACAAAACTTATCTCAACGAGATGTTTTCTATAGAAAACTTATCTCAACGAGAAGTTTTCTATAAAAAACTTATCTCAACAAGAAGTCTTCTATAGAAAACTTATCTCAACGAGAAGTTTTCTATAGAAAACTTATCTTAACGAGAAGTTTCTATAGGAAACATATCTCATCGGAAGTTTTCTATAGAAAACTTATCTCAACTAGAAGTTTTCTATAAAAACTTATCCCAACGGGAAGTTTTCTATAGAAAACTCATCTCAACGACAAAACTCAACGAAAAGTTTTCTTTAGAAAACTCTTCCCATCTAAAATTTTTCTATAGAAACTTCTTCCCGTCGATAACCTTTCTACAGAAAACTCTGCCCATCGATAACTTTTCTATAAAAAAACATTTCTATAAAAAACTCTTCCCATCTACAACTTTTCTATAGAAAACTGTTCCCATCGACAACTTTTTTATACAAAACTCTTCTCATCGACAACTTTTCTATAGAAAACACTGCCCATCGACAACTTTTCTATAAAAAAACATTTCTTTAAAAAAAAACTCTTCCCATCTACAACTTGTTTTATAGAAAACTCTTTCCATCGGCAACTTTTCTATTGGAAACTCTTCCCATCAACATTCGAACTATCGACAACTTTTCTATAAAAAACTCTTCCTATTGACAACTTTTCTATAAAAAACTCTTCCTATCGACAACTTTTCTATAGAAAACTCTTCAAATCGACAACTTTTCTATAGAAAACTCTTCCCATCGACAGCTTTTCTATGGAAAACTCTTCCTATCGACAACTTTTCTACAGAAAACTCTTCCCATCGACAACTTTTCTATAGAAAAGTCTTCCCATCGACAACTTTTCTATAGAAAACTCTTCCCATCGACAACTTTTCTATAGAAAACTCTTCCCATCGACAACTTTTCTATAGAAAACTCTTCCCATCGACAACTTTTCTATAGAAAACTCTTCCCATCGATAACTTTACAATAGAAAACTCCTCCCATCGACAAACTTTCTATAGAAAACTCTTCCCATCGACAGCTTTTCTATAGAAAACTCTTCCCATCGACAACTTTTCTATAGAAAACTCTTCCCATCGATAGCTTTTCTATAAAAATCTCTTCCCATCGACAACTTTTCTATAGAAAACTCTTCCCATCGATAGCTTTTCTATAAAAATCTCTTCCCATCGACAACTTTTCTATAGAAAACTCTTCCCATCGACTACTTTTCTATAGAAAACTCTTCCCATCGACAGCTTTTCTATAGAAAACTCTTCCCATCGACAGCTTTTCTATAAAAAACTCTTCCCATCGACAACTTTTCTATAGAAATCTCTTCCCATCGACAACTTTTCTATAGAAAACTCTTCCCATCGACAACTTTTCTATAGAAAAAGTTTTTATAGTTTTTAACAACTTTACTTATGGAAGACTTTTCCCATCGAAAGAATTTAATTGTCATTTAAGTTGTTTTGTTCAAAAGTATTAAAAATTATTTTAAATTTATTGAATTTTGTTGTTTTGCTTTAAAAAGTTCATTAAACGAATTGCAGTTGTTTTTATGACTATTAGCATGAAATTAACTTAAATTCTTTGTTTAAATAATAGACCAGTTTAAATATTTATTAAAAGTTATGAAGAATATGTAGAAATACCCGATTGAAAAGATGTGAGAAATTTTTAATTGAATATTAAAATTGAGATATTTTAAATTAATATTGATTTAATTACTAGGTCCAAGCTTTCCAGTTTATTTTAAAAGAATTTTAAAAAACTTAATAAAATTCAAATTATTTGCTTAATATTTTTTCATAGAATGCATTTTGAGTATTTCAATTAAATTATATAACTTTCAAAAGATACATTTATTATTCATATTTTTTGAATTTTGATATTTTATATTAAAATGCAAAAATATACGTTCATTTTTCAATTTGCCCTTGTCTGTGGTTGATCTTTGAAAATGTATCTCAAAATATTCGGAAATATTGATCTGGGTTTTTAAATTTATTTAGCATAAATTAAGAACATCTTGTCTACAAGTTAGCACATTTAAAAGAACAAAGTCATTAATAATTTTAAAAATTTGAAAATCAAATTATTTGTCTACAAGAATTGAACATTTTAAATTTATTTTGTTCACAGAATAATTGTCCTTTAAAAAATGTTTATAGAATAGTTTTTGATAGAAAGAGTTTTCTTTAGAAAAGTTGTCGAGGGAAGAGTTTTCGATACAAAAGTTGTCGATATGAAGGGTTTTCTATACAAAAGTTGTCGATGAGAAGAATTTTCTATAAAAAAATTGTCGATGGGAAGAGTTTTCTTTATAAAAGTTGTCGATGGGAAGAGTTTTCTATAGAAAAGTTGTCGATGGGAAGAGTTTTCTATAGAAAAGATCTCGATGGGAAGAGTTTTCTATAGAAAAGATCTCGATGGGAAGAGTTTTATATAGAAAAGTTGTCGATGAGAATAGTATCCTATGAAAAACTTTTCGATGGGAAGAGAACTTGTCTATGGGATGAGAGAAGTTGAGAAGTTGTCGGTGGGAAGAGTTTTCTATAAAAAAGTTGTCGATGGGAAGAGTTTTCTATAGAAAAGTTGTCGATGGGAAGAGTTTTCTATAGAAAAGTTGTCGATGGGAAGAGTTTTCTATAGAAAAGTTGTCGATGGGAAGAGTTTTCTATAGAAAAGTCGTCGATGGGAAGAATTCTCTATAGAAAAGTTGTCGATGGGAAGAGTTTTCTATAGAAAAGTTGTCGATGGGAAGAGTTTTCTATAGAAAAGTTGTCGATGGGAAGAGTTTTCTATAGAAAAGTTGTCGATGGGAAAAGTTTTCTATCGAAAAGTTGTCGATAGGAAGAGTTTTCTATAGAAAAGTTGTCGATGGGAAGAGTTTTCTATAGAAAAGATCTCGATGGGAAGAGTTTTCTATAGAAAAGTTGTCGATGGGAAGAGTTTTCTATAGAAAAGTTGTCGATGAGTCGATGGGAAGAGTTTTCTATAGAAAAGTTGTCTGTGGAAAGAGTTTTCTATAGAAAAGTTGTCGGTGGGAAGAGTTTTCTATAGAAAAGTTGTCGGTGGGAAGAGTTTTCTATAGAAAAGTTGTCGGTGGGAAGAGTTTTCTATAGAAAAGTTGTCGGTGGGAAGAGTTTTCTATAGAAAAGTTGTCGGTGGGAAGAGTTTTCTATAGAAAAGTTGTCGGTGGGAAGAGTTTTCTATAGAAAAGTTGTCGGTGGGAAGAGTTTTCTATAGAAAAGTTGTCGGTGGGAAGAGTTTTCTATAGAAAAGTTGTCGGTGGGAAGAGTTTTCTATAGAAAAGTTGTCGGTGGGAAGAGTTTTCTATAGAAAAGTTGTCGGTGGGAAGAGTTTTCTATAGAAAAGTTGTCGGTGGGAAGAGTTTTCTATAGAAAAGTTGTCGGTGGGAAGAGTTTTCTATAGAAAAGTTGTCGGTGGGAAGAGTTTTCTATAGAAAAGTTGTCGGTGGGAAGAGTTTTCTATAGAAAAGTTGTCGGTGGGAAGAGTTTTCTATAGAAAAGTTGTCGGTGGGAAGAGTTTTCTATTGGAAAGTTGCTGTTGGGATGAGTTTTCTATAGAAAAGTAATCGTTTGGATAAGTTTTCTATAGAAGAATTGTCGTTGGGATGAGTTTTCTTTAGAAAAGTTGTCGTTGGGATTAGTATTCTATAGAAAAGTTGTCGTTGGGATGAGTTTTCTATAGAAAACTTGTCATTTGAATGATTTTTTTATAGAAAACTTTCTTTGGATTAAGCTTGGAGGTCTACTTGATTATTGACTCTGAAGACATCATAAAAGACATAACTTAAAATTCCAGTACAAAAGATGATAACAGCTTCAATTGGATTACCAAAACTGTACACAACTTGTTTGACATTTTCGAAGTAAAGTATTTACATTAATTTTGCAGTAAAAATAAAATTAAATAAATAATTTACAAATAAAATAAATGTTTTTACTAGTTAATCCTAACTATATTTAGAAACCTGTCTTTAATATTAAATCATCATCTTGTATTGATTTAAGACTTTTTAGCACTCAAAAATGATTAAATTTTTGCTATTAATACTTGAATTACAAAAATTGCAAACAAAAAGCAAGAACAACTATTAATTTAAGTAAACTTGTAATCCAAAATTAACACTCAATGATATATAATTTTCAGTTTAATTGTTTTGGTAACTGAACTCTAGAACAAGAATATTAAACTAAGAAAAAAGCGATCAATAACAGTTTTTAGGCATAAAAACTAACGCAATCTATTTGTTACACTTTTGCTGAGAAATACACAAGAATAATGTTTGGTTCTTAAGTCTTTTGTTTTGGCGAGTAGCCATGAGTTGGTAGATTTATTGTTTTAAGTCAATGTCTTAAATGCTGGTGCATTTGTTTAAGTTTATCTCAAATAAACATATTGTAGAAATCAAAAAAAGTATTAAGAAAAAAGACTAAAAGAATTAAAACAAAAAACATTTAAAACAAATCGTAAGTTTGATTGTTTTTGCATGAATAACTTTTGGTTTATAGTTTTTTTTTATTTCTTGGGTGAAGGCTTATTTGACCATTTAAACCTGTATTTCAAAACCACATGTATGTCTGAAAATCAGCACGATTAATGTTAATTCTATTACATAAAAAAAAAATTTATAAACTAAATTTTAATGAAAATCCGCCAAGAGAGAAACATAAACAAATTAGAACATAAAATCTTTATGGTAATTTTGAGTCCCTGGTATTGAAAGTTGATTTCAAAATGTTATTGAAAGTAGGAATAACTACAGAATTTTTTGAACGCTATAAGAAGAGTTTAACATTTTTACGCAGAAGCTTTATTGTTTACATTTAGAGTTTTCCAAAAAAAATTTCTTAGTTTTGAAAGTTTATTATGTCCACCTTCTTTAAGCGGCATCTGTCACATCAAGACCTATTCAATTGGGTAAGTTTTCTATAGAAAAGTTGTCGTGGGGAAGAGTTTTATATAGAAAAGTTGGCGAGGGGAAGAGTTTTTTTTAAGTTGTCGAGGGGAAAAGGATTCGATAGAAAAGATGTCGATGAGATGAGTTTTCTATAGAAAAGTTGTCGATGGGATGAGTTTTCTATAGAAGAGTTGTCGACGGGATGAGTTTTCTATAGAAAAGTTGTCTATGGGATCTGTTTTCTATAGAAAAGTTGTCGATGGGATGAGTTTTCTATAGAAATGTTGTCGATGGGATGAGTTTTCTATAGAAATGTTGTCGATGGCAAGTGTTTTCTATAGAAAACTTGTCGATGGGAAGAGTTTTCTAAAGAAAACTTGTCGATGGAAAAAGTTTTCTATAGAAAACTTGTCGATGGAAAGAATTTTTTATAGAAAACTTTTCGATGGAAAGAGTTTTTTATAGAAAAGTTGTCGATTGGAAGAGTTTTCTATAGAAAAGTTGTTGATGGGATGAGTTTTCTATAGAAAACTTGTGGATGGGAAGAGTTTTCTACAGAAAACTTGTCGATGGGAAGAGTTTTCTATAGAAAAGTTGTCGATGAAAAGAGTTTTCTATAGAAAAGTTGTCGATGGAAAGAGTTTTCTATAGAAAAGTTGTCGATGGGAAGAGTTTATTATAGAAAAGTTGTCGATTGGAAGAGTTTTCTATAGAAAGGTTGTCGATGGGAAGAGTTTTCTATAGGAAAATTGTCGATGGGAAGAGTTTTCTATACAAAAGTTGTCGAGAGGAAGAGTTTTCTATAGAAAGGTGGTCTACAGAGAAAGTTTTCTATAGAAAATTAGTTGACAAGAAGACTTTTTCATAGAAAAGTTGTCGATGTGAAGAGTTTTTATAGAAAATTTGTCAATGGGTAGAGCTTTCTATAGAATTTTTTTTAATGGGAAGAGCTTTATTTAGAAAAGTTGTCAATGGGAATAGTTATCTATAAAAAAGTTATCGATGGGAAGAGTTTTCTATATAAAAGTTATCAGTTGGAAGAGTTTTCTATAGAAAAGATCTCAATGGGATGAGTTTTGCATAGAAAAGGTTTCAATGGGAGGAGTTTTTGACAGAAAAGTAGTCGATGTAAAGAGTTATTTTGAGAAAAGTTATCAATAGTTTTTTTTAGTGGAAATGTTGACTTTTATACAAAAATATCGGCATAATTCAAAAAGTACCTTTTTAGTACAAAATGTTAGTTTTTATGCAAGAATAACTTTAACTACAAATGGACCGGTTAATGTCAAAATGCTTATGGTAATAAAAATGTTCTTATTAACACAAAAAGTTCCTTTTAACACTAAAAGTACTTTTATACAAAAAGTATATTTTTTGAACAAAAAGTACTTTTTTCATACAAAAATTGTATATTCATAAAAGAAATGTCATTTCATAAATAAAGTTTCTTTGGATTGAAAATTACTATTTGGTAATAAAGGAATTTTTTGGGCAAATAGAAAAAAAGTACCATTTCATAGAAAAAAGTACCATTTCATAGAAAAAGTAACTTTTTTCATACCAAAATTATCAACAAAGGTACTTTTCTATAAATAAAGTAGCTTGCCATACATATAGTACTTTACTTTTTATACAGCATCTTTCTTTACATAAAGTGCAATTTATTACAAATAGTACTTTTTGATATTAAAAGTACCTTCTAATACAAAAATTTGAGTTGAATACAAAAATTTCATTTTTATACAAACGTCAAATTGTAAAGCTTCCGTAAGATATGAGAGCCAAAAGTACTTATTATTTGATCGTATTTTTTAATTGTTTCAGCGAACGTTCGATATTCATTATAAAAATTATTTATTCGAGACTGCTATTGCGCGGATTGTATGTTCGATTAACACAAGAGACTCTAAACTGTGACACTACACCGAACACCATATGCTATAACGCCGTTTTTAGAATAATTGGAAAATAACTTATTTGATATTGTTATTTAGATTAATTCGTTTTTTATGTTTCTAATAACTCCCGAACCCCTATGACTTCTTAAATTAGTGTAGGGTAAGCCAAAAAGTCGTGCATAAACTTTCAGAACAAAATAAAAAAAAAAAAAAAATAAGAATTGAACTGTCACCGATATTAAGTTAAAGAAATCCAACACAGAAAATTTTTAAATAAAGCTATAAAAGAACTCCAAATAAAAACATAACTTACAAACTTTTAAAATTTTTATAAAAAATTTCAAAATTTATTTTTGTTCGAAAAAAAAAAATTGTTTCAGTTATAAATTCTTAAGCACATTCACATTTGCTGTATTTACCGATTGATTTGTAATTTTTAGAATATTTCCTAAGAAATATATATTTTATTTGGTATCGCACTTAAAATCTCTTTTTGAATTTTTTCAACACAAAAAAATTTAAATTTTTATCCGCAAAATTTTATTTGAAATTTTATTTCTTAAATGTTCACTTAAGCGCGTACCGTATACGACTAATTACTTGCACCGTTTGCTCTCAACTTTTAAATTCTTTTTTCAAACATTTTGTGCTTTAAACGTGATTTCAAGTGTTTCCGATCTTTGTTTTTTTTTTTGTTTTAGCCAAGTACTCGTAGCAAGTAAATACTTTACTCACTCGATCTCAGCACAAATTCACACCGCAAAACTTTACTTCACTTGAAATGTAACGTTTATCCACAAGATACAATTTACTACAAAGTTTAACTATCAGTTGCATGAAATGTGTGTCGAACGTTCGTTAATAAAATGGAAAAATACGATCAAATAATAAGTACTTTTGGCTCTCATCTCTTATGGGAGCATTGCAATTTGTTACTACTTTTATTTACAAACAAAAAAAAGTTAAAGAAAAATATAAAATTTACCGCTAAATGTCTTAGTTTTGGCGAGATGGCTTCGACAGTCGATAGACTCACGTGCCGAAGTTGAACATGATTTGCACATGAATTTTATGAAGAAGTGAATTAAAAGCTTGAGAGTGCAAAAGAAAACAAAAGCTTTAACTATATTTGTTTACTCTAATCTCTTGTTTTTAAAATTTGTATACAAGTTTTCGGAGTTTCCAAATGGGTTTGTGACTTTGCTTAACATTGAATGGCGTTAACCCATTTTGAAGCGTTGACTAAAATACATTTTGAAAAAAATCAAAACTTTTTTATTAAAAGTACATTAAATATGGAGTAGCCATTAAAAGTCTCATTGTAAGGGGCTGTTCACGTATTACCTAACGCTATTTTCGCAAATTGGACGATGTACTGACTGAGGAGAGCACCGGACTTAGCAAGTTTTTCCGCAGTGGAGTTATCAGGTATGTTGTGCCCGGGTATCCAGAAAAGTTAAATATTGCAATGTCTTGCCATTTCGTTTAGAGATACCCGGCATTCGCGTGTGGACATTAGATAGGGATTTTATAGAACCCTGTCGTATATTCTGAGGTATCCTAACCATTTCACCGCTTTGTATATGGCCGATATCTCATATTAAAGAGTACTACATAGCTCAGGAAGCCAAATACAAATAAAGATGCCGACCCCATACCTTTCTTTGACTTCGATCTGTATATACCTACTGACATCCGTCATCAAGGGATGAGGTGCCTCCTGAGATAGTTACAGTAAAGGATTTATGAAAGAGAGGGATGGATATGCATGAGTCAATGTTGTCAGGGATGTAAATGATTTTATCCAGAATAGTAAAGTGTCCAATTTGTGAGTGGTTCCGATAGTGCTAAGTCGGTCAGCCGAGTTAAGGGCATTTTGTTGTGCCATTAGTTCGACTAGGAACCAGTTAAGCATGACAAATAGCGCCTCAGATGTTGTAGTTATTAAGGCACCAGTAACCGGGCACCAGCACAGCGAAATGGTTTTATATGTCGACCTCAATTGTAAAATTTTATTGTCCCATTTCTTTGCTTAACACGTCGATGAGAGAATTCTATTTTGAAAAAAATTTAATATTTCCTCATATGGGCAAATCCGAAAAACATTAAACCAAGGACAAAATTTTAAAACTGTCAAAATTATTTATTTGTGTTTATGAAAAAATTTACCATATATTGATCCTTTATAATATATAATGGATACAATTTTTGATTGCTCTATTCGTGAAAGACAGGTCTTTATTTGCATTTATCTCTAATTTTTGTACATTTTTTAAAATAAGAAATTTTTTAAAAGTTCATAAAAATCACAAAAACATCCATTTAGGTATCAAGTTTCAGTATGGGCTCAAAGTCTGCTTAGTTTTAAAAAAATTAGATGTAAAATACCCCATCAAAAGTAAATAACGTCAAGTAAAGAAAGGGCTCACAGTGTGTAGCGTCCGTCACAGAAATAACGTTTTTTTTTAATTTGACTTGTGCATTATTGAAACAAAGTCACTTCCATTTTTGTAGCGTCCGTCACAGCACTTTAAAAGCGAATATCTTTTTCCTCCAAAAGAAGTATGTAAATTAACAAATGCCATTCGATAGCACAATCGATGGGCTAATATTCTCAGAAATCTGTGCAAAGATGTCTCGTGTAGAACGGCAATGGGAAACATTTAAGTGCAACAAAATCCGTACAAATGTATTGTCCGTCACGCAGGATTTGAAAAAAACCAGGTAAAGCGAATATAACTATTTTATCAAGATTAAACTTGTTAAAGTTCTTTCAAGTCTTAAAATTGTTAATCATTTCTTACTTCTCAATTTTTTGTAGAGTCAAATTTTTTTTATCCATATATTAGGACTTTGGAGAAAGCTGCTTTAGTTTTGGCTTAGATTCTGTTATCTTGTCTTGCAAATTTAAATCAGACCATAGCGCAGACGGAGAAAATCGGCACTTTTTGTATTTCGCTAGGCCAAGCTTCTACTTCGACCGAGTAATTTCAGTGGATGGCTTTGCCAAAGCGCAAGTAGTTTTTCTCAACTCTGGAAGATCTGGTGATCATCCTCTGTATAGACAAAAAGAAACAATACGGCTATACAACTCAAATGTAAAATCTGTTACGAGACGTGGTTAACGACGGAAGCTCCAAACATTTGACTTAGAAAAAATTGCCATCAAACGAAGAGCTGTGGAATAAATGCAAGCAAACTCTAATACACCTAGAAATAAAAAGAAGAAGGTGGAACTGAATCGGGCACACGCTTTGAAAATAATAAAAATAAATCTGTAGAAAGGCTCTCCAGGCACTAGATCACGAGAAAGACTGAAACATACATCAATTTGATATTCCTTCAAGCAAATGAAAAACAGCAAAAGATAGAAATAAATGGCTAGATTTTGTTGAGACCATATGCTCCATAGAAAACCAAAGGACATAAGAAAAGAGGAAAGGTACATGACACACTTTTTAAGAACAATTGAAAATACAATCTATTCACCGCTTTCTTGTAGTCTTTTCCAGAGTCAAATCAAACTTATCGCGTTTGGGGATAAACGTTCTATTGAAATATGTAAAAACACAACTATGGCCATAAACAGTCTTGTTCACAACAAGGATGTCATCCAGACCCAATACTGTACACTAGGGCGTCTCGAAAAATAAAGTTCGCCGTACACCATCGAATATAAAGCACTGCTATGAGGTAGTTTCGAAAAATTTTTTTTAATTTTTTTCGTTGCACATTGGGGTCGCCAGAATACATTTTTCGTTATATCTTCGGCATTTACAGTCGGATCTCGAAGTGTGATATATCGATGTTTTTGTCTCGAAGAGGCCAACATTTTTCTTTAATAGTCATTATTATCAGGTATCCGGTTCTAGTATTTATCTATCAGACCCCTGTTCCTACCACCCTAATGTCCCACCCTAATATCAGAAAATTAAAGCTCTTAAAAAGTCGTTAAACTTTTACTAAGGAAGTTTTTCGATTTTTCAAACCGATCTATTACAAACAAGGAATTTATTATTTTGCTGCACATAGGGATCGCCAAAATACATTCGTTATATCTTTATATCGTTATATCGTTATATCTAGTTTTATTTACTAAATTTAATTATTTTCACAGCTTATCTATGCCTTTAACAAAACACTGAACGTTTTGTTCATGTAGTACATTAATCTGCCATGGCTGTCACTGGTGAGCAACGCATGGGCCACATTTTTTCAGAACTTGAGAGCCCTCAAATATACAGCAAACTTGAGTCTTTTCAAAACATAATTGATTAAAAGATTTAAAATTTTTATAATTCTTGTTGTATTACACTTTAAGATCTGACAGTAAATGGCGAAGATATAACGAAAAATGTATTTTGGCGATCCCTATGTGCGGCAAAATAAGAAATTCCTTGTTTGTAATAGATCGATTTGAAAAATCGAAAAACTTCCTTAGTAAAAGCTTAACGATTTTTTAAGAGCTTTAATTTTCTGATATTAGGGTGGTACATTAGGGTGGTAGGAACAGGGGTCTGAAAGATAAATACTAGAACCGAATACCTGAGAATAATGACTATTGAAGAAAAATGTTGGCCTTCTCGGGACAAAAACATCGATATATCACACTTCGAGATCCGACTGTAAATGCCGAAGATATAACGAAAATGTATTTTGGCGACCCCAATGTGCAACGAAAAAAATTAAAATTTTTTTTTCGAAACTACCTCATAGCAATGCTTTATATTCGATGGTGTACGGCGAACTTTATTTTTTCCCCATATAAGTCGAGACGCTCTACTGTACACGTCCCTGCACGTAGTTATTTTTCTTAAATATAAAATATCACTTTTCGCAAACAAACGAATTGATCTATAAAAACTGGGATACACGTGTATTTTATTTTTTGATCCTCTTTCAGAATATATGAATATTTTTTCTGAGTGTGTCGAACTGAAGTTTAATGTGAACTTAATCCAATTTAGTTTCAAATAAAAATTATAAGCAATTTTTTTCAAAAACTTAAGATTTCTAAAATTGTTTGGAGTATGTAGTTTGACTGTACTCGATCTCTAGTTTCATATGGATATAGTTTCGTTCAGGAGTTAAAACGAAATTTTCAAATTGTAACGCAGTGTAATCAGTCTCAGTGTTTAGTCTAGAATCCATCCAAGATAAATAAGAACATAGAGTTTGTCCCCTACTATACGACAGGACAGGAGCAAAGAATATATTAAATGAACTCCTCCACGTCACCACAGCTTCCCCAAAAGTGACTTGTGACAGCTTTTAACAGAACTACGTGAATGTAAATAGATTCTGTATTTTGTACTAGCCGTGTAACGTAATTCCGGTACTCCAATTAGATGTATACGGAATGATTGAGCCACCTCGTTTACAATCAAGAGCTTATGATAACATCTTAGTCAAACTGCTACTTCTGTAATAGCCAGATATGGTCGTGATAGTGATCCGGTTGCCTCCGTGCGATATTTAGCTGTGGGTCTTTAGAGAAGACCCCGAATCCTACCAAAACATTGAGTCGAGAGTAGAGATGGGTTTAGACCTGGGTATTTACCTAACGCTGGGTATTTACCTATTTATACCCATCTTCATACCCGGGTATTTATCTAATTTCGGGTAAATACTCATTTGAACAAATACTCGTTGTTACGTAGACCAACAGAATTTTGAACATTTTCGAATTTATCTGAGGTACCTTCTGCATTGGAATTCATTTACACAATGTCACCGGCGCTAAACATAAATGTAATGGCAGATTTTGTCAATTACAAGGCCAGAAATGATTTTTGGGCCAAAACTTTTGTTTGGATGAAATTTCTCCAGTAAATTAGAGGAAAGATGTTTGTGGAAGTACGCAATTAAGCAAATTAGATGTTCGAATTTTAATAGCTCCCTGTACTTCAGCTGCTTCTGAACGTCCCCTGAGCACCCACAGCTTCTTCTTTTAAATTTTTTTTATTTTGATTTATACCCACATTTTGGGTAAATACCCAAGTGCTTGGGTAAATACCTGGGTATTTACCTTTTAATACCCAATTTACCATTTGGGTATTTACCTTTGTCCCATCACTAGTCGAGAGTAGTCAAGCCATCCAAGGTGGCAACTCTCTCCCATCGGTATATTATGTTGTCTTGTAGTTAACCGAACGAGAGTCAAAGTATTTATCTCACCGACTTGTAGATCCGTAGTTAGGTGATTGAGAGCCGAAGATTTTATCTCATCGGAGTATTATTTTGCTCTATACTTAGTTGACTGATTGCAGAACCATTAAACTTGCCATATGTAAATTGTATGCCGTAGATAGCCGATCGAATCATTATTAGACAAAGTACTTATCCTCGAAACGAAATTAGCCAACCGAACGCTCAAAAATTTAGCTCGTTGCCATGTAGCTATCTTATCGGATAATTATTTCATATCTTGTAGTTAGCCGATACCTTGCAATTGTAAGCCGATGTTTTATCGCATCGAATCAATATTCCGAAATGACCTATATTTAAGACATTAAGAAGCATTTTTACTTTAATTCGAGCAGATATTCCAAAAGAACTTGGTAAATATTACGATTGAGTAGTGCAGATCGTAAGATCAAAACTCTTATTGTACAAAATAAGAAATTTCCAATATCTCACAAAAATACCAAGCAGCCTTGTGGAAGCTGACCTTTTGTGAACCTGAAAAGACTTGTCATACCTCAGTTGGAAAATAAAACTGCATTGCACGTATAGTGCAACTGTAGTGCCCGGTTCTAGCGAAGGTGTTTAAAACAATGAATGAGTTTGCCATCCTAACGAAGTTAATAAGGTGATACATTAATTGATGCAAACTCAAATCAAAATAGGAAGGAGCCTATCGAATGTTGTACCTTATGGCAGATTGGGACATATCGGGTGTTTTTTTTATTGAGGTATAGAACTTTAAGTTGGCATCACTTTTTTAACTGGCGGCCATTTTGTCAGCTGTCAAGTGATTAATATTTAGTTTGGTTTGCCATTTCATCATGAACAGGTTGACAAAAGAACAACGCTTGCAAATCGTGCAAATTTATTTCGAAAATAATGGTTCAGTTCGCGAAGTTTACCGCAAGCTCCGTCCATTTTATGGTCGACAAAATCGTCCATCAGAGCAATTAATTCGGTTAACCATGGATCGTTTTCGCACTACGTTTACTCTATGTGATAATACTCATCCGCAGCGACGTCGAACAGTGCGCACCGAAGAAACAATTGCCGCTGTAGAGCAAAGTGTTGAAGAGGACCCGAATGAATCGATTCGCCACCGTGCACAGCAATTGGAGCTTTGTCCATCAACTTTATGGAAGATTTTGCGCAAAGATCTTGGCTTGCGACCTAACAAGATCCAGCTTGTGCAAGAATTAAAGCCGCGAGACCATGCAATGCGTCGTGATTTTGGTGTATGGGCCGAAAATGAGATTGATCTCGATGCTGATTTTCATCGCAAAATTTTGTTCAGTAATGAGGCTCATTTTTGGTTGAATGGCTACGTCAACAAGCAAAATTGCCGCATTTGGAGTGAAGAGAATCCACATGAGACCCTTGAGACGCCATTACATCCACAAAAACTGTCTGTTTGGTGTGCTCTATGGGCTGGTGGAGTCATTGGGCCATACTTCTTCCGAAATAATGCTGGAGAGTCAGTTACCATAAATAGAGACCGGTATAGAGCCTTGATAACCGACTATTTTGTTCCCCAATTGGATGGCATGAATGTGGATGAGTTGTGGTTCCAACAAGACGGCGCTACAAGCCACACAGCGCACGTCACAATTGATTTATTGAAGGAAACATTCGATGAGCGCATAATTTCGCGGAATGGACCTGTCAATTGGCCACCAAGATCGTGCGATTTGACTCCACTGGATTATTTTCTTTGGGGATAGGTGAAGTCGCTCGTCTACGCCAACAAACCAGAAACGTTAGGGGACTTGGAAGCCAACATTCGTTGCGTTATTGCCAACATACGGCCCCATATGCTCGAAAAAGTAGTTGAAAATTGGACCTGTAGAATTGGCTTTATTCGAGCCAGCCGCGACGGCCACATGCCCGAAATCATATTTAAACATTAATGGCATAAAATTATCCTTCCAATAAAGCCAAATTGACGGACATTAAAACGATTTTCTTGTGTTTTATTTCAATTCGAAGTTCTATACCTCTAAAAAAAACACCCGACAAACAAAGTAAAAATTCAGGTATTTTGCAAATTTTGGACTGTCACGCTTTCCCCTCATCCGATTGAACTTAAATTTTCAAGGGACTATTTATACCCTTCACCACCATAGATGGAAAGGGTATTATAAGTTTGTGCTGATGTATGTAACGCATAGAAATATTTGTCTTAGACCCACCTTTTAGTATACCAATGGGCTTAGAATCACTTTCTGAGTCGATTTAGCGATGTCCGTCCGTCCGTCTGGCTGGCTGGACCCCCATATAAACCTTGTAATCAAACTACAGGTCGCAATTCTAAAGACAATTTAATGAAATTTGGCACAGATCATTTTTTTATGATAATGGAACCATGGCTTTTGAAATTCGTTAAAATCGGTCCATTATTTATGGTACCTCCCAAAGGTCCCTCTTCCCGGAATTGATGTATTGGCCACTAATATATATATTTTTTTCATGAAACTTAACAAATACAACAAATACTGCTTATGTAAACTAAAATCACTGTACCAAATTTTGTTGAAATCGGTCCACATTTGACCATAGCTCCCATTATAAACTCTTCTTTAAATACGCACTAAATGAGACAAAAATCACTAAAACGCTCGTAAATCTAAAGATAATGAGAATTTCAAGTTTATTTTTTCCATACATAATTGTAACAACTGTAATCAATTTGCCAAATTTCGAGATAATCGGTCCACATTTGACCCTAGCTCTAATATAAGTCCAAATTACGGAAACAGCTTAAATATATAAGTTTTGAGAAAATATTTGTATGATGGCAAAATTTAGAAAATATATATGTCTTTATACAGGAAAAATAATACCTTAGTGGTGAAGGGTATCATATGGTCTGGCTTGACCGACTATAGCATTTTCTTACTTGTTGTTTTAGCATTTCGAACAAATATGGGGGTTGGTCTCATACCAATTCCAACTTAACTCATACAAATTCCAACTTAGCTTCAAAATTAACTGGCACCCTATAGGAAATATTATGCGAATATTTGAAAATACTCTAGGAAGAAAAATGTTCCAAAATGATCCCCAGAGAATTCTTAGAAGAGGATGTCCGAAATTTCAATGAAAAGACGAAGTAGAAGAAAATCTTTCAAAGCTTGGCCAACGAAATTGGAGAATACGCGCATAAGACCGAAGCGCATGAAATTCTAGAAAATGCTCGTAATTTAACCTTAACAGGTTGCAAATATAGGCCATTTAAGTAAGTATACTAAAATTCCTAATATTTGCCCTCAGTATTATATCTGTGGCAATATGGCAGAATAGCTTAAGTCGAAAATTGAAGTTTTGAGGTATCATTAATTTTGTTTAATTTTTCTTCTGCTTGATTTCTGCGAATAATTTATGAATTAATATATTGGTAACATGTTAATAGAGAAGAAGGATAGATATTAAAAAAAAATATTGTTAAATTTAGAAGATTTTATGTTTTTTCTACTTAAGCACTTTTTTAAACTGAAATTTGCATTGAGCTGGACCTTAAGCAACTTTAAGCGGCTTTTTTTTTTAATAAAAAGTATATATTTTGTAGTTTTATGTAAACATAAGTTGTTTGAAAAGGTCAACATTTATACAGCTTAAGTGAAGTTAAGCGAAATCCTTATATGATGAAAGAAAAATATGAATATGTACATAAAAATATGTGTACATTAGGGTGGGTCGTTTTTTACCTTTTGTCTCTGATCGACTTCTAATAGTGAAATTATGTGGCCAAATTATGTCAATCGGAAGTGTGCAAAATATTATTGATTTATTTTTAGTTTTTGAGCCCATTTGTATGGGGAAAACTCAGAGTATTTGCAGTTTTTTCTACATTTCGTCCATTTACAATTTATTTTAAAGAGAAAAGATAATGGAATCTAAAAGTGAACTAATGCAGCTTTAATTGAAGTCATCAATGTTTGAAATCCATAAAACAGTTTTGAATTTATTACGATTTTCCCCCGAAAATTCGTGTCCTTGACAATACGCCTTAGAATACACCGCTAGAAAAAACTACTTTGGACAAAAGCTCGCAAAGCAAGACATGATTTATCATTTTAAGACTTGTAAGTACTTCATAGTTTAATTTTGTTAAAATATAATAATATTTACTTAGTTTTTTTCATAATCGAAAATGGGTCATTTTTCTCAGGTGGGTTTCAAAACGCATTTTTTAATTTTTTGAAAATTTTGTTAAACAAATATTACAAATTTGAATTTCTCTCATCGGTGCGTTAAAATACATAAAAAAACAATAAAACTCAAAAAAAAATTGAGGTCAATATCTCAAACCATTTTCCCGTACCTTGTGTTCGAATCCGACGAATTTCGCAAAAAAGTAATTTTTTGCTCATAACTTAAGTAAATGCTTCATAAATCTTATTTATGTTCAATTTTAATAATGTTTATATGGAATAAAATTATCCATACTATGGAAAATATAAACAAGTTCTTTGTTTTTAAAATTGGGTAAACCTAACCCTTTTTTTCCGAAGGCAAAAATAAAAAAATTTGATTTTTTGTATTTTTTCTTATTTTTTAAATACGTAATGTTATTAATTTATTACTGAATTTTAATAAATATACTTTAAAGTAATTATTTTACACTAAGACAAAGTCTTTTTTATTAAAAAAATATTTTAACCCATTTTAAACATGGGATCAAAAATGACCCAAGTTTTTTTTCTTGCACTTTTTTCAGCAAATTTTGATTAAAAACCATTAATGTTATTATTTGACACCAAGATTAATTTTTTGTATTATAAAAATATTTTAATCCTTCAAAGACATGGGAGTAAAAATTTAAAATTTATGGGGTCAATATGGTCCCCATAAATTTTTAGGATTAATATTTTTCAAAAAGAAGTGTATTTGCATTTGATCCCAAACCTGTTACATTTATTTATTAATGTAACAGATCAATTTATTGATAAAAAGCCAAAAAATGTTTGCGGAGAAACCAAATTCCTCGACGCGTTTCGATGGTTGGTTAAGCCATCTCTTCAGGAGGATTATCCCCAATTTAGACAGATCGAAAACCTCGCATTATTACTAAATTTACAAACATAACTATTAAGAATTATGTTCATAAACCAAAAGTAAAAGCGTAGATTATCGACTGAACAAAAACAAACATTTTTCAGTTTTCATATTTTTTAATAAATAAACTTAATCTTAGTGTAAAATATTTACTTAATGCTTTTTATCAAAAGTTGCTGGAAAAAGTGACAAAACAGTTTGTAGATAATATTTGCCAACATTAATTTTTTATTATAAAAAATATTTTGACCCTTAAAAGACATGGAAGCAAAAATTATCTACAAATTGTTTTGTCTCTTTACAATAAATTGTAAATGGACGAAATGTAGAAAAAACTGCAAATGCTCTCAGTTTTCTCCATACAAATGGGCTCAAAAATTTTGGGCCCGTTGCGCGGGCTCGTTACCTAAAAATATTATTATTATTTATTTATTTTTATTTTTATTTATTAATATAAAATAAATTTATATATTAATAATTACAAGTAATAGGAGCTGGCTGTCTGGGCCTTCGTCCTTCTACCTAAAAATAAATCAATAATATTTTGCACACTTCCGATTGACATAATTTGGCCATATAATTTCACTATTAGAAGTCGATCAGAGACAAAAGTCAAAAAACGACCCACCCTAGTGTACATAAGTTGTTTTGATCAATGTATTATTGATTCAAAAACTTAGCTGCTAAATGGACTAAAAACATTTAAGCGCCTTTGCTTTTGTAATACAATAAATGCCTTAACTCAATTCTCTCTTATGTTGACTTAAGCTACTCTTTCATATTTCCACAGATATAGTCGACTTTGATCCACTATATGAAAGGTACTTGATGATTTTATGTTTCTTACTTGTTGATTTTATGCTAAATATGCAAATATATGCAAGTTATTTATATACTCAGATAACGAGTAGATATCAGGCTTTGCAGCTTTCTAAAAAAGTTCCCTCTATTCAAAACGCAAAGGATCCATCTAACTTATAGTTTCTTGGTTTTCGAAAAAATAACATTTTTTTCAAACATTTCATGCGCAATTTATAATGAAGAAATAAATTATTCAAAGGTTTGGAGTTGTTTTTTGTCATAATAAATCTTTTATTTAAATAATTTTGTGGTATGTAGCCAGTTTCATTAATGACTCATCCAAAAACATGTGGTTACATGATTTCAAACAAAATGCGGTAATTTGAGAAAGTTGGTACGTTTTTATCTAACATGCAAACCTTATTTATGTGTTTAAGTTATCTAAGTTATCCTTTATAGTAAGAGTATGGTGAATATGAATAATTGTTTGTCATAAGGTGAAATCGATAATAAAATTTAATTTTTCGGGGATTTTTTGATAATTCAAATTTTTCAAAATATTTTAAAACCTTAAAAATTTATTTTAATTTTTCAAAATAAATAATTAGTTCTCATTAAAAAGCGTTGATTTTAAAAACCACCACCAACCCCAACATTGTTTACTATTAAAGCGTAATTACGCTTCAAAATAAATGTAAATAAAGTGGTGAATTTATGGAAACGTCACGTAACTTACAAATGTCAGGTCTACGTAAGTTATGTTAAGTGCCAAGGCGCAGGTCAAAATTTAATGATTTTTTCTGGTAAGAGTGGTGACTAAAATTGCAAACTCTACTAAGGGAAAAGTTTAGATTTTCATTTAACGTAAAACACGGAACGAAGAAGAGTGAAGACGAAAAAAACAAATTTTCTGAAAAAAAAGTTTAAAAGAAAATTTTAATTCTTTTAATAAAAAAAGATGTAATACACTAAATTTTTTTAATAAGAAAAAAATCGAATAAAAAATGTGAATTTATTTAAGATTAAAACTTAAAGATAAAATAAAAAAGCTAAAAATAATTGGTATAAAAATATTGAAGAAAAATATAGAGAAAATATTGTATGTAGACCTACCACACATACGCTTACTTACATACGTGCAAAAATCAAACATAAAAACAAATAAAAGAAAAAGTGTTTAAAAAAAATCGAATATTTTTAAAAATTCTTAACAAATTTTGAAAGAAATTATAGAAAATTATTCAAACAAAAGTTGAAAAAACTCATTAAATATTTAAGTGTTTCTTTGCATTGAACTTGAAATTGTAGAAAACAGACAAAAAACCCAGAAATCCCAAAGTGAAAATTTATTAATCATCCATACATCCTTTTACCATTCAGCTAAAAAAATATCCTTTTAGAGGAAAGACGGTCATAGTCAGAAGAGGACAAAAAAAAGAAAAATTGTAGGAAAAAAACACAAGCGAATGATTCATACTTGTCATTTGTAGCAAAATAAACACAAACTCATATAAAATATTCTATTACTACAATACAATACATTTAGTCCTTTTTGTTGGCTTGAATGTAAAAAAGGAAAGCAAAAAATACACACACACACACACTCTTACTCCCCAGAAAAATCCTTTCAAAGTCATTTGTTGTTGTTTTTTTTTACTTTGCACACACACCAGGGATGGAAAATAGGTTCCTTGATTTTGTCTCAAATATAAAAACAAAAGGTACTTTTTAGATCATGATGGTAAAATTTTTTATACAGAATGTATCGTCGTTCGGGAGTTATGTGCTCTATACGCAAAAAATGCATTTTGAGAAAATCGATCTTGAAGTTTTAACTTAATTTTTCTAAAAAACTATACGATTTCAAATTTTTTACGCCATATAGAGCAAAACTGCACAAAAAAATCTGCTTTGAAGGATATAGAACATAAGAGAATCTCAGAAACTAGACGAGATAGCAGAAACGGATTGCAGATTTTGAAAATTTAGGGGGTATAGAGCAAAACTGCACAAAAAAATCTGCTTTGAAGGATATAGAACATAACAGAATCTCAGAAACTAGACGAGATAGCAGAAACGGATTGCAGATTTTGAAAATTTAGGGTCTAAAACCTAAAGGGCATCATTAGAGCAAAACTGCACAAAAAAATCTGCTTTGAAGGATATAGAACATAACAGAATCTCAGAAACTAGACGAGATAGCAGAAACGGATTGCAGATTTTGAAAATTTAGGGTCTAAAACCTAAAGGGCATCATTAACCCAAAAGGTGTAAAATGGCGGATAGAGCACATAAACTTCCGCACGACGATATTTTATTAAAAATTGAACATGTCGGCTTTAAAAAAAACAATTAGGAAAATTCTATAGTTGGTCAAGCCCGACCATACGATACCCTTCACCACTAAGGTCAAAGTTGTTCTTTTTCCTCTATAAAGACAAATATTTGCTAATTTTTGCCATGATGGAAACATTTTCTCAAAACCTCTATATTTAAGCTGTTTCCGTCATTTGGACTTATATGAGAGCTAGGGTCAAATGTGGACCGATTATCTCGAAATTTGGCAAATTGATTACAGTTTGTACAAAAATTATGTATGCAAAAAATAAACTGCAAACTCTCATCATCTTCAGATTTATGAGAGCTTTAGAGATTTTTGCCTTATTTAGTGCGTTTTAACAGAAGAGTTTGTATGGGAGCTTTCGTCAAATGTGGACCGATTTCAACGAAATTTGGTACAGTGATTTTAGTTTACATAAGCAGTATTTGATTTAAATTTAATGAAAAAATATTGATATTTGTGGCCAAAATATCAGTTCCGGGAAGTGCGACCTATGGGAGGTACCATAAATAATGGACCGATTTTGGCGAATTTCAATACCCATGGTCCCATTATCAAAAAAATGATCTGTGCCAAATTTCATCAAATTATCTTTAGAATTGCGACCTGTAGTTTGATTACAAGGTTTACATGGGGGTCCAGCCAGCCAGACGGACGGACGGACTGATATCGCTAAATCGACTCAGAAAGTAATTCTAAGCCTATTGGTATACTAAAAGGTGGTTCTAAGACTAATATTTCCATGCGTTACATACATCAGCACAAACTTATAATACCCTTTCCACCTATGGTGGTGTAGGGTATAACAAGTTATAAAATGGTATAGTCGGTCAAGCCACTTCACCACTAAGGTCAAAGGTGTTCTTTTTCCTATATAAAGACAAATATTTGCTAAATTTTGCCATGATACAAACATTTTCTTAAAAGTTATATATTTAAGCTCTTTCCGTCATTTGGGCTTATATGAGAGGTAGGGTTAAATGTGGACCAAGTATCTCGAAATATGGCAAATTGATTAAAGTTGTTAAAAAAGTTATGTTTGTAAAAAATAAGCTTATTATTTTCAGATTTAAGAGCGTTTTAGTTATTTCTGTCCCATTTAGTGCGTTTTGACATATAAGTTTGTATAGAAACTATGGTCAAAAGCCGTGGTATAGCAGGTTAGTCATCCGCCTAGCATACCAGAGGTCCCAAGTTCGATCACTGGCCAGACCCACTTGAAAAATAAATTTTTAATACTAAGCCTATTGGTATACTAAGACAAATATTTCTCAAAGAATTCTGTGTTACCCTAAACTAAAGGGTTATCTATTTTGCGGTTTCTAAAGTGAACGTGAACAAATTTCTTCACAATTTTGCCAATTGCTTGCGTAGCTGGACGATTATGTAAACCATAATCTCCTCTCAAAGCACATTATGTGGCTGTCATCATTTTTGTAGTATATTTTGATAATTTTTATGCGTTGTATGATACTTAAGCGATTCATTTTCGTCAATGTCGGACTACAACTGAAAATAAAAAAATTGGTTTAACAACTTAGTCTGACAGATGTCGAATTCCAGTCCTATACTTTTGAAACCACGAAATGGATAACCCGATATATTCAAGAAAAATATGGTAAAAACTGGCTACTTATATCGTAATTCATCGTCGCATAATCACAATTCTAAAAATATAGCAGTGCCAGGTGTTATGGTTTTAATATAATTTAAAGCAAATATTTGTACAAAAAGACAAGTCCAAGAGATATGTCCTTAAAATTAACAATTGTTTCTTCACGCAGCTTTTGGAGTTCGGTACTATCGATAGTTTTCTGACAAACTATAGAAACTATCGAATGTGAACACTATCGACTAACGAAACTATCGAGTGGGGTGACTATGGATAGTTTTACAGCTCTAATAATAGTTAGGGCTAAGTATGAACCGCTTGTTACGGGATATTAAACTGATTTTTAAATGAAGATATTAAATGGAAGGGGGGTCAAAGACGAAGCATGTCAAACAAAATATGATACAGTCACTTACAGCGACAATTTGTGTATTATTGCTTAAAACTTCTGAAATTTCGAAAAATTGTGGCGGTCATGAGACCACATCTCAATTACAGGGTTTTGGTCTTGTATAAGTACCTAAAATAATAAAATAAAATAATAAACCTATGTAACCAATTTCAAAAGACATGTTTTTAAAATTACACTTGAACTTATAATCAACTCAGAGTCAATCGGAATACTATAAGTTAGTCTCACCTCCATTTTTATATGTTACATAGGACTAATGGAATAGAAAGTTAATCGCGCTTTGTAGCTACTTATGAAAATAAGTTTTAGTTTTAGCAAAGACTCTATAGTATAAAGATGTTGAACTTCCATACATTGGTTAGCCGCATGGTCGTTTTGAAAAGTCAAATAAAAAATGGAGTATACCGCTTTTACTCTAATTCGAAAACAACTAATGGAGACGATTATGCTAATGAAATGTATGTTTGTTTGTGCGTTTATGTGTTTTTCATTGTTTTTTATCCACTTAAATTTTAATAGTACCACATTACCAATCAGCTTAACAATGTATCAAAAAATTACAATTGTACTATGTTTGCCATCCCTGGCACACACACTGTACACAAGAGAAACCAAAAATTTTGAAAAAGAGTGAGAGAAAGAGTTTTTTTTATCGTAGAGTTCATGTTTAGCGTTGTCAACTTAAAATATTAAAAAAGCACTAGAAATTTAAAAAAACGCTTTTTAGTTGAAATTTTGAATTGATTTAATAAAACATATAATAAGGAAGTACTTTAGTGGGTCAAACTTGATCATCAACATTAATTTTATTCGGATCGATTCCCAAAAAAAAAAATTAATGTTTCTTTAATGTTTACAAAAATATCCCAGTAAAACTTTTCATTACCAAATAATGAGTTAAACAGTTAAACTATTGAACACGAACTACTTACTAATTCGCTGTTTAAGTCATTACATTAACATGGGGATGTCATTGGAGGCAAGTACTTAACAATTGCAGAAAAGTAATGACTTGGGTAAGCAATTTGAAAGCAACAACAACAACAGCAACAACTTTTTTGTTGTTGTTTTATTAAAAACATATATTTTTAAACGAAATACAAAATTTTTTTTTTGATTCAATGGGGGCTCGAACCCAGACCCTCCGACTGCTAGGCATTCAACTTCATATGTTGAAAACTTAGCAGCTTATAATTAATATTAACAATTTTTATTTTTAGATCCAAAATCATGTGAAAATAATTTTGTTTTTCCCTGCTTTTTTTGCTTTGTTGTAATTGTTGGAAAAATATTTTTATACGATTTTTTGTAATTATTTTAAAACTTTTTTAAAATTATTTTAAAACTTAAACAATTTAAATCTTCTCTTTTGTATAAGTTTTTACATAAGATTGACTCTTACTTACTTAAATGTTACAACCTGTTAAGGTCAAAGTCCGAGCATATTTTAGAATTCCATGGATTTCGATCTTGTGCGAATATTCTCCAATTTTGTAGGCCAAGCTTTGAAAAATGTTTCTCTACTTGGTCTTTCTATCGAAGTTTCGGACATCCTCCTCTAACATTAGGTAGTGGGACATTTCAATTCTAATTTTATCCTCTTCATTGTATTTTTTTTCAAGAGAGGGTTACTAGCCCGTAATCCTAACCCATTTTTATCGATCTTATGGGACAACTCTCGGAACATGTTAACTCACAATATTAATGGGTGTTAAACTAGCTCCCCGGGTGATAACATGAGGAGGTGTGTGTCCACAGTTGAGATGAAGGATGACCCAGATAAGTTGGGCTTACCAAGTTAAGACCAATTAGAATCGTGTTTGGTATTTAAAATCCCCTACATAATCAAAATTGACTCATGATGGTATTTTTTCATTTACGTGAGTTAGTTTTACAAATTTTTTTTACAGAAGATAATATTTAAGTTCTTAAAATTCAAAAATCATTTAAAAAGACTCTTTTAATAAAAAAAAAACTAAAAAAAATTGTTGCTCTTGGTGGGATTTGAACCGGGCCATTCAGTTTAAATTACCATCTTAATTACAAATAAGTACTTCTGTAATAACTTATTATTTATTCGGATGGTATGTTGTAGTCGTTACAAGGTAACCAGTTATCAGAGTACTTGCCATTACCAAAGTTTTGCTGGGATATTATCGAAATAAAAATATTTTTTCGAGCTTTATTTAGATTTAATTCCTTTACACAGTAAGAGTCCTTTTTAAATGTGGACAACATCCATACACAGGGAGACCAAATTACTAAGATACCATTGAATATTCTTCTTCTTCTTCTGTTATCCTTGACTCTCAGTGATATCTGCAATATTTTAAATTGATCTCAGGTCATCTGTACCTAAGCAAACAAATGTTTTGTATCAAAACAAACATGACCCACTTATGATAGCAAGTATATCCCTACCACAAAAAATAGACAAACATGGTCCACATACTTACTGATATGGCCTATAGTTACAACCTGTTTAGGTCAAAGGCCGAGTATATTTTATAATTCCAAGTTTTGAAAGATTTTCTTCTACTTGGTTTTTCCATAGAGTTCCCTCAGGATCATTATCGAACACTTTTCCTGCCGGAGTATTTTCATCCATTCAACATGTCCTAGCCAACGCAGCCGTTGTTGCATAATGCGTTTCCCTATGTCTATGTCATACAGTTCATGGTTCTTTCGATGTTGATACTGATTGTTGACGCAGACTGGTCCAAAGATTTTTCGTAAAATTTTCCTCTCAAACAATGTGCAAGTGTCCATGATTCAGCACCAAACAATAAAACGGGTAGTATAAGCGTTTTATAGAGCGTAACTTTAGTTCTTACGAAGAAGACTTGATAAGTTGTTTGCTTAGAACACAAAACCATCGATTGTCAAGTATGATACTAGGTTTGATTTTGAAGCTTATATCGTTGTTGATGTTCACAGCGTACAGTATAAAAATTCTTTTACAACCTCGAAGCTATAGTTTTCCAATTCTTGTGGTTAGTTTGTTTTTGATTCATTGACAGCTTGAATCAAATTGTTTGATTCCTGCTCGATACTGGAAGGCATTTACATCGTGCGTCCCAGAATATCAATGTTATCGGCAAAAGCGAGATACATATGTTTTCTATTGAAAATTTTGCGTTTCGCAAGATTTTCTCTAACACTATTTTAAAGAGATCACATGATAGACCTTCACCTTGCCTGAATCCCTGTTAAGTTATAAAATACTCTGATAGGTTCTTACCTTTCTTAACAGATGATGTTGTATTAGTTAGTGTCATCATTCATAACTTTATTACCTTCGTAGAGATGCTGAACTCAGACGTTGCTTTAAACACCTTCTTCCGTATAGGGCTGTCAAAAGCTGCTTTATAGTCAACAAAGAGATGATAAGTATCAATTTATTTCTCTTGGGTCTTTTCCAGGATTTGACGTAGAGTATAAGTCTGGTCAGGGGTTGATGTACCTGGTCTAAAATGACATTGGTACATCTCACTTGTTTTGTTAACTTTGGGCTTAAGCTTTCACACTGTATGGACGAAATAATATTATATGTAATTGAGAGGAGGCTTATCCCTCTATAGTTGGCACATATAGTTTTAACTCCTTTTTTGTGCACTGGACAAAGGACACAGAGATTCCAATCATCAGGTATGCGTTCTTCTGACCACATGTTTTTTAAAATCTGGGACATACACCTCAGCACATCACCTCCATCCTTAAAAGGCTCTGCTGACAAACCATCGACACCAGATGCTTTCTTATTTTTTAATCGCGCTACTGCAGACAAGGAAGAAAATTGACTTTCAAATGATAAAATGTCCAGAAATTGAACAATTTTAAAGATTGAACGCTTATCATATCATATTCAGACTGAGTCCGAGATCCGTTCACGTTACATCAACATCAATTTCTGTTATTATTAATTTCTATTAAAATTATTAATTACCTCAGCATCCTCCATCGGCGTTAAGCCTACAACAGTTACACGCCGTCGATGTAAAAAAAAAAATTGACTGTAGATTAAAATGCTTAAGCAATGCGTCTAAAGAACAACAAACAATGCTGCTTCACTGTTCTAAAAATATACATTACATGTCATTATAGTATAGAATAATATAAAGCTTCATCTCTCCTTTTCACCACTTTTCATCTCTTTGCTTTTACCTTTCTAAAGAAGGTAACCCAATTCGTATTATTCTTCTGTTATCCTTGACTCCCAGTGAAGCAAAGGGCCTTATATTATATACGATTGTATGGGCGGTATTGGTCTGAGTGTTATTTCTCTTTTCGAAAAAAAAAATTCTTAAAGAGCCCTCGAAAATCAATTACATCAAAAGAAAGAGGCCGTGTATTGCATTTTGTGCTCAAAAGCCTCGTTTTTTTTATTTTAAGCTCCCAAAACTATAGTCTTTAGGCTGAAACCTCGTTTTTGTGCGATAGACTTCTTATCATCGGTCTATGCGACATCCGTTATTACCCGTGAATTCCGGTCATCCCTTAATGAGATGACGAGGCATTCTACTATTGAACTCTTCTGGGTACGTAGTCACAACAATGTACCAGGTAACATCATTTTGGATAATCTAGCCAAAGCTAGTGCTCTCCTCGGTCAGGACAACATTGACATTGACCAATTCACAAATTGCTCATCAAGCATTTTCTCTTCAGGACAGGGCAGATTTACTGGACCACAGAAACAACCTCCAACTATCCTGACCAACAGAAGTTGTCATTACATCGAGGAAGAAGAAACTGTCACTCATCTCGTCTGTCACTGTCCAGCCCTTGCTGGCATTAGGGCTCATCATCTAGGCTTCCCGTTTCTGCTCGATCTATCAGAGATCTCGAACATCAGATTTTTAATCCGGCTCCGAACGGCAAATGCATTTGTTAGGGAAGTTTTACTTAGTCTAATATTTAATAACTAGTGGCTAGTTTTTTTTTAATTAATTGTTTTTAAGTGGGTCTGGCCGGGGATCGAACTTGGGTCATCTGGTATGCTAGGCGAATGATTAACCTGCTATACCATGGCGGTTCACAATCTCGAACATTAACCTTCGTAAAATAGGCTCATTCATTGTTGCATCTGGTTGGCTCTAACATTTATGGTAGTTTAGATTTTATTTTCTCTCTGCACTGCAGGTAACACAAAGGGATAACTTTCTTGGACGCAAGTGAAGCGGACTCCATGTTCAGCCACCTGCCTAACTTTATAGACACTTATCACCGTCACCTTTAACATAAAAAAACCTGTCGTCAATGTCGCAGAATAGGCTTTTATTTGATAACTGCCTCCATACAAGATCTGACAATATATAGCTTTACATAAATTTATGGTTAAATATATAAATTTTTGACTGAAGGTTAGGGTAGGTCGATTTTTTAGTGAACAATCGTATAGCAAAATCGAAATCTGCACCTGATTGTAAGAAAGTTTCCCTAAGAAACCAGGTGTCTAAAATGAAATCCTAGCTAGCGCCGCGAGGACTGAAAATATTCACTTCCTACATATTGAATAAATAGAATTTTGGAAAATAAATAGTTTTGGATATAATTCGATATCTTGAGAACTGATGAAGATATCTCAGTGAAACTTCAGGTGGACAAAGCTTTTGAGTTTCCACAAAATATGAGCTACAGTAGAGCTTAGTAGAATGCCATTAGGCTCCCAAATGTGAAACCAAAGTTTAACATGTCGAAGAAATTTCGTTCTTAAAATTCACCAAAGTTCCATTTATGCTCTGAACGTATATCTGATTATACATTTGGAAAGAGCATTCAAATATCTATTAAAACTGTGTTTGACTGTGTGAATATCTCATTTATGTTTCAAGATCTTTAGTGTTAAAACTTTGCTTCGTTCAATTAACATAAAATTTTAATATATATTTGAATTTTAAGAACAAAATTACTTCGAGATATTAAACATTGGTTTCACGCTTGAGAGCCCAGTAGCATTCTACTACGCCTTACTGTAGCCCATATTTTGTGGAAACTCACCAGCTTTATCCACCTGAAGTTTCATTAAGATACCTTTATTAGTTCTCAAGATATCGAATTATATCCAAAACTATTTTTTTTTCCAAAATTCTATTCAATGTGTAGGAAGTGAATATTTTCAGGCCTCTCGGCGCTAGCTAGGATTTCATTTTAGACACCTGGGGGTCAATTCTGGTTCTATGAAACGATGAAATGAAAAAAAGTTTTCATTTAAGTTTTCACAACTAGTTTTCATAATACTTTTTCACCAACACTTATTTTCTGATTCTCGTTTGTATTATGCAAAAAGTGTTTCATTCCATTCGTTGCTATGCAACTTTATCAACTGTTTTATGATAATTGCCAAGCAAATGTCAAACGTAAAACAGGAAACAAATAATGTTGGTCTCGGCAACATCAATTTGCGTAATTATTAATTTTTATTAAAATTATTAATTACCAATTTCAATTTTTGTAATTATTTATTTCGATTAAAATTTTTAATTACCACAGCATCTTCCGTCGGCGGTAATCCTATAGCAATAACACGCCGTCGACGAAAAATAAATAAAATTGGCTATTAAACAAAAAAGCTTAAACAAAGGGCTTGACTATATACTATATATAATAGCACTTACAGCGTTGAATAATACAAAGCTATATCTTACTCTTCTTTTCACCACCTTTTGCTTCTCTACTATCCCCTTTCCAAAGAAGGTAACCCAATTCGTATATACTCTTTATACAATTGTATAGGCAGTATTTGCCTGAGTGTTACTTCTCTTAAAAAAAATATATATACCTAAATTATTACCATTAGTACCGCCTAAAGCGGTAAGCCTCGTCGTCAGTTCCACTTTTCGTCTTGAATTTTTTTTCTGTCATACATTTATTGATTAGTGACCAGTTTTTTAATAATTATATTTCATACTAATCGTTAGCAATATCAATATTTTCTTCCAAGAAGTTAATTAAATAATATTTTGTCTTATTTTTGATTTTTCACTTAAAATTTTTCAGTGAAAAAATTCTTTTCATATGAAAAAATTTTGACAGTTGGTTGCACTGTTTCACAAAACAAGAATCACAATTGTTATGAAACGATGAAAAAATCTCGTTTCGTTTCAGTGAGTTTTTCACATGATAATGATTTGACGTTTGTTTTCTTTTTTTTACTAAATTAGAATCGCTACTTCTATGAAAACATGAAAAAACTTTTCATTTCATCGTTTCATAGAACCATTTCATAGAATTGACCCCCTGGTTTCTTAGGGAAACTTTCTTAGAATCAGCTGCAGATTTCGATTTTGCTATACGATTGTTGCGTTTTTTGGCTCCCATAAAAATCGACCCACTCTAATATAAGTACTTTCTTACCTTTTGTTTTTCATTCCCCTGACTTTACGAAAAATCACTAAAAAACGTTTAAAACTGACTCAATAACACTTGACATAACAAATTACAACAAAAGCACTTAAAATCGTGCTAAAAACATTAAGTTGGCAACGTTGTTCATTCGTGTGTGTGTGTGTGTGTTTGTTTGTTTGTTACTTGTGCAGGGAGTATGCTTTATGTGGAGAGTGAGATAGAGAGAAAAGAAACTAAAGCATACTTTAAGGCATAATATCGATTTCATCTTTGTAGAAGAAGTTGTTTAGTTCGTAATATCGATACGAGAAAACAAATAGAAAAATTTGCACGTATTGTATAAAGAAAAGTAAAGAAAAGACAAATATTCCATATTACTCCAACCACTTTTATAATAACAACGCATTAAAAACCGAAAAAAATCAATTACTAAAGGAAATTAATAAAATCTACAAATAAATCGTAAAAAAGACAAATTTCATAATAAAAATAAATTAAAATGGGTGAAGAATATACCCCAGATATCAGCGCTATGACAACAAGTAAGTATACAAGCATACAAAAAAACTATAAAAAAAAACTTATATCATTTTTGAAGTTATGTTTTAACATCTCTAAATTCATTTATGTTTTAGTTTATGAAAATCTTGTATTTATAGTTTCTCCCAAATTCCATATAAATTCCTTTCATTTTAGCTTCTGTCTAAATTTAACTTTGTAAATAAACATAAATATCCGAGAAATATATTGGGGTGAGGTTTAAGCTTCTTTCTGTCTTCCTTTTGCTGTTGTTTTATACTGAAATTTGACTTCAGTTTAAATATTGGAGATATGTTGGGCATGGAAAATGCGTTGGTGTACCAAACAAAATTCTATAAATATCTTTTGCTTTTAGTAACTATTTTTGCCATATTGCTGAAACGCAAATAAATTTGTTTGCTAACTTTATTCATTCGTATAATGTTCAATAATTGGTAAAAAGTAATTAATTTGATTTGTGGAAAATATAGATTTTATATGTAAGAAGGACCTTGTTTCTTTAATTAGCAAATTTATATAAAACTTTTGCATAGTTAAGGGCAAATTAATAAAAATAAATACGTAACGTTTTTCTATTATAATGAAAAATATTCAATAAGTTATAAATAAATCTTGAATGTGATACAAAGTTTTGACTAACAGAATATCTAATGTCTGCCCTGTAGGAGATTGAGTGTCAATTGTCTAAAAGTTACTAGTAATTTTCTACTACAGCAAGTACTAGTGCAAACGGAGTTGAAACTTTAGTATAAAAGTACTAGTACTCGAAGTGGTTTTAGTGCACCACTTGCAGATTGATAGAATTTTGTTTAATGGAACAAAAATTCGTCTATATCTGTTTCCGTACTGCTTTTAAAATTAAATTTATTTAAGTATATTTTGTTCTATTTATATATTTAAGAATAAAATACTTAAATACAAAACGTAATTTTATTCATCGGCTTTTCTCTTTTAAAAAGGATTGCTATATCAATTAAAAGACTTTAAACATTCCGTTATGAAATAAACAACTTGGCAAGCCTACGACAATTTTGTATTGAAGTTTGGTTTTTGTCAAAAAAAAAAAATAGAAAATATAAAAAACAATAAAAAATAGAAAATATTCAAAAAATTAAAATAAAAATTAATTTAAAGTTGATGGTATGCATGGAAAGCAGAATCTCAAAAAAATAAATTCTTTTATTTTGCATTAATAGGTAATGAGGTCTTATGCTCCACGGGGAGTCGAGAATAACAGAAGAATAGGTATGTAAATAAAAAAATGTAATTTTAAATCCTGTGCGTAATCGTTAAATTCTAAACATTCATGTTTAATTATTTGGATGCTATTGCTGTATTTACCGATGGTCCCGATATCGCTTTGAGAAAAGCCTTTCAAATACAAAAGACCAACCAACCATTTAGGAAAATTAAAAAAAGAAAATATTGAAGCAATGAAAACGCTGATAATGAAGACCTAAATTGTATGATTAAATTTAATATTTGTTTTAAACTAATAAATAAAACTATTGAAAAACTTATAATTAAGGGTAATTTTTACTAGGGGAACAGAGGAAAAATAGGGACTTTTTACATACATTAGTACTAGTATTAAACTGGTTCTATTGCAAGTAATTGTACCAAAATGTACTGGTGCACTACTAGAACCTATGGTACTAGTAATTTTCTAAACACACTCAATGCTAATTTGAACATTAAGATGGTATAGGAAAGTTTACAGTTGGGAACTAGTACTGGTACTTTTGGTACTAGTTAAGTACTAGTAAAGTACTAGTTTGATCTCCGACAGGGTGCTTATACGTATATACATATGCATGTAAGTTTGTGTGTATGTCCTCAAGAAATAAATTAAATATCATAGCTTTCGAAATATCTGTGGGTTATGATTACTAATAAATTACACTATCCGTCATATAGAGATTTAAAATCCTGGGACTAATCGCCACCTTCAATATCAATCAAAATTTTAGATGTTTCAAAAACATTTGTGTTGCATACTTTTAGGAAAATACAAAACAATTGAAATAAAGTTGAGAAAATTTTCAACTTATTTCCCAAAAAATGCCCGATAGTTTTAGAGTTTAATGAAAAATATTTCTTTTGACAACTAAAATTTCATATTAAGATATTAAACATTTTTTAACAGAAATAATTTTGATCATCCCTAAAGTATGTTATATAGTATTTACTTTAAGTTCTATGTTTTCGATCGATATCTAGAGCGGATTCGAATTCAATTTTTGAATGAGTTTCATAAAATATTTTCGAAGGACGCTGGAATACGATCCTCTTAAAAAGAAAAAATATGTTGCTATGAGAATACTTAGGTATATTCCCAGTCAGAATTTAGAAGATTATTTTTTGAAAAATCACCCAAATGAGTCTTTTTTAACCAGCTTGGAAGACCAAAAAACGATTTGTCTTCTGCGCTTATGCTTTGAAACTTACTATTTCAAAATACAATAACAAGTAGCATATTCATTAAAAATTAAACATTTAAGGGATTTTAACGCTATTTTGCAAACAGATTAACACAGATGATAAAAAGGTTACTCCTATGGTGTTGGTTTTGAAATACTTTTTAACGCGCATAATGGTAATGGGTGCTACTAAACATAAAATATGATTTTTAGCCTGAGTTCGATCCCAGTTCGCGGCCGTCGATAAAAAATTAATGAAATAACAAGAAATAGCGCAACTTCTCTTCAGTATTCTAAAAATAGACTTTACAACACACTTCATCTTCTACTCTCTCTATCTAAGGTAACTCAATTCGTATAAACACACTCTACATATGTACAATTGTAAAGGCGGCGGCAATGTTACTTTTTTTTGAATCAACTGAAAAAATAATCTAAATTAAGTCAAAAATTACTCGAAAATGACTCGTAAAAGATTCATAAAGGTGCTCACAAAAGATTCTCTCAAGGGAGTCGCGGCTAGGGCACCATTTTCTCCCGAAGGCACAGTCTTTTTCGAATCGAAAATGATAGCATATTCGTTTGTTTTAATCGTCCGCGGTAGTCGAAAAAGAGTCAAATATGATCAGAAAATAACAAAAATGCTGACAGTTCTAACTTTCTTACTCTGGAATTTCTTGCAAACTTAAATGTTCTATATTTAAAGCCTGTTAAGATCAAAGGCTTTAAATACAAAGGATCATTATCGAACACTTTTCTTGCCGGAGTATTTTCATCCATTCGCACAACATGTCCTAGATAACGAATCCGATGCTGTTTGATGAGTTTTACTATGTCGATGTCAGCGTATATATATCAAGGGCGTTGTGTGGCAAACCTACCTCCACCAACAGTCCTATCTTAAGTTGTATTAACACACTTCTCTCAACCCCGGATAAACAATTAATACGATGGATGGAACACTTCAAGTCAACATTAAACTATCCTATTGGATTGGAACCACTGACGGAAGTGCATAATGAATAAGTCATGACAGTATCTTTAATGGAATTCCAGACAATCCACCAACGACACAAGAAGTGAAGAACGCCATTAAAAAAGCGCAACAAGGCCCCAAGCAATGGCAATATCTCAGCGAATATGTGATGCTGAAGGATCGGCGTGAGTGTAGCACCAATTTGTACTAAAAATATGGGAAGAAGAAACTCTGCCAACCTCCTGGAATGAAGGTACACTAATCAAAATACCAAAAAAGGGTGACTCCAAAGACTGCAATAACTACAGGAGTATAACATTCTTCCAATTCCGAGAAAATTACTAAGTCGTAAGTTACTTTGAGAAGAAAATCTGCAATTTCCGCTACAATTCGCGAAAATTAATTTGGTTTCAGAGAGAATCGATTTTTTGTTGATCTAATTAATAGTATAGCAATAGTATGTAATGAATTCCGCATCCCCATTTACCAAGCGTATATCGACTTTATGATGGCCTTTGACAGTATCAATAAAAGCTACCTATGGAGAATTTTTAAAAATCGTAACCTGCCATCATAAATTCTGAACTTAATTCAGGCAATTTACGTGGATTTTAAATGTCGGGTCCTACACAAAGGTAAATTGTCTAATTCATTCGAAGTTACTACTTTTTATAATCGTCATCAACAACATAGGCTCTAAATGGTAGACACGGTATCCAATGGACACCCTTTAAACAACTTGAGGACTTGGAATACTCTTACGATGTATGTCTTCTAAGCCAAAGCTCAGGTCACCTTCAAGATAACATTAACGCTATTACTATTGAATCTCGGGCAGCTGGGCTAGAAATCAATATTTCTAAAACAAAGATTATGCCTGGAGTCTATGGGGCAAACCCGTTAACACTAAGCAATATTGGATGACCTTAAATTACCTTGGAAGTTTCGTAGCTACAAAAGGTGAATAGCGTATTAACAAGGCAATATCTGCATTCGGCATTCTCCGAGCTATTTGGAAATCTCGACAAATACCAACAACAGCCAAGTTACGAATATACAACTCGAATATCAAGTCGAACCTGTGTTACGGCTGCGAAACTTGAAAACGCACAAATGCCATCGATAAGCGCCTGCAAACCTTTGCAAAGAAATGCTTACGGCAAGTCCTAAATATATGGTGCCCGAAACGCATAAGAAATTAAGACCCACTCAACGCGACAAATCAGCCCCTGCTTCTATAGAAGTATGTCAACGGAAATGGCGATGGATATTCCACATACCAACATTGCTCGACAAGCGCTTCGTTGGAATCCACAAGGAAGAGGCCGTCGTATTGGAGCAGCTGCTAAAACGTGGAGAAGGTCAGTTGATGCGGAGCTGCAAGCAGCAAGCTATTCTTGGAATGACGTATGCCGAACATCTCACAATACAGAATGGTTGAGGCTCTAAGTTCCACTGGGAGTTACGGATAACAGAAGAGGGTTCACGACATTATAACTTATTTGTCAAGAGATCCTTGATAGAAAATTGTTTTGTCAAAGAAACGGATATGTTTAGATATCAAATTCTATTAAACTTTTTGCAAACTAAGTTATTTTAAAAATCCCTAAGGTATTTTACACAATATTTGCTTAAAAGTCTGAGTTTTCAATCTATGTCGAATGCTCCGATTTGGCCCTAGAACTATACGGCGAATTACACAATAACTCGGCGTTTTAAGTGCTTAAACGTCATTTAGTTGAGTTCTCATTGTCGTTATGAAGAATGATCCGTTTTTAGCGATTAGTTTTCCTTATTTTACCAAACAGTTCTAAGTTCCACCTATCGGTTAATTGAAAGAGATCCAGATTTTCTACAACAAGATCGACCATGAACTGATTCGAGTGATATGATTTCACGAGCGGCATAATTTTCGCAGGAATAACAGAATTTGGACGACCTTTACTAAATTTACTTGAAGAAACTGCGACCACGATTATATTCACTGATACTTGATGGTGCCTGATATATGCGAGCTCTTATTGTCGTTGTGAAGATTGATCCATTTTTGGCAATTAGTTTTTCTTATTTCCTCATTCAGCGTTGACAGTTCCAAGTTCTTCCGAACGATAGAGATATGTAGGTTGAGATATTCTCAAAAAAATTTATTTATTCATTAATTTTTGTTAAATCTCAAAACGCGTAAGTTATACAATTTAGCGGCAAGCGCTATATATCGATAATAACCAACTTTGATCTGAGTTACATGATTTTGATAAAAAAAAAGACATGGGATATGCCACATGGGATATTCTGAAAGAGTGATTTAAAGGATTTAATGGGCTAATTTTTCAGGCTAATTGTTACAATGATTGAATTTTGGAGCAGCTCAAGGGATAAGATGGAGAAGCCCTTTAAACTTGACCTGACTAACTAAAGACATTTTTTAAGGATCCAGATTGGTTAACGGTGGAGCTAGTGGTATACTGATGCTAGGTTCCGTAGTATTACAATGGTCGGCAAAATCTAAGTGGGTCCGATTACCGGAGTACTACACAAACTAATCTCTTTAAATTATTAAAATTTCGTTTTTATCGGTCTATTTCGAAAGGGACTTATTAATACTCAAATTTTACTTAAAGATTTTTAATTTTTATACAATTTTCAAGTCCAAATATTAAAAAGAATAGATGATTTGGTCGAGCATTTTAAGATCTGAAGTTTTTTATGAAGGTCATGCCCACATGATTAAACTGATTTAATTTTCGAATATCATATATGAGAACAGAAGTCATAAAACTTGTTTCTCAATCCCGAACATCCAGAACGACTCGTATTTTGTGCGGCAGATACTGTTCTGCGACTCGAAAACGGGTGTCTTCTAAGAGTATATTTTTGCGGTAAGCCATGACTGCTAAGTTGTAAGGAACCTTCCGTTAGTTCGGGTTTGAATCCGGAGTAATGCCTAGTTACATCCAGGCTATTTTACAATAATAACACTTGAATCTTTTATTTTCACCCTCATTATTTTAATATATTTTCTTAACTTCAAAACTCTTTAAGGCACTTGATTGCTTTATCTCTTGTAGAGAACCAGAGTTTTGGAAAGGCGAGAGAAACCTAAACTAGCTTCCTTCCGAGTGTTTTCTTCCAGGAAACGAACTGGTCATTCCTAGATCTTCAGCTAGCAAAAATGTTCTTATGTACTTCCAAGAGTAATCTTCCAGGAAGTTATTACCAACCTGTTGCTTGTACTTATTGGGAAACTACAATAGTACCCTATTCTGAAATTTTATATAAGCAAATTCAATTTCTCCTTGAATGTATTCCATGTTGAAATCAGTTGGATCGAATCCAATATCCCACCTCTGTTACTGATTGGAAAACATGCAATTACGTATCTGAATTGATGTTATCAGTTCCCCACCTATCACAATCTATCTCTAGATTAAAATGATGTTATCACTTATGTTGCAACATGTTCGATTAATATGTTGATGCTGCGTGAGTAGCAATAACAAGAAGGAGAGTGAATCTTGTTGGAGCTACTCACGCTTCTTGTTGAACTCTCTTTTGCATCGCATACTCCTAAAATTCTTATCTTCTGCTTGGCTTTCTTCAATGCTACTCATCACCTGCGCCGTCTTGGAACTTCTGGAACACCCCCTCCAGATATCCTGAAACGAATAGAATCAATGCAACGATTCGACTTTCCTTTAAGGGCATTAACATTTAGACATTTAGGGCATTTACTTGTAGACATGATTGTAAAATCATCCAGATTAGGAGAAGTTTAGCAGGATTTGGAAACATGACCAAGATTATGTTTAACTAGTCTAAAAGCATGATTTATAGACACCCAAATAATCGCTTAGTCTGTAGCCAATTGTGGACGTTAGAAGATTTGAAAGAGAGTATAGAAGTTTAGCTTGACTGGCGACGTGACCCAAGCCTAAGTAACATCTTGTTTTACATATTGGAGGTCATCGTATTGTTCTCCTTCTTTTATCATCGTTGACTCCCAGTGGAGCATAGGGCCTCAACCATATTTTTTTTTATCGGACTCTATTGCGAGATGTTAGAAATACGTCATTTCATGAATAGTTTGATGCTTGCAGTTCCACATTAAGTAACCTTCTCAACGTTCTAGGTGCACACGACAGCCTCTTCCCCATGGATTATAACGAAGCGCTTGTCGATCAATGCTGATATTTGGCCTTCGAAGCGTTTGACCTATCCACCGCCATTTTCGCTGACATACCTCTATAGAACGTTTAGTACTTACACACTTAAATGGCCTATATTTACAATATGTTAAAGCCGAGTATATTTTAGAAATCCATGCGCTTTGATCTTGTTCACTTTAAAAGTTTTTCCTCTACTTGGTCTTTCAATCTAAATTTCAGACGCACTCTTTTTACATTAGAGATTGTTTTTTTTTTCAGGAGTGGGTTACTAGCCCAATGTCCATCGCGTTTGGTAGATCTTCTTAAGTAGATCTTTTTTTTGCGATTCGGCCATCATATATTAAGGATTTGCCGTTAGCATTTGTTTGTTAAGACTTGCAAGCGCATATCGATGGCATTTGTGCGTTTCCGAGTTCGCAACCGTAATACTGGATGGACTTGACATTTTATTGTTAAAGAAGTAAAATTATCTTCTTAAATGGGAATTGGAATGGAATGGGAATATTAAACTATAATAGATTTTTGAACTTAGAGTGCAAATCTTTCAGAAGCGAAATAATTTTTTTCTCCTAAACAGAACTTTATTTTAAAGATATTATTTAAATTGAATTAATTTTAATTAATTTTAATTCAATCTATTTCTTTTTCATTTTTAGTACTCCCAGCTATTTTGGGTCTCATATCAGCTGGTGCCCTCTGGGCAGTTGCTTGCATATGTGCTCGTCAGATGCGTGCTCGCAATCGGAAACAAAATCAACATGACTCAACATTTCCCTTTCAACCAACACGTCGTCCGACAGCTGTTCGTTCGCCTAGTGGTCAGCCACCACATTACCTAAAGAAGTCACCCTCACCAACGGGCACCAAGCAATTGGGCATATTACAGCCAATGCAGGAACAAACCGCCACTTCACCCATCTCACCACAAACGGTTAAGTACATGGAAGAGGATGAAACCAAATCAACGAAACTTAACAAATACAATGGCAGTGAAAAGTTATCACCCATGGAATCCAAACTAAGTCCCACTGGCAGTGGAGGCAGTAATGGTATAATGGGAAATGGTGCCAAGGGTGGCAGCAGCAACAATCAAGTCTCAGTGATGCAAGAATCAATTGTTAGCAACATGAGCGTAAGTGAAATGAATATGGAACAATATGGCAAATTGGGTTCCATATTCTTCAAGCTACGTTATTTGGGTGAACGTAATGCTTTAATGGTCTCCATAATTCGCTGTCGTGGTTTACCCTGCAAGAGTGGTGGTGGCAATAATGCCAACAATTCTTCTAATGGCAACAAATCGAATGATATACCTGCAGGTATGAATGGTCGCACCCAATCTGCCACTGATCCCTATGTCAAGCTCCAACTTTTGCCCGATAAACAGCATAAGGTTAAGACTCGTGTTGTCCGCAATACCCGCAATCCCGTCTACGATGAAGATTTTACTTTCTATGGCTTGAACATCAATGATTTACAGAATATGTCTTTGCACTTTGTCATCCTGAGCTTTGATCGTTATTCACGTGATGATGTTATTGGTGAAGTGGTATGCCCTCTTTCCTCCATTGAAATTGGCGATATTTCCAAAGAAGCTCTGTCGATTAGCAAGGAAATACAGCCACGCAGTTTGAAAATACGTGCTCAAGGACGTGGTGAATTATTGATCTCATTGTGTTGGCAACCAGCTGCCGGACGTTTGACTGTTGTCTTGTTGAAGGCTCGAAATTTGCCTCGAATGGATGTGACCGGTTTGGCTGATCCTTATGTTAAAATCTATCTGTTATATAATGGTCAGCGTATTGCCAAGAAGAAGACTCATGTTAAGAAGCGTACATTAAGTCCTGTTTTCAATGAAAGCTTTGCTTTTGATATACCAGCAGCTGAGGTAAATTTTTGAGATTTTGTTTTTTTATTCTAGAATGTGATTTATTGGAAATTTTATTTCTAGGGCACTGGAGCTACTTTGGAGGGAGTGTCGCTTGAATTAATGTTGCTCGACTGGGATCGTGTTACCAAAAATGAGGTGAGTTGATGTCAAGAACCCTTACGGTTAAACAGATAAATTTCCATTGACCTAATCTGCAGATTCAGATCAGGTTTAATTCATATGGATCGCAAGAAATTCACAGGGTTATTTATCTTTTCCTTTGTTCAGGACTCCATTTAAGTGATAGTTTTTATTCTGTACTGTATGTTTGGACCTGACCCATAATCATTAATAGTTCAGAGCATACGTGACACTTGTATTAGGGACAATTTTCCCCCTATTCCTATGCTAATATCATTTTTCTGCAAGTTAAGTTTAAAAGCAATAACTTTTATAATTAAGAAGATATACGATAATAAAAATCTTCTTCGGAGCGATGAACTTATCCTGCTCCCAACATGCTCCTATTTGTACCTCTAACATGCGGCAGATCATGTTACATCATCTCTATCCAGTGATGGTGTAAATGTTCATGAACTCGACACTTTTGATGTTTTGGGATTGAGAATTCAATGTGATATTATTTTAACTAAGCACATCTTTCATATATCAAAGGAAGCATTCAAGTGCCTCGGTTTTGTATAACGGTGTAAGAGATACTTCACTCCATCTTCAAAGTCTATTTGGAGCTTCTTGACCGCGTATAGGAGAGGGCGAAAGTGCTCATCGGTGACAGTAGGGTAATCGACTCTGTTGACTCACTGGATCACTGCCGTAATGTGGGTTGTAATACTCTGTACTACCTAGGAATGTGTTCTAACGATATCAGCGACCTTCTTGCCGAAACCCAAAGATTCTTAAGCAATGCAAGTTAAACCGTTAGATCACGTCCATTTGCGGTCTATTGACCGGTAGACCGAAGAAAATTCGTTCTTTAGCCGCACAGTATGTCTTTGGAACTTTCTCCCGGCAGAAGTTTTTCTACAAACACTACTCCCTTTATCCTCTTTCCCTTTATTTTCCAAGTTCCGACACAATGCTTAGAATATGTAGGGGTCATCCTCTGAATACTTACTTACTCAAATGGCCTATATTTACGACCTGTTAAGGTCAAAGGCCGAGCATGTTTTAGAATTTCATGTGACTCGATCTTCTGCGCTATTCTTCAATTTCGTAGGCCAAGCTTTGAAAGATTTTCTTCCACTTGGTCTTTCCATCGAAGTTCTTGACGTCCTCTCCTCTTTTCAGGAGTAGGTGACTAGCCCGACGTCCTAACCCATATTTGTATAATTTTCATGGGCTACTTCGTAAGCTCAACCAGGTGATACCACGAGGAGGTCAGTGTCCACATTTGAGATAAGGGATAGACCAAGAAAATTCTGGGCCGTTGCTTGGTATCCAATATCCCCTACATAACCCCTGAGTACTGGTCCTAATAAAAAAAAAAATACGGTCGTTGGTCAAAAAGATAATTGTATGAAACTTTTAGTATCTGTTCTCTATTTACTCAATGGAGCATCGTCATAATGTGGGCTGCGTTTCACTATTCTATAGCTACTATAATATCAAACGAAATTAGGGATTAGGGATCTTCTTTATTTTTTTAGCCGCACAGCACGAACTAGGAAAAAAACTTCCTGCATTAGTCTTCCCCTCTAATTATGATATCCAAAGGTTCAAGTCGAATATCCACAAAACTTCTGCCTCCATTCTCCTTCCCACAACCTGTTTTCCTAGTTCCATCACAATATATATTTGAACAGCTGTGGTATAACAGGTTAGTTATCCGCCTAGCATATCAGAGGTCCCAAGTTCGATCCCCAGCCAGACTCACTTGAAAAAAATAAATTTTCATAAAAAGCGGCTGTTCGCCTAATAACTCAGTAGGGGTCTTTCCCTTACTGTACAGACCTAAATTGCTTCGTTCCAAGATTAAAATCCATATTAAAATCCATAGAAAATTCTTCTTCGTATGGGGTCTAGTTGCCCGAAGTGTTGGATTCTAGTCCTTATTCTATCGGGTTATCCATTTGCGGTTTCAAAAGTGAAATAAAACACATATTCAATATTTTTTTTCATAATATTTCTTTTTTATTATAAAGTTTGATCGTTGACATTATGCGTGAAACACTAGATCATTAAAATGACGCCAATTGTTGAAAGCATTGATTCCTTTAAGGTAATTTTCTACCACTATTTGACACATATTGGGCGACATTTCAGCCATAACTTGACGAATATTGGTTTTTAATTGCCCCACAAAAAAGTCGAATGGTGTCGAATCACAAGATCTTATCCAGTTGATATCGCCACGACGAGAAATTACGCGGCCAGGAAACGTCTTTTGCAACAAAGCCATATTCGCTCGAGTTGTGTGGCATGTGGTCTTGTTGAAACTACATATTCTCCAAGTAGTATTCTTCAATAGCAAGCAAAAGAAGTCGGTTATCATATGAACATAACACTCCGAATTCACGGTGACAATCGTACCATCGCCGTATTTGAAGAAGTAAGGTCCAATCACACCTTCGCTCCAAAGAGCGCACCAAACAGTGACTTTTTCTGTATATAATGGCCTCTCTTCAATTACTTGAGATTCTCAGAACCCCAAATTTTGTTGATTAACATACCCACCGAGTGAGAAATGTGAAGAAAATTTTGTTCGAAAAATCGGCGTCCATCGCCTGTTGTTCAAGCACCTATTTCACGTATCTACGATGTATTGAATGGTCAGCTGGCTTCAGTTGTTGTGGGAGCTAAACTTTAGTTAGGACGAAATAGGTCTCCGTACCTGACTAATTTAAGGGAAAAAATTTGCCACGCCCATAAAAAAAATCCAGATCTGATGGAAAAAAACCGACAACGGATCTGAGTTTAGCGCATCAAGATCCATATAGTCCGCATAGTTTTATTAAAAGGAAAGACAAAAAATGAATTTTTGCAGAGCAGTGTAATTAATATACCCTTTTGACATATGATGGTGGAGTTTTTAAAAATAAATAAAGTGGTTAACGTTTTTTGACTTAAATAATAATTAAATTTAGTTTTTTAATGAAAAAATTCTTGATATAAAGCTATTAAAAGAAAATTATACTAATATTTGAAAAACTTAAAAATAATATTTACTTTTCTCTCAGGTAATCGGACGACTTGAATTGGGAGGACCAAACTCAAATGGCACAGCCCTCAACCATTGGAACGAAGTATGCAATTCACCCAGAAGACAAATTGCCGAATGGCACAAGCTAAATGAGTAAATTATAAGAACGATCTAACAAAGATCTAAGAGTGAAAGAACCCCAAACCAAAAACACAGAGAGAGGGTATAATAAAGAGAATAAGATTTCAAATCGAAATAAAAAAAGAGAAGAATTATTAGAGAAAATATATTACGTAAATATAAGTAAACGATAAAATAATATTAAATTAAAAAAAAAAAAAAAATAATAAAAACAAAATAATTTAAGCTACCAAAAAAGAGAGAAATTTATAACAAAAATAAGAAAAATAACATCAACAAACATTAAAACATTAAACAAAAAGAAATAATAATAAAAAATTAAAACTTTTACACATATATAAAAATTAATAAATTAATTAAATATATAGAAGAACAAAAAAAAATCACATAAACAGGAATTCTTAAATACAACTAAAAAGATCTAAAATACACATTTTTATGTAAATTAATATGACTAGTATTAAAAATTAATGAAAATATAAGACAAGCAAATCTTATCATGATATTAAAATTTAACTTTAAAAAATGCAACAATTTTAATTATTTTCTTATGTTTAGTTCAGGATAAGGCAAATTGAAATTCAAAAAAATACTATGATTTCAACTTAAAATTGTAGATTCGCCCGTGGGCAATTAAAAGCTCTCTTTCTGTATCTTTTACTCTTAAAATGGTGGATAAGCAGGAGTAGGCAGCCCATACCACCAGAAGCCGATCATTTTTTTAATTTTCGTAAATACCACGATCATTAATAAAACTCGTGAAAATGAGTATTAAAATCATTCCGTTGGAATTTGGATGTTAGCAGAGTCGAGAGAACAAAGAAATATAATCTCGAACATTGTTGCCAAAACACTATTATTTTTGTAAACATTGGGAATATTTTTGTAAATATAGGGAATATTTTTCAAAACAGAAAAAAATTCTAATAATAAACAATTTTAGATTTTTAGATCTTTTCGATCCAAAAATTTTTTTATGGACAAATTTTTAATAAAAATATTTTTCTTTGGAAAATAGTTCGATAAAAATTATATTTTATAGAAAATTTTTCGATAAACATATTTTTCTGTAAAAATTTTAACTAAAAAAAATTTTCAAATCTTCTACAGAAAAATTTTTGAAAAAAAATTGTATATAGAAAATTTTTCGATAAAAAAATTTTCTATACAAAAATTATTAGAAAATTCTTGATTAAGAAAATTTTCTTACAAAAATTTTTCTATAATAAATTTTTTTATCAAACATTATTTTTTTTATCAAAAATTATTTTTGAATAAAATAATTTTTGATAAAAAAATTTTCTATAGAAAAATTTTTGTAAGAAAATTTTCTTTATAAAAAAATTTTCTTTAGGAAAATTTTTGATAAAAAAAATTTTTATAGCAAAATTTTTGATAAAAAAATTTCGATAAAAAATTTTTTTATAAAAAAATTTTCTATAGAAAAATTTTTGATAAAAAAATATTCTGTAGAAAAATTTTTGATAAAAAATTTATTTTTTTTATAGAAAAATTTTTAATAAAAAATTTTCCATGGAAAAATTTTTAATAAAAACAATTTCTATAGAAAAATTTTTGTTAAAAAAATTTCTATAGAAAATTTTTTAATAAAAAAATATTTCTATAGACAAATTTTTGATAAAAAAATTTTCTTTAGAAAAATTTTTGATAACAAAATTTTTATATACAAATTTTCTATAGAAAAAAAAATTATCAACAATTTTTGATAAAAAAATTTTCTATAGAGAAAGTTTTAATAAAAAAATGTTTTATAGAAAAATTTTTGATAAAAAATTTTCTATACAAAAATTTTTCTAAGAAAATTTTTGATAAAAAAAATTTTATATAGAAACATTTTTGAAAAAATTATCTATAGAAACTTTTTGATCACAAAATGTTCTATAGAAACTTTTTGATAAAAAAATTTTCTATAGAAAAATTTTCGATAGAAAAATTTTTGATAAAAAAAATTTTTATAGAAACATTTTTGATCAAAAAATTTTCTATAGAAAAATTTTTGATAAAAAAAATGTCTATAGAAAAATTTTTGATAAAAAAATTTTCGATAGAAAAATTTTTGATAAAAAAATTTTCGATAGAAAAATTTTTAATAAACAAATTTTCGATAGAAAAATTTTGGATAAAAAAATTTTCGATAGAAAATTTTGGATAAAAAAATTTGATAAAAAAAAACTTCTGTAGAAAAATTTTTGATAAAAAAATTTTCTATAGAAAAATTTTTGGTAAAAAAATTTTCGATAGAAAATTTGTTTTTTGATTAAAAAATTTTATTAAAAAAATTTTTTATAGAAAAATTTTGAATTTAAAAATTTTCTATAGAAAAATTTTTGTTAAAAAAATTTTCTGTAGAAAAATTTTTGTTAAAAAAATTTTCTGTAGAAAAATTTTTGATAAAAAAATTTTCTATAGAAAAAATTTTGATAAAAAAATTTTCTTTAGAAAAATTTTTGATAAAAAAAATTTAAAGTTTTCCTGGTCAAAAATCGCCAAAATGCCGATAAATTGGCAAATCTGGCAGGCCTGGATGTAAATAGTGTTCAACAATAGAGATAGAGTGAGCGAATTTAAAAGAGAAACAGAGAGAGAGAGTAATATATGAATATGAAAATAATACACTCAAACCAAAGATTCTATAATATAAAGAATTTGCACTTTCATTCATTGATTTGCCGTATGGTCCATTTGAAAAATCCCATAAAAAAGAGAGTATTTGCTCTAATTCTAATGTTTGCAAAAAAAAATTTGATTTCAATTCTATAATTTCAATTTCTCCAAAAAAGTATTTGTATAATAAAATGAAAATTTAAAACCAAAACCGAAAAAAAATCGCTTAATTATTTAAAAATAAATTATAGATATAAACAACAACAAGTATATTATAAATGTATTATGTTTCTACGTAAAATTATGCATAAATACATATAAAATCAGAAAAAAAAAAAATTAAAATAAATGTTACTCAAAAACCAAAAAAATTATAAAATAAAATAAAACTGTATTAGAATTATATGCAATTAGTTGTAAGTGAAAATATTAAGAGAAAATCATAAATTTTCCCTTCTATTCCTCCTCAAAAAAAATTTCGAAATGAAAAATTAAACAAAAAATTTATTTTTTTCATGACACTAAAACTACACTCTCGAGACACTGTGTGAGATATTATGTAAAAATTTTAATAAAAATTTAAATAAAAAAAACTACAAATTTACACTTAATTACAAACACATTCAAACTTATTACTCGTACACAAACACAATCATTTATTATGTGAAATTTTAACAAAAAAAAAAAAAAAAAATCGAATATAATTTTGATAAAAAACGAAAATATTTTATTTTAAATTCGATTAGACTAATTTATTTATAATATCCTTCTTTTAATATTATTTATAAAGGGATTTTGGTTCGGCGTTATCATGGATGTTCAAAATGGTTCGAATTTTTAGTATTAAGACAAAATTTTTGTACTAAAAGGAACGTTTTCTTTTAAAAGATAATTTTTGTATTGAAACGAAGGTATCAAAAGGTACTTTTTGTATTTAGACAAATATATCACATTAATATGAAAATTTATTATTCAGACGGAAATTTTGTATGAAAAGGCAATTTTTGTATTAAAAGGTACTTTTTGTATTAAAAGGTACTTTTTGTATTAAAAGGTACTTTTTGTATTAAAAGGTACTTTTTGTATTAAAAGGTACTTTTTGTATTAAAAGGTACTTTTTGTATTAAAAGGTACTTTTTGTATTAAAAGGTACTTTTTGTATTAAAAGGTACTTTTTGTATTAAAAGGTACTTTTTGTATTAAAAGGTACTTTTTGTATTAAAAGGTACTTTTTGTATTAAAAGGTACTTTTTGTATTAAAAGGTACTTTTTGTATTAAAAGGTACTTTTTGTATTAAAAGGTACTTTTTGTATTAAAAGGTACTTTTTGTATTAAAAGGTACTTTTTGTATTAAAAGGTACTTTTTGTATTAAAAGGTACTTTTTGTATTAAAAGGTACTTTTTGTATTAAAAGGTACTTTTTGTATTAAAAGGTACTTTTTGTATTAAAAGGTACTTTTTGTATTAAAAGGTACTTTTTGTATTAAAAGGTACTTTTTGTATTAAAAGGTACTTTTTGTATTAAAAGGTACTTTTTGTATTAAAAGGTACTTTTTGTATTAAAAGGTACTTTTTGTATTAAAAGGTACTTTTTGTATTAAAAGGTACTTTTTGTATTAAAAGGTACTTTTTGTATTAAAAGGTACTTTTTGTATTAAAAGGTACTTTTTGTATTAAAAGGTACTTTTTGTATTAAAAGGTACTTTTTGTATTAAAAGGTATTTTTTGTATTAAAAGGTACTTTTTGTTAAGGTACTTTTTGTATTAAGAGGTACTTTTTGTATTAAAAGGTACTTTTTGTATTTAGAGGTACTTTCAGTTCTACTTCAATTCTAGTTCAGTTCTAGTTCAGTTCTAGTTCAGTTCTACTTCATTTCTAGTTCAGTTCTAGTTCAGTTCTAGTTCAGTTCTAGTTCAGTTCTAGTTCAGTTCTAGTTCAGTTCTAGTTCATTTCTAGTTCATTTCTAGTTCAGTTCTAGTTCAGTTCTAGTTCAGTTCTAGTTCAGTTCTAGTTCAGTTCTAGTTCAGTTCTAGTTCAGTTCTAGTTCAGTTCTAGTTCAGTTCTAGTTCAGTTCTAGTTCAGTTCTAGTTCAGTTCTAGTTCAGTTCTAGTTCAGTTCTAGTTCAGTTCTAGTTCAGTTCTAGTTCAGTTCTAGTTCAGTTCTAGTTCAGTTCTAGTTCAGTTCTAGTTCAGTTCTAGTTCAGTTCTAGTTCAGTTCTAGTTCAGTTCTAGTTCAGTTCTAGTTCAGTTCTAGTTCAGTTCTAGTTCAGTTCTAGTTCAGTTCTAGTTCAGTTCTAGTTCAGTTCTAGTTCAGTTCTAGTTCAGTTCTAGTTCAGTTCTAGTTCAGTTCTAGTTCAGTTCTAGTTCAGTTCTAGTTCAGTTCTAGTTCAGTTCTAGTTCAGTTCTAGTTCAGTTCTAGTTCAGTTCTAGTTCAGTTCTAGTTCAGTTCTAGTTCAGTTCTAGTTCAGTTCTAGTTCAGTTCTAGTTCAGTTCTAGTTCAGTTCTAGTTCAGTTCTAGTTCAGTTCTAGTTCAGTTCTAGTTCAGTTCTAGTTCAGTTCTAGTTCAGTTCTAGTTCAGTTCTAGTTCAGTTCTAGTTCAGTTCTAGTTCAGTTCTAGTTCAGTTCTAGTTCAGTTCTAGTTCAGTTCTAGTTCAGTTCTAGTTCAGTTCTAGTTCAGTTCTAGTTCAGTTCTAGTTCAGTTCTAGTTCAGTTCTAGTTCAGTTCTAGTTCAGTTCTAGTTCAGTTCTAGTTCAGTTCTAGTTCACTTCTAGTTCAGTTCTAGTTCAGTTCTAGTTCAGTTCTAGTTCAGTTCTAGTTCAGTTCTATTTCAGTTCTAGTTCAGTTCTAGTTCAGTTCTAGTTCAGTTCTAGTTCAGTTCTAGTTCAGTTCTAGTTCAGTTCTAGTTCAGTTCTAGTTCAGTTCTAGTTCAGTTCTAGCTCAGTTCTAGTTCACTTCTAGTTCTCTCCAAAAGACCCATATTTTTTAATAAAGGGTAAGTTTTGCATTGAAATACCTTTCGAATATGAATGACTTTGGTTTTAGTATGAACATTTAGTATTTATTTGAATGAAATTTTTGAATCTAAGGTACTTTTTGTATAAAATGGTACTTTTTATTTTAAAATTTAACTTCTGAGCCAAATCCCTTTATGTTTACCATAATAACAAGTACAAATAATTTACATATTATTTAATTAAATATTTTTTACTTAACATCTATTTTTAAATCTTTAATTTTAAAATTAAAGAAATAATTGTTGAAAATTTATGTATTTAAAAAAAACACCAAAAAAAAAAAACACAAAATTTTGGAATCATCATCAAACGAATTTCCTGTAGTAAACCCCCCCAAAAAAACACCATCTTTTTAAATAGTTAAAGAAATTAATAAGAAAACGCTTGAAAAGCTTCTAAAACGACAAAAAATCACAAACAAAAAATTCTTCTATTAATTATAAGTATACAACAAAAATGCTCGAAACACGCTAAAATGAACCCTCAAACAGAAATTTTATAACAAAAAATTTTAAAACCAAAATAATCATAAATATTAGCTACAGCACCACAAAAATACAAATTACCAAACCAAAATTTATAATAAACAAATATTAAATAAAAACAAAATTTAAAATAAAAAATAAAATTTTCCCAATGCTTTTTTATAATCTAAAACTCAAAACACTTAACACGTAATGCGCAGTGGTGAGTTTCACGAAAAGAAGTTGAGCAAATATGCTTTTATAAGCTGCTCATTTGTCCTTCAAATATCTTATAAAAAGTACCTACTTACAGTTTTTCGAATGCAAAATCTTACGTTTAGTATGAGAATCGCCCTATACGGAGACAAATTTCCCTCTAACGATTATCAACTATCCTTCGAACCAATTTTTGTCTTACAGTCTTGACGCTGGTAGATATAGAAATCTTGCGCCAAATTTTAATTATTTGCATATTTTTTTTTATTTCACATTTTAAAGTCTTAACAAATATTTAAAGGAACAAATTATATTCATAGTTTGCAAAATGAACCACTGTGCACTCTACATCAAAATGAACACGGTAAGAATCAATGGATTTATTTTATATAAGTTTAAGCTTTAAGAAGTTTAAGTTGTTCTTAATTTATATTAAAAGGTACTTTTTACACGAAAACGTACTTTTTGTGTTAAAAGGTACTTTTTATATATGAAGATATTATATATTGTGATAAAAGGTATATTTTGTAAAAGAAGCTTTCCTTTAATTAATGAAGTAAAAGGCAATTAAAAAGTACTTTTTTGTATTAATAGTAGATTTTCGTATCAAAAGTTTTTTGTTTCAAAAGGTACTTTTGTATCAAAAGTTACTATTTGTTTCGAATGTGTTTTTTGTTTTAAATAGTACTTCTTATTGCGCAAACTAACTTTTTTCCCAAAAGGTACTATTTATTTAAAACGGTACTTTTGTATCTAGTTCCATTTTTTTAATTTGTATGAAAAAGTACTTTTTATATATGGTATTTACCAAACCTTACATTAACTAATTCAGTTTTTAATTGAGTTTTTAGTTCCGTTCTTGATTCGGTTCTGAATTCAGCTCTTGGTTCAGTTCTGGATTCCGTTCTTGATGCAGTATTTTATTAAGTTTTTGACTTAGTTCTTAATTTAGCTCTAGGTTCAGTTCTGGATTCGGTTTAGATTAAGTTCTTGATTTAATTCTTTATTCCATTCTTGATTACGTTCTGGATTCAGTTTTTGACTCACTTCTTCATTTTGTTCTTGATTAGGTTTTGATTCAGTTCCGGATACGGTTCTAGATTCAATTCAGATTTGGTTTTTGTTGTTGATACATTTTTTTCTATTCTATTTTCATTTATTCATTCAGTCCTAGTTCAGTTCAGTTCTAGTTCAGTTCTAGTTTAGTTCTAGTTCAGTTCTAGTTCAGTTCTAGTTCAGTTCTAGTTCAGTTCTAGTTCAGTTCTAGTTCAGTTCTAGTTCAGTTCTAGTTCAGTTCTAGTTCAGTTCTAGTTCAGTTCTAGTTCAGTTCTAGTTCAGTTCTAGTTCAGTTCTAGTTCAGTTCTAGTTCAGTTCTAGTTCAGTTCTAGTTCAGTTCTAGTTCAGTTCTAGTTCAGTTCTAGTTCAGTTCTAGTTCAGTTCTAGTTCAGTTCTAGTTCAGTTCTAGTTCAGTTCTAGTTCAGTTCTATTTCAGTTCTAGTTCAGTTCTAGTTCAGTTCTAGTTCAGTTCTAGTTCAGTTCTAGTTCAGTTCTAGTTCAGTTCTATTTCAGTTCTAGTTCAGTTCTAGTTCAGTTCTAGTTCAGTTCTAGTTCAGTTCTAGTTCAGTTCTAGTTCAGTTCTAGTTCAGTTCTAGTTCAGTTCTAGTTCAGTTCTAGTTCAGTTCTAGTTCAGTTCTAGTTCAGTTCTAGTTCAGATCTAGTTCAGTTCTAGTTCAGTTCTAGTTCAGTTCTAGTTCAGTTCTAGCTCAGTTCTAGTTCAGTTCTAGTTCAGTTCTAGTTCAGTTCTAGTTCAGTTCTAGTTTAGTTCTAGTTCAGTTCTAGTTCAGTTCTAGTTCAGTTCTAGTTCAGTTCTAGCTCAGTTCTAGTTCAGTTCTAGTTCAGTTCTAATTCAGTTTTAGTTCAATTCTAGTTCAGCTCTAGTCTAATATTAGAAAAACTTACTTTCCTGTCAAAAGTTTATAATTGTTTTAGAACATAGTTTCGTAAATAAACGGTTCTTGTTTTTTGAAGGTACTTTTTGTATTTAAAGACACTTTTTGTATAAAAAGGTACTTTTTGTTTAAAAAGGTACTTTCTGTATAAAAACGTAATTTTTGTATAAAAAGGTGCTTTTTGTATAAAAAGTTACTTTTTGTATAAAAAGTTACTTTTTGTATAAAAACGTAATTTTTGTATAAAAAGGTACTTTTTGTATGAAAACGTCCTTTTTTATAAAAAGGCACTTTTTGTATAAAAAAATACTTTTTGTATAAAAGGTTTCTTTTTGTATAAAAAACTTCTTTTTGCATAAAAAGTTACTTTTTGTATAAAAAGTTACTTTTTGTATAAAAGTACTTTTTGTATAAAAAGGTACTTCTTGCATAAAAAGGTACTTTTTGTATAAACAGGTACTTTTTGTATAAAAAGGTACTTTTTGTATAAAAAGGTACTTTTTGTATAAAAAGGTACTTTTTGTATAAAAAGGTACTTTTTGTATAAAAAGGTACTTTTTGTATAAAAAGGTACTTTTTGTATAAAAGGTACTTTTTGTATAAAAAGGTACTTTTTGTATAAAAAGGTACTTTTTGTATTAAAAGGTACTTTTTGTATAAAAACGTACTTTTTGTATAAAAAGGTACTCTTTGTATAAAAAGGTACTTTTTGTATAAAAAGGTACGTTTTGTATAAAAAGGTACTTTCGTATTAAAAGTTTTTTTAATATTAAAAAGTACTTTTGTATTATTTTTTTTGGATTTAGTAATAGTTTATTTTTTTATTAAAAAAGTACTTTTTATAAAAAAGTATTTACAAATACCTTTTGCATTAAAAAAGTACTTTATGTATTTGATTTTAATTTTTAGTATTTAAAGACACTTTTTGTATTAAAAGTTAATATTTGTAGATATTAAAGGCTACATTTCGTTTGAAAAATTACTTTTTGTATGAAAATGTACTTTCTTAAAAGTAACATATTCATTTTAAAAAGTACCTTTTTGCTTAAAACGAGAATTTAGTAAAAAGTATTAAAAATTAACAAAACAAGGTCATTTCTTCGGTAAAAAACCTCTTAATATTCACCAGCTCAATTTAATCAAGTTTTAATAGAAAAAGTTTATAACCCAACAAACAAAAATTTGAAAATTTCAAAATTGTTTTATTAGGTCATAAAGAGCAGTAGAGTAAAATATCAGATCATTGTGGAAGTATTAACAAAGAAGAAAAAATTGCAACTGAAAGCTAAAATTTCAAAACAATATTTAAACTAAAGAAAACATAAAAAAATGATCCCTCCAATTAAAGAAACAAAATTATATATATAAATAAACGATAAATTAACAAAAATAAAACAATAATGAAAAATTACATTAAAGAAAAGCTTAATTTCTGTAACTAAATAGTTTTCGAGTGTAGAATTTTATTCCTTTGTATAATTTTTAACAATTATTTATAATTAAAGAAGAAAAAACCATAAGAGATCACAAAATTATAAGAGAAAAAGAAAAAAACTAAAACTTTGTAATATAAAATTTATGTACTGAACTGATTGAAATTCAATAAAATGTGTAACAAATTTGAAAATATATAAGAATTTTCCAAATAAAACCATAAGAAGAATTTGTGTTATATAAATATTTATTCAAAATTTTCGAATGATTAATTTTTTGCAGTGTATTTTCAATACTTTGTAAATTATAGTTTACTTTTAGGCTGCTTAAAAATATTCCAAAAGTATGCAAAATATTATAAATTATCTTGAAGCCTAAAGGTAGGCTTTATCTCTTCTAAAAAAATTTTAATTTAATTTCACAAAATAACTATAACTAAGAAATCAATTTGAAAATTTGTTTAATATTGTATTATTTTGTCTAATTCTAAAGTTAATTCTTATTAATAGATAAGTAATAAAATTACATAACCTAACATACATGAATATATATTTGTATTTGTTTAAATATTTATATATGAAACATCAACATTCCCTTCATTTACACTTGTATTCAAATAAATATATATACCACAAATATTTACATATACATAGATATATACATTAGGGTTTCCCTTTTTATGCTAAAGGTCGTAATGTTGCATTCTCACCCCTCGAGTCGGTAACAGTTAATACAAAAGTTAGACTGAGAAAGTTCCAGGTTAATTAATGAATGTTTGCAATTATTGCAAGGTGTGAAAATGTTGCATTTTTACACCTTGAATCGACAACAGCTAATACAAAAGTTTGAATGAGAAAATGCCAGGTTAATCCATGCAAGTTAACATTTGTTGCAAGGTGTGAAAATGTTGCATTTTCACCCCTCGAATCGGCAACAGCTAATACAAAAGTTAGACTGAGAAGTTTAAGGTTAATCCAAAAGTTAGACTGAGAAAGTACCAGGTTTTTCCATGAAAGTTACAAATTATTGCAAGGGTGGGAAAATGTTGCATTTTCACCCCTCGAAACGGCAACAGCTAATACAAAAGTTTAAATGAAAAAATGCCAGGTTAATCCATGATAGTTACCAATTATTGCAAGGTGTGTAAATGTTGCACTTTCACCCATCGAATCGGCAATAGCTAATACAAAAGTTGGACTGAGAAAGTTCCAGGTTAATCTATGAATCTTAACAATTATTGCAAGGGTGGGAAAATGTTGCATTTTCACCCTTCGAATCGGCAACAGCTAGTACAAAAGTTTAAATGAAAAAATGCCAGGTTAATCCATGTTAGTTACCAATTATTGCAAGGTGTGTAAATGTTGCACTTTCACCCATCGAATCGGCAACAGCTAATACAAAAGTCAGACTTAGAAAGTTCCAGGTTAGTCCATGAAAGTTACCAATTATTGCAAAGTGGGAAAATGTTGCATTTTCCCACCTTGAATCGGCAACAGCTAATACCAAAATTAGACTGAGAAAGTTCTAGGTTAATCCATTAAAGTTACCAATTATTGCAATGTGGGAAAATGTTGCATTTTCACACCTTGAATCGGCAACAGCTAATACAAAAGTTAGACTGAGAATGTTCCAAGTTAATCCATGAAAGTTAACAATTATTGCAAGGTGTGAAAATGTTGCATTTTCACCCCTCGAATCGGCAACAGCTAATACAAAAGTTAGACTTAGAAAGTTCCGAGTATATCCATGAAAGTTAATAATTGTGGCAAGGTGTGAAAATGTTGCACTTTCACCCCTCGAATCGGCAACAGCTAATACAAAAGATAGACTGAAAAGGTTTTGGGTTAATCCATGAATAGTTACCATATATTGAAAGGTGTAAAAATGTTGCATTTTCACACCTTGAATCGGCAACAGCTAATTCAAAGGTTAAATGAGAAAGTTTTAGGTTAATCCATGAAAGTTCAAAATTATTGCAAGATCGTCTTTTATTCTTTCAGGATAGGATGACGATAGGTCACATAGTTTGATGGTCTGGTCAATAGATTCACTTAGACTATAAAGTTTATTGTATTACGAAGGAGGCTATCCCTAGATCGCTTAAAAACAATTCAGTTGGCCACTATCAAAGTCAGCCTATTGTTAGTCCCTTAATATAGAACAGGATTGGCTTAGCGAACCGCCGTGGTATAGCAGGTTTGTCGCCTAGCATACCAGAGGTCCCAAGTTCGATCCCCGGCCAGACTCACTTGAAAAAAAATAAATTTTCCAAAAAGCGGCGGTTCATCTCATAACTTAGCTAGCCACTGGTTATTGAGTATTAGGCTATGTAAAACTTCTCCAACTAATGAATTTGCCGTCCGGAACCGGAATTAAAACGTAGCTCATTGTCTGAGAGAAGTACCCTTGTTCCAATTGGAATGTTGATGGGGAATTATATATATACATATATATTGGCTAAGTACGAAGATGTTTTTTTGGAATTCTTCTCTCCTTCACCATAGTTATATGTCCGTTCATATCTGAACGGATCCACATATGTCTGGAATAAATACATCCCCGGAGACCACCTTTCCTTTGCAATAGAAGCTTTCAAGTGTCAAGTTAGTACCAAGACTTGCTAAGTCGACTGCTCTACAATTTCTTTCTATATCCCTATATAGTCCTAGGGCCAAATCGTCGCATTCGATATCGATCAAAATTTAAGATATTTCAGAAAAATTTGTGCAGCATCTTAATAATATATAACATATTCTTTGGCTTGGTGCTAAAAGGGCCGATGTCAATTTTTTGCTGTTTTGAGTTAATCATGACTTTAGTATCCATTTTTACCCAATTTTTTTTTGGCTATAACACCTTATCTCTAACTTTACTAAGAACAGACGCATAAGAAGTTTTCTGTGAATGTATATGGAAAATAAAAACTTTAAATCAAATTTTCTCAAAACTTTTTTTTGACATTGGCCCTTTTAGCACCAAGCCACAGATATAAGGTCCCCGACATTGTAACTTATTTCTCAAAAGTTCCCAGATAATAAAAGAATTTTATTGAAATTAAATATTTCGACAAACTAAAGAATATGTTGAGATATCAAATTTCATTAAACTTTTTGCAAATTAAATTATTACGAAAATCCTTAAGGTATGTTATACAATATTTGTTTAAAAGTCTAAATTTTTTAAACGATATCGAATGCGGACATTTAATCCCTATATTCTTCTACTTCTGTTATCCTTGACTTCCAGTGGAGTATAGGGTCTCATATATTAACTGTTATCGATTTCAGAAGTGAAAATGAAACCTTTCGAACTTTTGCAACCTAGTAAGGTCCACCCTAATATACATTCAAACATATTTATGTATTCGAAGAAAATTATATAAAAATTGCAACCAAAAATTAAAAAAATCATATAAACATTTTGAATTTTGTGAAACTGTATAACCATTTAAATACAAAATAAATTAAATCAATTATACTCCAAAGAAATTTAAGAAGATAAGAATGAAATGAAAGAATGAACCTACATACAACGTACATAGATTGCATATAATTGGGATAATGTTAATTTCAATAAAAATATAAAAAATATATTATAAAAATGAATAATAAATAAAAGAAACCAACAAAAAAACATATAAAATAATTGAGTTTTCATTGAAGAAGAATTTGTTTAGATGTACCCAAATTTGGCAACCATTGAATATGCAGTCACTCAAATTACTGTCCCAATGTTTTTAAGTTCATTACGAATATGAGTGATACTTACCCTTAATAAAAAAACTAAATAAAACAAAAGCAAATTTTTATTGGGACGGTTTTTTGACTTTAGATTTATTTATATATTTTTTTAATTTAATATTTTGTATAGCCTTTATTCGCAGTAATAACGGCTTCTATATGACGCGGCATACTCTCTACTAAATGTTTAGAATCACTTGAAGTAATGCCGTTCTAAGCTTCCACTACATCCGACCTCAGTTCATCTAAATCACCAGGGGTTCCGACATAACCTCTCATAAGAACTCCACAAAGGTGCGCAATGGGGTTAAGATCGCGTGACTGGGACGGCCAGTCAAGGAATTTGTACCTGTTGTCATTGAGTCATTTTTGTGTTAGATTAGATTAGATAGGAGGACCTCACAGAAAACTGTAAGATTATGCACAAGACCATAGGTGTTGATCCATAGTGCGTCCTCGATTAAGAAGCTTCATTTCGAGAAGCATTACCAACATTTAGCACATTTTGTTTTCCTCCTTTATCAGTTCACATAAAGCTTCGACAATTTTTATCATCTTTAGAGGATGCATCTTTAGAGGATGCACGTTCCTTAGATCTTCTAGATTCTGAAAAAAGTAAGAATCAAAACATTTAAATCGATTGTTAGATAGTGCAACACTTTGACAAAGGAAGTGGTATGTATGTATCTTCCTCTTCTTCGTTGCACCATCTACACATATCGTCATTTCTTAAGCGTATTTTTTTCAAGAAGTACCTTAAGTTATTATGTCCAGTTATGATACCTACATATATCCTTAAATCATTTTTATCCATATTTAATATAGTTTTTTGTGTGTTAATATCTCTTGTCTGCCATAGAGCTTTCGTTTGAGTACATTGCGTTGAGTTATTCCACAATACATTTGATTCAGATTTAAATTTGCTTCTCATATTCTGATAAATTGAGCAGAGCCCAGGGTAAACCTCCACATATGCTGCATTTCCATTCAAGTCTGCTCCATTGCGTGCCAATTCATCTGCTTTCTCATTGCCCAGTATATTATTATGGCCAGGTACCCAACACAGTTTTAAGAAGTGTTGTTCGTTGAGAGCCTGTAGCTCTCTGCGACAACGGCTAACTACCTTTGACCTAATAGTTCTATTGCATATTGATTTGATTGCTGCTTGACTATCTATGTAAATTGTGATATCGCTTTTGAATATCGGCATCATAGATATCATACGAGCTGCTTCCAATACAGCAAATATCTCTGCTTGGAAGATGCTGCAATCAGTATTTAAACTAAAGCTACTACTTATTCCTAGTTTTTCACAACAAATACCACTACCAGTACCTTGTTCCTTCTTTGAACCATCAGTGTAAATCTCTATACCCAGTGAATTATGGTTTCTAACATTCCAACTTTCTCTTGAAGGTATAACAGCCCTAATCTTCTTATCCCATACTATTTGAGGAGTCATGTAGTCTGTAACTACGTCTCTGTATCCATAGTTAATAATTAATGATGAGTGTCCCTTTTCTTTGATCACCAATTGGCCACTCTCACTAAGTCTGACCTGTGTTCTTAGAGCATATTCTTTAATATGTAGGTGCAGTGGGTCCATATTTAAAATTCTGTTGCAGTAGATCTCATTGCCCCTGAGATGCTTAGTGCAACTATTCTGTTAACTCTGTCAACTAGGGAGGCATGACATTTAACGTTCATAATTGGCCACCAAACTAGAGAGCCATGTGTTAAAGTCGGTCTAACGATAGCTTGGTATATCCAATAAATCATTCTCGGTCTTAATCCCCAAGTTTTTCCTATAAGTTTTTGGCATGAATAAATTGCCGCATAGGACTTTTTAATCCTTTCTTTAAGATTTGGTAGCCATTTAAGTTTATAATCAAATACTACACCTAGAAACTTCGCTTGTTTTGAAAGAGATAATACTTTTCCGTCAAGCTTTGGGGGCTCGAACAAAGGTATTATTTTCCTTGTAAATATTACCATTTCTGTTTTAGATGGATTAATTCCTAAACCACACTGTTTGGACCAACTGAGTAACATCTTTAATGATCTTTCCATTATTTCGGTTAGAGTGCTGGGGAATTTACCTCTAACGATTAATACTAAGTCGTCAGCATAAGCCACGACTCCTACACCAAGAGCATTGAATTGTACTAGTATGTCATTTAATACAAGTATCCATAGTGTAGGTGAAATAACTCCCCCTTGGGGCGTACCTCTAGTAGCCAGCGCATGTAGAACTGATCCTCCCAGTTCTGACTGTATATGGCGTTGCGTGAGAAACTTTATTATCCACGATTTTACATTAGAATCGCAACCACTGTTATCTAATGCTATCTCAATAGCCTCTGATTTGATGTTGTTAAAGGCTCCTTCAATATCTAAGAAGCATGCCAAAGCATATTCTCCTTGATTTAATGATTGCTCAATTCTTGATGTTAAGCTATGCAGTGCCGTTTCAACGGATTTGCCTTTGATATATGCATGTTGGTCGGGAGAAAAGGGCATATTAGCAATCCTCTCTCTAACGTGATTATCTAGGATTCTTTCTAATGTTTTCAGTAAAAATGATGATAGACTGATTGGTCTATAGTCTTTAGCTTCATGATGTTGTGATGTTGTTACCAACTTTTGGTATAAATACTACCTTTACTTTCCTCCAATTTGTTGGAACGTAAGCATGTTCTATGCATGCAGCAAAGAGTCTTTTTAGCAGTTCCTCAGTAGACCCAATGGATTTTTGTAGCATTATTGGGTACACGCTATCCAAACCTGGTGATTTGTAGGGTTCAAATGTTCCGATTGCCCATCTAATTTTGTCAATTGTAATAAGATTTTTGCATTCATTGCTTCTAAATTGTTCGGTAATAAATGGGGATTGGTTTTCCGTTGCGTTTAGTTCCCAACCCGGAAAGTGTTGTTTAAATAATACTTCTAGTGTTTCTTTTGCAGACATCGTCCATTCATCATTGAAATTCTTAATGTTGCTTGCAACATAATTTTGTTTAGACATAAGTCTCCTAAGCCTGGCTGTATCTTTCACATTTTCCAGATCTTTAAATTTGTTGACAAAACACTGTCTTTTAGCTTTTCTTATTTGTTTTTTAAATTCTTTCCTGTTCTCTTTATAAGATTTCCATTTGTGTTCCGTATTATACTTCCTAGCTGCGTTTAGTGCTTTCATTGTATTAAGTCTGATTTTTTCTAGGTCTTTATGCCACCACTCTTGTAATTTTTTGTGTTTGCTTTTACTACTGGAGCACGAATTCTTGAAGGCTATATTAAAAGCTTCCTCGAGATTTCTTGAGTTTGTTTGGCTGTGTTCATTGTCCCATTGGAAAATTATATTTTTCTTCAATAATTAGAATTTTTCACAGAAAACTGGGAGATTGGTGGCTTAAACATTGACGTAGGACTGTAAACTTTTAAATAATAATACAAAATTCAGGCAAATGCCTCATTCCCAGAGACACTTACAAAAATATTGCAAGATTAAGTCAATTCCAATCCTATTTGTTAAATTGTTATAAAAACAAGGATATAGCACGCATTATTTTAAAAGTTATTGTCATTCTAAGCATTTATTAAGCAGTATTCAAAAACTGTTATATTTTGACAACAAAAATAAGCTTAAAATAAGTACACTTTAATAAGAGTAGTAGGAAATCTCTTATAACAAGTTCATTCTACGACTAACTTTAGAAGGACTCTTTAAATCTTTGTTTCAATTTACCCAATAGTAGATTCTCGCTTCTCTATGAAATTAGTAAAATATTAGAAAGCCAATAATGACTACTAATCGTGATTACATTTTTGTGGTAACCTTAAAGAAATAACGAGTATCCACCTTTAAAGAATAATGGGTATCTACACTGAAGATATAATGGGTATCCATTAGGGTGCCAGATATTTTTCAACCTCAATCGGCTGGGGGAAGCATGCTCATGACCCGCCCAACATTTTCAAAATACCTGATTTTGGGGAAATGGGAAATTTTTAAAATTTCACACTTTTATGGAATACTTGCAAATTTTCTATTTTTATGGGAAATTTTCAAAATTTCTAATTTTATGGGAATTTTTTAAAATTTCACATTTTTATGGGAAATTTTAAAGATTTCCTATTTTTATGTGAAATTTTCAAAATTTCCCATTTTATGGAAAATTTTCAAAAATTTCCTTTTTTTGATGGAAAACTTTCAAAATTTCCCTTTTTGATTGAAAATTTCTAAAGTTTACCTATTTGATGGGAAATTTTCAAAACTTCCCATTTGAATGGGAAATTTTTTAAAATTTCTCATTGTTATGGGAAATTTTAAAAATTTTAAATTTTTATGGAAAATTACCCATTTCAATAGGAAATTTTCAAAATTTCGAATTTTTACGGAAATTTTTAAAATTTCCCATTCTTACGGCAAATTTTCGAAATTTACAATTTTTATGGAAAATTTTTAAAAATTCCCTTTTTGATGGGAATTTTTAAAAATTTCCAATAAAAATCGGAAATTTTAAAAATTTCCCATAAAATTTGGAAATTTTAAAAAATTTCCCATAAAAATGAGAAATTTTGAAAATTTCCGTAAAAATTAGAAATTTTTAAAATTTTCACATACAAATGGGTAATTTTTCATAAAAATTTTAAATTTTGAAAATGTCCCTGACAATGGGAAATTTAAAAAAATTTCCCATAAAAATGAAAAATTTTAAAAATTTTCCACTAAACAGGGAAATTTTGAAAATTCCTAATAAAAATTGTAAATTTTGAAAATTTCCATAAAAATGGGAAATTTAAAAAATTTCCCATAAACATTAAAAATTTCCCGTATACATTGAAAATTTTAAAAATTTCACATTTTTATGTAAAATTTTCAAAATTTAGAATTTTTATTAGGAATTTTCAAAATTCTGCTTTTTTGACGGGAAATTTTCAAAATTTCCCTAATTGATGGATAATTTTTTAAATTTCCCATTTTTATGGGAAATTTTTTTAAATTTCCCATTGTCAGGGAAATTTTCAAAATTTAAAATTTTTATGAAAAATTGCCAATTTTTTGTATGTGAAAATTTTCAAAATATCTAATTTTTACGGAAACTTTTAAAAGTTCTCATTTTTATGGGAAATTTTCAAAATTTACAATTTTTATAGGAAATTTTCAGAATTTCCCATTTTTATGGGAAATTTTTAAATTTTCCCATCTTTATGGGAAATTCCTATTTGTATGGGAAATTTTAAAAATGTCCAATTTTCATATAAAAAAAAAATTCCTGCTCTAAAAAATCAATTTTAAAAGATATCGGTCAAAGATTGTTTAAAAAAAAATTAAATCACAGAATAAAATGCAGTCATTGCTTGATATAATATTAAATGAGCGATATAAGTTGGTTTGCCAGACACAAGCCCTGAAAAATCTGGACATAAGGAAAGAAAAAAAGCTTGACAACCCAAAAATTAGCTGGACATTAATAATAAAAAACTTGATTTAATAATTTGCTTCGATTAATCATAAAATTTTTGAAAAACCGAATTGCGAAAACCCATGCTACTCGCTTTTGTCGATAACATTGATATCATGGAACGCAAATTGCGCGATTTGAATGCCGCCTTTTTAAATATCGAGAAGGAATCTAATAAAATGGATCAATGAATCAAAACAAAACTGCTGGTTTCTACAAGCAGGCAATCCTCAAGAACAATAATCACATGTGGTCCAACATCTGATTGTTGAGAGGTTGTAAAATAATTTATTTAACTTGGTACCGCCGTCAACATAAATAACGACATAAGTTTCGATATGGGCCATTTAAGTAATGTGGGGATGGGGAAATGGGGAAATTTGATAGAGGGTAATATTATTACAAAATAATCTTGATCAAGCAATCAAATAATCAATGCATAAATCGCTTAAGTAAAAAAGAAAAAAAAAATACACATTTGCAAAAATTTTTATTGCGTTTACCCACCATCAAGTTGTGTTAAATTTAGAAACATATCTCATATATCTACAAGGGTGCAGCTAATTCAAAATCTGCACCAAAATTGGAAAAATTGCTAAGCTATTTGGTATTGTTGGTAAAACCTTTGGACTAAATTCGGTTGCCGTAGCTTTATAGTTCAACATTTAAAAATATTTTAGTGGTTTCTCCAGTATTTACTTTGATCAAAATTCGGTCTCATAACCGGGTATAGTTTTACATTAATAAGTTGTTAAATACTTTTCGTTGTGCTTAATGTGTAGTTAGGCTAAACACGTTTATAGTAATACGACAGGTCCATATATTTCGTTATGAGTTCCTAATGCATTCATCATATATAAAGTCTGGGCTGAACATTGATTGATGCCTATATAATTTCATAGGTGCAATCTTAATATAATGAATGTACCTCCAAATCTTTTTGATTGTAGATATAAAAAGGGGATGTTATATATATAAGAATTATAGCCAAATGTTGACCGATTATAACAAAATTTTACACACTGGCTGGTATATATAGAGAGCTTATTTTTGCAAAATTTAGTGACCATAGCTATCATAGTTTCTAATTTAATAGCTTTTAACTGGCCTTTGCTAAAATTTTTGGTTTCCGTGAGTGTTTTTCACATGAAAGCTAAAGTCAAATATGGACTGATTCCTATAAAATTTGATAAACTGATCAAAAATTGCATAAAACTTCCCTATTTTAAATTTAATCGTCATAGCTATTACAATTGTATTCAATTTATCAGCATTAATGTGTTTCCCGGGGCGGGGTTATATGGGAGCTCTAACTAAATTTGAACCGATTTTGTCCATTTTCAACACACATCTTTTTCAAGATATCTAAAATACTTGTAAAATTTTGTCCCTCTAGCTCTTTTCGTTAAGGCGCTATCGTGCTTTTATCTGACGGACAGACGGACATAAACAACCTTTTCTTTATGTATTTTTGTGTTTCCATAAGTTTTTTATATGGGAGCTATGGTCAAATGGTGAACGATTGTGACGAAATTTTGCACACTGGCGGGCATTGACATAAGACTTCTTTGTGCTTAATTTAGTCTTACTAGCTCTTGTAGTTAAGGAGCTATCACGATTTTATCTGACGGACAGACGGACATAAATCCCCTTTTCTTTTTGAATTTTTGTGTTTTCGTAAGTTTTTTATATGGGAGCTAGGTCAAATAGTGACCGATTGTGACAAAATTTTGCACACTGGCTGGCATTGATATAAGACTTTCTTGTGCCAAATTTAGTGGTTATATCTGTTATACTTTTAGATTTATTGGCATTTAAGTGTATTTTGGGTGAAATTTAGCCTGTTTTCGCAAGTTTTTTGTATGGTAGCTATGGCTAAATGTGAACCGATTTCGATGAAATTTTATATGCTGCCTAGTGCTTATCTAAAACTTCTAGATACCAAATTTTGTCATCATTGCTGTTATAATTTGCCATTTATTAGCAAATAAGCGATTAGCCTAGACGAGGTTATCCGGGAGCTATGGTCAAATGTGAACCGATTTAGCCCAATTTCAATATCATTGAATTCCCATAGATGGAGAATGTTTTTACTAAGTTTTAGTGAGCTAGCTTCTTTCGTTTAGGCGTTATCGTGATTTCAACAGACAATCGGGTCTGTATTTGACTGTAGCTTTCATGTAAAAACCACTCCTGGAAACAAAAAAAAAAAAAACATGTAACAAAGAACAAGTAAGAAAGTGCTATAGTCGGTCAAGCTCGACCATACGATCATAACTGTCATAATTTGTCATTTATTAGCAAATAAGCGATTAGCCTAGATGAGGTTATACGGGAGCTATGGCCAAATGCTAACCGATTTTGCCCAATTTCAATACCAAAATTTTCTCATAGATAAAGAATGTTTTTGCTAAGTTTCAGTTAGCTAGCTCTTTTCGTTTAGACGTTATCGTGATTTCAACAGACAGACAGACAGACGGACATAGCTCAATCGTCTTAGAATTTCATAAGGATTCAGAATATATATCGTTTTTGATTTTTGAACCAATATTAAGGAAATTACAAACGGAATGACAATCTCCATATACCCCCCATTCTTTTTGATGGTGGGTATAAAAATGGGGATGTAATATATATATATAATAATTATAGCCAAATGTTGACCAAATGTTGGCAATAGCTGTCACAGTTTCTAATTTAATAGCTTTTAACTGGTCCTTGTTAAATATTTTTTGGTTTCCGGGAGTGTTTTTTATATGAAAGCTATAGTCAAATATGAACCGATTCCTATAAAATTTGATATACTGACCAATAGTTGCATAAAACTTCTTTATTCTAAATTTAGTCGTCATAGCTATTAAAATTGTACTCAATTTATCAGCATTCATGTGCTTCCCGGGGCGGGCTTATATGGGAGCTCTACCTAATTGTGAACCGATTTGTCTCTCTAGCTCTTGTAGTTAAGGAACTATTGCACTTTTATCTGACGGACATAAATCTCCTTTTCTTTTTGTATTATTTTGTTTATGTTAGTTTTTTATATGGGAGCTATGGTCAAATGGTGACCGATTGTAACAAAATTTTGCACAATGGCTGGCATTTACATAAGACTTCCTTTTGTAAAATTTTGTTGCTGTAGCCTTTTTAGTTAAGGCGATATCGCGCTTTTATCTAACGGACAGACGGACATAAACCCCCTTTTCTTTTTGTATTTTTGTATTTCCGTAAGTTTTTTATATGGGAGCTATGGTCAAATGGTGACCGATTGTGATAAAATTTTGCACACTGGCTGGCATTTACATAATACTTCCTTGTGCTAAATTTAGTGGCCAAAGCCACTTATTAGCATTTAAGTGGATTTCAGGTGGAATTTAGGCTGTTTCCGTAAGTTTTTTATATGGGAGCTATGGTTAAATGTGAACCGATTTCGATAAAATTCTATATGGTGCCTAGTACTTATGTAAAACTTCTAGATACCAAATTTTGTCATCATAGCTGTTATAATTTGCCATTTATTAGCAAATAAGCGATTAGCCTAGACGAGGTTATACGGGAGCTATGGCCAAATGCTAACCGATTTTGCCCAATTTCAAAATTTTCTCATAGATGGAGAATGTTTTTACTAAGTTTTAGTGAGCTAGCTTCTTTCGTTTAGGCGTTATCGTGATTTCAACAGACAATCGGGTCCATATTTGACTGTAGCTTTCATGTAAAAACCACTCCTGGAAACAAAAAAAAAAACATGTAACAAAAAACAAGTAAGAAAGTGCTATAGTCGGTCAAGCCCATACGATACCCTTCACCACTAAGGTCAAAGGTGTTCTTTTTCCTGTATAAAGACAAATATTTGCTAAATTTTGTCATCATACAAACATATTCTCAAAAATTACACATTTAGGCTGTTTCCGCCTTTTGGACTTATATGACAGCTAGGGTTAAATGTGGACCGCTTATTATTACAAAAATTATGTATGCAAAAAATAAACTTAAAATTGTCATTATCTTTGGACGTTTTAGTGAATTTTGTCTCATTTAGTGCGTTTTGAGAAAAGAATTTGTATGGGAGCTATGGTCAAATATGAACCGATTTCAACGAAATCTGGTACAGTGATTTAGGTTAACATAAGCAGTATTTGTTTTAAATATTATGACAAAAAATATTGATTTTGTGGCCGAATTTCAAAAGCCATGGTCCTATTATCAAAAAAAAATGACCTGTGCTAAATTTCATCAGATTATCTTTAGAATTGCGACCTGTAATTTGATTACAAGGTTTACATGGGGGTCCAGCCAGTCAGACGGACGGACATCGCTAAATCGACACAGAAAGTAATTCTAAGCCTATTGGCTTAGAAAAAAGTATGGGGGGGGTTTTTGAGATTGCCATTCCGTTTGTGATTTCCTTAATATCGGCTCAAAAACAAAAATGTCTATCTGTCTGTTTGTCTGGCTGTCTTTCTGTCTGTCTGTCTGTCTGTCTGTCTTTCTGTCTGTCTGTCTGTCTGTCTGTCTGTCTGTCTGTCTGTCTGTCCGTCTGTCTGTTGTCGGCACGATAAAACCTTAACGAAAGAATATGGGTCACTGAAATTTGGCATACATATTCTTCATTTCTTGAAAAATTTTGGTATTTAAATCAGACCAAAACGGTTCACATTTGACAGTAACTCCCGTATAACCTCGTCTAGGCTAATTGATTATTTGCTAATAAATGACAAATTATAATAGCTATGATGATAAAATGTGGTACATAGAAGTTTTACATTAGTATTAGGCAGCATGTAAAATTTTATCCAAATCAGTTCACATTAAACCATAGCTCCCATACAAAAAACTAACGGAAACAGCCTAAATTCCACCTAAAATACACTTAAATGCCAATAAATGATAAAATTTAATAGCTTTGGTCAGTACATTTAGCACAAGGAAGTCTTATGTCAATGCTAACCAGTGTGGAAAATTTTGTCACAATCGGTCACCATTTGACCATAGCTCCCATATAATCGTCTTAGAATTTCATAAGGATTCAGAATATATATCGTTTTTGATTTTTGAGCCAATATTAAGGAAATTACAAACGGAATGACAATCTCAATATACCCCCATTCTTTTTGATGGTGGGTATAAAAATCAGGTATTTTGCAAATTTTAGTCGTACCATGGGCACTTTTTTCCTCCATCCGATTGACTTCATATTTTCAAGGAATTACTTTTTTAGAAATTCGAACAAATATGGGGGTAGGCCGGAAACGCATTATTACCCATATACGCTATTGGCACTCTAATGTATATACATAGGTATCCATCCCTGAAGTACACAAATAAAAAAACAGGATTGGTCTTAATTTAACTACCAAATAAGAGAAATTTAAAAGAAGATACGATTAATTCTGAGACAGTTTTTGTAAAGCCAGTGCAATACTACCACAAATGTCCAATAAAAGGTTTTTAGTTTTTCTTTGTTTTAATTTCTTTTACAAAATTTTGTTTTATTTTTAAGTTGTTTTATAAATAAAAATGTATATTAATAAACAAATTCTCATATACTCTTAAATCTTTACAGGTTTTTTGGAGAACACAATCATGAAGCCGCTCTTTTAAGTCAACGATTTGAAATTTTAAAGCCGCGTTCTCTTAAATCAATGACTATTTTTATTTCTTAAGACATCGTTTGTATTTTGAAAACAAATCTCAGACTTAAACAAGATTTGGTTTAGAGGAAAAAAAAATTAGTCAGTTCAAAAAATATTCTCGTTGGGTGAACTTGAAACGGGCACTCGTCAAGGCGGGAGTGTAAAAATTTATAAAAATACAAAGAACTGGAAAAAAACATTAAAACATTATTGAAAACAAAAAACATATCAAATTCTTGTCGTACTACATGTGTTTTTGCTATTGTATTCTTAAGCTGCTGTGATATTATTATCTTTAGATATTTATTTATTAATAAATCTTTAAATTTAATTAGTAATGAAAATTTCCAAAAATGTTGGTTTTTTGTTAAGAAAAATATTAGTGTTATCATTATGTTTGGCGTATTTAAATGGTGGTAAGTGATAAGCCTTGGCTTTGGAAAAGCCCAAAAATTCTAAGCAGAAAATATTGATTTTTGTTTTGATGCGCTACAAAAAATGGTTGCCAGATTTTTGTTAATATTTTGCATTAATTTTCGGAGTTAAGAAAAATTTTCGAATAAAGTAAATTGAATTTTTAACAATAATATTTCGGCTTAAGTCTAGGTTGTTTAAGCTAATAATGTACATTTTTTTTTGGTTGAAAAATTCATTTATTATAATAACAAAATGAGTTGTTACATTATTCCAAGTATTGTTCACCGTTAGCCATTACTTTTTCCCATCTGTCTGATAGCATATGGATTCAAAGCCAAGGAATTTCTCCTGTTTTGAGGTAAGAGGATATCAAAAAATCGCTTGACTAATGATTTTTTGATATCCTCTTCTGAAAGGAAGGGTGCTCCAGTAATTGCGTTCTCAATCGAACAGTGTTGCCACCAACCAAATGCTAAATTACACATGTATCATACCGAAATTACACATGTAATTAGAAATTACACATGCTTTTTTTTTTGGCAAAATAACATATTTACTTACATGGCCTATATTTACAACCTGTTAAGGTCAAAGGCCAAGCATGGTCTTTTCATCAATGTTTTGGACGTCCCCTTCTAACATATAGGACAACTCGCGACACATGATAGCTCATTACATTGACGAGTGTTAAAGTAGTTCCCTGGCAGCAGCGTTCAAATACGGCGAAATTAAAATATAGTCAATAACTTCTTGCAAATTAGGAAACAATCTGTCTTCCAAGGTATTCTTTAAATCAGAAACCTTTATCCAATAATCTTCTGGCTCCAAATTGCTGTGAAGCCCAAAATTTCAAAATCTAAGAGTGTAATTGCTATTTTGGGATCACAATATTCTCAATTGTATAAATATCGTCACTAAAATTAAATGTTTTTTTGTTAATTTGACGAATTGCCACGATATAAAACTCTCGGCTAAGTATTGGGATTTTAAGACATCCATTTTTATGAATGTAGTTACATTAAAAGGTTTGCATTATAATGGGTGTTTTTTTTAGAGGTATAGAACTTCGAATTGAAATAAAACCCAAGAAAATCGTTTTAATGTCCATCAATTTGGCTTTATTAGAAGGATAATTTTATGCCATTAATGTTTAAATATGATTTCGGGCATGTGGCCGCCGCGGCTGGCTCGAATAAAGCCAATTCTACAGGTCCAATTTTCAACGACTTTTTCGAGCATATGGGGCCTTATGTTGGCAATAACGCCACGAATGTTGGCTTCCAAGTCCCCTAACGTTTCTGGTTTGTTGGCGTAGACGAGCGACTTCACATATCCCCAAAGAAAATAATCCAGTGGTGTCAAATCGCACGATCTTGGTGGCCAATTGACCAATTTGCGATGAAATTCAGCATCGAGATCAATCTCATTTTCGGCCCATACACCAAAATCACGACGCATTGCATGGCCTCGCGGCTTTAATTCTTGCACAAGCTGGATCTTGTAAGGTCGCAAGCCAAGATCTTTGCGCAAAATCTTCCATAAAGTTGATGGACAAAGCTCCAATTGCTGTGTACGGTGGCGAATCGATTCATTCGGGTCCTCTTCAACACTTTGCTCTACAGCGGCAATTGTTTCTTCGGTGCGCACTGTTCGACGTCGCTGCGGATGCGTATTATCACATAGAGTAAACGTAGTGCGAAAACGATCCATGGTTAACCGAATTAATTGCTCTGATGGACGATTATGTCGACCATAAAATGGACGGAGCTTGCGGTAAACTTCGCGAACTGAACCATTATTTTCGAAATAAATTTGCACGATTTGCAAGAGTTGTTCTTTTGTCAACCTGTTCATGATGAAATGGCAAACCAAACTAAATATTAATCACTTGACAGCTGACAAAATGGCCGCCAGTTAAAAAAGTGATGAAAACTTAAAGTTCTATACCTCAATAAAAAACACCCGATATTAATTATTTCGATTTCGAAAAGGACGTACAAAAATTTACTTTTTAAAATGCATGTGTTGAAAAAGTTAAGAAATATTACGATAGCTAACAAAAATTTAAATTACACATGAGTTACACATGCAGCCCGTTACACATCGTCTACACATGAAAATAAAAATTACACATGATATGTGTAATTACACCTAAAGTGGCAACACTGCAATCGAAACAAATCGCAGTTAAAAGAGGCAAAGTCTGGACTAGCAATAATTGTTCCAAACACTGTTTTCCAAATAGCTTTTAACTGGTCTTTCAATATGTCATGATAGAGAAGTTTTTCGTTGATTGCTCTCTTCAAACGGATCAATTTTTGTTAGACATGTGATTGCCAAACAAGTCAATTTGTGATATTCCGTTCTGAAAGAAAGATTATTCCAGCAAGAGACAGCTGCATCGATCAAAACAAATAGAAGTCAGAAGAGTCAAGATCTGGGTTAGAAGGCAAGTGTTCCGAAAATTTTCATATATTGTTTTCCAAATAGCTTTTTAACCTGCAAGGCCGGCATATTGTTATATTAGAGAAGTTTTTCGTTTTTCGCCAAACAAGCCAATTTATAATACCCTGTTCTGAAAGAAAGATTATTCCAGAATCGAAACGAATGGTAGTCATAAGGGGCAAGTTCTGGACTACAAGTCGGGTGATCAAAAACTTTCCATCTACTATTTTCCAAATAGTTTTTGGCCGATCTTGAAACATGTGGCCACGCTTTGTCAAGGATGAGTTTGGCTTGTTGTGTGAATCCCAATTATAAACAATTATAATGCAAGTTCTTTATCAAACTTTTCGGTTAACTAGTCCTCTCCTTGACTTCTGTGTCGAAATCCCCAAATGAGTATCGCAAAACCACCGTTCACAAGTTTTTTAAGTTGGTGCGTGTTGACCGTAAGCTTCTGCCCACAATCGCCACTTTCAGCAGTAATTTTCTTTAAATTAAAAAAGGTTATCGGAGTTTCCCGAAAAATATTTTTAGCGGTTGAAAGTTTTAGATTTCGGCGTCTGTCGAATACTGATATTTAGCTATTATTTACTATTGACACAAACCACATATGATAATTACTTGGTCAATTTAAGAAAGAAATGGATACCGTGCGTTTGAGGAAATTGAAATGTATAAGAGTGAAGTGCGTAAGTTCTACCAAAAAGTTAAACTCCAATCGGATGGTTTTGGCAATTGTATCTTCTCCTGAAAGGAAGACCAAGGAAACCTGGTGATAGATACAGAAAGCGTGCTTAAACTAGTGAAGTAGCACTTTTTCAAATTTCTGGTATCAAATGTAAGCGAATAAGATAACATCTGAACAAATCACTGACAACGGCGTTATATGTCCACCATCTAACCAAAATGAGGTTAGAATTGCAATAACTAGGCTGCCGATGGTTTGGCCGCAGAGCTTTTTAAGCCCGGAAATGATAAATTAATAAGGCGTATGACCCAGTTTATCAAAACCAAAACCTCCTTTCAATTGTATATAAGATTCTATTGTGAAAGGCAAAGTTAACAAAATAATTGGAACCTACAATGTGGCTTAAGACCAGGTTAATCTACCACTGACCAGATCTTCTCCCTTGGTATAGCCGTCAACATAAATAATGACTTAAATTTTTAAAATCAAATATATAATCATACTTATCGACAGATGCTTTCTAAGCCTAAGCAGGCAGCTAAGAAATAAAGTTCTCCCTTTTTCTCCCATCTTATTATATGGTGCTGAATCATAAGCACTTGTGCGGAAAAAGCTATTCTTGGAATTTTTTAAGAAAAAAATCTACGAAAAATTGTTGTCAACAATGGATATCGTTATCGAATGAACCATGAGTTGTATGAGTTATACGCTAACATCGACTTAGTAAAAATCATTAAACTCCAGCGGCTGCGTTGGCTGTTACATGTTGTGCAAATGAATGAAAATACTCCAGCAAGGAAAATCTTTTAAAGCTTTTAAAATCCGAGCATAACAGGTTGTAAATAAAGGCCATTTCTCTAAGTAATTAAAATCACATATGTAAGAGCTCATGGAGATGGTCCCTTTCTCTATGCGCTGTCATATATATGAAGGGTAAAAAATAAGGGTAAAAAAATAATATTTAAATTTTTAAAATGGCTCTCCTGAACAAAACCTTTTTTACCCTTAGGTCCCTTTCCCTATGCGCTGTCACATATACTTATTATTTTGTAAATTTAACTAAATTACTTAATCATTTAATGTTATAGACAAATTTATAATTTTTTTTCATAATCATTATCGAATGTTTGATTAATCTGGCAACCCTTTAAGGAAATAGTAAACAGAGAAATAACCAACGAATTCGTTGTTTTCAAGTTTATTTGAAAAGAGAGAACACAAGAGAACGCACTAGAGTGTTGTTATGTCAGTAAAAAAATTATGTCGGTTTGACTGTCTATATAAGCTCCCTATACCAAAAAGTTATTTGTAGTGTTATATCAGCCATTTATACTATTCTAAGATAGACAGATGACAGCCGTTACAGTGCGAATGAGGGGCAATTCGTACCTCAATTAATGGATTTTTGCTATGGAAACTGAACATGTGTTCAACTTTGCACTTTCCGTGTAAAGAAATGGACAAAATTAGTTTCTACAATTTCTCAACATTGATTGTTTTCCCCTTTTGAAGTTTAGTAATTTGGATTAGAGCTCGTGCATTCAAAAAAAATATATATATATTGTTTAAAAGCCCACCTTTGCCTTCTAAGGCGCCGATTCACTCTTAGTTTCATCCATGGTTTCGAAACGCTGAAAAAAAAGTTCCGTGTGTGGTTGATTGTAGCAAATGTGGTAGCCATATTTCTGAGTTTTCTCATACCTCAGTCAATATTTAAACCACTGTTTAACCATTTCTAAACCATTTCCTGAATTTTGTCTACTGTTTCGGTTGTGGAGACCTTAACGGAGCATAAGAACATTGGTCATCTTTCGAGCTTGTGCAGACTTATCGAAATTTCCCACAACATTAATGAATTAAAGGCTTGTTTTAAGTGATTTGACACAATAGTTAAAAGGATTGGAGCAGGGCAGCTTCCGCCCAATGGAAATTCCCGACACTTAAAATGATTTACTTAATCACAGAGCCTTTAAAATAATAATAATTTCGATGGAAGAGTTTTCTCATACCTCAATTAACATTTAAACCACTGCACTATAGGAAATTATACCCCTTTTTTTGGCCAAAAGTAAATATAAAAATTTTTTCAAAGTTTATTTTTTTTTTTGCTTTAATATAAAAAAAAAATTAATCAAAGTCAACCTTTCTTTTTAAAATTTTCAACGAAATCGACTTTCTGTTACTTTATCAATTGTTTTTATTGCGATTTCTAAACTAGTTATCAAAAAAATTTTTAGAGCGGTGAATTTTGTGACAGTTTCAAATAAAAATTTTCATAATAAAAGTTTATAGTTTTTAAAACCTAAAATATGGAAAATAACGCCGAAGGTAAGGGCTTTTATACTATATAAAAAAACGTTGGTGAACTCATCTGTAAGATCGATTAAATTGGAAAAGTTGAAGTGTCCTTAAAATGAACTAACAGAATTATGAAATGTAATTTTATTTAAACTTTAAAAAAAGCGATTGAAAATGTTTGACGTAAGACCATAACAGTTCTCAAGGACAATCGATTGTGTTCCCAATTTAGTACAATTCAGCTGCAGGTATCCGCAGTTTTGGTAAAAAAACGTATTTTTCCAGGAGACTACTGGGTGCCAAATTCAGAATTATTCAATATATGGCGAGAAGAACATAACGAAGTTGATAAAATAACAGCTGTTTATGAACATTTTTTATCATACGCTGCTGAGGGAGATACATAGGAAAATTTTAAACAATATTTATAGGAGTTGTCAAGATTATTTTGTTTGAATTTGAAATTAAAATGGCGTAAGAGTTACAGGATTTTAAAAGATTTTGAAAGACAATATGATGTTTGGCTTAAAGGCAGTACCTCTATCAAAAAACCTGAACGTGAAACGCAGCCTGTTTCCATTAAATCTAAACCTGGACGACCTCAACTAACTTTTTGCCAAAAGTCTGATAGATCAAAAAGACAAGTAGCAGCAGAGATTTCTAGAGATCACAATGATGAAGTTGAACCCCTAGTTCTTGCTGCATCTGCAGCTGCTCGTAAATGTAACCAATTAGATTTGGCCGTGGTTTTAAAAGAGGTCATCAGTTCTCCGACTAGAGCTGCGATCTCAAGACCAACACCATCTAAGTTATCTGCTGATGAAGGCCTAGCTTTTCTTTTTGAAAACAACCTTTCGAAGGAGCAATATTGCAATACAAGAGAGGAGAATAAAATAAGAAATAGCGATATATGAGCCGTTAATTTTGAAAGTGGCGTAAGTCACTTTGTTTTTAAGTCGAGATATTTAAGGGTTTGCGTTTTAACAAGTTTAAAAATATGGATGCCAACTTTTCAAAAGATTAAAATGTATTTATTATCTCAAGATATTGAAATTTTTCTCAGTATAAATAATTTCATATTAACATCAAAAAATCGCCATTTTTCATTAAGGTGAAGTGACTTAAGCCACTTTCAAAATAAACAGTTTAGAAAAATGGTTGACATGACTAAAGTATTTTACTGAAGTGATGAATTGAAATGGCAAATTTTGATACTTTTTGTATCTTTAAAACGTAGAGATAAACTTAATGTAGATTTTTTTGTGATGACAAACACGTTTTTGGTAATTTTCGGAGTTTTTTAGAGCATATAAAACTTAAGTTATACTGCACTAATATTGATCAAATTTTTTTTTTTAATATAAAATGTATTTTTTATTTTAATATTCATAAAACACAAAAACAATTAATTCATTTTGAAACATTAATTAACCCTTATGTGTATACCAAGGTACCCCGGTACCTTTAGCACTTTCATCTTAACTTTTTTAATGGAAACAGATGGTTCACAAACCTCAAACTTCTTGAGAACTCCTAACTATTGAAATAGTTTAAATTATTATTGCTTTTAATCTAAAAAATTATATTGTATAGGCGCTGTGGTCCAATTTATATCTTATATACGTAACCGTACGGCAAGGTACCCGGGTACCTTCATACATTATATATGAAAAAACTGTAATAAAAAGTAAAATTTTATTGAAAGATAACTAAAGCAAAATTAGACAGATTAGTTATAAATATTTTATATATGAATATTTATGTAGAAACAAGATTTACACGATTTTCTTTGTTTTATACATAGTTTCGAATTTTTTTCAAATTTTATTCTTGACCCTGGTTAATAAAGGGCTAGTGACATCCAATTTCAACCAATATTCTAAAATATATGTTTTTATCCGTTGTAACAATCATAATTTCAGTTCTGCTTATAAAAACTGCTAATATATAACAATTTACGTGCTTTTTTATAACTTTGATGAAAAATTATGTTTTTGTCGAAATCCTTTCAATTTAAGTCGCAGGTACGACTAAGCCGTTAAAGATATTGCTCTAGTTCTTTCTTTGTGGTAATCTGTAGGGGGTTCTAACTATAACGGGAACTTTTTTTTACTTTTTTCTAGTTCTTTTAACAATCTATTTTAAAAAACCAAAAAGGAGTTTTTAAAACGGTATGAACAAAATACTTTTATTCGTCCTGTGCAAAAGTGACATATCGTTAGCCCATTGCATCAAAAATGGGTATTTAAATATCCTAAAGCCTTAAAAAAGTAAAACTAGTCAAACTTTTTAAAGTGTTTTAAAAATAATAATTTTTTTTATAGCATATGCTCAGGATATTTTATAAAACCTTTGATAATTAGAAAAGTCTTCAACCGATTTTAAGGTTATATATCATGTGTTTGGATTATTGGAGTCAAATGTAGAAAAATTGGAGGCTACATCTTCCTGTAGTACGAAACTTAATTTACTTAATACAAATTTATGGTATACATATATATTCGCCATGACTTGTATCCTTACAACCGCCACGTTGAATTTACCTTGAGATTTACTATTTACTATAAATGAACGTGCATTGTAACTCTCAGAGTTATTTTCCGAGATCACTCATTTATTTTCTCCAAAAATGTTTGTTTACAATAATTTTTCCATATAGGTACCCGGGTACCTTGCCATTCTCTTAAAGGTGTTTTTTTTGCCATACACATAAGGGTTAAGTATAAGTAATTTCTAAAAAACAAAAATAATTCATTTTAAAACGTTACTTAAGTATAAGTTATTTACATATATTAAAGAACATCAGTTCTATTCAATTTTCGTCATCACTAGGAATGATAATAATAATGCGCATTGAAAGCCACTTAATTCCATAACTGGCATAAATTAAGTATGTTTTACCTGTTTCCGCACTTATGCAAAAAGTTCAAAGATCACAACATTTCTAAAAATACCAAAAATCGTAGAAGAGGGAGAAAAAAAAAACAGTTACAAAATACAAATCAAATTGTTTTTTAATTTTTTCGTACTTTAAAATTTAAATTTGTTTAAACATGAAATTTATGTCCTCACATTTAATTGCGTCTACCGGGTAGACTGTTGCACTAAAATTTTTAAGTTCATACAATCATTGAAAGATACTCGTTACTCGATACTTCAGCTACTATAATTATTGCTGTACCAACTGGAATTAAAATTTTTAGTTTTACTTTAAATAAAATTTAAAGATATATAAAATACGCACAATTATTGTTGATTTCACTTAATTTTTCTGAATACAGTGACTTACGCCACTTTCAAATTAAACAGTTTTGTTATACCGTCAATTACCAAAACTTTTCTCGAGCAAATCTCAATAGTTCTCAACTTTTTTTAGACAAATTTTTTAAAAATGAAAAGATACCGTTCAATGGTACTTAGTGTTGCCATTAACTCCAATTTTTTAAAAAAGTGACTTACGCCACTTTCAAAATAAACGGCTCATATATCCTCTATACAAATAACAAAGAAAATCAAAAGAAAACAAGAAAATCAGATCTCTGAATAAAATATTTTTTAAAACATAACTTTGTTACTTCTTTAAAATATTTCATCATTATGTTATGTTCAGAAGTAAGTATACAGTCCAAAAAAATAGCTTACGCAACCACATAATCTATAAACGATTAAAACGATTAAACGATTAAAAAATCTTGAAAGCTGACACGAAAATCCCTTTACGAAATAATTATTAGTAGTAATTTGTTTTTTAAAATACTAACTTTTTTTTTCGAGTGTATAAAAACTTTTGTGATCTCTCCCCTCTTTTAAGAACCTTCTAAAAGCCAAATCCAACAATAATTATTCAAATCGGTCCAGCGGTTTAGTCGTAATTAATTTTGGCCAAAAAAGGGGTATAATTTCCTATAGTACACTGGGCAATTTGTCTCCGAACTGCTAAAACCATATCCTGTATTTTGTCTATTGTTTTGATTGTGGAGATCTCAACGGAGCGTTAGACCGTTGGTCATCTTTTGTGTTTGTGCAAAGCCCTGTTTGCAGTGACTTGACACAATAGTTAAAGGGATCGGAGCAGTGCAACTTTCATCCAGGGGGGAATTCCCGACACTTTTATTGACAGAGTCTTTAAAATGTTTATAACCGACTTTAATGCCAATGCCGTTTTAAAAAACCGTAATACTTCCGATGAAAGGTTTTTTGTGAATCTAGTAATCAAGTATTCCATGCTCTTCGACATTAGTTCGATCATTAGCCAGGTTTATTAGAATTCTTTATATGTCAATATAAAGCCAATCAATAAAAAACATAAGACTAGAACCTTTCCTGTCATACAAATAATGGCCATCCTTGATCTTAAGACCCGTAAATATAATATTGTCTTTAATGCACTCTCCCTCTCTTTCTTTCTTTTTATACCCTTCACCACCATAGGTGGAAGGGTATTATAAGTTTGTGCTGATGTTTGTAACGCATAGAAATATTTGTCTTAGACCTACCTTTTAGTATACCAATAGGCTTAGAATCACTTTCTGAGTCGATTTAGCGATGTCCGTCCGTCCGTCCGTTCGTCTGTCTGGCTGGCTGGGCCCCCATGTAAACCTTTTAATCAAACTACAGGTCGCAATTCTAAAGATAATTTGATGAAATTTGGCACAGATCATTTTTTTGATAATGGGACCATGGCTATTGAAATTGGTCAAAATCGGTCCATTATTTATGGTACCTCCCATAGGTCCCACTTCCCGGAATTGCTATATTGGCCACAAATATCAATATTTTTTCATGAAATTTAAAACAAATACTGCTTATGTGAACTTAAATCACTGTACCAAATTACGTTGAAATCGGTCCACATTTGACCATAGCTCCCATACAAATTCTTCTTTAAAAACGCACTAAATGAGACAAAAAATCACTAAAACGCTCGTAAATCTAAAGATAATGGAAATTTTGAGTCTATTTTTTGCATACATAATTTTTGTAACAACTGTAATCAATCTGCCAAATTTCGAGATAATCGGTCCACATTTGACCCTAGCTCTCATATAAGTCCAAATGACGGAAACAGGTTGAATATATAAGTTTTGAGAAAATGTTTGTATGATGGCAAAATTTAGCAGATATTTGTCTTTACACAGGAAAAATAACACCTTTGACCTTAGTGGTGAAGGGTATCGTATGGTCGGCTTGACCGACTATAGCGCTTTCTTACTTGTTATTTATCTCTCTATTTCTTAAACAACTTGAATTAAAACCTATAAATAAAATATACAGTATCAAAATCAGATTGATGATATATTAATTTCCCTATGTAACACAAACAAGTCCTCTCCCAGTGCGGCGACAATGATTGGGCCTGTGACAATGGCCAATGTATAGATGACGACAGGCGATGTGATGGCAGAGTCGACTGTCGCGATAAATCAGATGAAATTGCTGAAAACTGTATACAATTTCATAGAAGTTGTCAGGACTTTGCCTTTCGTTGCGACTACGGTGCCTGTATAGACGGGAAGGCGAGATGCAATGGTATACAGGATTGTGCAGATAATTCGGATGAATTGATATGTACGAAAAAAGATGATTCCGATTTTCAAGGTGAATGGTAAGTAAGAGATCTTGTTTTTTTGAACCAGTTGAATTAATTGCTTAAAATAAACCATTTCAGCACCGATACTGAAATACAATGTGTAACGTCAAAGGAATGTATTAATTCAATTAATCTCTGTGATGGTCAAAAAAATTGCAGAGATGGTTCCGATGAATCCTTGGAGTTGTGCATTAACTATCATTGTGTTAACTTTGGCTTTCAATGTGGCTATGGGGCTTGTATTTCCGAAAATGCTCGGTGTAATGGTATCAAAGAATGTGCTGATGGTTCAGATGAGGCCTGGGGACTATGTGGCACAGCACGCAAACAAAGCAATCTTATTGATATTATTACACCTAAACCCACACCAACGCCCAAACCTACTCCAACATCAGAGTTGAAGAGCTGTATTATACCAGATACTCAGGAACTACGAGAATTGACATTTAAGCATCATCCCCATAATCAGACCATATCTTTGGGTTCATATGTTCAAAGTTTTGAAACCGTTCACGTTGAATGCCAGAACAAATATACCCTAAGAGGACATCCCAGTCTTTTGTGCAATAATGGTAGATGGAACTCGGATTTTCCTTCGTGCGTTGGTGAGTTTTGGACTCGTATGACTTGTTGTTTTATAATTTCTAATTAATTTCTTTTTAGCCTACTGTGATGGCAATCTTTTGCGAGGAGTAACATTTTTTGCCGTTTGCTTTACCGGCAATGGTTATGTGGAATGTCCCAAACGTATCCGTCCTGGTACAGAAATTCAAATTCATTGCAATTTCGGTTATAAGCCCAAACGTCAATTTTTAAAGTGCTTACCAGATGGTCGCTTTGACAAGCAGCACGAGCATTGCGAACTTAGCTGTGGAAAAGTTGCTCCCTATTCTGAAGCCCTCTCTAAAAACGGTATTCCTATAGAAGTAAATGCGGCTCCCTGGCATGTTTCTATACATGAAAATACTACCGTTACTTATGATTATATATGCAGCGGTTCCATTGTTTCCCCAAGAATTGTAATAACCGGTAAGTTTTTGGTCTTAGAATAAAATAAGAAAGCTAATTTTAAATTTTAAATTTTTAGCTGCCCATTGCTTTTGGTCCGAGGAAACTTCCACATTACGAAGTATTACCGAATATCAAATCATAGCTGGCCGTAGTGTGAGCAATTATACGATAGCAGATAGTAAATTCTCACAGACAGTAGATGTAGAGGATATACAAATACCATTTGAGTAAGTCATTTTTGATATAGTCATATCAGGTGATTTTTTAAGAGCTTTGGGTATAGAACTAACGATTTATAAAGAGCAAAAGCTTTTTTACTAATGAGATTTACTTTGACGCCCAATAATTCACTCTGTGAAAACACAGGGTGATCATAAAACCAACATTCACAAAGCTTGGTTCCTCCTTAACAATTCACTCATACATAGCGATGCAAACAGACTTACAGTTTAGAAGATACACTTTTTTTGTTTCAAAACTTAACATAGCTCTATACAAAAATATTCTTAAGTCCAAAAAATAGTCTTAAGTCTAAGAGAGTTTGAAATTCATATTTTGGTCTATTAAACGATTCGCGTATATGTTGACCGCGAATTCTAATTAAATGAAATTTAAATAAAATATTTTGAAATTTTTAATTAAATTCGAGTATTTTTTGATCCTATTGCACGATTAACCCATTAGTGGACACGGGCGACCAGCGAACCGATTTGCACCAAACTTGGAAAATATAGTAATTAATGTATCTTAAACCCAAATTTGGTGTCAAATTATCTATAGCGGGCAGCCAGGCCGCCCTGCAGGGGAGTGCCGTATGGCACTCATGTTTTGGCTTATTCAATGTATTAACTAACAATTTGTATAGCTTTCAACAAAAAACAAATCAGTTGAGATTTGTTGTAAAATCACTTGAAATTTCATAAAAATTTGAATGCTATATGGCACTCTTGTCCTGTAATGGATTAAAAAGCTGTAATATGAGCTTATTTTCTGATCATAAAAGATACTTTTATCAGGGGAAAAAAGTGACCTCCCGCGACTCTTTTAAACAAATCACATATGAGTCTTTCTTCACATTAATTTAGAGTCTTTTACGAGCCGTTTTCGACTCAATTTTGATTATTTATAAGTTTGTGCTGATGTATGTAACGCATATAAATATTTGACTTAGACCCACCTTTTAGTATACCAATAGGCTTAGAATCACTTTCTGAGTCGATTTAGCGATGTTAATCCGTCCGTCCGTCTGGCTGGTCGCAATTCTAAAGATAATTTGATGAAATTTGGTACAGATCATGTTTTTGATAATGGGACTATGGCTATTGAAATCAAAATTGGTCCATTATTTATGATACCTCCCATAGGCCCCACTTCCCGGAATTGAAATATTGGCCACAAATATAAATATTTGTTCATGAAATTTATGTAAACTGAAATCACTGTACCAAATTTCGTTGAAATCGGTCCACATTTGACCATAGCTCCCATACAAACTCTTCTTTAAAAACGCACTAAATGAGACAAAAATCACTAAAACGCTCGTAAATCCAGAGATAATGAGAATTTCTAGTTTATTTTTTGCACACATAATTTTTGTAACCGTAATCAATTTGCCAAATTTCGAGATAATCGGTCCACATTTGACCCTAGCTCTCATATAAGTCCAAGTGACGGAAACAGCTTAAATATATAAATTTTGAGAAAATGTTTGTATGATGGCAAAATTTAGCAAACATTTGTCTTTATACAGGAAAAATAACACCTTTGATCTTAGTGGTGTAGGGTATCGTATGGTCGGACTTGACCGACTATATCAATTTCTTACCTGTTTTTTAGTTGTTGTTTTTTTCAACAAAAAAAGTAACACTGCCTATACAATTGTCCGTTTTTAGCGCTATTTGTTTTTTATTTATTTTTCATCGACGGTTCCGACCGGTGATCGAACTCAGGCTGAAAATGATATGTTATGCTTAGTATTCGGAGTAATAACTCAGTAAGCCACAGCACCCGCTATCTATGCGCGTTAAATAGGATTACAAAAACAACACCATAGGGTAACATTTTTATCATCTTACTGTGCAAAATCTGATTGCAAATTAACGATACAAACTGTCGAATTTTAATCTCCTAAATGCTTGATTTCAATTGATATGCTTTTTGTTATTGTATTTGTAAGCAGACAATTTTGAAGCATAAGCAAGAATCTCCTTCCACTAGTTTTTGAAATAGAGCAGACGATAAATTATTTTGATGTTTTTTTTTTAAAATAATCTTCTATTTAAATGCTGACTGGACCCTGTCAAACATATCAGCCGGTATCTCACGAATAATTTTTTAGTGCTTCTCCGTTATAGGTTTGACCCTATTGCATTAACAAAGCCCCTCATGATTCACCCTGTCTAAACACAGGGCATCCATAAATCAAAAATTTTAAAAGAAAATTTGACATGAAATTTGACTCTAAAGTTCTGAAAAACTGTACAAGGTTCATAAATAACTTTTTGCAGTAATAAAGTTTATTTTATTGTTTATGTGAAACAATTAAAAAATTAAAAACCTGAAAACCAATTGACCTTTTTTTGCAATCAAAATGTTGATATATAGAAATTTGCCATTTTTTATAGAATTCGATTTTCTGGATTCGTTTATGAATTCGCGCTACCTTTTATTTTTGAAATCTAAAGGGAATATATGGGAGTATATCACTGCCACTGCGGCGAAAAATGCAGCCTATAGGGCAACCCTGCAGTCAGTAGTTACTCGTCGAACTTTAGAAAGATATAGAGAAAGAAAGAGGGAAGAGAAACGCCTATTCCGAAGAAAAAAGAGAGAAATGGAAAGACGTGTGTTCGAGGAGATTGAGTTATATAAGAGTCGTAATGAAGTGCGTAAATTTTTATCAAAAAGTTAAACATCAGACGGATGGTTTTAGCAATTGTATTCTCTCCTGCAAAGACGACCAAGGAAACCTGGTAACGGATGCTGAAACCGTACTGAAACTGTGGAAGGAGCACTTTTTCAAATTGTTGGTATCAAATGAAAGCGACCAAGATGACACGCCTGAACAAATCAATGATGATGGCGTTCTATGTCCACCACCAAACCAAAATGAGATTAGAATCGCTATAAATCGACTAAAAAATAACAAAGCTGCGGGTGCTGATGGTCTTCCTGCTGAGCTTTTTAAGGCCGGAGGAGATGAGTTGATAAGGCTTATGTCCCAACTTATAGAAGCAATATGGTCAGAAGAATACATGCCAGACGATTGGAATCTTAGTGTCCTTTGTCCTGTGCACAAAAAAGGAGATAAAACTGTGTGTGCAAATTACAGAGGGATAAGCCTCCTCTCAATTGCATATAAGATTCTATCGACCATACTGTGCGAAAGGCTTAAGCCCAAAATTAACGAAATAATTGGGACGTACCAATGTGGCTTTAGACCAGGTAAATCAACCACTGACCAGATCTTTACTCTACGTCAGATCCTGGAGAAGACCCAAGAGAAACAAATTGACACGTATCATCTCTTTGTTGACTACAAAGCAGCTTTTGACAGCCCGATACGGAAGATACGGTGTTTGAAGCAATGTCTGAGTTCGGCATACCCACAAAGCTAATAAAGTTATGCAGGATGACACTAACTAATACAATATCATCTGTTAAGATAGGTAAGAACCTATCAGAGTCTTTCATAACTAAACGGGGTTTCAGACAAGGTGATAGTCTATCATGTGATCTCTTCAATATTGTGCTAGAGAAAATCTTACGTGATGCAGCAGTTAATACAAGTGGTACAATCTTCAATAGAAAACATATGCTACTCGCGTATGCCGATGACATTGATATTATGGGGCGCACTTTACGCGAGGTAACTGCCGCCTTTTCCAATATCGGGAAGGAATCAAACAAAATGGGTTTAGCTGTAAATGAATCAAAAACAAAACTGATGGTTTCTTCAGGCAGATAGACCACTAGAATTGGATCACATGTGTCCGTAGAAAACTATAGTTTCGAAGTTGTAAAAGAATTTGTATACCTTGGTACCGCTGTGAACATCAACAACGATATAAGCTTTGAAATTAAACGTAGAATAATACTTGGCAATAGATGCTATTTTGGCCTAAGCAAACAGCTAAGAAATAAAGTCCTCTCCGTAAGAACTAAAATTACGCATTATAAAACGCTTATACTACCCGTGTTACTGTATGGTGCAGAATCATGGGTACTTGCACAGGCAGATGAAGCTATCCTTGGAGTGTTTGAGAGGAAAATCCTACGAAAAATATTTGGACCAGTCTGCGTCAACAATGAGTATCGACATTGAATGAATCATGAGCTGTATGAGTTATACGCTGACATAGACATAGTAAAACGCATTAAGCAACAACGGCTGCGCTGGCTAGGACATGTTGTGCGAATGGATGAAAATACTCCGGCAAGAAAAGTGTTTGATAATGATCCTGAGGGAACTCGTAGAAGAGGGCGCCCAAAACTTTGATGGAAAGACCAAGTAGAAGAAAATCTTTCAAAACTTGGCATAAGAAATTAGAGAATATGCGCACAAGATAGAAGCACATGGAATTCTAAAATATGCTCGGCCTTTGACCTAAACAGGTTGTTACAATAGGCCATTTAAGTAAGTTAAGTAAGTAATATCACTGCATTTCAGAAAGTTGCAAAATAGGCTTGAATTTTTGTACCCTTCACCTCCGGTGGAAAGGGTATATTGGATTTGTGCTGATGTTTGTAACGCATAGAAATATTGGTCTGAGACCCACCTTTTAGTATACCAATCGACTTAGAATCACTCCCTGAGTTGTTTTAACAATGTCCGTCCGGCTGCCGGGTTATCCATGTAAGCTTGTTATCATTCTATATGTCGTAACTTTAAAGATAATTTGATTAAATTTGGCGCAGGCTTATATTTTGGTCAAGGACGACCACAAAATCGGATTACTATTTTGGGTACCTCCCCTAGGGATGCCTTCTTAGAATAGAGTTTTTAGTACTTTACAGTCTCAAATTTAGTTGTATTTCAATAATATTCAGCACAAATATTGCTTATCATAGCTTTATTCAGTATTCTTAATTTTGTTGAAATCGGCAAATATTTAACCATACCTCCCATACAAGACATATTCTCAAAAGAAGTTTATATACACGTAAAAGCACAAAAACGTTAATAACTCAAAAGATAATTGCATTTGATTACTTAAACTTTGCACAGATAAATATTTTATAAATATGAACCAATAACCAAAATTTGGTAACAATTGGTCCACAATTGACCCTAGCTCCCATATTAGACCCTTGGCCGGAAATGATATAAACCTCGAAATTTTGAAAAAATAATTGTTGGTCCTTATTTGACCTTACTGGTGAAGGGTATGATATAGTCGGGCTTGACCGACTATAGCTTTTCTTACTTGTTTGTTATGTGGCTGAAAACACATAAATTTTCTTTAAAATTAGTCAAATTTCGGTCAATGCTGTACGTAGAGTGTAAGCTGTCTCGACTTACGATTTGGTTTAAAATAATTCTAGAACCCCATTCTCTACGAAGATATAATAAAACATTACCTTTCTTCGTAAAAAGTAAAAAAATTAAGACCCTCTTTTTGAGAAAAAAAACTCACTTTTTTCGATCATCGAAAATTATTTGACTTTGAAAATTTCTCTATATTAAAGAATTTTAAATATTTAAAAATGGTTTTCACTGTTTTGTGTTCTTAACGGTAAGCTAAATTCCAGTATTTTTTAAAATATCGGTTTAATATATTTTTAAAATATCGGTTTAGTATGGAATGCACAATGGGTCAAAAACTAAAAAAGTCGAAGAGAAAAACTATTTTTTTTAATTTTTGAAATCTTAAAACCCTTAATAGTTTTTATAGCAAAATAAGCATATTTTGTCTTTATTTCTTCAAGCTCATTCCAAAATGTAAAAAATTAATCATATTGGACAATAATTGAAAGATCTCTACGGTCCAAAAGCTTTTTTACTTCTGTGGTGGTCTACTTTGATGCCCAATGATTCACCCTGTGTAATTACAGGGTAACCATAAGTCCAAAGTTTAAAAAGCTAGTATTAACAATTAACAATTCTCTTATACAAACTGATGCAATCAGACTTACAGTTTAGAAGATACAGATTATTACCACTTTTTTTATTTTAAACCACTGTGCGTTGGTCTAATAGAGTAAAATTCCACTATCATGTCATCAAATTTACACACCCGAAACGTAAAAGATACAGTTACCGAACTCACCTTCAATTTATTGCATGATATCGCTCAGAATTCGTAGTAACGTTCTTGTTTTCATCATCTTTGAAATCGTAGGATCCAATGAGGCCACCGGCCAATATTCAGCTTCGTTGCTAAACACTAGTTTTCGGTAACAAAAAGCATTTATTTTTGTGTTTGTCAAGTCAATTCATTCAAATTATAGACCAAACTGAACACGTTTGACAGCAACATGTTACATGAAAACAGAGTTGCCAGCATTGTCAAAGAGTTTCTAAAAAGTCACCCGTTAGTTTGTTTTAAGGAAAAGAAAAATTCTCATGTCTATAAAATATTTAACATATTCTTCTCCATCTCTTTCAGATATAACGGCAAAACCAGCAGTCAAAAGAATGATATTGCCTTTGTCAAACTTCGAACTGCCCTTAGGTTTTCCGAGACCATTGCCTCGATTTGCATACCAACAGAAATAAGCAGTTCAGCCTCCGGTTATATACAGTCCGACCTAATAGGTTATATCAACGGTTTTGGCGACAACAATCACTTGGAACGTCTTAAAATGGTAACCCTCAACTATCACAGCTGTCTTGCCAAAAGTCCCCGGGATGCTCCGGTAGCTGATGATAAATTTTGCATATTCAGTCGGGAAAGTGGTTCCGTGTGTCATGGTGATAGTGGATCTGGATTTTTTACCGAAAACAAGATAGCAGATGGTTTTAAAGAGGACATTATCTACAGGCTGTTGGGTGTCATCAGTAATACACCCACTACGCAGAACTCTTGTACGCCTTTTGGTGAAGATGCCTATATTGCCATAACGAATATTTACTATATGTCCAAGGATTTTCGGGAAAAGCTTTTAAAGGCAATGCAGGAGGATACAGCATTATTTTAAGTTTTAGTGTAATGAGTTTAGAGTTTAAGTCAAAATTTAGCTAGATTGTGCAATAAAGATAAATTAATTTGTTTTAATAAAATCTGATGTAATTAAGAAGGCTTCTAATTTTTTTCCAAATATTCTCCACTCGGTATCACTTTTACTTTTCCTATTGGGGTTGCGATATCTCATTTTCGTGATGGTGAGTGAGCTCTCTTGACGGTTGTTTTTTTATCTCTTCGAAGACTTCTAGAATGTAAAAGACTCTATAATATAAAGATTTTGCACTTCCATACATTGCCGTGTGGCTCTTTCGATAAGTTCCATAAAAATAAGAGCACATCGTTTTTACTCTAATTCGAAAACAACTAATGAAGATTATCCAATGATAGAAAGCTGGGGCACACAAACGTGCTCATAAAATGTATGTTTGATCATGTCCACTTTAATTTCACTTTTGATTTTTATATTTGAGTTTTTGGTTGGTGTCGAACTCTCAATTCTAAATGTCGAACTGTCAATTCTGTAAAGTATACGAATTGATGGTTCCAGGCGACCATTTACTTATGTCCAGAAAAGCCCAAATAGGGTAAATAGTGCAATGGTACAAAATTGAATATTAATCATTGAATTTTGAAACTTAATAAAAGTTAATTCATTACCAATGGCCGTACTTCAGAAAAAACTCAAAAGGATCGGAGCCGGGGATGGCCCCTTCCCCATTACAAATACAGTACCTATAACTGGGGAAATAGATTCTGATAATTTTTAAAATGTAGATAAAGTTATACTAACAAGTTTCAATCGCATACATTCCATTTTAAAACTTAGTCCGAGAATGGGTCCAAATTGAGGGTTGAATATGGCTACTTTTATATATATATAATGTTAATGAGTTTGTAAGTTTATTTATTTGTTTGTTTGAGATTAAATAATTCCTTAACGGGGAAATTTTTAATGTAGTAGATAGAACTTCCCCTTAAGGTGGTCAAGAAATATGTTTTGTTTCAAAACCTGGTCCGGAAAAAGGTAAAGTTAGGTAAGTAGTGCAAAATGTAATATTTATTATTGAATGATAAGCAATGAAAGAAAAATTTATTCAATTTAAATTCATTTCATTTCAATGGCCGAACTTCAGGAAAAAGTAATAAGGATCGGAGCAGGGGATGGTCCCTTCCTCGTTACAAACACAATGCCTATAACTGGGTTAATTAATTTTGATGAAATTTAAAACTTAGTCCGGAAATGGGTCTAAATAGAGGGTCGAATATGGCTGTATTTAATACTTATAATTTAATAACTGATAAGCTAAAGCGGATAAAAACTTTTTACTTAATACAAGTACATTTTTTTTTTACCAATGGAAGCACTTTTGACAAAGATGGAAAGGATCGGAGCAGAAGGGAAGATTTTTCTCTGTACCATAATTCTTATTTTTGAGTATTATTATTATAGTTTTAAACTTTGAGCAACCGAAAATTTTCCTGTTGGTAATAGTTTGAAGCAAATGTGGTAAGATCGGCGCAGCGGAATTCTGCAAATGAAATACTTTTTCGGGTGTACTTTTAGAACTTCTATAGGCGAAGTCTTCAAACTTTGTACATGAAAATGTGACCAAATGTAAGCAGGTTATGAGCAAAGAGAATTTAAATCAAATAGAAAATTTATCTTATCTTATATTCTTACACGCGCAATAATTGTATATACATATACATATATATATATATATATATATATTAGGGTGACAATGAAATATATGGGAAAAATTTTTTTCCAGAATTTTAAACAAAAATGTGAAGATTCTTTTGCCACTTGGTCTAAAACATACTTGCTGAAAATTTGAGCCAAATCGGATAACTCTATCCCGTGCACCTTTGAGGTCAAAGTTCAAATTTTGGGAAATATAGTGTATTCGCCTATATTAGAGCTAAAAAAATAGCTTTTCGATATGAATTATACCGAAATCCAATGGGATTAATGTGCCACATAGTGTAGAACTTGCATGCTGAAAATATTAGCCGAATCGGGTAACTCTATGCCGTGCACCTTTGAGGTCAAAGTTCAAATTTTGGGAAATTCTGTATATTTAACTATAATTGATTTAAAAATATCGTTTTTTTAAGTATATTCATTTAAATTGTTCAGAAACTGGATGTTTAGATATTTCTAAAAGTATTCTGAAATATTATGAGTAAATTTAACCCTTTTTTGCAACGGCTAGTTATTTCTAAAAACGAAAAACTGAAATTTTAAAACCAATATTTAAAAATATATATTTATGTGAATGTTTTTCGTATAGAAGCAAAAGTAGTATATTTTAATTAGAATAAAAATATGTTTTTAATATAAAAAGTAAGGCAACTTCAGAGGTCTTTTCCGGTAAGTTTGATTAAATGTAATCATTTCTTAAATTATTTAAATTCGCATGCTTCGTATATTGCTGTCGATAGTTTTGAACAACCTAAAAAGAAACACAATAATTATTTAAATGTAAATTAGTTAAATTTAAATATAACTTACTTTGAATAAATACTGTCGCTGCTGTTCATCTTTTGTGATCTTCTCATGATAATCTTCAACAAGCTTAATACCTCGTTCAGCGCAGTCATTAACAACCTTTAGTTTTTGAATAATAAATTTTCCTTTTCTATAATCTTCACAATCTTTCCAGCTACTTGAGTCTTTTTGTAAAAAATCCATTGAAATTTGGAATCTCTTGAAAACACTTTTCGTATTTTTGGATACAAGTTCAATCAAAATTGATGAATTATCTTTAGCGAAGAAAGTATTAAGATTTTCTTTTTTAATTAAAAACTTTTTCAAAATTTCTTCCTCCTCAAGGTTTTCTTCTTCCATAAAAGTCAAAATTTTTTTAGCCATTTTGTTTTTTGTTTCAAAATCTATTCTATCATCGAATAAACTGAATGCTACGCATTCTTCATTAAGGTAATATAGATGATTAATAAACTTTTTTATGGCTCCATCAGCAATTTGTGCATTTATTTTCTTATAATCTTCTAAATTTCTCAAAAATAATATGTCGTTTAAGAGAGCTTGCTCCGCTTTATCAGAATTGAACCAGAAAAATGCATAGCACTTTATAACAAAACCTGCAACTTCAACTAGACCATTTATTTCCAATTCTGTGATTTCTGGGAATTGATTGCGAAACATCAATATCTTAAGGCAATATATTCCCTTAGCCATCCATCTAGCTAAATGAAGAGCACCGGGTTTAAAAAATTTTATCCCACTAGGAGGACTTCCACCCAGAAATATGATAATCAATTCCAGGAACTCTTTGTAGTCATTTCGTGGAAAGTCCTCTTTAACTTTTATATTTGCAAAATCTAAAATTTTAGCGCAATCATCACCTACTATTTCTTTTATTCGAGGTATTGCTAATCCCGTCATATACTCATCCTTTTTTACGTTTGACCATTGTTTTTTGAATTTTTTAAATAAGCTGACTTCTGGGCCAGTCGAAGAACAAATTTTTGTTTCGTTAAAAACAGCTGCTAAAACTATTTCAAACACATGGTGTCTGCATCCTAGGAACAAAATGTCTCTACGTATTTTTTTTTCTAATATATTGCAGGCCCCTTTAAATTTGCCAGTGTTTGAGGCGGTTGTGTCAAAGACAAATGCCTCGATTCTATCCAAAACTTGATAGTCTTCTAATGAATCATATACTGCAGATGCTATTTCAACGCCAGTTCCAGCCGGTATATCAGGAATATTAATTATTTGTTCAAAATCGGGAGCGGTTGCAATTATTGACAGTCGGTCTTCGTTTTTTCCTGATATGCCAGATAACAGTTTTGTATCCCAGTGTATCGTTAGTGGCTGAGTATTGGATTGAAGTTTTAACCCGATTCGAGTACTATTTGCTGATGAATAGACGTGCGGTTTATAACATACTCTGATGAGTTTAATCCAACTGCATCCAAAACTGCAATAAGCAAGTGAACAGTATCGCTAGAGCTTAATTTTAATTTATCTAAAACTGCAGCAAGTCTCGGCGTTAAAATTTCTTTACATGGCCTTTTTGTGTTTGAAGTATTTTGTTTTTGTGAACTATTGAAAGTATCAGGACAACTCGTGGTCATTGGGTCCATTATATGATCATTAGCTTCCGTAGATTCACCGTTTTCTGATCGGTTTGTGTCTACACCAACTGATAAAAATCATGTTTTACAGGGGTTGAGGTCTGCACTAACAGGTTACATAGTATATCACCTTTTTTAAATGTTGTATTTAAAGCTAAGAAATTCGGTCGTCTTGACCCCCGTAGCAAAAAATGGTTAATTTACTCATAATATTTCAGAATACTTTTAGAAATATCTAAAACATCCAGTTTCTGAACAATTTAAATGAATATACTTAAAAAAACGATATTTTTAAATCAATTATAGTTAAATATACAGAATTTCCCAAAATTTGAACTTTGACCTCAAAGGTGCACGGCATAGAGTTACCCGATTCGACTAATATTTTCAGCATGCAAGTTCTACACTATGTGGCACATTAATCCCATTGGATTTCGGTATAATTCATATCGAAAAGCTATTTTTTTAGCTCTAATATAGGCGAATACACTATATTTCCCAAAATTTGAACTTTGACCTCAAAGGTGCACGGGATAGAGTTATCCGATTTGGCTCAAATTTTCAGCAAGTATGTTTTAGACCAAGTGGCAAAAGAATCTTCACATTTATCATCAAAAATCCAAAGTTCATTTTTCATTGTCACCCTAATATATATATATATATATATATATATATATATATATATATATATATATATATATATATATATATATATGTATATATATATATATATATATATATATATATATATATATCTCGACAACGGCTCTAACGATTTGGATAAAATTTGGACAGTGGGTACTTTCTTTGATGTATAGGTCGAAGAAGAAGGGACTTTTGGAACCGGGTAAAAAGGGGAAAAGGGGAAAAAAAATCGAAAACGTTATATCTCCTAAAGTAATAGGTATAGAAACTAAATTAAAATTTTAAACAGCTATGAAAATAAGCGGACAGGTGTTTGGTACTTTTTTGAAACTATGTCTGATAGGGGGTAAAAAACTGTGAAAATACTTTTTTTTTTGGTACTTTTTTAACCCACTCTTATATTTTAAACCAAAGAATATAGAAAGGAACTTTCTACTGCAGTCAATTGAACACGTACTTGGTACTTTTTTGATTTTAAAAAAGGGATAGAATGTTAACATCTCAAAAATAATATGAATATTAATTATGTTAACTGCATTTTAATAAAATGTACCGAATTTAATTGGTACCAATGAAGTACCAAATAAGCATGTGGAACTTTTTGAAAGTAGTGGAAAAAAAAGAGGAAAAATGAGTAATGTTTCAAACTTTGTATGCTCTTTAGCGAAGATGTTGCTGATAAGCCGGCGAAGGTTTTTAAGTTGGTAAACTAATTTCCGTTAGGTGGCGCCATTGAAAATTACTAAAAATTAAATCGTAAACTGTATATTTGATCATGCTATGATCTTTAGTAAAGTTGTAGCGCATGAGCCGGCGAAGGTTTTTTTTAGAAAATTACTCAAAGTCAATTTTATCGCAAGCTGTAGATTTAATCATGCTATAATCTTTAGCAAAGTTGTTGCACATGAGCCGACGGAGGTTTTTTAATTGGTATGAAGAAATTTCGACAGGTGGCGCCACTGAAATTTACTCAAAGTCAATTTAATCGTAAGCTGTACATTTAGTCATGCTATAATCTTTCGCAAAGTTGTTGCGGATAAGCCAACGAAGGTTAGTTAATGGGAATGACCAAAGTCCAACAGGTGGCGCCACTGAAAATTACTCAAAATGATTTAAACCGTACACTGTGCATTTGATCATGTTGTTATCATTAGAAAAGTTGTTACGCATAAACAGACGAAGGTTTCTTAGTTGATATGAACAACTTCAGGTGGCGCCACTTAAAATTACTCAAAATTAAATAAATCGTAAAGTGTGCATTTGATCAGGCTATAATATTTAGCAAATTTGTTGCGCATGAGTCGACTGAGGTTGGTATATATATATATATATATATATATATATATATATATATATATATATATATATATATATATATATATATATATATATATATATATATATATATATATATATATATATATATATATATATATATATATATATCTTATATTCTTAAACGAGCAATAATTGTATATATTTATATATATATATATAGAATGGCTATCTCGAAAACGGCTCTAACGATTTTGATAAAATTTGGACAGTGGGTATCTTTTTTGAGGCATAGGTCAAAGAAGAAGGAACTTTTGGAACTTTTGCCTCTAAGAGGGTAAAAACGGGTAAAAAAGGGAAAAAATCAAAAACGCTGTATCTCCTAAAGTAATAGGTATAGAAACAAAATTAAAATTACGTTTTAAATAACTATAAAAATAAGTGAACAGGTGTTTGGTACTTTTTTGAAACTATGTTCGATAGGGGGTAAAAAGGCTGAAAATAGTTTTTTTGGCACCTTTTTAACCCACTCTTATATTTTAAACTAAAGAATATAGAAAGAAACTTTGTACTGCAATCAATAGATGTAAAAGAAAAATTAAATACGTATTTGGTACTTTTTTGATTTTGGAGCCGAAATGGGTAAAAAGGGGATAAAATGATAACATAACATCTAAAAAGTAATATGATAGGAACATTATACATTATGTTAACTGCGTTTTAATAAAATGTACCGAATTCAATTTGCACCAAAAAAGTACCAAATATGCATATGGAACTTTTAGAAATTAGGGAATAAAAAGGGGGAAAAATTAGTATTATTTTAAACAAATGAATGTTTGTCTGTATGTATGTTCTTTATAGAATAGTAAACTGTGAATTTGATCATGTTATGCTCTTTAGCGAAGATGTTGCGGATAAGCCGGCGAAGGTTTTTAAGTTGATGAGACTAATTTCCAACAGATGGCGCCACTGAAAATTACTAAAAATTAATAAAATCGTAAACTGTACATTTGATCATGCTATGATCTTTAGCAAAGTTGTAGCGCATGAGCTGCCGAAGGCTTTTTAGTTGGTATGAATAATTTCCGACAGATGGCGCTACAGAAACTTACTCAAAGTCAATTTAATCGTAATCTGTACATTTAATCATGCTACAATCTTTAGCAAAGTTGTTGCACATGAGCCGACGAAGGTTTCTTAGTTGGTATGAAGAAATTTCGACAGGTGGCGCCACTGAAATTTACTCAAAGTCAATTTAATCGTAAGCTGTACATTTAATCATGCTATAATCTTCAGCAAAGTTGTTACGGATAAGCCGAAGAAGGTTTATGAATTGGAATGAGCAAAGTCCGACAGGTGGCGACACATAAAATTACTCAAAGTGAATTAAATCGTAAACTGTGCATTTGATCATGTTATAATCATAAGCAAAGTTGTTACGAATAAGCAAACAAAGGTTTCTTATATGGTACGAACAACTTCAAGTGGCGCCACTTAAAACTACTCAAAATCGTAAACTGTGCATTTGATCAGACTATAATCTTTAGCAAAGTTGTTGCGCATGAGTCGACGGAGGTTTCTGTTGGTATGAATAATTTCCAAAATTATTAAAATGAGTTAAACTGTAAACTATGCAAACTACATGTTGGTCGGACAAAATAAATAAAATAATTCAAAATTAACTGAATATTTGTACAATGTCTTTCCTCTAAATTTATTTTAGCACTTTATAAAATAAAATATATAAAAACTTTAAAATTTGCCACAAAATGCTAATCATAAAGCTCCGAGCAAGGCTCGGTCAACCAGGTACTATATATATATATATATATATATAGAATGGCTATCTCGAAAACGGCTCTAACGATTTTGATAAAATTTGGACAGTGGGTATCTTTTTTGATGTATAGGTCGAAGAAGAAGGGACTTTTGGAACTTTTACCTCTAAGAGGGTAAAAACGGGTAAAAAGGGGAAAAAATCGAAAACGCTATGTCTCCTAAAGTAATAGGTATAGAAACAAAATTAAAATTACGTTTTACACAACTTTGAAAATAAGCGGACAGGTGTTTGGTACTTTTTTGAAACTATGTCCGATAGGGGGTAAAAAAGGGTGAAAATAGTTTTTGTGGCACCTTTTTAACCCACTCTTATATTTTAAACTAAAGAATATAGAAAGAAACTTGGTACTGCAATCAATAGATGTAAAAAAACATGAAACACGTATTTGGTACTTTTTTGATTTTGGAGCCAAAATGGGTAAAAAAGGGATAAAATGATAACTTAACATCTCCAAAGTAATATGAATAGGAACATTATACATTATGTTAAATGCGTTTTAAAAAAATGTACCGAATTCTATTGGCACCAAAAAAGTACCAAATATACATATGGAACTTTTAGAAATTAGGGAATAAAAAGGGGGAAAATTAGTATTATTTTAAACAAATGAATGTTTGTCTGTATGTATGTTCTTTATAGAATAGTAAACTGTGAATTTGATTGTGTTATGCTCTTTAGCGAAGATGTTGCGGATAAGCCGGCGAAGGTTTTAAAGTTGATAAGACTAATTTCCGACAGATGGCGCCACTGAAAATTACTAAAAATTAATTAAATCGTAAACTGTACATTTGATCATGCTATGATCTTTAGCAAAGTTGTAGCGCATGAGCCGACGAAGGCTTTTTAGTTGGTATGAATAATTTCCGACAGGTGGCGCTACAGAAACTTACTCAAAGTCAATTTAATCGTAATCTGTACATTTAATCATGCTACAATCTTTAGCAAAGTTGTTGCACATGAGCCGACGAAGGTTTCTTAGTTGGTATGAAGAAATTTCGACAGGTGGCGCTACTGAAATTTACACAAAGTCAATTTAATCGTATGCTGTACATTTAATCATGCTATTATCTTCAGCAAAGTTGTTACGGATAAGCCGAAGAAGGTTTATGAATTGGAATAAGCAAAGTCCGACAGGTGGCGCCACAGAAAACTACTCAAAATGAATTAAATCGTAAACTGTGCATTTGATCAGACTATAATCTTTAGCAAAGTTGTTGCGCATGAGTCGACAGAGGTTTCTGTTGATATGAATAATTTCCAAAATTATTCAAAATGAGTTAAACTGTAAACTATGCAAACTATGTTTTGGTCGGACAAAATAAATCAAATAATTCAAAATGAACTGAATATTTCTACAATGTCTTTCCTCTAAATTTATGTTAGCACCTTATAATATAAAATATATAAACTTTAAAATTTGCCTCAAAATGCTTATCATAAAGCTCAGAGCAAGGCTCGGTCTACCAGGTACTAAATTAATTAAATTGAAAAGCCATTTTTTTACTTGAATAGCTGCACAGGCAAAGGCTTAAACCAATTCACGACGTATTGCTCAAACGAAATGACAATCTCAATATTCCACAATATTCAAGCTTTCCACCTATGGTACTGTAGGGTATAACGACATTTTTAAAATGTACTTCCCCAACTGGTGATAATAAAAGAAAAAATGCCAATATCTGATAAAGTCCAGTTGGAAAGAGAAGTATATATTAACATAACACTAGACTATGACTCAATTATTCTAGTTTATGATATATAATTTTAAGACTATGATATACAATTTGAGATTTTTTTTGGAATAAAATACATAAATAGATTGAACGCAAAAAGTACCCTTTTGAAGACAACTGTATCTATAGATTTCTTTTACTAATATTCGACTAGATACATGTTAGTATCTACTAACTCGTAATACCCGATAAAGTGGCTTTATTCTGTATCTTACTAGCTCTTTATTCTTTTTATTTTCTTTTCAAGAGTAGAAACCAAGCAATTCGTATTAATTTAAGAGTAAATGTAATTATTTCCAACAGAATCTCTTTCGCTTTCTCTCTTTAATTTACTAATTACTACTTTAGAATGGTTTTGCGAACAAAACATGATTTCAGTCACTTCCGTCGACTTCTAGCGGTTGGACGGGTTTTAAATTCGTCTCAAAGAAAGGTTCTAATTTTCTGACGGCAAATAAATATAAAAATTGGTTTTAAATTCAATAAAAATTGATAATCAAATATCGAATTGATTAAAGAAATTTTAAATAAGAATAAATATGTCAGGTGTTTTTTTAATATATGCGATTTTAATCGTTTCGGTCCAATTCGTCTTGAGTGCATCTAGTAAGTTCAAGTTTTGGATTTTGTTTGTTAGATATAAGTGAAATATGTGTATCTTCATTTGACACAAAAACATACATTCCTACATTGGTAGGGCTATAAATAACAGAGATGGAAGCTGTGAATTACTTAATGTTTTATTAAATTTATGAACAAATTATACATGAATATTAGATTATGTTAATTTAAATAGCACGTTTTATTAATCATAATTAATTTACTTTATAATATTTGAGCGAAATGTTCATTATTGGTATACCCTACACCATTAAAAGTAAGGATAATGTTGTAGATTTGTGCTGATGTTAGTAACGCACGTTCTAAGTCCTTTTAAGGAGATCAGTTCATTGGAAAGTTTGGCCGGCTGTCCATCAAAAGTACTCAAAACAGTTTTAACTGATAAAAATATGCACAGAACTTTCTTTTGGTACTGGGACTATACGTCTGTAGGAAAAATAATGCTTATTCGGTTCACTTTAAAGCAGAACACTTATATTGGAAACATTATGGGTAATGGCTTAATGACGCATTAATCTAAACAGAAATGTAGCGGTCTCAACATCAGTTATTCTAGGGTGTTCATTTTTGTTTGAGTAATCAGATAACTTGAAAACAGGGTAAGGATTTGAACACTCATTTCACACATTTACTCATGTGCAAAAATTCCTTTTTATAAAAATCTCGCACACAGTCATGGGTATTAACAAATTTTTCTTGTACATTCATCTCTTACTCGTGTTGACAAGAGTAAACTTTTTCTACGCAAGTCACGATCAACTAAAAAATGAAAACCACATTTTGTGTGCCACTCACAAAAAATATTTTACACGACTAGCGCACGACTTGCCCGTGAGTGGCACATTAGAAGAAATATTAACTAAATTTCTGGTTTAAGAAACACAGCGGGAAATATCGCAAGGCCTTTAAACAAAAGTGCATAGAAATACATATACATAGGTATTTTTAATATTTTGTTTTTGATATTTTGAAAAAAATGATTCAATCTGTTTTTTATTTATCAAAAACCGCATTGATAAATAAAAAATATTACATTATTTATTTTTCTGCAATTTTTTCACAGTACAAATCTCTAGGCCTCGTAACCGTAGATTTGTCCTGCTGAAAATGTAAAAGACTCAATTGTAATTAACTAATAATCATAATTAACTAAATTAAAAATGAATGAATGAATGCTTATGTTGAAGTTTAGTTTAGTCGTGTGCATGAGAAAATGATTTTTAAATTTTATTCACTCTTCACGCGCGAGAGTTATATAAGTTAATCTTTAGTCATAATTGTGTGTAACAAAACAAAAAAACATTACTCACAACTCTTGAGAAAGTGCTGAATTTAGACAAATGAGCTTCACACTCGTGAATATTTTCTTACCCTGCTTGAAAATGGAATTTTTGAATTAATCGGAAAATCGATTAATCGTTAAAAATTACTCGAGTTAATTAATTAAAATATTCATCTTAAAATCCCCGGAATTCTCGGGGATTGTGGTAATTCCCTCCCATAATTCCCTTTCATAAAATCGCATTAATGAAATAGGATGGCAAGCTTTTCAAAATAACTATAAGATAACGGTATTTTTGAAGAAAGCGATAATAGTATTTAAGACGTAGCGGTAGTCGATTTTAAAGTTTTTTTCATTAGAAGCTTCCTATCTTTAAATTTTAATAAAACAAAATAAAGAGTGCTCTAAATAAAATTTGTAGTTGGATTTTCTTAAATAAAAATCTAACCTTTTAATATAAAAACTCTACAAAATACGCAAAAATAATGACATATTATACAAAATCATTTAGCATTAAAATGTTTACTTAGCACTCGGGTTTTGCAAAATTATCGACTTTTTTCGGAAACCCTCCCATTAAAGATTTTACAGTTGCTTCTGATACCTTTTTGGAGCATGTGTTTCACCTGCGCTTAAAATCGAACATGTTCTTGGAAATCTTTCCTGTGTTCTTCAATTCCTTTTTTATCAAAGCCCAATACCTTTCCACAGGCCGAAGTTCTGGACAGTTGGGTGGATTTGCCTCTCGTGGTACAAAAATGACATTATTCTTTGAGTACCACTCAAGTGCCTTTTTTCCATAATGGCATGATGCCAAATCGGGCCAAAAAATGTAGTCACTCTGTGCTCTCTTAAAAAGGGTAACAACCGTTTTTGTAGGCACTCCTTTATATAAATTTCTGTGTTTATGGTCCAGATGCCACAAATACTTTACTTCTTTTGCCACAACTGCAAATAGCTTGCCACACGAGAAACTTCTTAGGGAATTTTGTTTTTTTTTGTGCGAAACTCTTGCCGAACATTGCCCCGTTTATCAGCAACATAAAAATCTTGACCAGGAAGTTGAGAAAAGTCTGCCAGTACGTATGTTTCATCATCCATCACACAACAGGTGTATTTTTTTTTATAAAATCAGACTTCAATTTTTTCGCTCGTTTTTTTGCTTCTAAGTTCTTTATAGCATTGCGATCTGGAACCTTTTGGACTTTGTATGTCTTCAGTCCAGCATAAGCTTTGACTCTATGTGCAAATTTCGTAGAACATTTCACCGTACGAGCTGCTTTTCTTAAAGAAGTGTTAGGCGCTCTTCGAAAGAGTCGCTCGACTTCTTTTGCCTTACCAATATCTGTAGGACCTTTTTTCCTCCCTGATCTAGGTTTTCTTTCAATGCTCAGGTTTTCCTTATACCGTCTGATGGCATTAGAAACCGTTCGAGGGTCAACTTTCAATTTTTAGCTATTTTTTTAAAAGTCCTTGACTGATTTTTTTGAAAAGTTTTAATTATATTTTCACGAACTTTTTTTTCGCAGCCCATTTTGATTGAAATAACTATTGAAAATTAATAATTTCTAAAATAATAGTATCTGACATATCTATAGAAACTAACTTGATCAAAAAATAAATTATTTCTTGCACTATGGATAAATTTTGTCTAAAATAGTAAATGCATATTTTTTTTAGAACACTCTTTATGTGTGAGGTATAATCGAATTGCGTTTTCGATAAATAGAGAGTATCCGATATGTATAATTTGTATGGCTCCTCCATATTAATCAGACTATATTTGACCGATGTTGTCTTTGAGAGTTATTTGTATAGACCCGCAATTAAATATTGCACAAATTTATCTGACATAGATGTGAATACACGGCGTTGCCCATGTCTACGCATCTAGGGTATGAATATTATCTATAATATCATTTTTGATATTATAGATAAATATCTCAAAGATAAAGTTTCTGTTCGGATGATAATCTTCGCTTTATGTTGATATTTGTTGGACACAGTAATAATTATTCGTATTTATTCAGTCCCTCAAATTATACATAATGTGTGGTTTTCGCTCTGTCTAGAATTAGGGATTGAGGTCCTATGCTCCACTGGGAGTCAAGGATAACAGAAGAAGAAGAAGAATTAGGGATGAGATGGCCTAACCAACCATCGAAACGCGTCGAGGAAAGGTTTCCCCAGCAACATTTTTTGGTTTATCAAAAAACTATTTATTACAATAATAAATAATTGTAATAAATTGGGGTTCTTAGTGCAATACACTACAGTAAAACTTTTTAATTAAACGTTTGATGTCCCAAAATTTTTATAAACCTTTTTGATAAAGTCTAGTATTCATAAAAAATTAGTTAAATTTAAAACGGGATTAAGAACTCACACTGCTCCTATCCCGTTTTTTCTATCAAACTCTGTTGGAAAATCGGATTTATTAAGTTTAAGATCTACCTTCAAATCTTATAAATAGTATAATCTGCTTCACCAACCTACTTTTTTTTATTAATAATTATTAATAATTATTTGATTGATAAACGTACAAAGTATGAAGATATTAACATTTAAATTTCTAGGAATACACTCGAAAAAGTATTTCATTTGTAGGGGGACAAAGTTCCCCAAAGGCGATTTTAACACATTTGGTCTAAACAACTACCATTGATGAAAAGGTCGATTGCAGAAGATTTGAAGGCTATACCTTGGTAAAAAGATACTTGAAAATAGGTATTGTATTATAGTTGTATTTGGTAAAAACTTAACCTGCTGCAATCCATTCTATTTGTGCCTAAAGTGCTTTCATGCGCAAACAAATTTATTTATTTTTTGTATTGTACCTATACACAATGGATGACCCCTACATATACATTGTAATGGAATTAGGAAGAAAGGTTGTGGAAAGGACTACTACTAATTGACTACTCCCTCTATTGTAGTCAATTAGAACCTTTGGATTTCATAATTAGAGGTGTAGACCATTCGTGCTGTGCAGCTAAAAAGCGAGTTTTTTATAGTGTGTCGTGCGATCCACTAGAAAATCGACTACAAAGGGATGAGGCCTTGTTGACTTGCATTTGCTACGGTGAAATGTAAGGGTTTCAGAAACAATATTCCTAATTTCGTTTGAGCACATGTCAATTAAGTAGCGTTAGAACAGTAAAATGTAACCCACATTACGACGATACTCCAATGAGGCAATAGAGTTGGCTACCCTAAGCGCCTTCGCCCTCTCTTGTACACGGTCGAGAAGCTCCAAAATAGACTTTTAAGCACCGGCCTATACATGAGAGTTGTATTCCATTTTTGGTAGGAATTAAGTGGTATAGATCCTAAGGAGATCAGTTGGAGTGAAGTATGTCTGACAACGCTCTGTAAAGTCGAGGCACTTGAATGCTACTTTCGACACTTGAAAAAAGTGTTTAGTCTAACCGACATCACACTGAATTTTTATGCCTAGACTATCAAGAGTTTCTGATTTCTCAATATTTATACCACCTATAATTGTAAACCATTGTTCGTAACGCGTGTGTGTTACCACACAACATTGGGTCTTTCGAACTTTGAAATCGACCCTTTTTAAACGACTCCAATTGGATATTATAGATAGTTCGGAATTAGGCGTATCATTCATGGTTTGCCTCTAGGAATTGATCTCCAACATCTTTGGCCTATAGTTGAATGACAAATGTTGCTATCATCTGCAAAAGAGTAGATAGAATTGGAAGTTTGACATAGAAGGTCACTTAAAAAGATTAGAAATAGAGTAGGAGAAACAAAAGAATCTTGTGGTACCCTCGAATTAATCTTAAACTCATCGGAAAATATCCCATCTATAACAACTCTTATAGTGCGATCTCTGAGAAAGTTCAGTATTTCTATAATATCGAGAGCTATAACTTTACTTTCACCAAAACGGTGAATAGAACGGCAACATTTTTTCGATAAAAAGGCTTATACATCACCGGTAGTGAACCGCCGTGGTATAGTAGGTTATTCATCCGCCTAGCATACCAGAGGTCCCCAGTTCGACCGCCGGCCAGACTCACTTGAAAAAAATAAATTAAAAAAAAGCGGCTGTTCACCTCATAACTCAGCCATCCACTGGTTATTGAGTATTAGGCTATGTAAAACTTCTCGGACTAATTCATTTGTCGCTCGGAGCCGGAGTTAAAACGTAAGTCCCTTTCAATGAGTCTCAAAAATAGAATAGCGCGGAACAAATTGCTATTAAGCGGTAATGTGAGGCTAGCACATTTTTTCTAAAAACTTCACAATGTCTGCTTGTCTTTCTGCTAAAGGCATGATAGGGCCTGAACGGAAGGAGTTAGCTCAAGAATATTCATCATTTCTTGCAATATATTGGTATTGTTGGCTCGCAATTGACTATAGCATCGAGGTAAACATCTTACAAAACAGGAAAACTACTAAAAAGAATAGGGTATTTCTCTCTGTCTGTTCGCCAGTTGAAAGCACGATAGCGCCTAAACGCACAAAGGTAGAACAACAAAATTTGACAACATAATTTTTGATTTGTTAGGAAAGTTATCAGCATTAAATCGATTCCCGGTCAGGGTTATATGGGAGATTTCACTAAATGTGAATAGAGCTCGCCCATTTTCAATATTGAACTTTTCAAGAGATCAGAAATACTTTTGTCAAATGTTGTCCCTCTAGAAAATTTATTTTAGGCGCTATCGCCCTGAATATCAATATTGTACAACGTCTTAATACTAAATGTCATCATCGTATCTTAGGCGAAGTTATAAGGGATCAATTGTCAAACGTGAACGGATTTCTCCCAATTGCAATTAAAAAATTTAAATTTTTGTTGATATGTGAGATACTTACGTACATATGTAGGTTTTGAACGGATATCATGTAATTAGCTGCATTTTTGTACTTCCTAGGAAGATTACCTATAATTTGTAATACATTCTCAAATGTTATCATAGTGTTCAAAAGTCAGACACAAAATTAAGATTATTGCTAAAATCAGATTTGTGGAGCTCCTGGATTTTACACAAAATTTTAGGATATTGTCCCACCCTGAATTTTATCATTGTCGATTAAAACACCATCGCTTAAACGCTAAATTATATCTACCACAAATTACCGAATGCATCAGGATTTAGGTAATCCCCTGCGAAGGACGCTATTAAATTTCATCAAAATAAACACCTGAGATATCGACAAATCAGGAGCTCCAAAAACTTGACTACAACTGAAAAAATTACAGACAGGTAGACGGACGGACAAAAAAAAACAGACGGACGGACGGACAAACAAACAGACGGACGGACAGACAGACAAACAGACGGACGGACGGAGGTCGCGAAATCGATTCTCCTGCCGATTCTGAGTTGATCGGTACAATTTGAATGGTATTGGTAATCAGATTTGTGGAGTATAGATTTTAGAAAATCCTCACACAAAGAACGATGTCAAATTTCATCACAATCGGTCCATAAACACCTGAGATATCGCTAAAACAATACTTACAAAATGTAAACAAAATTTCTTAGACACGTACTTTGGGCAATTTGCTGTACATCAAATGTAGTGTTATGGCGATATCTTAATTGTTTATGGACCGCTTCTGATAAAATTTAATAACGTGCTTGGCGGGGGAATTTCCTAAAATCTGATATAAAATTTATGCAGGTCCGTGCTAAAGGAGGATGGTTTTTCCTATTTCTACATTTCATTTTTTCAACAAACATTCTCTAATGCGAACTTTGGGCAATTTGCGATACATTTAATTCAGTGTTTTGGCGATATCTCAGTTGTTTATGGACCGATTTTGATAAAATTTTACAGAGTGCTTTGGGAAACTATTTCCTACAATCTGATATATAACATATTATCACATGTACACCAGGAGTATCATTTTTATCTTGTTATTTAAAAGTGTGTTTCAATCAAAAATTTTAAAATTTTCGTCTAATTTTTGGTATTGGTAGTTTCCATCTCTGATGTTTTCGCCAACTATTTTATTTTTTAAGAGAAAAAATGTTTACTTAATATTTAAGAGAACATGAGGGAGTTTAAACTTTAAAAATTTCGTTATTTGTTTATTTGTTAACGTTTTTATTTGTTTGCAAACAAATTGTCTTAATTAAATTCCGTTGAATTCATTGTTTACGACTTTTTGTATTAAAAATACACAAACTTTTCGGGTTAAACCCGCTAATGATCTTCTGTCATTCAAATGATAAGAGTTCATTTTAAATGTTAAAGAAGCTTTTTAATGATTAATTGAAGTTTCAGGAAAAATGTTATGTACAAGTAAAAAAAAAAATATTGTTTTTTTACAATCTTAAATGAACTATTTTTATAGAAATCTTATTTAAACACAATTTCTATCTATTACAATTGATCGTTTTATTTAAGGATCTTCTTTTAAGAGTGTGGTTTAACCAGTTCATCAAAATAATCTTAGATACATACAAATTGTATGCTTTTAAGAGAACTTTCTTCCACAGACTTTTTTTGTATATTTATACAAAAATATCTTTTTACGATGAGTAAAAAAATATTTTAAAATAGAACATTTTTTAATGTACTTTTTTTTAATATTTCTTGATAAACTTGATTTGACTGAGGAAATTCCTAAAAACTTTTTGTTAGAGATAAGCTTCAGGATTGCATTGAATAGCACAAGTTCACATAATTCAACTTTTTGCTTTATATTTCAACATTACTACATTTTTTTCATTATGGTCTTCTAATTATAAAAACGTTTGAAATTTATTTTTCTTTAAATGGGTTGACTTTAAATTTTTTTTTATAAAATTTACCATTATTGAAAGGTCTGATCCATTGATTTTATCGTACATTTGGAAATGAGATGTTTTATTTTGTTGAATCTTATCTTATCTTATATTCTATAATAATTGTATGTATATATATACATATATATATATATATACATATATATATATATATATATATATATATATATATATAGAATGGCTATCTCGAAAACGGCTCTAACGATTTTGATAAAATTACCCTCTAAGAGGGTAAAAACGGGTAAAAAGGGGAAAAATTGAAAACGCTATATCTCCTAAAGTAATAGGTATAGAACCTAAATTTAAACAGCTATGAAAATAAGCGGACAGGTGTTTCGTACTTTTTTGAAACTATGTCCGATAGGGGGTAAAAAAGGGTGAAAATAGTTTTTTTTGTACCTTTTTAACCCACTCTTATATTTTAAACTAAAGAATACAGAAAGAAACTTTGTACTGCAATCAATAGATGTAAAAGAAACATGAAACACGTATTTGGTACTTTTTTGATTTTGGAGTCAAAATGGGTAAAAAAGGGATAAAATGATAACTTAACATCTCCAAAGTAATATGAATAGGAACATTATGCTAACTGCGTTTTAATAAAATGTACCGAATTCAATTGACACCAAAAAAGTACCAAATATGCATATGGAACTTTTAGAAATTAGGGAATAAAGATGGCGCCACTGAAAATTACTAAAAATTAATTAAATCGTAAACTGTACATTTGATCATGCTATGATCTTTAGCAAAGTTGTAGCGCATGAGCCGGCGAAGGCTTTTTAGTTGGTATGAATAATTTCCGACAGGTGGCGCTACAGAAACTTACTCAAAGTCAATTTAATCGTAATCTGTACATTTAATCATGCTACAATCTTTAGCAAAGTTGTTGCACATGAGCCGACGAAGGTTTCTTAGTTGGTATGAAGAAATTTCGACAGGTGGCGCCACTGAAATTTACTCAAAGTCAATTTAATCGTAAGCTGTACATTTAATCATGCTATATTCTTCAGCAAAGTTGTTACGGATAAGCCGAAGAAGGTTTATGAATTGGAATGAGCAAAGTCCGACAGGTGGCGCCACAGAAAATTACTCAAAGTGAATTAAATCGTAATCTGTGCATTTGATCATGTTATAATCATAAGCAAAGTTGTTACGAATAAGCAGACAAAAGTTTCTTATATGGTATGAACAACTTCAGGTGGCGCCACTGCAAACTACTCAAAATGAATTAAATCGTAAACTGTGCATTTGATCAGACTATAATCTTTAGCAAAGTTGTTGCGCATGAGTCGACGGATGTTTCTGTTGGTATGAATAATTTCTAAAATTATTAAAATGAATTAAACTGTAAACCATAGCTGTACATTTCGATTATTTTTATATAAAATTTTGAAAAAAATTTAATTATTTTGTTATTTAGTGTACTTACAAGGAATATAATTAAGTTAGAATTATTTAAGATTGTTTAAAATAAAATAACAATTTGCATGTGGTTTTCTGGATTTATTATGTTAAGTTATTATTTAAAATTATTACATTTCAAATACAAATTTTGAAATGAAATCAATATTTTTTTGCAAAAATTGAAATAATTTAAATTTGTATTCCTTTCAAAGAAATAAAATATTTCTTTATTTCATTTTATTGCTTGTAAATAAAATTAAAATTTCTTCAAAACTCCCAAAATTTTTTTATTTAAGAAAATTTAGCTTGAATAATTTTATTCACAACAAAATTTTTGGAATAATTTTAATTCAAACTAATTTTTTTGATTATTTCAAAATTTTCTGTGAACAGTAAAAATAAAATATTTGGAGAATTTATTTCAAACAAGATTTTTTGACTATTGAAAATCGTTTACAGATTTTTTAAAATAAAAAAAAGATTAAAAAATTAGTGATGACGATGGTTTTTAGTGTAATGATTATAATCATAATAATGTAAACGATAGTGTTTGAAGTGGGTAAGAAGATCGGACATAAATTTTAATTTACAAATATTTTAATCTTAGCGATTTAAGTATAGAAATAATTTTATCCTTCGTCATCATGGGTGGAAAGGGTATATTGGGTTTGTGCTGCATTTCTAATGCAATAAAATATAAGTCTTACATCTATCTTTAAGTACACCAATCAACTCAGAATCACATTCTAGGTGAATTTAACGATGTTCGTCCAGCCTGCTGACTAAATATCCAAGTAAATTTATTATAGTTATGGTGAATATATTTTCCAACGACCAACAAAACACATTTTTTATTATATTATATAACATTATATAATTTTGAATAGAGAGTGTATCTTTAGTATTGCATTTTAGGGTGTCAACATTTGTGGTCTTAGGTATGAGCCTTAATTTTGATTCAATTTAAATTGAGGTTCGTAGCTGATCACAGTTTTTTGATAAAACAAGTAAAAACAACAAGTGCCGGTCAAGACCGACCATATGATACCTTACACTAAGGTGAAACAAGATCCAAGTAAACAAACTTGTATGAACTTTTTTTATATTTTTTATTGCGCAATTGGTCAAGCGGTCGATCACCGATTGCAACGAAATTTGGTGCAAAGATTTTTATTTGTATAATAAATATTTCTTCGAAATTAAATACAAAATACACGAATTTGTGTCAAAATTTCTATTCCGGGAATTCAGATCAATGTGAGTTCTCCGAAATAATAGATCGATTTCAGCCAATTTCATTAAAGTTTTTTGCGACCTATATTTTAATTGCGAAAATTACGGAAGATCCCAATACTTTTTGGACAAAATCGTAATGTATTCCTTAATGTGAAATTAAAAAAAAAACTACTTCATTTTGATACCCTTTACTACTAAGGTTGAATATGGATCAAAAGCTTTACAGATTTTTCTTAAAGCTTAAATACATACATATCACCCACCTAGCTGGAGTGTTAAATCGACTCAAGATGGTGAAAAATATAAAAATTAGCACAGATATGTATCTTCGAATTTATTAAAATTTGTAACGTTATTGGTCCATATCATATAACCATAGATGTGACTATAGAATTATATTACTAATAGGATTATCTTACTCGCTTATACATAAGTTTGTAATGCATAGAAATATGTGTACATTGTAATCACGATATATTGACTAAAATTAGCATGGATCTTTGTTTTGGAACTAGGATTATCTATCGGATATAAGATGTATCGGCCAATTGAACACAACACCATGGTTTAACGAAATCAAGTTTTATACTAATGTATACCTAAGAAAAAAGTATCTTAGGATGTGGAACATAGTTTTTTAATACGGAAACCAATTTTCGCTTGTATGTTTTTGTTATTATTATTTTTTGTTTTATTTTTCAAATCTCAAAATAAATAAATTTATTTATATTAAATGTTTGAAGATTCAAAAAATTCTACAATATTGTATGAAATAAATTTTATTCTTCATTTTTTGGTTTGAATAAAATTAATCAAGACAAAAAGTTTGAAATAAATAAAAAATTTTAATATTTTAAAAATTTTGTTTGAAATAAAATTGTTGGAAAAATATGAAATTTTTCAATATTTGAATAAAAAAATATCGAATATTATTCTTGCTAGTATTATTAAAATATATTAAATTTTGATATTTTTGTTTAGAATGAAGAATATTGAATTCAAAAATTTTCAAATAATTTTCTGAAAAATTTATTTCTATTAAGAATAATAATTTATACTTTAATTTAATTTCTTTTAGAAGGAATAAATCAAGCAAATAATTTAATTTAAAATTCATGAAATAGAATAACAATTATTCATATTAAGTAACAAATAATTGAAATAATTCAAAAAGTAGTTTTATTTTTTATTTTAATCACACTATACAGCTATGCTGTAAACTATGCAAACTATGTGTTGGTCGGACAAAATAAATAAAATAATTCAAAATTAACTGAATATTTGTACAATGTCTTTCCTCTAAATTTATTTTAGCACTTTATAATATAAAATATATAAAAACTTTAAAATTTGCCTCAAAATGCATATCATAAAGCTCCGAGCAAGGCTCGGTCAACCAGGTACTATAAATAAAAGCTTATAAAATTATCTTAGTCAGTTATTAGTTTTAAACAGTTTTTTATAAAAAGATTTTTTTCAAAATATATCCCATTATTTTAATCAAAAGTTTTACACACATAAGTATATTGCAGTGGGATCTCAATTTCTTACAATTATTTATTGTTGTTTTTATTGATAAAATCAACAAATTTTAGTGGGGTAACCATTTCTTCGATGGTTGGTTAGGTTATCATCATCTGGTAAAATATCCCTATTTCTAGGCAGATCGAAAACCATATATAATAAGCGAGACAAAGTAATTACGAATTATATTGTCTAAACAAATATCAACATAAAGTAAGTGTTATCAACTGAACAAAAATACACGCTATAAAGCTGATAAATAGCTGATCAAATTATCTTTAAGTCGTGTTGAAAACTGTTTTTTATAAAAGGGTTTTGTTCAAAAATTATGGGTTGTCAAATATTTCATTAAAAAGTTTTACATAGATGTATTGCACTAGGATTCCAATTTATTGCAATTATATATTATTCTAATAAATAAATCGAAGAATATTTGTCGCAAAAAACCATCTTGGTTTTATCAAAAAACTATTTATTGCAAAAATTGGATCATAATTACTTGGAATCCTAGAGCAATACACTTAGGGTTTGCAGTTCGGTTTTAACCGAAACCGAAACCTCGGTTTTTTATGCCTCAAAACCGAAACCGAAAACCGTAGAAAAAACCGCGGTTTTAGCTATTTATTTTTCATAATTTTTTGCTGGTATTATTTAGAAATAACATTAGCTTATCATAAATTTGCACGTAATTTGTCTATTAAATGAAGCAAAATAATGAAACAAGCAAAATGTGTTTACAATGGACGAATGGACAGGTATAAGGGGAAGACGGTATATGAACGTAAATATTCACGATTCTCATGGTAAATTTTATAACCTGGGCCGTATTTTAGGAACGTGTAATTTCAAGCAAACGCAAGAAACCATTAGACAAAGGCTAATGGAGTTTAATATTTCACTTGATATAAACATCGTAGCATGTACTATAGATTGAGCAGCAGCCAATATCAAATTTGTATCTGAAAATCAATTTTGAAGACGGCGACGATGAAACTTTGACTCATTTAAAACCGATTGCCCATATACATTTGAACCTGATCGGTATTTCAAAAATTCGTCAGTTCGTTATAATATTTTACAAACAAGCGTTAAAAAGCATCATAATAGCGAATTAAGTTTACTCTTAGATTTCTGCTTCTAAAACAAAGTATTCATGAGAGTTTAGAAATGCTATCGACCTTAGATTTGCTTTATTCTATCGACTTTGAAATTGTAAATTCTTTAAAACCGTTGCCATTTATAAAAAATACTATTGAAGCAATGTCGCTCGGATGCAAATATTATTCACGCTAAAGGTGCTCTGCAGTTTCTCCAAAAGAAACATGACTTATTTAAGAAATGCCTCATATTTAAAAAACCTGAATTATTTTCCTCAATTTAGTATTAAATTATAATATGTTTTAATGAAGTTATCTAAATTTTCCTACAAATTTAAACTGAAATAGTTTTATTTAAAAAACCGAAAACCGAACCGAAACCGGCCGGTTTTAGGTGTTTTAAAACCGAAACCGCGGTTTCTCATTTTCACGGTTTTTTGCAACCCCTAAATACACTAATGCAAAACTTTTAAATTTGTTTGATATATTTAACGGATTCGAAGTTATTTGCACTTCAAGGTCAAAAAGGTTTTTTTTTTTAATTTCCTTTTTTTAATTTTTAAAAATTCCTAGAAAATCGACTATCACAAAATCCCATAATTTTTATTATATGAATATTAAAACTAAAATTACAATAAAAATCTAAGTATCTATATTATTTATTTTGTATTTTTTGTATTTTATATTAAAACATTTCCGTCTTATATGGGAGCTAGGACCAAATGTAAACCGATTTGCATAAAATTTAGCAATTTCATTGCAGTTTATATAGAAATTATGTTTACAACAAATAATCACGAAACTGTCATAATTTTCAGATTTAGGAATGTTTATGTGATTTTCTACGCATTTAAGTGGCTTTTATCAGAAGGATTTATCTGGAAGCTATGATCGAATATAGACCGATTTTAACAAATTTTTCTACAGTGATTTTTATAAGCAATGTTAAAATTAAATTTTATACAAAATTTCTAAAATTTGTGGCCAAAATCCTAATTCCGAAAAGTAAGACCTAAAGAAGTAATTCGAAATAATGGACCAATTTTCCCCAATTTCGATAACGGTTGTTCCACTGCCAGAAAAAAATGTCTGCTCAAAAAAAAAAAAAATAAATAAATAAATAAATTTTGATGCCAATATCTCCAAAACTGTAGTTTTTCTATAGAAAAAGTAAGTTTTTCTAAAGAAAAAGTAAGTTTTTCTATAGAAAAAGTAAGTTTTTCTATAGAAAAAGTAAGTTTTTCTATAGAAAAAGTAAGTTTTTCTATAGAAAAAGTAAGTTTTTCTATAGAAAAAGTAAGTTTTTCTATAGAAAAAGTAAGTTTTTCTATAGAAAAAGTAAGTTTTTCTATAGAAAAAGTAAGTTTTTCTATAGAAAAAGTAAGTTTTTCTATAGAAAAAGTAAGTTTTTCTATAGAAAAAGTAAGTTTTTCTATAGAAAAAGTAAGTTTTTCTATAGAAAAAGTAAGTTTTTCTATAGAAAAAGTAAGTTTTTCTATAGAAAAAGTAAGTTTTTCTATAGAAAAAGTAAGTTTTTCTATAGAAAAAGTAAGTTTTTCTATAGAAAAAGTAAGTTTTTCTATAGAAAAAGTAAGTTTTTCTATAGAAAAAGTAAGTTTTTCTATAGAAAAAGTAAGTTTTTCTATAGAAAAAGTAAGTTTTTCTATAGAAAAAGTAAGTTTTTCTATAGAAAAAGTAAGTTTTTCTATAGAAAAAGTAAGTTTTTCTATAGAAAAAGTAAGTTTTTCTATAGAAAAAGTAAGTTTTTCTATAGAAAAAGTAAGTTTTTCTATAGAAAAAGTAAGTTTTTCTATAGAAAAAGTAAGTTTTTCTATAGAAAAAGTAAGTTTTTCTATAGAAAAAGTAAGTTTTTCTATAGAAAAAGTAAGTTTTTCTATAGAAAAAGTAAGTTTTTCTATAGAAAAAGTAAGTTTTTCTATAGAAAAAGTAAGTTTTTCTATAGAAAAAGTAAGTTTTTCTATAGAAAAAGTAAGTTTTTCTATAGAAAAAGTAAGTTTTTCTATAGAAAAAGTAAGTTTTTCTATAGAAAAAGTAAGTTTTTCTATAGAAAAAGTAAGTTTTTCTATAGAAAAAGTAAGTTTTTCTATAGAAAAAGTAAGTTTTTCTATAGAAAAAGTAAGTTTTTCTATAGAAAAAGTAAGTTTTTCTATAGAAAAAGTAAGTTTTTTTATAGAAAAAGTAAGTTTTTCTATAGAAAAAGTAAGTTTTTCTATAGAAAAAGTAAGTTTTTCTATAGAAAAAGTAAGTTTTTCTATAGAAAAAGTAAGTTTTTCTATAGAAAAAGTAAGTTTTTCTATAGAAAAAGTAAGTTTTTCTATAGAAAAAGTAAGTTTTTCTATAGAAAAAGTAAGTTTTTCTATAGAAAAAGTAAGTTTTTCTATAGAAAAAGTAAGTTTTTCTATAGAAAAAGTAAGTTTTTCTATAGAAAAAGTAAGTTTTTCTATAGAAAAAGTAAGTTTTTCTATAGAAAAAGTAAGTTTTTCTATAGAAAAAGTAAGTTTTTCTATAGAAAAAGTAAGTTTTTCTATAGAAAAAGTAAGTTTTTCTATAGAAAAAGTAAGTTTTTCTATAGAAAAAGTAAGTTTTTCTATAGAAAAAGTAAGTTTTTCTATAGAAAAAGTAAGTTTTTCTATAGAAAAAGTAAGTTTTTCTATAGAAAAAGTAAGTTTTTTTATAGAAAAAGTAAGTTTTTCTATAGAAAAAGTAAGTTTTTCTATAGAAAAAGTAAGTTTTTCTATAGAAAAAGTAAGTTTTTTTATAGAAAAAGTAAGTTTTTCTATAGAAAAAGTAAGTTTTTCTATAGAAAAAGTAAGTTTTTCTATAGAAAAAGTAAGTTTTTCTATAGAAAAAGTAAGTTTTTCTATAGAAAAAGTAAGTGTTTCTATAGAAAAAGTAAGTTTTTCTATAGAAAAAGTAAGTTTTTCTATAGAAAAAGTAAGTTTTTCTATAGAAAAAGTAAGTTTTTCTATAGAAAAAGTAAGTTTTTCTATAGAAAAAGTAAGTTTTTCTATAGAAAAAGTAAGTTTTTCTATAGAAAAAGTAACTTTTCAATGGAAAAAGTAAGCATTCCTGTAGAAAAAGTAAGTTTTTCTATTACGTCTTCAAGACAATTTTGTTCTTAATCCATTTATGTAGTTTTCAAATTTAAATTGGACAAATCAGTTTTAAGAGATGGTAAGCTAACTAGGACTACCTCATCAGAAATCCAAAATTTAAAAAAAATTTTAGAATAATACATAAAAAATGGTTAAACTTGGTTGTAATTTTGGCTGTTGACTAGTGTAAGACTCAAAATAGATTACGTGTCTCTATATTGTAGAGTTATCCGGCACAAACAGCTAAATTTTATGAAATGATTTTATAGATTTTATAAAAATATACTAATATTTTTTTTTAGATGCCGGATGTCCCCTTTACACTTGGCAGTGCAACAATGGCCAGTGTATTAAGTCGGAAGACTTATGTGACGGTAACTATGATTGTGTGGATAAATCCGATGAGACTGTAGAGGAGTGTCTGTTCAGACCATGTCCAAATTATGCCTTTCAATGTGCCTATGGGGCCTGTATAACCGGTAACTTCAAATGTGATGGCGTCGTCAATTGTGTAGATGGCTCGGATGAGACTAGATACCTATGTGAAAATAATGTAAACTATGAAAAAGAAATTCAGGGAAAATGCCAGTAAGTCGACTAAAGCCGAGTTCAGAAGTGCAACGAAATTTTTTTTTTTTTTTTTATATAAAAAAATCTTTCGTTGCCCCTGTCAACAAATAGGCCTATGGTTTAAATTAAAGTCGAATGTTTTATATTTGAAGTCTAAATTTATTTTAGGATACCTTCCAGCATGCAATGTAAATCGGGCGAGTGCATAAGTAATGAGAGATTGTGTGATGGCTACGAGGATTGCCGTGATGGCAGTGATGAGACAGTGGAAATTTGTAGTTTTCTTAAATGTCCAGAATATTCGTTTCGTTGTGGTTATGGTGCTTGCGTTACTGGGTCATCTGCCTGTGATGGCACCAAAGATTGTCGCGATGGTTCAGATGAAATAGCCAGTATTTGTTCCAATGTAACAACACCATTGTCAACCACTGTACAACCACCTCCGGCACAACCAAGTTTTCCCCCTACCACATACCGACCAACAACTTCAACCACAACAATTGCAAGTAGCGCTTCACCAGCCCATCCTCCAGCCACCAGCGAAAGACCTATTACATATGAAAACCAATGTTCCGCTTCCTTTATTATGCGTGGTATTTCCTCAATTGCTTCTTGTACTTACCAAGAAAGACCGGTTAGTTGTGAGCAAGACGCTCGTCCCGGTACAATGGCAAATATTACTTGTTCTTCCGGTTATGTCGAGAAACACATGAAAAGAGGTTTTACGGTAGCAAAATGTGATCCAGATGGTGAATGGACTAGGGCTAAACACAAATGTGTACCCGAATGTGGTACCTTGAGTGACTATCAAAAAGATACTGCCTCAAAACCCTGGGAGGTTACCATTTTGAAAAGAGAATTTACCAGCAACTACGAGCCCATATGTAGTGGGGCTATTGTTTCACCCAAAATTGTATTAAGTGGTAGGTTTAAAGCTTAATTTTTTACGTCCTAATTCATAAATGAAATATAAATTTATCAAAGGCTTATTGTAGGAATTGTTTATTTGGTTTATTAGTTTGTCATAACTTTATTTTTCGTTTATGAATAAGGGAGTTATTGTTCAAATATTTTGGAATTTTAAAAAATTTATTTTAATTTTAGCTGCCAATTGTTTTCTTAATCGGGAAAAGGTTTATAATACCGATCATTTCTACTACAGCTTAATTCCGGGCTATTTTAATCGGAGCTTTAGTGGTGATTCCGTTGAATATTACAATATATCCAGTATAAGCATGTAAGTAAAATTTGTTATGGTTAAATTTGTCTTTGAAATTCTAGACTACTACTACTGCAATACATATTCCTATATAATATTGAGGAAATTTAAATTTGATCTCAATATAGAAGGGAACCGAGTAACTTAGTTCTTAACGCTTTGAAAGAGTGATGTTTTATTATAAATACATTAACTATAAGTCATTGAGTAGATAAAGTTACTAGAATCTGGGTCGAAGTAAATCCGATACAACGATTTCTGAGCATTTAAGTTTTTTCCGAGAGTTTGAATTATTCTATAATCGGATCAAATTTCATCAATACTATCACACAATATGGTCAAACCTGTCACAGAATTTAATACAGCTTCTTAATATTTAAACTACAATCAACTTGTAAATTGGCTTTGGATCGTCATCCGTACCGTGTACAGATTTAATAAAAGGTTTGTCAATGGAATGGCTCGAACCGCGAGTCTTTAAAATAATAAATTTTAGATATTCGAAGTAAGGTAAATGAGCGGTGAGTTGCTCTCAGTTTTAATAAAAGTTTTGAGTTTAGAACTTTTCTAAGTAGAAAAAATATCTGAAATGAGCAAAAGCAAGGTGGAAAACAGACAATGAAAAAAGCAAGGGCCATTTCTGAAAAGCAACAAGTCCCGTGTACTTCTAAGAAAATAAACAAAATTTTGAAGCATCCTAATTATCAAACGGCACATTAAAGTTCTAAAACAAGTAAGAGTGTTATATTCGGCTGTGCCGAATCTTATATACCCACCATCAAGTTGTGTCAAATTTAGAAACATATCTCATATATCTACAAGGGTGCAGCTAATTCAAAATCTGGACCAAAACTGAAAAAATCGCTAAGCTATTGGTATTGTTGGTAAAACCTTTGGACTAAATTCGGTTGCCGTAGCTCTATAGTTCAACATTTAAAAATATTTTAGTGGTTTCCCCAGTATTTACTTTGATCAAAATTCGGTCTCATAACCGGGTATAGTTTTACATTAACAAGTTGTTAAATACTTTTCGTTGTGCTTAATATGTAGTTAGGCTAAGCACGTTAATAGTAATACGGCAGGTCCATATATTTCGTTAGGAGTTCCTAATGCATTCATCATATATAAAGTCTGGGCTGGACATTGATGATTGATGCCTATTTAATTTCATAGGTGCAATCTTAATATAATGAATGTACTTCCAAATCTTTTTGATTGTAGATATGTAAAGGGGATGTTATATATATAAGAATTATAGCCAAATGTTGACCGATTGTAACAAAATTTTACACACTTTCTGGTATATCTTATATTCTTAAACGAGCAATAATTGTATATATATATATATATATATATATATATATATATATATATATATATATATATATATATATATATATATATATATATATAGAATGGCTATCTAAACTAAAATTTGGACAATGGGTATCTTTTTTGATGTATAGGTCGAAGAAGAAGGGACTTTTGGAACTTTTACCTCTAAGAGGGTAAAAACGGGTAAAAAGGGGAAAAAATCGAAAACGCTATGTCTCCTAAAGTAATAGGTATAGAAACAAAATTAAAATTACGTTTTAAACAGCTTTGAAAATAAGCGGACAGGTGTTTGGTACTTTTTTGAAACTATGTCCGATAGGGGGTAAAAAAGGGTGAAAATAGTTTTTTTGGCACCTTTTTAACCCACTCTTATATTTTAAACTAAAGAATATAGAAAGAAACTTGGTACTGCAATCAATAGATGTAAAAAAAAAACATGAAACACGTATTTGGTACTTTTTTGATTTTGGAGCCAAAATGGGTAAAAAAGGGATAAAATGATAACTTAACATCTCCAAAGTAATATGAATAGGAACATTATACATTATGTTAAATGCGTTTTAAAAAAATGTACCGAATTCAATTGGCACCAAAAAAGTACCAAATATACATATGGAACTTTTAGAAAATAGGGAATAAAAAGGGGGAAAAATTAGTATTATTTTAAACAAATGAATGTTTGTCTGTATGTATGTTCTTTATAGAATAGTAAACTGTGAATTTGATTGTGTTATGCTCTTTAGCGAAGATGTTGCGGATAAGCCGGCGAAGGTTTTAAAGTTGATAAGACTAATTTCCGACAGATGGCGCTACTGAAAATTACTAAAAATTAATTAAATCGTAAACTGTACATTTGATCATGCTATGATCTTTAGCAAAGTTGTAGCGCATGAGCCGACGAAGGCTTTTTAGTTGGTATGAATAATTTCCGACAGGTGGCGCTACAGAAACTTACTCAAAGTCAATTTAATCGTAATCTGTACATTTAATCATGCTACAATCTTTAGCAAAGTTGTTGCACATGAGCCGACGAAGGTTTCTTAGTTGGTATGAAGAAATTTCGACAGGTGGCGCTACTGAAGTTTACTCAAAGTCAATTTAATCGTATGCTGTACATTTAATCATGCTATAATCTTTAGCAAAGTTGTTACGGATAAGCCGAAGAAGGTTTATGAATTGGAATAAGCAAAGTCCGACAGGTGGCGCCACAGAAAATTACTAAAAATGAATTAAATCGTAAACTGTGCATTTGATCAGACTATAATCTTTAGCAAAGTTGTTGCGCATAAGTCGACAGAGGTTTCTGTTGATATGAATAATTTCCAAAATTATTCAAAATGAGTTAAACTGTAAACTATGCAAACTATGTGTTGGTCGGACAAAATAAATCAAATAATTCAAAATTAACTGAATATTTCTACAATGTCTTTCCTCTAAATTTATTTTAGCACTTTATAATATAAAATATATAAAAACTTTAAAATTTTCCTCAAAATGCTTATCATAAAGCTCCGAGCAAGGCTCGGTCTACCAGGTACTATAGACCTTATTCTTGCAAAATTTAGTGGCCATAGCTATCATAGTTTCTAATTTAATAGCTTTTAACTGGCCTTGCTAAAATTTTTGGTTTCCGTGAGTGTTTTTTTATATGAAAGCTAAAGTCAAATATGGACTGATTCCTATAAAATTTGATAAACTGATCAAAAATTACATAAAACTTCCCTATTTTAAGTTTAATCGTCATAGGTATTACAATTGTATTCAAATTATCAGCATTAATGTGTTTCCCGGGGCGGGGTTATATGGGAGCTCTAACTACATTTGAACCGATTTTGTCCATTTTCAACACACATCTTTTTAAAGATATCCAAAATTCTTTTGTAAAATTTTGTCCCTATAGCTCTTTTCGTTAAGGCGCTATCGTGCTTTTATCTGACGGACAGACGGACATAAACAACCTTTTCTTTATGTATTTTTGTGTTTCCATAAGTTTTTCATATGGGAGCTATGGTCAAATGGTGACCGATTGTGATTGTGCGCACTGGCTGGCATTGATATAAGACTTTCTTGTGCTTAATTTAGTCTTACTAGCTCTTGTAGTTAAGGAGCTATCATGATTTTATCTGACGGACAAACGGACATGAATCCCCTTTTCTTATTGAATATTTGTGTTTTCGTAAGTTTTTTATATGGGAGCTAGGTCAAATGGTGACCGATTGCGACAAATTTTTGCACACTGGTTGGCATTGATATAAGAGTTTCTTGTGCCAAATTTAGTGGTTACAACTATTATGCTTTTAGATTTATTGGCATTTAAGTGTATTTTAGGTGAAATTTAGGCTGTTTTCGTAAGTTTTTTGTAAAGAAGCTATGGCTAAATGTAAACCGATTTCGATGAAATTTTATACGTTGGCCTAGGGCTAATGTAAAACTGCTATAATTTGTCATTTATTAACAAATAAGCGATTAGCCTAGACGAGGTTATACGGGAGCTATGGTCAAATGTGAACCGATTTTAGGCGTTATCGTGATTTCAACAGACAGACAGACGGACAGACGGACGGACATCTCTCAATCGTCTTAGAATTTCATAAGGATTCAGAATATATATCGTTTTTGGTTTTTGAGCCAATATTAAGGAAGTTACAAACGGAATGACAATCTCAATATACCCCCCATTCTTTTTGATGGTGGGTATAACTAGTTGGGCTTAGGGCCAAATCAAGCTTATCTGAGACAAGGATGACATCACGGCACATATGTGTATCCGTCAAATCTAAAGTTCGCGGAATCCACAATCAGCGGGCTCAAGAAGTACAATCCTAAAATTCGAATTTTCAACTGGAATGATGGTTAATTAGATATAGAAAATGAAGGTTGTAGACACACAGGACCGTTACCATATCGAGTTTTTAACGAGATTTAACGAAATCTAAATAATGGTCTACTAAAAAGGCAGAGCATGCCAAACAACAAACACTAATGTTGCATCTGTAGACGAAAGTAACTGGACGCAAGTGCTTGGAGAGTGCTATAAGATATTAGATTTGTTAGTTAAAAAAAAATATAAAATTAATAAAACATTGTTTTCTGCGGAAAAAATATTGGACTCATAAACATTATTCGGACTCTGCACGAGAACTATTATAAAGTGTTCTTCTGAGTTAAAACGAAGCGAAAGTAGCAAAAGCTTTGTTTAAAGTAGCAGCTTACGAGCTTATAGCCAGCCTTTTGCATTGAGAGACCTGGGCCGTGGTATAGCAAGTTAGTCACCCGCCTAGCATACCAGAGGTCCCAAGTTCAATCCCCGGCCGGACCCACTTGCAAAAAATAATTTTTCAAAACAAGCGGCGGTTCACCTCATAACTTAGCTAGCCACTAGTTATTGAGTATTATGGCTATGAAAAACTTCTCTAACAAAAAAAACGTAGGTCCCTTTGTCTGAGAGAAGTACCCCTTGTTCCAATTGGAATGTTGTCGGGGAATTATATATATATATATATATATATATATATACTATGGTAAAAGACAAGACTTACTATAAACATGTTCCTCATAAGCTCCACCATAAAATAATTTGAATATCGCCGAACGGTGTCACTAAGAACCAAATTGATTACATTTTGATCAACTCTAAGTGGCAATCATCTTTACCTGATATACGCTCGAGGCGCGGAGCAGATATAAACAGCGACCACCACTTGGTCATATCTAAAGTTCGATTGGAAATAGCGGCTCTGAGGTCAGAAACGGTAAAAGTCGATCGGAAAATTGATGTTGGGAAACTGAAATCAGAGCGACTGAAACTGAAATCAGAGCGAACTGCCTTTATAATATCCATAAGGAATCGGCTTCCAGATATTTTAAACAACAACGGCGCAAATATAAACGAAATCGGATAGTGTATCACTCAGACATATAATGAGGTTGGTCAACAAACGTTAGGTTTTAAAGACCATAAAAGGAAAGTATGGCTCACCCAAGCAACATGGGACCTGGTTCAACAACGTAAAACCATAAAAAATGTAAGTCTAAATGCAAACGCTGATATTGAGGAGCTTAATACAACATACCGTGACCTATCCAACAGAATAAAAAGGTCTGCAAGGAGGGACAAGAGAATGTGGGTAGATGTACAAGCAAGTCAAGCTAAGTCAGCTGCAAATAAAGGCGACATGAGAACCTGTAGCATGTAACGGTGTCAAAATTTTAATATTTTACTAGTTGTGTGTTATTCTAATGGCATTAGCATGCATATTGGTCCAGCTTCTTGCTCGTCGGCTAATGGGGGGAATCTTAAGCCATTATGACAACTTGTGTAATTGGGCTACATAATTATTTTAATATTTTGCATGCTAAATAAATAAAGGAAAAGGAAATGAGTGTTTGAGATAAGAAAACAGGAAAAAGCAACAGGAAAGGAATCTAATACAAATGTTTATTATGGTGACTTTATGAGTGTCAGATGGTATCACTCTTGTTCGCCCTCCCATCCATGATCAGGTTCACGAAAATCCGATTGATTATTCTTAACATGATCCCAAAAAAAATCTACCTACCCACTAGGAAACTCGAAAATCAAAAATCGGAGTATTTAGAATTTCATTTTAAAAGAATAATTTATTCCAAAATAAACTTAAAATTTTAGGTATTAAATTAAAACTATATTTCGAAACAAATGAAATGTTGATAATAACAAAAGAAATTTCATTGAAAAAGTTTGGAAAGGGAATCTTAAAATTAAAATTCTAAGGGAAATATAAAATTTTGATATATAAAAAAAATATTATAAATTTTAACAAAATTAAACATCAGCTTAATAATTCCAATTTACTTTAAGATACATTTTAAAATAAAAACTGATTTTTCTTTTCTAAATAAATAATTAAATACAATAAAAAATACCCCAGTAGAAATTCCAAGGAATATTCACCAGCGTAGGTAGAAAAATTATTATTTTAAAATTTATTTTTAATTGAAAACCCGAGAAGAATAAAATTTAAAATGCAAGAATAAAAATTCATATAATTGAAAATAATCGTTTAGGGAAATTATAAAAAAATACTAAATGCGAAAAATAAATTTTCATTTCAATAAAAAAATTGTTACATGTTCCATGGAGTGACCCATATGCCAAAATCTTCTTGTAAAGTTCAATGAACTCAAATTACAATTTTTATTTGATGTAAAAAAATCCCGTTAAATAATTAAAAATTTAATAATTAACTACGTTTTCGCGAATCATACAGTCTTTCGATAAATTTTTTTGGAAGTATTTGGTATCGTTGTAAATCTTTTTTCAACGCCTTGTCGAATATTTAAAAATTTTTGGTATATAATTTATAGATTTTACTAAACTTCTATTTGCAACTTTTATATTTAACAGAAATCAAATTAACATTATATAAAAATAACTGTTAAATGCTAGTTAACATTTTAGTGTTAATTAACATTAATGTTAAACGTGTAACATTAATGTTAAATGTTAACATTAATGAACTCGCAAAATTTACTCTCTTGCAAACAACATGTTGTAAGCGGTTGCAAGTAAAAATTTAGGCATTAATTTATTATCGAAATACAAATACAAGTGTAAAACTTACTTGGTATTAGTGGTCCATCGATGAAAGTATACTTTCTTCACAGGAACTCCAGTTACCACAATATGAAAAGTAGAGGTTATAAATTATATCCAAAAATTTACAGACTATTCTGATTTAAACCTTATTATGTATAAATGAAAGATATAAATTAATTGAATCAAAATATTTTTAAAATATTTACTGTTAGAGTTTCGGGTGTTTGGGTATTTCAATAACGTTTTTGGTTGTTAGGACGTTTCTTTTGTAATCATGTCGCACTCTCTCTGGATGTTATAAATTTGTTAATTACATCAAATATATTTTTATATGTGATATTGTATATACATTTTAAAGTTAATTTATCACACAATAATTTCTCTCAAAACAAATATTTTTATTATTTTTAATTATTGTCTTCGCATTTTTCTGTTTGTTTTAATTCTTGCATTTATAAATTTATTCGACCAAGTCTGCGCGGTTAGAATTAATATATTAATATATATAATAATTACAAAATTTGGAAAATATTAAAAAAAAATAAGGAGATTTCGCGGTGAATCAAAACATCAGCACGAGGATATTGAAATTAAGTTATAAATTATAAGTTCAATTAGTCTTTGTTGTACTTATAAAAATTTTAATTATTTAGACAAATTGATTTTTGAAAACTTGTGGTGGTACATAAATATTTAATAAAAAAAAGCTGTGACACTGGCAGATTGAAATCAATATTTCTTTTGTGCTTAAATTTTTGGTTATTACGGATTTTTTTCTTAAACGTTTTAAGTAAAATTTACAACTTGAACTTTGGTTTGTGCAATATGATTTTAGTTTTAATTTTTAAGAGTTTTTTTTTTTTATATTTTATTTTTAATTTTTAATAGTTTTTAGATTTTATGTTTTAGATTGGATCACTTATGTTTTGGCCTTATTTTAGAAATTCTGATGTGGCAGTAACTTTAGAAATGTTGATGATCTGTCTGGTAGTCTGATGAAGTAGATTCTGGTGATTTTGTTTTCAGGACTTTTCCTTTAGGTTTCCCGTGCCCATGGACGATGTTTCTCTTTTGGCTAATGTTCGGGATTTGGAAGAGATGAATGAAATGTAGAACGTTGCTCTTAGATCGAAACGGGATAAGGCCAAAAGTTGGAGTCTCCGTGAAAAATCTAACCTCACTTTGCAAATAACAGATGAAGGTGTTTTTTTCTTTTTTTGCAGTAAAGTTGAGAATTTTAAATATTAACAAATAAAGTTTAATATTTAACTGCACAAAATTTAAAGATTTTATTTTTTTTTTTTTTAAATGAATATTTTTAGAGTTTGTTTCTTTTTTTTTTTTTTTAATGTCAAAACTTTAAATGAATTGTAAGCAAAAGAATAAAAAAGAACAACTTTTTGCCAAATCTCCGCTTATATACCCCAAAAACTTCTGGAATTTTGTACATTTTTATTGCAATAGCCAATTTGCTAATTCCAGAATTAAATTGGAGTTGCCATATCCTTACTTGAAATGCTTGAATAAAAGCACAATGGGGCGAGTGACAAAATAAAACAGTATATAATGGAAAATTACTTTTATATAAAAAAATCAGTAAAATCAATGATTCAAAGTGTCAGAAATTAAAAATTTATTATTTTAAACACTGCAAATATTTAAGTATTGTTTCAAGGGTAATTTTTAATATATTAGTAGCAAACATTATGAAAATATTTTGAAATCGAAACTATTCGATACAAGCGCCACTACAATTTCCCCCAGCCAAAATCAGATTTGGGGGTTACACAAAACTGATACCGCTTGTAACGAAAAATTAGGGAATTCTATTGCCGAATATCTTTTGCATGATACCTTCCAACCAAACGTCCATTTAGATCCTCAAGCTCATAGTAACACGTTCCAATTTTACTCCGGACTCTGGCTTTCACGAATTGTGGTGCTAGCTTAGCATTGTAACCTTTCTCGAAACTACTTTGCCGAAAGTTACGACGGAAAACTTCTTGACCGATTATATAGTCCACTGGTCTGGATCGCAAATTATAGGTCCTTTCGTTACGCTCATATTGCTTGTTCATACATTTGGCGGCTCTGGCACGAATTATATCGAATGAATCTTCTCGGTTAAATTTTACGGATCTATCATCAATCATATTTAAATTTCTTAACAAGGGATATGTTTTACCATTGGTAATCATATGCTGTCCGAAAGCCATGTAATAGGGTGAAGTACCTATGGAAGCATGCACAGCTGAGCGTAAAGCACAACCAATGCTGCTTAGATATTCATCCCAATTACTTTGGTCGTGTTTTATATAGGCCCTAATTGCAGCTAGCACAGAACGATTAACGCGTTCAGATGCATTAGCTTGGGGCGAATATACAGCGGTAAATATATGATTGATTGAATAATTTTTTAATAAATCAGCAAACTTTTTAGATTTAAATTGAGCACCATTATCCGATACTATCGTTTCGGGAGTTCCAAAGGTATGCAACAAGTCTTCCTCTAAATATTTTAAAATCACGTCAGTTGTAAATTTTTTTATTGGTTTTAAAAAACAAAATTTTGAAAAATGATCAAGAACTATAAAAATTCCCACATTTCCAGACTTAGATCGCGGATACGGACCTAGGAAGTCAATATATAGTTTTTGGAAAAACCTGGAAGTTTCACTAGTCTTGCCCATCGGTGGTCTCATGACAAAATTTGGATGCTTTGAACCCTTACAAACATCACACGATTTTACGTATTCCTTCACATCATTAACAAGATTCGGCCAAAAATAAAAGCGCCGAATACGTTCTAGCATCTTGTTAATTCCGTTATGTGCCGATAAGTGGCTATCGTGAGCCTTCTGAAGGACGTCTCCTATTAACTCTCTTGGAACCCACAGCTTCCACGCGAGGTCATCCTGAGTTTGCTCACCAGTGCAGTGCTCTGTACGTCGGTATAAATACCCATCCAGAATTTTAAGATCAGGTGTTTTCTTAATATTTAGATTTATTCTACTAAGTAATTCCAAATAGCTAGTACTTTTAAAATACTCTGAATCTAAATCAATGAATAATCCAGAATTATCTAAAGCTGAAATTTCCGGGCCCAAAAGTTCGGACAAATCCTCCGTGTTGGTACGCGAAAGCGCATCAGGAACAACATTTTGACTACCCTTTCTGTGTTCAATTTTAAACGTAAACCCTTGAAGTTTCAAAGCCCATCTTGCCAAGCGTGAATTCAAGTCTGTTTGGGACATGAGCCACTTAAGTGAAGCATGATCAGTGATCACTGTGAACTCATGTCCTTCTACATATGCCCGAAACTTTTTAATGCTTAGCAGCGCTGCCAAACATTCCTGTTCGGTTACGGAATAATTTCGTTGGGCTTGGTTTAGTTTCTTTGACATAAAGGCAATTGGAAACTCTTCGTCCTCCGCAGTTTTCTGAACCAATACACTTCCTATACCAGTGTTACTCGCATCACAATGTATATAAAAAGGTTTTGTAAAATCTGGACTATGCAACACTGGAGCTGTGGTCAAGATGATCTTCAAATCTTCAAAAGCCTTTTGAGCTTCTTCATTCCAGCAAAATTTACGATTAGACTTTAACAAATTTGTTAAAGGAGTAGTCACAGAAGCGTAATTCCTGATGAACTTCCGGTACCAACCGGACATACCCAAAAATCTACGAATCTGCTTTACCGACCTTGGCACTGGGAAATCAACAATAGCAGATATTTTCTCAGGATCAGTCTGTATAACCCCATTTCCCACCAAATGACCAAGATAACGGACCTCTGTCACGCAAAACTTCGATTTTTCTACATTAATAGTTAAACCAGCTGTACGCATGGCCCTAGCAATTTCTCGCAATACCAGCAAATGCCTCTCGAATGTGTCTGATACGATAAGCAAGTCGTCCAGATACACGAACACCTCTGTTCTCAATGTTGCTGGTACCACTTTATCCATCAACCTTGACATGGTCTGAGGCGCATTACATAGGCCAAAAGGCATAACCTTGTAGTGGTACAAAGGGCGACCAGGAACCGAGAATGCCGTCTTATCTCTCGATGACTTGTCGAGAGGTATTTGCCAGAAGGCGTCCTTCAGATCGAGGCTCGTAATAAATTCTGCCTTTGGTAATCGAGATAAAATTCCGTCAATATTCGGCAGCGGGTAGGCATCCTTAACCGTTACTGAATTAACTTTTCTACTGTCGAGGCATAAACGTATTTTCCCTGGCTTTCTCACTAGTACAATGGGCGATGACCACGGGCTGTCTGATTCCTCAATCACGTCTAGATCCAACATCCGATCTAGTTCCGTATAAATCAATTTTTCGATAGCAGGGGAGACTGGAAAATGACGCTGTTTAATCGGTTGAGAGTTACCTACATCTATAAAATGTGAAATCACACTCGTACGACCCAAACCCTGTTTCGCAAACGAAGGAAATAAATTTATGGTTAAGTTTAGTTGTTGTTTTTGAAAATCTGTAAGAGGTTTTTGGTTGGCTACTTCAGAAATAGAATTGGATATTATACCAGAACGAAAGCTATTATCAATACCTGTGGGTAAAAGTTCAAATAAACGCCAAAAGTCAATACCGAGGTAAAGATCTTGGGATAAGTTAGGGACAATATATAAAACAATAGGTTTAGTGACACCTCGAAAAACTATATCCGTTTTAACGTAACCGAATACTGATTGCGTTTTGCCATCAGCCGTCTTAACTCCAGATCTTATTTTTTTAAAAATCTTATTTGAATTTAAAAACTCTTTTGCTGCACCTGCACCCAAACAGCTGACGGAAGCCCCTGTATCCAACAAACCAGTTAAGGTTTTGCCAAAAATATACACATCCGCATACGGTCTAATGTCATGTGGCTGATCGTATATCGTGCTTAAAAGGCTTCGCCTAGTATGCTTTACTGAGCGCCAAAAATTTTTAATTCGTTCGGTTGAGCGTTTTTGTTTATTTGAAATTGGTTTTGAGTCAAATATTTCAGCACGTTTTGCGTTATACTCAGCTAAACGAATGTGAAACGGCTTGAAATAAGTTGGTGGTATTTTACTAATGATACAATTACTTGAAGTGCTACTATTGTTAGATGGAATGTTGTTAGGGAAGATGTTTTCCGTATTTGGAGTATCGATTCGGGATCTTGTATTTAAAGATTTTTGATTATTAGAAAAAATGGTATAATTTGGTATATTATTTTTTGTAGAATTAGGAAGTTCATTTATATTGGCTTTAGTTATGCCAGATGATAAGCTGTTTAGTCTGTGTTGGTGCTGGTCGAATGTGTTTGTCTGTGTGCACTTTTCTGTGCACAAGCCTTTGAGTTTTTTGAAGAATTGCAGTCTGGACACTGTGGCTTATAAACATTAACTGCACCACACCCATAGCAAAATATGCGTCTATCTTTTAGGCAATCCTGGTAGCGATGACCAGGTTGTCTGCAGTTCCAGCAAATCAAGGCAATGGCTGACAGCTCTTCATCAGGAGGAGAGTCACCATCATTTTCAAATTCACTAACGTACTTCCGATTCAAAGGCTTTTGAAAAGTTTGTCTGCGACCCATATCTTGTAAAAAGAATTCGCGCCTCCTACAAATATCTCGCAGCTCCGAAACTTTTTCTATCTTTATATTTAAAATTTCATGCTGAATTTCAGCTAACAGATTCCTACGTAGTATTTCTACAAGCACTTTCTCAGATAATGGTTCTGTCAACCGATCTGCAATGTCAATTATAGCCTCATAAAAAGTATCGAAAGTTTCACAGGACTTTTGCTTTCGATCACGAATCATTTCGCGGAAGTCCACATCAGTTCTGGAGTCCTTATACTGATTACGTAAGGCTGCACATAATTCTGGCCATCTAATTTGAGGTACAGTTTGATGGTACCTCCAGAACCAGTCATTTGCTTTTCCCTCGAATAATGTAGAAATGTGATCACAAAGCAGATTAAAATTCCCACTTAATGTTTGCTTAGTTAGGGCTCTTACTCGGTATATAAAATTTTCCACAGATATGCCTTTTGCATCACCAGAAAACCTAACTTTCCAATTATAAATAATTTGACCGATTCTATCAGGCCTAAAAGACACTTCAGATAAAGTTGAAGTTTGATTTTGTTGAACAGAATTATTGGCGTTACTCCTTTGACCGCTCGGTGGTAACCCCAGAAGTTGTTCTAGCGTTTGTTGCTCAACATCAGGAAGAGATCTCATCTGGACATTGGTGGTAGAAGTTAGAGAAGCATTGTTTGGTCCTTCATTGGAATTTGGTTTCACGGAAAGACTCAAGCGCCGAAATCCTTCTTCAATATTTCTCTCCACAAGACTGGTAAGAGTTTGGCTAAGGTTGGTTACAATTTCAGTATGCTGGGCATTGACCGCGGCTGCCACTAAAGCTCTTATTTGATCATCCTGATTGTGAGATGCCTCTGACGTTACGGATGTATTTACTTGCTTGGCACCTTGGGAAGTTATAGGATTTTCAGGAGTACCTTGACCTGCAGTTCTAATGTCATCGAAATTTAAGGCTACTTGAGTTTGCGACCGAGTTCTCCTAACTGATGGCAAAGAAAGGGGATTTGGTATCGGTGTTGTTGGAATTACTGGTGCTGACACGACCAATTTGTTTTTGCAACTGGGACATATGCTATTGGTTTTTGCACATTTGTGAAAACAGGATTTGTGGAAGAAATGTCCACAAACAGTTTTAACGAGATATGAAGAATCTGTTATGGCGGAACTACACCCTACACAAAGAGGCAAACCTCCATTAAAAGGATCATCAACCCCGTCACCCATCATCGTAAGGAAAAATAAAAAAAATTCAATATTAAAAATCTATACAAAAAAAAAAGTTTTCTGTGTAATAAAAACTATCCGTAAATATCCACATAAAAAAAGAAATTTTAGGACTCACCTAATTTTTGGTATTATACCTAAATTTAAAGTTTTGCTATTATTGAATTAATCAATTTGAACAAAATTATGAATTTTTGATTGATAATCGAAATTTTAGGATTTAAATTTGTGTTAATCTGAATAAATCAAAACAATAATTAAAACTTTAGTTTCCAAAAAAAATAGATTAGTTTTTTGATTTCCAAGCTCCATTATGGGTAGGCTAAAAATATGTATAAGTCATAAAACAAAAGTGTATTAGATAATAAGATCAAGTAAAGCTAATTGAATATGAAAAAAAAAGTTAAGCGCATTTGGTACTATTTTGTGTTTTCTACAAAAAGTAATTTCCAATTGCACAAGCAGATAGTGTTTGTTAGGAAGAGATTTTACTTTTATTTTTAACATCCGGTCTTTGTTTTATAATCTAGAAAAACAAAGCATTTCCGATATGTTAACAAAGAAATAATTTGTTGTAGAAAAATGCGTAATAATGTTGGTAAACTTTCTAACAAGAGTAAAATGTTAATTCCAACAGTGCTATAACATTTTGGTTAAGAAAAGTTAAAAAGAAAAAAAAATACAGGAAATTGAATCGAAAATGAAAATTTTTATTTGAAATATCTGAGGCACACTATATCACTTAACGATGTAAGATGTTAGGATTTATATTATTTACTTTGTGAAAGTGTGGCCCCACGTTGGGCGCCAAAAATAATTATCTGTAGCATGTAACGGTGTCAAAATTTTAATATTTTACTAGTTGTGTGTTATTCTAATGGCATTAGCATGCATATTGGTCCAGCTTCTTGCTCGTCGGCTAATGGGGGGAATCTTAAGCCATTATGACAACTTGTGTAATTGGGCTACATAATTATTTTAATATTTTGCATGCTAAATAAATAAAGGAAAAGGAAATGAGTGTTTGAGATAAGAAAACAGGAAAAAGCAACAGGAAAGGAATCTAATACAAATGTTTATTATGGTGACTTTATGAGTGTCAGATGGTATCACTCTTGTTCGCCCTCCCATCCATGATCAGGTTCACGAAAATCCGATTGATTATTCTTAACATGATCCCAAAAAAAATCTACCTACCCACTAGGAAACTCGAAAATCAAAAATCGGAGTATTTAGAATTTCATTTTAAAAGAATAATTTATTCCAAAATAAACTTAAAATTTTAGGTATTAAATTAAAACTATATTTCGAAACAAATGAAATGTTGATAATAACAAAAGAAATTTCATTGAAAAAGTTTGGAAAGGGAATCTTAAAATTAAAATTCTAAGGGAAATATAAAATTTTGATATATAAAAAAAATATTATAAATTTTAACAAAATTAAACATCAGCTTAATAATTCCAATTTACTTTAAGATACATTTTAAAATAAAAACTGATTTTTCTTTTCTAAATAAATAATTAAATACAATAAAAAATACCCCAGTAGAAATTCCAAGGAATATTCACCAGCGTAGGTAGAAAAATTATTATTTTAAAATTTATTTTTAATTGAAAACCCGAGAAGAATAAAATTTAAAATGCAAGAATAAAAATTCATATAATTGAAAATAATCGTTTAGGGAAATTATAAAAAAATACTAAATGCGAAAAATAAATTTTCATTTCAATAAAAAAATTGTTACATGTTCCATGGAGTGACCCATATGCCAAAATCTTCTTGTAAAGTTCAATGAACTCAAATTACAATTTTTATTTGATGTAAAAAAATCCCGTTAAATAATTAAAAATTTAATAATTAACTACGTTTTCGCGAATCATACAGTCTTTCGATAAATTTTTTTGGAAGTATTTGGTATCGTTGTAAATCTTTTTTCAACGCCTTGTCGAATATTTAAAAATTTTTGGTATATAATTTATAGATTTTACTAAACTTCTATTTGCAACTTTTATATTTAACAGAAATCAAATTAACATTATATAAAAATAACTGTTAAATGCTAGTTAACATTTTAGTGTTAATTAACATTAATGTTAAACGTGTAACATTAATGTTAAATGTTAACATTAATGAACTCGCAAAATTTACTCTCTTGCAAACAACATGTTGTAAGCGGTTGCAAGTAAAAATTTAGGCATTAATTTATTATCGAAATACAAATACAAGTGTAAAACTTACTTGGTATTAGTGGTCCATCGATGAAAGTATACTTTCTTCACAGGAACTCCAGTTACCACAATATGAAAAGTAGAGGTTATAAATTATATCCAAAAATTTACAGACTATTCTGATTTAAACCTTATTATGTATAAATGAAAGATATAAATTAATTGAATCAAAATATTTTTAAAATATTTACTGTTAGAGTTTCGGGTGTTTGGGTATTTCAATAACGTTTTTGGTTGTTAGGACGTTTCTTTTGTAATCATGTCGCACTCTCTCTGGATGTTATAAATTTGTTAATTACATCAAATATATTTTTATATGTGATATTGTATATACATTTTAAAGTTAATTTATCACACAATAATTTCTCTCAAAACAAATATTTTTATTATTTTTAATTATTGTCTTCGCATTTTTCTGTTTGTTTTAATTCTTGCATTTATAAATTTATTCGACCAAGTCTGCGCGGTTAGAATTAATATATTAATATATATAATAATTACAAAATTTGGAAAATATTAAAAAAAAATAAGGAGATTTCGCGGTGAATCAAAACATCAGCACGAGGATATTGAAATTAAGTTATAAATTATAAGTTCAATTAGTCTTTGTTGTACTTATAAAAATTTTAATTATTTAGACAAATTGATTTTTGAAAACTTGTGGTGGTACATAAATATTTAATAAAAAAAAGCTGTGACACTGGCAGATTGAAATCAATATTTCTTTTGTGCTTAAATTTTTGGTTATTACGGATTTTTTTCTTAAACGTTTTAAGTAAAATTTACAACTTGAACTTTGGTTTGTGCAATATGATTTTAGTTTTAATTTTTAAGAGTTTTTTTTTTTTATATTTTATTTTTAATTTTTAATAGTTTTTAGATTTTATGTTTTAGATTGGATCACTTATGTTTTGGCCTTATTTTAGAAATTCTGATGTGGCAGTAACTTTAGAAATGTTGATGATCTGTCTGGTAGTCTGATGAAGTAGATTCTGGTGATTTTGTTTTCAGGACTTTTCCTTTAGGTTTCCCGTGCCCATGGACGATGTTTCTCTTTTGGCTAATGTTCGGGATTTGGAAGAGATGAATGAAATGTAGAACGTTGCTCTTAGATCGAAACGGGATAAGGCCAAAAGTTGGAGTCTCCGTGAAAAATCTAACCTCACTTTGCAAATAACAGATGAAGGTGTTTTTTTCTTTTTTTGCAGTAAAGTTGAGAATTTTAAATATTAACAAATAAAGTTTAATATTTAACTGCACAAAATTTAAAGATTTTATTTTTTTTTTTTTTAAATGAATATTTTTAGAGTTTGTTTCTTTTTTTTTTTTTTTAATGTCAAAACTTTAAATGAATTGTAAGCAAAAGAATAAAAAAGAACAACTTTTTGCCAAATCTCCGCTTATATACCCCAAAAACTTCTGGAATTTTGTACATTTTTATTGCAATAGCCAATTTGCTAATTCCAGAATTAAATTGGAGTTGCCATATCCTTACTTGAAATGCTTGAATAAAAGCACAATGGGGCGAGTGACAAAATAAAACAGTATATAATGGAAAATTACTTTTATATAAAAAAATCAGTAAAATCAATGATTCAAAGTGTCAGAAATTAAAAATTTATTATTTTAAACACTGCAAATATTTAAGTATTGTTTCAAGGGTAATTTTTAATATATTAGTAGCAAACATTATGAAAATATTTTGAAATCGAAACTATTCGATACAAGCGCCACTACAAACCTTAAACAATATATCAAGGGCGTTGTGTGGCAAACCTACCTACACCAACAGTCCCATTCTGAGCAGTAGCGGTAGACTTCTCTCAACTCCGGATGAACAATTAATACGATGGATGGAACACTTCCAGTCAACATTAAACAATCTCATTGGATTAGAAGAGCTGACGGAAGTGCAAAATGAAACTAACCATGACTGTTTATTTAGTCGAATTTCAGACAGCCCACCAAATACAAGAATGCCATTAAAAGCCTTAAGCGCAACAAGGCCCCGGGCAATGACAATATATCAGCGGAGATGCTTTTATGTGATGTTGAAGTCGAGTAATTTTGAATAGAACGTGTGACGCAGTTTCTGAAACACTCCGCGAAAATCAGTTTGGGTTCCGCGAGAATCGATCTTGTGTTGATCTAATCAACACAGTAAGAATAGTACTGGAGCAATGTAATGCATTCCGCACCCCCATTTATCTAGCGTTTATCGACTTTATGAAGGCCTTCGACAGTGTCACCAGGTGCTATCTATGGAGAATTTTAGAAAACCGTAACATGCCAACTAAAATTCTGAACTTAATTCGGGCAATGTACGTGGAATTTAAATGCCGGGTTCTGCATAAAGGTAAATTGTCTAATCCGTTCGAATTTACTACTGGAGTAAGACAAGGATGTATCTTGTCACCTATACTTTTTATCCTTGTCATCGACAATATAATGCACACGGCACTGAATGGTAGACGTGGTATCCAATGGACACCATTTAAGCAACTCGAGGACTTGGAATACGCCGATGACGTATGTCTTCTAAGCCAATGACCAAAGACCTTCAAGAAAACACTAGCGCTATTACTGATGAATCTCGGGCAGCTGGGCTGGAAATCAATATTTCCAAGACAAAGATTATGCCTGGAGGGTATGGCGCAAACCCGTCGCCATACATCAATGTGGATAACGAGGGTATTGGATGTGTAGGTACCTTTAATTATCTTGGTAGTTTGGTATTTACAAAAGGTGGCGCCGATGAGGATATTGAATCGCGTATTAATAAGGCAAAATCTGCATTCGACATTCTCCGAACTATATGGAAATCTCGGCAAATATCAACAACAATTAAGTTACGAATATATAACTCGAATGTCAAGTCTTGTCTTGTATTACGGCTGCGAAACTTGGAAACGCACAAATGCCATCGATAAGCGCCTACGATCCTTTGCAAACAAATGCTTGTGGCAAATCCTCAATATATTGTGGCCAAATCGCATAAGAAATGAATGATCTACTAAACCCTACAAACCAAATCTCTTCTTCTATAGAGGTATGTCAACGGAAATGGCAATGGATAGGCCACACACTTCGAAGGCCAAATACCAACATTGCTCGACAAGCGCTTCGTTGGAATCCACAAGGAAGCGGCCATCGTGTTGGTGCACCTGCTAGAACGTGGAGAAGGTCAATTGATGCGGAGTTATAAGCAGCAAACTATTCATGGAATGATGTATGCCTAACATCTTGCAATAGAGTTCGATATAAAAGGATGGTTGAGGCCCTATGCTCCACTGGGAGTCAAGGATAACAGAAGAAGAAGACTATAAACATGTAATTGGAGTGATACTCTCATTTCCACTTGAATAGGTGCACTTATTTAGTAAAAAATTTATGCTTGCTGCTCTTTAGATACTTCATGAATAGAATAGTGGTATACTTTTTGTGAAAGGCTGAACAGTTAAGAATAAAAGTGTAAGCAAAGAAAGCTCGAAAAAGATTTGATAGTTTAAATATGGGCCTCTTTTCGAAATTGGTGCAGAAAAATATGCGTTTTTTTTGCGTCACTTGAATAGGTGCACCACATTAATTTCAGTTTTGTAGCCATTTGTTGAAGTTTTGACCACAAAATAGTTTAGCATTTACTAAAGTAAAACCCTAGAAAAATTTTCGATCGGTTTTTATTAAATTTGGTCCAAGGTAATTCATAGGATTTGGAAGAGAAATCAAACATTAATGCCAGCGGAGATTAAGGCCTCTACTTCCGTGAAATTTTTACACAAAATTAAAAAAGTGATTGCGTTGTAATGATTCGCTCAAGAAGTAACAAAAAATGAGGAAAAAATTCTAAGCGAAGGCAAACTTTGGCCCCAAGAGTCATCAAACGGCAAAATGATAGTGATTTTCGTGGAAAAATCTTAGTAAAAATTGGTTTCCGTTGTAGTATTTCTGCAGATAGAAACTAATAAATGGACCCTAACACCTAATACCACTTAAACTTCGGAAAAAATCATAATTAGTTTCGGTAAAAAATGTTTAGGAGCAAGGTAGTGTAGCAATGAAAAAAAAAAGATTTTTAAGGATGCGATGGTTTGAACTACCATTTTTATGATTTGAGATGGGGATAATATTTTTTAATTCTGCTCTTTAAACTTAAAACTAACGGGTTCATAAAAATCGAACCTATTTCACATGAAATGACAGCTTTGCTCCTAACCATTTTTTTACCACATGTTCTTTGCAAAAATTCGACCGTAAATCCGTATTTTTTGGACTAATAATGATTTTTTTCCAAAGTTTAGGTGGTATTAGGGGTTTAGGTCCATTCATTAGTTTCTATCTATAAAAATACTACCACCTACGCCAATTTTTTCTAATACTTTTACAAGAAAATCACTATATTTTTGCCGTTTGGTGACACTTGGGGCCAAAGTTTGCCTTCGCATAGAATTTTTTTCCTCAAATTTTTTTATTCCTTGAGTGAATTATTAAAACGCAATCACTTTTTTAATTTTTTGTAGAAATTTCACGCAAGTAGAGGCCTTAATCTCCGCTGGCATCAATGTTTGACTTCTCTTCCAAATCCTATGAATTACCTTGGACCAAATTTAATAAAAACCGATGGAAAATTCTTCTAGGGTTCTATTTTAGTAAATGCTAAACTATTTTGTGGTCAAATCTTCTACAAATGTCTACAAAATTGAAATTAATGTGGTGTACCTATTCAAGTGACGCAAAAAAACGCATATTTTTCTGCACCAATTTCGAAAAGAGGCCCATATTTAAACTATCAAATCTTTTTCGAGCTTTCTTTGCTTACACTTTTATTCTTAACTGTTCAGCCTTTCACAAAAAGTATATCACTATTCTATTCATGATGTATCTTAAGAGCAGCAAGCTTAAATTTATTACAAAATAAGTGCACCTATTCGAGTGGAAATGAGTGTATAAATAACCTCAAGAAAAAAGGGCTCACAGTGTAGAGCGTCCGTCACAGAAATAAAGGTTTTTTAATTTGGCTAGTGCAATTTTTCTTTTTTCTCCAATTAAACTTGGTTCCTAAAGAGAAGTTATAGTATACTTTACATTAGGCTAAAAATATATAGATGTTTATATATCATTTTGTAGAATAATATGTGTAGGAAAGTGTGTAGCGTCCGTCACAATATGTATTTTTTACAAAATGATATTTATTAAATACAATATTTACGAACACATATCTGTCTTAAAGCAATAACACCGTTTATATCCACAGATTAAATTTAAGATATTAGGTGTTAAAAAAATATACAGTGGGGCAAATTTGATGCTTTTGAAATTTGATATTTTTTTTTTGATTTTTGGGACATTGTAACAGCTAGCCGCAGCGTTCTTTCGACGTAAAATAAGATGTAAAAAGTGAAAAACTTTAACTAAATGTATATGTATTTAGCCGTTTTGTGAAATATTAAATTGTGAACAAAAATCGCATTTTAACCGCGAACATGAAAAGGAAGGAGATGAAATTCGGGAACAAATAAAACCGTTATTTTCATTGATTAGCGAATCCTTAAAAAAAATTTGAAATATGAATTTTTTCCTAATAAAAAACATTCAAGTAAAAACTCTATCGTCCGTCACGTAGCGTCCGCAACAGTTCATTTATGGATTTTTGGTGAAACTGGAAACTCTGGGTTTCCTCTATCTTTAATGTATTTACAATATTTTTATTACTATGACCGTTTTGATGAAAATTACAGAAACACGTGTTGAAAAAAAAAGTTACTTCCATTTTTTGTAGCGTCCGTCACAGCACTTTAAAAGCGAATATCTTTTTCCTCCAAAGGAAGTATGTAAATTTACAAACGCCACTCCAAAACACAATCGGTGGCCTAATATTCTTTGAAATCTGTGCAAAGATATCTCTTGTAAAATGACAATGAGATTCATTTAAGTACAAAAAAATCCGTACAAATGTATCGTCCGTCACGCAGGATTTGCCCATATATGTTTTTAACAACTTTTATTTATATTTCAAAAAGAATGTTATCACTTTTTTGGCAAAAAAAAAAAAAAACGACAATAAATTGACTTTTTTTGAAAATTTAAACTTAAATACATATAATTTAGCCGTTTTGTGAAAGAATTAATTGGGTCCAAAAATCGCATTTTAACCGCGAACATGAAAAGGAAGGAGATAAAATTCGGAAACAAATAAAACCATTATTTTCACTTATTAGCGAATCGTTAAAAAAATATGATATATGAATTTTTTCCTAATAGAAAACATTCAAGTAAAAACTGTATCGTCCGTCACGTAGCGTCCGCAACAGTTCATTTATGGATTTTTGGTGAAACTATCTTTAATGTAAATATTTACAATATTTTTATTACTATGACCGTTTTGATGAAAGTTACAGAAACACGTGTTGAAAAAAAAGTTACTTCCATTTTTTGTAGCGTCCGTCACAGCACTTTAAAAGCGAATATCTTTTTCCTCCAAAGCAAGTATGTAAATTTACAAACGCCATTCAAAAGCACAATCGATGGCCTAATATTCTATAAAATCATATACAAGATACAAGATATCTCTTGTAAAACGACAATGAGATTCATTTAAGTACAAAAAAATCCGTACAAATGTATCGTCCGTCACGCAGGATTTGCCCATATATGTTTTTAACAACTTTTATTTATATTTCAAAAAGAATGTTATCACTTTTTTGGCAAAAAAAAAAAACGACAATAAATTGACTTTTTTTGAAAATTTAAACTTAAATACATATAATTTAGCCGTTTTGTGAAAGAATTAATTGGGTCCAAAAATCGCATTTTAACCGCGAACATGAAAAGGAAGGAGATGAAATTCGGAAACAAATAAAACCATTATTTTCACTGATTAGCGAATCGTTAAAAAAAATATGATATATAAATTTTTTCCTAATAGAAAACATTCAAGTAAAAACTGTATCGTCCGTCACGTAGCGTCCGCAACAGTTCATTTATGGATTTTTGGTGAAACTATCTTTAATGTAAATATTTACAATATTTTTATTACTATGACCGTTTTGATGAAAGTTACAGAAACACGTGTTGAAAAAAAAGTTACTTCCATTTTTTGTAGCGTCCGTCACAGCACTTTAAAAGCGAATATCTTTTTCCTCCAAAGCAAGTATGTAAATTTACAAACGCCATTCAAAAGCACAATCGATGGCCTAATATTCTATAAAATCATATACAAGATACAAGATATCTCTTGTAAAACGACTATGAGATTCATTTAAGTACAAAAAAATCCGTACTAATGTATCCGTCCGTCACGCAGGATTTGCCCATATATGTTTTTAACAAGTTTAATTTATATTTCAAAAAGAACGTTATCACTTTTTTGGCAAAAAACGACAATAAATTGACTTTTTTTTGAAAATTTAAACTTAAATACATATAATTTTTGATCGGCTAAAGATTTTTCATTAATTCTTTTTTGAAAGTCGAATATCGCTGTATCGCCATGAGGCTAATATTGAATAATAAATGTTTTAATTTTTTTAGTACTTTCCACTTTCAAATTTAAAATAAATTAATATATATTTTATTTCAGTAAAACCATGAATCGAACTCAGGACTTGGCTGTTCTAGTAGTAGTGAATTACTTCCAATTTTCCGACTTTCTGAAGCCCATTTGCCTGCCCAGCTCTCAAAGCAATCCGTTCCCCTTTTACAGCGATACACAACTGAATATAGGACGTCCGATTGTTAGAGATACTTCCCGCATTTATTTGGAATATTTAATTGCCACTTTGGAGAATAAGGGAGACGGTCGTCGGGGCATAACCTATGTCAATATCTATCATTATATACCCTTTATTAATCGGGAAATCAAGAAATACGACCATATACTTTAAGGAGAAACAGCATTTGAAGTTTTTTTTTTTTAATATTTAAGACATTTATTTATTTAAGTAACTTTTTTTGTTCATTTTGAATTATTTTTTTTTAAATTACTTTTTTTAAGATTTTATTTTTTTAAAGATTTTTCTTTTTTTTTTATATTAAGTTTAAATTTAATACTATTAATTTATAACTTACATAAAAAATATATTTATATATATGTATTGTATTTTTTTTATAAATTTTTTATATTTATTGTGTAATAATTTTTAATTACTGGGGGAGTTTGTGTAATTCAATCATTTCAATTTGATATTTTTATCAAATCTTATCATTTGATCAATTTAATTAAAGTTTTTTATTAATAATAAAAAAAATTTACATTAAAATTTTGGGTTTTGTTTTATTTGTTGTTGTAATATACAAGTGCTGGGGGGTTTCTTTTTTTTAGTATTTATACTTTAATTATATTAAATTTTTATTTTTTTTAAGATTTTTTTTTAAGTTTTTAAGATATTTGAGTTTTTTTTTTGTCTATTTTATTACAAATACTTAAAATTTTTAATTTTCTAAGAAAACTACATTAAATTTAGGGTTTTCAGTATTTTTTTCAATTTTTTGTTGTTGTAAAATTATTGTTAAATACAACAATAAAATTTTGTTTCTGTTCTAGTTTAAGATTTTATTTAGTTTAAATTTTAAATGTATTTTTGATTTAATTTGTTTTGTTTTTCTTTTATTGTGTAATTGAAAATATTGTTTTTCCTTGTAAAATGATTTTATTTTATCATTATTTATTTTCTTTTAATTTAAATAGTTTGCATATTTAGGACACATTGAGTTCTTAATTTTTATGGATGTTGTGATTTTTTTCTTATCTGTTTTGTATTAAATAATATTCTTTTTTGATGAATTTTGTTAATACTTTTCAAAAGAAATCCCAAATATCTTTATAGCAGGAGTAGGCAGCCCATACCACCAGAAGCCGATGATTTTTTTTTAATTTTCGTAAATACCACGATCATTAATGAAACTCGTGAAAATGAGTATTAAAATCATTCAGTTGAAATTTGGATGTTAACGGAGTTGGTTGGTGCCACTTTGTTAAAGGAAAAACAAAAACAAAATAGGCAAGAAACAAATCAAAATCCAATTTATAGCAACAAAATACAAGGTTCGAGAGAACCAAGAAATATAATCTCGAACATTGTTGCCACGACACTATTATTTTTGTAAACATTGGGAATAATTTTGTAAATATTAGGAATATTTTTCAAAACAGAAATAAATTCTAATATTAAACAATTTTAGATTTTTTGAAAATTTTCGATCCAAAAATATTTTTATAGAAAAATTTTAAAAAGCAAAAACTTTTCAAATCTTCTATGAAAAATTTTCTATAAAAACATTTTTTGTAAAAGAATTTTCTATAGAAAAATTTTTGATGAAAAAATTTTCTATAGAAAAATTTTGGTAAAAAAATTTTTGATAAAAAATTTTCTATAGAAAAATTTTTGATAAAAAAATTTTCTATAGAAACATTTTTGATACAAAAATTTTCTATAGAAAAATTTTCTATGGAAAAATTTTTGATAAAAAAATTTTCTATAGACAAATGTTTGTTAAAAAAATTTTCCATAGAAACATTTTGGATGAAAAAATTTTCCATAGAAAAATTTTTGATAAAAAAATTTTCTATAGAAAAATTTTTGATAAAAAAATTTTCTATAGAAACATTTTTGATAAAAAAATTTTCTATAGAAAAATTTTTGATAAACAAATTTTCTATAGAAAAATTTTTGATAAAAAAATTTTCTATAGAAAAATTTTTGATAAAGAAATTTTCTATAGAAAAATTTTTGTTAAAAAAATTTTCTATAGAAACATTTTTGATGAAAGAATATTCTATACAAAGTTTTTGATAAAAAAATTTTCTATAGATAAATATTTGATAAAAATTTTTTACAAAAAATAGAAAAATAGAAAAATTTTTGATAAAAAAATTTTCTATAGAAAAATTTTTGATAAAAAAAATTTTAAATTGAAAAATTTTTGAAAAAAATTTCCTATAGAAAATTGTTGATAAAAAGATTTTTTATAGAAAAATTTTTGGTTAAAAAAATTTTCTATAGAAAAATTTTTGATAAAAAAATTTTCTAAAGAAAAATTTTTGATAAAAAATTTTTTTATAGAAAAATTTTTGATAAAAAAATTTTCTATAAAAGAATTTTTGAAAAAAAAATTTTTCTTAAGCAAAATTTTTGATAGAAAAATAGATATATATTAGATAAAAATTTTTACAAAAAATTTTCTATAGAAAAATTTTTGATAAAAAAATTTTCTATAGAAAAATTTTTGATAAAAAAATTTTCTGTAGAAAAATTTTTGATAAAAAAATTTTCTTAAAATAAAAATATTTTTCTATAAAAATTTTCGATAAAAATATTTTTATATCAAAAAATTTTTAAATCTTCTATAGAAAGATTTTTGAAAAAATTTTCCATAGAAAAATTTTTGATCAAAAAATTTTCGATTTTGATAAAAAAAAATTCTTTGGAAAAAAAAATTCATAAAAAAATTTGTGATAAAAAAATTTTCTTTAGAAGAATTTTTGATTAAAAAATTAAAATTTGATAAAAAAATTTAAATCTAAATTTATGGAAAAATGTTTGATAAAAAAATTTTTGTTAAAAAAATTTTCTATAGAAAAATTTTTGATAAAAAAAATTTTCTATAGAAAATTTCTTGATAAAAAAATTTTCTATAGAAAAATTTCTTGATAAAAAAATTTTCTATAGAAAAATTATTGATAAAAAATTTTCTTAAAATTTTGAATAATATTTACATCCCGACTATTTTGTTATTTTTTGAAAAAAAAAAAATTCTATAGAAAAAACCTATTTTGTTTTTTTGCAACTCCAAGTGTAGCAGTAACGACTGTGTTTGGTGGCACTTTTAGCTTAGATCAACAAACGACTCAAAGCGGAGCAGTTACAACTGGATCTGGTTGCACTACTAGCTCAGATCAACAAACGACTCCAAGTGGGACAGTAACGACTGTATCTGCTGGCACTACTAGCTCAGTAACAAGTGGATCTGGTGACACTACAAGCTCAGATCAACAAACGATACCAAGCGGATCAGTAACAACTGGATCTGGTGGCACTACTAGCTCAGATCAACAAACAACTCTAAGTAGTAACGACTCCAAGTGGAGCAGTAACGACCTCATCTGGTGACACTTCTAGCTCAGATCAACAAACTACTCCAAGTGGAGCAGTAAAGACTGTATCTGGTGGCCCAACTAGCTCAGATCAACAAACGATACCAAGCGGATCAGTAACAACTGGATCTGGTGAACCTACAAGCTTAAATCAACAAACGACTCTAAGTGAATCTAGAACAACTGGATCTGGTAGCACTACTAGCTCAGATCAACAAACAACTCCAAGTGTAGTAGTAACGACTGTATCTGCTGGCACTACTAGCTCAGTAACAAGTGGCACTACAAGCTCAGATCAACAAATGATACCAAACGGATCAGTAACAACTGGATCTGGTGGCACTACTAGCACAGATCAACAAACAACTCAAAGTAGTAACTAATGTGTCTGGTGGCACTACTAGCTAAGATCAACTAACGACTACAAGTGGAGCAGTAACGACCTCATCTGGTGGCACTTCTAGCTCAGATCAACAAACTACTCCAAGTGGAGCAGTAACGACTGTATCTTGTGGCCCAACTAGCTCAGATCAACAAACGATACCAAGCGGATCAGTAACAACTGAATCTGGTGACACTATTAGCTCAGATCAAGAAATGTCTCCAAGTATAGCAGTAACGACTGTATCTGGTGGCACTACTAGCTAAGATCAACTAACGACTTCAAGTGGAGCAATAATAACTGGATCTGGCGATACTACCAGCTCAGATCAATAAACGACACTGCACAGAACATGACCACAATGATTCAGGGAAATTTTGCATGACTTTGTAGTTAGCTTAAAGTTAGTTGGTACAAAATTAAGGTTGTATTGGGTTTGTGCTGATGTTTTTAATGCCTAGAAATTTTGGTATGAGACCACCCTTTTAGTTTTCCGATTGATAATTTAATAACATTTCTTACGGATATTTCGAATTATTATTTCGAGTACTGTCTTCCCGGAATAGAGTTTTTGGCTATAAGGGGTCAAATGTATAGCTGTAAAGGACCAAATGTATGTCTCTAAGACTTATGAAAAACCTCTATATAGTTGTTGATCCATATTAGTTTGTTCCAAATTCATGTTGTGAGGCGAAAAAAAAGAGTTTTTTCAGTAAAGCGTGGTATGATCTACTGGCCAAGCGACTACAAAGCGATGAGGTCTTATCCGGAAGTGAAAGTTTTTCTAAATCTAAATTTCTTTTAATTTGAAATGCATAAGATGGGAGTACTTAAATGGTGATGTATAAGAATTCGGGTTCTTTTGAAAAGTATTAACAAATTGAATTAAATGTTATAAATTTTTGTTTCTTTAGGAAATTTTTTAGATTTTCTCATATGAATATAAACAAATTAAATTAGTTTTTTTTTCTTAAACATTCGGTTCAGTCTTAGTTAAATAATAGAAGAAGAAAAATATATTTTATATCCTTATATCTGGAATATGAACTGATAATTTAAGATTAAAAGTTACTTCAATATTTAGCAAATATTTCTTATATAAAATTATATTTAATTTTGTCGTTTTTTTAAATTTCTTTAAGAAATTATTATAAAAAATGTTTTTGATTTTTTTCAATAATGATTTTTAAAAATCTAATTACTAAATTTTAACATATTGAGCTTTTTTTTGCCTTTTGTGTTTTTTTTTTATATAATATAAAAAGTAAAATATATTAAAAATGATCATATAAATTATATACAATATAATGTTTATAATCTTAATATAATAAATTTATTTTTTTAAAAATTTATACAAAATTTTCGAAAATTGAAATTATAAAAAAGGAAAATTAAATTGCTTTTAGTTCATTTTCAACTCCTCTTACATTTTGTTTTTAATCATAATGTTTTGATTTTTTTTTTATATTTTCATTAAATTATTTATATTATTAACAAAATAAAAACATAATTGATTGTTGTAAACAATTGGGGTATTATTACGACAAAATAATTAATGATATTTTAACTTAATGGACGGTTTTTATACAAATTATTGTGCTTTTGTAATAAACTTAAGTTTTTGTTTTTAATTTAAAGAGAATTCAATACTGTACACTTAAAGAAATTATCTTGTAGAAATTGAAAATAGATGCAACAAATTTTGATGAATTTCAAATTTAATGAAATTATATTTTAGAAAGTAATCCTACTATGAGAAAAGCCAACGTTCAAAAAACATTGATTTGTAAGAAATAAATATTGAAGTCAGTTCGAGTCGGGCTTAGGTTCATGTCATAAATTATTTTGCAAATTTATGATTTTTTAATTAGACGACACATAGCAGGGTGGAATGCTACATTTTCCGACCCGCTACGGACTTTGCTCACTGTGTTTAACAGAACACTGAAGCGAAATTGAAAACGGGAATTATGTTGACATTAAAAACTCATTTACTTTTTCATCTTTGACCCATTTCGACGAAAGCAATTAATTTAATTTAATATTGATTAAAATAAAATTATTTATCTTCAAAGAATAAAAATAAGTAGTAACTGTTTGACCGAGCCTTGCTCGGAGCTTAATGATAAGCATTCGAGGCAAATTTTAAAGTTTTCCTATATTTTATTTTATAAAGTACTAATATAAATTTAAGTTAATTTTGAATCATTTTATTTATTTTATCCGATCAACAAATACTTTACATAATTTGCATAGTTTACAGTTTAACTTATTTTGAATAATTTTGGAAATTGATCACAACAACTTAAAAACCTCCGCCGACTCATGCGCTACAACTTTGCTAAAGATATTTAGTCGGATCAAATGCACAATTTACGATTTAATTCATTTTAAGTAGTTTTTAGTGGCGCCAGCTGTCGGACATTATTCGTACCAAATAAGAAACTTTCGTCGGGTCATGTACAACAACTTTGCTAAAGATCATAGCATGATTAAATGCACAGTTTACGATTAAATTGACTTTGAGTTAATTTCAGTGGCGCCATCTGTCGAAATTTGTTCATAGAAACTAAGAAACCTTCGTTGGCTTATGTGAAACAACTTTGCTAAAGATCATAGCACGATCAAGTACAAAGTTTACGATTTCACTCACTTTGAGTAGTTTTCAGTAGCGCCACCTATTGGAAATTTATACTAATTTATACCTACTAAGAAACCTTTGCCAGCTCATGCGCTACAACTTTGCTAAAGATCATAGCATGATAAAATGCACAGTTTACGATTTAATTCACTTTGAGTATTTTTAAGTGCTGCCACCAGTCAGAAATTGGTCATACCAACTAAGAAACCTTTGTTTGCTTATGCGTAACAACTTTGCTAATGATCATAGCATGATTAAATTCACAGTTTACGATTTAATTGACTTTGAGTAAATTTCAGTGGCGCCACCTGTCGAAATTTGTTCATAGAAACTAAGAAACCTTCGTTGGCTTATGTGAAACAACTTTGCTAAAGATCATAGCACGATCAAGTACAAAGTTTACGATTTCACTCACTTTGAGTAGTTTTCAGTAGCGCCACCTATTGGAAATTTATACTAATTTATACCTACTAAGAAACCTTTGCCAGCTCATGCGCTACAACTTTGCTAAAGATCATAGCATGATCAAATGCACAGTTTACGATTTAATTATTTAATTCACTTTGAGTAATGTTCAGTGCTGCCACCTGTCAGAAATTGGTCACACCAACTAAGAAAACCTTCGTCTTATTATGCGTGACAATTTTGCTAATGATCATAGTATGATCAAATGCACAGCTTACGATTTAATTGAATTTGAGGAAATTTCAGTGGCGCCACCTGTCGAAATTTATTCATACCAACTTAGAAACCTTCGTGAAATAACTCATGTGAAATACCTTTGCTAAAGATCATAGCATGATCAAGTACACAGTTTACGATTTAACTCACTTTGAGTAATTTTCAATTGCGCCACCTGTCGGAAATTTTCCATACTTACTAAGAAACCTTTGCCGGCTCATGCGCTATAACATTGCTAAAGATCATAGCATGTTCAAATGCACAGTTTACGAATTAATTAATTTTGAATACTTTTCTGTGGCGCCACCTGTCGGAAAGTTAGTCCTACCACTTAAAAACCTTCGCCAGCTTATCGCAACATCTTCGTGATCAAATGCATAGTTTACTGTTATATACAAAAAACATACAGACAGACAAACATACATTTGTTTAAAAGTTACATTACTAATTTTGTCCCCTTTTTTATCCCCTAATTTCAAAAAATTTGCTGCTTCTTTTGATCAATTGAATTAGATTCATTTTATTAAAAAGCATAAGATATCACTTTATCCCATTTTGGCCGCCGAAATAAAAAAGTACCAAATAAATACGTATTCAATATCTTTTCACATCAATTGATTTCAGTATAAAGTACCTTTTTATATTCTTTGATTCAAAAGATAAGAGTTAGCTAAAAATGTACCAAAAAATCTATTTTCACCCTTATTTTACCCCATGTCGGGCATAGTTTCAGAAAAGTACCAAACACTTATCCGCTTATTTTTACAGTTGTTGAAAATGTAATTTAAATTTTGTTTAAATATATACCTATTACAACTTTTTAGTTTTTTTCCCTTTTTACCCCTTTTGCAGCAAAATTTCCAAAAAGTACCTTCTTATGCGATCTATACTGCAAAAAAGGTACCCATCATCCAAATTTCCGTATTAGAGTAAAAGAGGTATACTTTCATTTTTATGGGACTTTTAAAAGCGACCATTCGGCAAATCAATGTAGAGTCCTTGATATAATTAGGTGTTATAACAGAAGTAAAGCCGCAATAGTCGTGTCATATCGCCAGGAGCCGAGTACTTTTTGTAATTTTCATACTATTTAATAAAATAGAGAGTAAAAAAGCAATATCCATTTTATATCTGTTAGGATTTAAGTCATTTCCATTGCATTGAGATGTGTCCGGTGAAGAATTTTATATACATATGAGCTATTCTCAAATATTTTCAAATATGGTATCTTGGCTTGTATCGGGTGTTTTTTATTGAGGTATAGAACTTTAAGTTGGCATCACTTTTTTAACTGGCGGCCATTTTGTCAGCTGTCAAGTGATTAATATTTAGTTTGGTTTGCCATTTCATCATGAACAGGTTGACAAAAGAACAACGCTTGCAAATCGTGCAAATTTATTTCGAAAATAATGGTTCAGTTCGCGAAGTTTACCGCAAGCTCCGTCCATTTTATGGTCGACATAATCGTCCATAAGAGCAATTAATTCGGTTAACCATGGATCGTTTTCGCACTACGTTTACTCTATGTGATAATACGCATCCGCAGCGACGTCGAACAGTGCGCACCGAAGAAATAATTGCCGCTGTAGAGCAAATTGTTGAAGAGGACCCGAATGAATCGATTCGCCACCGCGCACAGCAATTGGAGCTTTGTCCATCAACTTTATGGAAGATTTTGCGCAAAGATCTTGGCTTGCGACCTTACAAGATCCAGCTTGTGCAAGAATTAAAGCTGCGAGACCATGCAATGCGTCGTGATTTTGGTGTATGGGCCGAAAATGAGATTGATCCAGATGCTGATTTTCATCGCAAAATTTTGTTCAGTGATGAGGCTCATTTTTGGTTGAATGGCTACGTCAACAAGCAAAATTGCCGCATTTGGAGTGAAGAGAATCCACATGAGACCCTTGAGACGCCATTACATCCACAAAAACTGACTGTTTGGTGTTCTTTATGGGGTGGTGGAGTCATTGGGCCATACTTCTTCCGAAATAATGCTGGAGAGTCAGTTACCATAAATGGAGACCGGTATAGAGCCATGATAACCGACTATTTTGTTCCCCAATTGGATGGCATGAATGTGGATGAGTTGTGGTTCCAACAAGATGGCGCTACATGCTACATGAAAGAAACATTCGATGAGCGCATAATTTCGCGGAATAGACCTGTCAATTGGCCACCAAGATCGTGCGATTTGACACCACTGGATTATTTTCTTTGGGGATATGTGAAGTCGCTCGTCTACGCCAACAAACCAGAAACGTTAGGGGACTTGGAAGCCAACATTCGTGGCGTTATTGCCAACACATGGCCCCATATGCTCGAAAAAGTAGTTGAAAATTGGACCTATAGAATTGGCTTTATTCGAGCCAGCCGCGGCGGCCACATGCCCGAAATCATATTTTAACATTAATGGCATAAAATTATCCTTCCAATAAAGCCAAATTGATGGACATTAAAATGATTTTCTTGTGTTTTATTTCAATTCGAAGTTCTATACCTCTAAAAAAACACCCATTATTTATATCGCAAAATTGAAAACGGGAATTGAAAACTCATTTACTTTTTCTCGTTTTTAATTTTTATTTATTTGTTAAAGAAACTGGAGTACCTTTTTTGGAAAGGGGGTAGTAAGGAGGTGAATGGTGGTGAAAAGGAAAGATAAAGCTTTTTATATTACGCCCTGTCTATAAGGAATGTAATGGGGTGTAGCTAGGGTTGCCAGACACAAATCCTGAAAAAGCTGGACATAAGGGAAAAAAAAGCTTGACAACCCAAAAATTAGCTGGACATTAAAAATAAAAAACTTAAAAATTAAAAGATTCATCGAAGCAAATTATTAATAATTTGCTTCGATGAATCTTTCAATTTTTGATAAACCGAATACCGTAATTAACCGCAGCGATATCGAGAGAAAATGAAATCGTCCGAGATGCTGCAGCTAATACATCTGAAACAATTTTCAACTGAAAACACATTCTTCTTGCGTTTGTCGATGACATTGATATCATGGGACGGACGCACATTTCGCGATTCGACTGCCGCCTTTTCAAATATCGAAAAGGAATGTAATAAAATGGGTCTAGTTGTCAATGAATCAAAACAAAACTTAAGAATTAGACCACATGTGATCATTGAGAACTATAGCTACGAGGAAAGAATTTGTTTATCTTGGTACCACCGTCAACATAATTAACGACATAAGTTTCAAATTCAAACATAGAATCATACTTGCCAAAAATGGGGAAATTTGATAGAGGGTTATTTTATTGCAAAATGAACTTGATCAGGCAATCAATCAATCAACGCATAAATCACTTAAGTAAAAAAGAAAAAAAATACACTTTTCCAAAAGTTTTTATTGCGTTATTTTTCATAAAAATGGGTTTTCTTTAAAAGTATTTAATTTTTGACCTTTCAGCTGGACAAATTTAATTTTAGCTTGACACTGGACAAGCATTAAAAAAGCTGGACAATCCAGTCGAATCCAGCCTGACTGGCAACCCTAGGTGTAGCTGTTAACTAGCATTTCCAGCTACTAGGTAAGAACTGTATCCAATTCCTACTCTTACCTCCTAGTGGTACATCCTGGTAACCTGAGCAACCTAGTTGAAGATGCTTTAAACTATCCGTGTGGAATTCTAGGTTAGGGCTTATATGAGAGGGTGTCATCTTAGAGCCATTCCAACGTATTTGATCTAAGGGTCTTAGAAAATTGTACTTAGTAAAGTACGAAAATGCAGTGTCCGTTCAGTATGTTAGTTGCGGCTGCAAGCGGGCGTCTGTCTCGGATCGAGCGGCTCGCTATACAAACGTGGCTCGTGTCTTTGGACTCATTATCCATCGACTTAGTACTAACGATGTTTTGACCATGGAAAGAAACAACATTATAGAATATCCCCCTGCTACGGCAGCTGGCATAAGGATTTTGGAGGTCCCTAAACTATGCAAGAACATTATGATGAAGAAAACTTGTTAAACTTTCTAATTATAAAATGACATTATCTTCAATACATTTCACCCCAATATATAACATTAAAAAGATCAATTCCTTGATCTTGAGCTTGGTTCTAAATTTATAATGGCTGGTGATTTCAAAAAGCGAAGCACACGTATTGGGGCTCACGTCTTTTAACATAGGTATAGACAGTTATTGAGTGCTATCTCTTCATGCAGGTTGAACGCCGTCTCTGGAGGTCATCCAACGTACTGGCCCTCTGACTTAAATAAGATTCCTGATTGAATAGACTTTGCCGTTTCATGAAATATAAAAAGCACCAACATATCCGTCTGCTCATCATTAGATTTATCATTCGATCATTCACCCTCTATTATAAATTTTTATATCAATCCCACTGAAGTTCAAGAAGAAAGACTTTATTAACCTAAAGGAAATAAAAACTGGTTAAAGTATAAAATGTTTGTGAGTTCCTATCTCCCATTTAATATTCCTCTCAGGAATCCAATAAACATCGAATCTGATATAAATGCTTTATCGGACATCGTCACTAATGCAGCCTGTATGGCAACACCAATTTTGAAGGCCAAGAAAAGGGATTTCCAGAACAATTCATAAAGTATTTAAACTCTAAAAATTAAAAGAGAAGGCTAAAGAGACGGTGGCAGGAGTGTCGATCCCCTGCCTTAAAAAGCTGCTTAAACCAATGTCAATGAAAATTGAAAGACGTCTTGAGGATCAATGAACAAAAATCTCTTGACACATACTTTAACAACTTAGATCCCTCTAAGGAATCTGTGGAAAGCTACATATGAGTCTCCAATAAGGCTCGAAAATGGTAGTTGGGCAAGATATCCATGTGAAAAAATAGATGCTTTTCCCAACCACTTAGAAAAAGTTTTCACACCAAACAAAACAAACTTTAATATAAGCTCTTATATTATAGATTACAACGCACTTTCCCAATTGAGATTCCGTCTTTTCCTACTTAAGCCTACGAAAGCTTAATCCAAAAAAGTCTCCTGGTATTGACAGAATTTCTTCATTAATGATAAACCACCTGCCTATGTCGTTTGCAACATTTTCCAATGTCCTGGAAGATATCAGAAATCGCTGTGATTTCCATACCACGTAGGGATGTTACCCAAAGCCTTTGGAAACAATTAATACTGTTCGGCCTTGTTGATCGATACTTAAATTATTATACATTATCTTTACAGCAGATATGCCACCAATGCTCTTACATACACATTTGGATTCGCAGATGATACAGCATTTATAACTCCGATCCCAAAATTGCTTCTTCTGCTCTATTACAGTCTCAAATTCATGAGCCCGAAATATAGCTGAACAGATGGAAGAATTAAGGTAAATCCGATGTTTTTTTAAAAATGTCCGATTGTATACTAAATGTTTTAAATTTGAATCGATTTCTGAAACAGGTTCCGATTACGAGTATAATTTATACCCGTCAAATTTAAGCCCAAAATAGTTCCTAAATGGTCATATGGTACAAATTCTGGGAAGCCATTTTCCATTAATGCTCCCGAGTAAGATACCTTTTGATCGCCGCCTCGAATGGTCCCATTACATTGACTGCAAGATACTGCTAGATAACTCAAATTAAATTGAAATCCGCCAAACTTAACTGGCTTATTGGCCCACAGTCTTCTCTGAAGTTAGACTACAAGGTCCTTCACAAATCAATAACACTGCTCTGCAAAAATTCATTTTTTGTCTTTCCTTTTAATATGCGGACTATATGGATCTTGATGCGCTAAACTCAAATCCGTTTTCGGGTTTTCTCCATGAGATCTGGATTTTTTTTATGGGCGTGGCAAATTTTTCCCCTTAAATTAGTCGCCTACGGAGACCTATTTCGTCCTAACTCGAGAACGACTCATCCGATTTTCAAAATTAACACTTGAAGATGCATAACAAAATTGCATTTATTTTAGTCTAATATAATTTTTCTGTATCTCTTATCGTTTTGGAGTTATTTACAAATTAATGGAGAAAAAAAGATAAAGTAAAATTTTAACATCTTAAACATTTTTCTAAGAATAAAATAAGCTATAAACCATAAAAATCGGTTTAAAAATCGGCAACAGTTCAATTAAAGAATCCGAATCCAAAAAAATTCATATTACTTTATCTTTTTATACCCTTCACCACCATAGGTGGAAAGGGTATATTGGGTTTGTGCTGATGTTTGTAACGCATAGAAATATTGGTCTGAGGCCTACCTTTTAGTATACCAATCGACTTAGAATCACTCCCTGAGTTGTTTTAACGATGTCCGTCCGGCTGGCTGGCTGGCCGGTTATCCATGTAAGCTTGTTATCACTCTGCAGGTCGTAACTTTAAAGATAATTTGATGAAATTTGGCACAGGTTATTATTTTGGTCGATTACAAGGACGATCCCTATACTTTTTGAGGGAAATCGGATTACTATTTCGGGTACCTCCCATAGGGATGCCTTCCCGGAATAGAGTTTTTGGTTATTTATAGCCACAAATTTAGTTGTATTTTAATAATATTCAGCACAAATATTGCTTATCATAACCTTAATTAGTGTTCTTAATTTTGTAGAAATCGGCCCATATTTGATCATACCTCCCATACAAGACACATTCCCAAAAGAAGTTTATATACACATAAAAGCACAAAAACGTTAATAACTCTAAAGATAAATGCATTTGATTACTTAAACTTTGTGTTTGGTAATAATCGGTCCACAATTGACCCTAGCTCCCATATCAGGCCCTTAGCCGGAAATGATATAAAGAGTGTTCTAAAAAAATATGCATTTACTATTTTACACAAAATTTATCCATAGTGCAAGAAATAATTTATTTTTTGATCAAGTTAGTTTCTATAGATATGTCAGATACTATTATTTTAGAAATTATTAATTTTCAATAGTTATTTCAATCAAAATGGACTGCGAAAAAAAAGTTCGTGAAAATATAATTGAAACTTTTCAAAAAAATCCGTCATGGACTTTTAAAAAAATAGCTAAAAATTTGAAAGTTGACCCTCGAACGGTTTCTAATGCCATCAGACGGTATAAGGAAAACCTGAGCATTGAAAGAAAACCTGGATCAGGGAGGCAAAAAAGTCCTACAGATATTGGTAAGGCAAAAGAAGTCGAGCGACTCTTTCGAAGAGCGCCTAACACTTCTTTAAGAAAAGCAGCTCGTACGGTGAAATGTTCTACGAATTTTGCACATAGAGTCAAAGCTTATGCTAGACTGAAGACATACAAAGTCCAAAAGGTTCCAGATCGCAATGCTATAAAGAGCTTAGGAGCAAAAAAAACGAGCGAAAAAATTGAAGTCTGATTTTATAAAAAAATACACCTGTTGTGTGATGGATGATGAAACATACGTACTGGCAGACTTTTCTCAACTTCCTGGTCAAGATTTTTATGTTGCTGATAAACGGGGCAATGTTCGGCAAGAGTTTCGCACAAAAAACAAACAAAATTCCCTAAGAAGTTTCTCGTGTGGCAAGCTATTTGCAGTTGTGGCAAAAGAAGTAAAGTATTTGTGGCATCTGGCACAATAAACACAGAAATTTATATAAAGGAGTGCCTACAAAAACGGTTGTTACCCTTTTAAAGAGAGCACAGAGTGACTACATTTTTTTGGCCCGATTTGGCATCATGCCATTATGGAAAAAAGGCACTTGAGTGGTACTCAAAGAATAATGTCATTTTTGTACCACGAGAGGCAAATGCACCTAACTGTCCAGAACTTCGGCCTGTGGAAAGGTATTGGGCTCTGGTAAAAAAGGAATTGAAGAACACAGGAAATATTTCCAAGAACATGTCCGATTTTAAGCGCAGGTGGAACACATGCTCCAAAAAGGCATCAGAAGCAACTGTAAAATCTTTAATGGGAGGGTTTCCGAAAAAAGCCGATAATTTTGCAAAACCCGAGTACTAAGTAAACATTTTAATGCTAAATGATTTTGTATAATATTTCATTATACTTGCGTATTTTGTAGAGTTTTTATATTAAAAGGTTTGATTTTTATTTAAGAAAATCCAACTACAAATTTTATTTAGAGCACTCTTTAAATCTCGAAATTTTGAAAAAATAGCACATAGTATATGTATGCATGTCTCTAAGACTTAAGAAAAACTTGTTTAATTGTTGGTCCATATTTGGCCTTAGTAGTGAAGGGTATTATATAGTCGGGCTTGACCGACTATAGCTTTTCTCACTTGTATTTAATTACACTTTTAACCTGAAAAAAATTACGAACTTCGCACGAAAAAATTTTTTTTCTCCATTAATTTCTAAATAACTCCAAAACAATAAGAGATACAGAAAAATTATATTAGACTAAAATAAATGCAATTTTTTTATGCATCTTCAAGTGTTTTAATATTGAAAATCGGATGAGTCGTTCTCGAGTTAGGACGAAATAGGTCTACGTACCTGACTAATTTAAGGGGAAAAAAATTTGCCACGCCCATAAAAAAAAAATCCAGATCTAATGGAAAAAAACCGACAACGGATCTGAGTTTAGCGCATCAAAATCCATGTAGTTCCATTGTTTTATTAAAAGGAGGATTTGGCTGCAGAGCAGTGTAATTAAATAAATATAGACGTATGGCATTAAGTTATGGGGGACGGCTTCTGCCTCGAACATTGCGAAATTACAATGAAGACAATCAAGGACCTATCGTTTTATAACTGACTGAATATAATAATATTCATTGAGTTTTGAATGTTAACCTTGTAGGTTCTGTACTAAATACATTTTTAAGCTCCATGTTCACCCAAATCATCTTGCTAGGCAGCTTTTGCACTTTAAAGCTCATCAACGATTAAGAAGAATGGATACTTTGGACCAATTTAATATTGATATTCGAATAATTTAAAAAGGAGTTGCATTGGCAACCTCTACATATATATTTCTGATATTGGACTACTTTTTTGGGAAAGGGAATTGAAGAGAGGTGAAAGGTGGTAAAAAGGTGCGATAAAGCTTTATATTATTCAACGCTGTAATTACAAGTCAGGTATATTTTAAAAACAGTGAAGTTGCGTCATTTGTTGTTATTTAGACGCATTGTTTAAGTGTTTTGTTCTATAGTCATTTTTTTTATTTTACATCGACTGCGTGTTATTTGTGTAATGTCTTGTATATTGTTTTAGCTGATGAAGTTTCTAGAATATAATGAATATTTTTGAAGATTTTATCAATATGCAGAAATACTCCTGGTAAAAATTCTTTGATAAGCCGTAAAATTTATGTAAAAATCTCTTTAAATTAAGTTAAGCGAAAACACCCAAAATTTGTTGCATCATTTCAGAAAATTCAATAAAATATTTATCAAATAAACAAAAAATATCTAAAAAATATAATAAACTATTTCCAATACAATAAAAGTATAAATAAATTTTATATAAGAATAAAAATGAGAATTTAAAAATATAGCTATCCCTTATCTTTACCTGGACCCACACTAACGCCCAAAAGATGTTCACCGGCCATCGTAAGACCGGCCGGTTGATGGGCATAATTTCGTATCTGATGCAGTGAAATCAATTGATTCGGAAACGAATTCGAAGCGTTATTTTGATTAACGTTTTTATTTTGAAAACTAATGGCATCATACAAGTAGGGACGCTGACTCATGGCATGATGTGAGAGGGTATTCAAATGTGGTGGCATCGAATTGATGGGGGTAAATGCAGAATTTGTGGTGGTTTTTGTAATGCTCGAGGCATCGTAGGGCCCGACCGTGGAGGGTGTGGAGACTATTAAGATGAAATAGAACATAGTACATAAGTTATATAATTAGACTATGGTATAGTTTTCGAGATAACTTACCTATATCCTCTCTACCATTATCATTCATACGATGATGATTTTGCAAATCATTATGGGGATTATTGCCACCCGATGTCTGGTGATTTGTATAGTCCATATGAGTTTGGCCTTGTTGCTGAGTCGGAGGTTGTTGCTGCTGTTGGGCATTCGTCTGTTGCGGATGATGATGTTGCTGCTGCTGACCCGTTGGTCCATTGTGAGCTTGCTGCTGCTGTTGCTGATGATGCTGATGCGAGTGCTGCTGTTGCGGCTGCTGCTGATGCATGACATCATTCATATTGGCTGCCGAGTCCGGACTGACCTTGGGCCAATATGAATTGTCGGTGGGTGCTATAGTTACCGGTGGTAATGAGATATTATTACGGTTATGTTGATTTCCAGTCACAGAATGACCTCCGCCACCACTTCCTGTACCTCCTCCTACACCTGCTGTGGCAGTAGCATGATTAGTTGTTGTATTACTTCCTACAGCTGCATTATTGTTACTATTATTACCTGTACCAGTTCCGGTTCCAGTTCCACTAGTCGTATTACCTCCAGTATTTGTGGCCACAATAGGCGGTCGCTTGTCCGTTCTCTCCGAGTGCTTTTGCATATGTTTATTTAGATATGTTTCCTGTGTATACGATTTGCCGCAGTACTGGCAAATGTGAGTCTTCAAGTGCTTGGACTCTTTGTGCTTGGGTATGTGATCCAAGAGGGAGGCCTCGTCCGAGAAACATTTATAGCAAGAGTTGCATTTGAAGGGCTTGTCCGTTTGGTGGCACCTAGAGTGAGATTGTAAATTGGAGAGCTGCGAGAAGGCCTTTTGACAACCAGGATGTCGGCACTTGTACGGTTTGTCGCCGGTATGCGTGCGTATATGCTGTTGCAGATGCGAGAGTTGGGTGAATTTGCGTTGACAAATCTCACAGCGATACGGTTTGATGCCCAAGTGTATGCGTGTGTGTTGTGAGAGATACGATGAGTTGGCAAACGCTTTGGAGCACTGAGTACATTTATACGGCTTAGACTCACGCATATGCATTTGTGTGTGTAATTGGAGATCAGCTTTTGAAGTGAAAATCTGTAAAATTTGAAAAAACCGGAATAAAATTAAAAATCTTTAAAAGTTTAAAATCTATAAAAGTAAATATCTTAGATACATTTTGTTGTTTTTGTAAAATTTTAGTAACCCTTTAAATAAAATACCTTGCTATCTTTAATATCTTGCATTTGCATATGATGATGAGGCGATGAAGTAGACGAGGAGATTCCATTATTATTTGTTTCACTCTGTTGCTGACGATTTTGGGCTCTTGTTCCCCCATTATCCACACTATTACTGGTCACTATTATATGTTGATTGGGATTTGTATAGATTTTCGATTTACGTCCCCTACCGCCCGAAGTGGGTTGACTAGAACTCACTACCGCTCCTGTAGTCGAGTCCGCTAACTTTGTATCCATACATCCCACTTTCGTATGTTGCATTTGAACATTTTCCGCACCTGAGCCATTATTGCCCGTTGTCGTAGAAACGGTACCTTGCAGCTGATACTGTGGCTGCTGGTGCTGTTGATGCGGCTGATTGGTATAATTCAAGACGGATGTTCTTAGGTCGGTATTCGAGAAAACACTTAAAGGACCCAAGGTTACACGCTCATTGAGGGTATTGCGCAATTGGTCTATGGAACGATGCACTGCTTGTGAGTAGTCTCCTCCGGGCGGTATTTCGCCTATCAAGGGGGAATTGTGATGATAGTCCAGACCACCACCTAATGGCCGGTATTCGAGTAAACGACTTTCCATGGTTTCTTTTAGGCAATTCATTTGTATAGACCGTTTTAGTTAGTTAGTTTTTTTTTGAGGTTAGGTCTTTTTACACTTAGATTTTTTACGTTTTTTTACATTTTTAGTTATTTTTTTAGGCTTTTTGTAGTATTTAGTTTAGTTTAGGAACCGCAATTGTCTTTAAATTTAGGTTTTTGTGCTTTTTTTAGGTTCTCTATTAATTTTAGGATGTTTTAATTATATAAAGCTAAAGTTTAAGGAACAGAATGTTGGCATTTTAAAAAGCTTAAGAGCTATAACAATATCAGTTATCGAACAGAAATATACATTCACTCAGAAAAATTATAGACAAATTTTTAACGAAATTTTTTAAAAATAGAAAAAAATTTTTAAGCTTTAAAATCTCATTAAAATTTTAGTCAGAATCGCTCTATATTCAATCACAATTTGATTGTAAAACTCAAATTATTTTTATAAGAGCAAAAATTCTATAATATAAGCAGGAGTAGGCAGCCCATAACACCAGTAGCCGATGAAGTTTTTTAGTTTTCGTAAATACCACGATCATTAATAAAACTCGTGAAAATGAGTATTAAAATCATACAGTTGGAATTTGGATGTTAACAGGGTCCGTTGCTGCCGCTTTGTTAAAGAAAAGACAAAAACAAAATAGGCAACAAACAAATCAAAATCCAATTTATAGCAACAAAATACAAGGTTCGAGAGAACAAAGAAATATAATCTCGAACATTGTTGCCACGATACTATTATTTTTGTAAACATTGGGAATATTTTTGTAAATATTGGGAATATTTTTCAAAACAGAAATAAATTCTAATATTAAATAATTTTGGATTTTTAGATATTTTAAATCCAAAAATTTGTTTATAGAAAAATTTTGAATAAAAATGTTTTTCATTGGAAAATGGTTCGATAAAAATTATATTTTATAGAAAATTTTCGATAACAATTTTTTCTGTAAAAATTTTCGATAAAAATATTTTTATCAAAACATTTTCTATATTCTATAGAAAATTTTTTTCTATAAAAAAAATTTCTATAGAAACATTCTTGATAAAAATATTTTCTATAGAAAAATTTTAATAAAATAATTTTTGATTAAAAAATTTTCTATAGAAAAATTGTTGATGAAAAAATTTTCTATAGAAATTTTCTATAGAAATTTTCTATAGAAATTTTCTATAGAAATTTTCTATAGAAATTTTCTATAGAAATTTTCTATAGAAATTTTCTATAGAAATTTTCTATAGAAATTTTCTATAGAAATTTTCTATAGAAATTTTCTATAGAAATTTTCTATAGAAATTTTCTATAGAAATTTTCTATAGAAATTTTCTATAGAAGTTTTCTATAGAAATTTTCTATAGAAATTTTCTATATAAATTTTCTATAGAAATTTTCTATAGAAATTTCTTTAGAATTTTGATGTGTCTCAAAATATTATAAAATTTTAAATGTTTTTAAAATTTTGATAATTTTTAGTAGAACAATTTGTAGAAATAATTTTTTTAAGCAAATTTCTAAAATTTTATATAGAAGATTTCAATAAATTTTTAAGTTTTCTATAAAATCTTTTTTTTCGAAATTTTAAATTATTCCTAGCTTCGAAAATTTTTTTAAATTTCATGAGTTTTCTATCGATTTATATGAAAAGCATGTATCTCAAACTATTTTAAATATAGCCCCATTTTGAAAATAGAAAATTTTTTTTGACGATTTTTTTTTTAAGATTTTTTTACAATTTTCTTTAGAATTTTGATGTTTCTCAAATTATTTAGATAAAAAAAACTTGTATAAAATTTTCTTCCTAAAGTTACGGATTTTCATTAAAAGTTGTAGCAAAATTTTGAAAATCGAAAAATTTTGATGATTTTTCTTTTTAGTTTTTAAAAATTTTAGTTTTTTACAATTTTTTTTAAAATTTCGAAAAATTTTGATAGAAAATTTAGTAGAAATATATTTTTTTAATAAATTTCTTAAGTTTTATATAAAGAGATTTTAGAAAATTTAAAAACTTTCTATAAAATCTTAATTTTTTTTTAGAAATTTTTTATTTATTTTTCAAAATTCTAAAAACTGTAAAAAGTTTATGAGTTTTCTATTAAATTATATAAAAACTATTTACAGAAATTTTTATAAAATTTCAAAATTTTAAAGTTTTACGCATTTTCTATATAAATTTTAGCAAAATTTTGAAAATTAAAAAATTTCTATAAAATGTTTAATAAATTTTTTCCAGTTTTTTAAAGAATTTTTTACAATATTTTTTTTAAAATTTTTATATAAAATTTTTAAAAATATATTTTTTAACAAATTTCTAAAATTTCATACAAAGGTATTTCAGAAAATTTCAAAATTTTCTGTAAAACCTGAAAATTTTCGGAATTTTATTTTTCAAAAAAACTCTAGAAGTTTCTGAGTTTTCTATAGAATTCTATTATAATTTAGAAAATATCAGTCATTGAAAATTGGTACAATATTTTTTAAATTTTTCAACAAAATTAAATTTATGAAATTCAAAAAAAAATTACTAAAAATTTATTAAAAATTTAAAAATTTTTATAAAATTTTTTTTTTACAAATTTTCTTGAATTTGGAAAATTTTGTAAATATTCTTTTAAATTTGGAAAATTTTGTAAAAATTCTGTAAAAAATTTTAAAAATTTTCAAAAATTTTTAAAAAATTTTGAAAATATAGTCAAACTATACTATACGATATTTTTTTTTTTAATTTTTTTGACATCTTTTTGAAAATTTCGCTATTTGATAATTTTTTTCAGAATTTAATTATTTTATGATATTGATCAAAATTTCACTATTTGATAATTTTACTCAAAATTTCACTATGTGATAATTTTGTTTAAAATTTCACTATATGATAACTTTGATCAAAATTTTACTTAACTATATTTTTTTTTCAAAATTTCGAAAATTTTTTTTATAAATTTGTATATATTTTAAAAATTCCTTAGTTAATTTCTTAAAAACTTTTTTATATTCAGAAGAAAAAAACCTGTTTTAGAGATATTTTAAGAAAATTTCGAAAAATTTCTATAAATTTTAAAAATTTTCTAGAATTCTTTTAAATTAAAAATACTTGCGATGTTTCGATTATTTTTTAAAAAATCTTTTGAATTTTCTTTAGAAATTTTTGTCGAAATTTCGAAAGTTTTATGTATTTTGGATTTAAAAACTTCTTTGTTTTATAACAAGAAATATTCAACCTTGACCACTTTAACATTGTTCAGCAAATTTCCTCTTAAATTCTTAAGTTTTAAAATCCTCTTTTTTCATTATTAAAGAATTTCGCGAAGAAAAAAGATTCCGATCAATTTGAAATGGTCACATACTACGAAACTGGCAAAAGAACACGATTCAAAAAAAAAAAGTAAAACCAATCCTAGAAAAATTTACTAACATTAACAACTTTATATTTCTAGCAGTAGTTGACAGTCATTAGAAAGATGTTAGCTTAAACTAGAAGTGGAAAGTTGGAAGGACAGAAAGAAAGTAAAAATAAGTGAAAAGAAAGAAACAAAATTAATGCAGCTAAAAAGTTCGATTATTAATTTTTTTCTAGTAGTTTCAAGCTAAATTTTCTATTTTTACTAAAGGGAGAGTATTGACTTTATGTCATTGTCTAAACGGTTGCATAGATTTCAGACGATTTGTCTGTATCTCATGTACGGGCAGACAGATATGGATACATTCACATATGATATATGTGGATGTTTTTTTTTATCTGTTTGTGTAATTCTTTTTTTTCTAAAATATTTTTCTATACTATTTTTATGAATTTGTTTTTATTTTCCATTTTTATATAATTTTTTTTGTACCAATTTGATACGGGGTTTTTATTTTGCCAGACAATCACCCAGACAGTCGACTGCACGACTAACTTGCACATATTCAAACATGCATATGCATGCATGCATAGATTTGATATTTATGTATAAAATATATATATATAGATATATAAAAATATATTGTATAAAACATTTGAATGTTCAGCAGATGTGACATATGGATGTGAAATGGTACTAGGATTTAAGGTACCTTTTTCTCGTTATAGTACTCCAAACTGTTCAACTTCAAATACATCAAATTGTCTTCGATTCAAATAAATATATCTTGATCAAAATTGTATAGTATACTTTAAGGCAGTTTAAAAAATTTTTAAATTTCAATAGGAAATTTTATCAAATTTCTTAGTAAATTTGGTCAAATTTCTAAAGGAAATTCGGTCAAATTTCTATAGGAAATTTGGTCAAATTTCTAAAGGAAATTTGGTCAAATTTCTAAAGGAATTTTGGTCAAATTTCTAAAGGAAATTTGGTCAAATTTCTAAAGGAAATTTGGTCAAATTTCTATAGGAAATTTGGTCAAATTTCTATAGGAAATTTGGTCAAATTTCTATAGAAATTTTTTGTCAAATTTCTTTAGGAAATTTGATCAAATTTCTATAGGAAATTTGGTCAAATTTCTATAGGAAATTTGGTCAAATTTCTGTAGGAAATTTGGTCAAATTTCTATAGGAAATTTGGTCAAATTTCTATAGGAAATTTGGTCAAATTTCTATAGGGAATTTGGTCAAATTTCTATAGGGACTTTGGTCAAATTTCTATAGGAAATTTGGTCAAATTTCTATAGGAAATTTGGTCAAATTTCTATAGGAAATTTGGTCAAATTTCTATAGGAAATTTGGTCAAATTTCTATAGGAAATTTGGTCAAATTTCTATAGGAAATTTGGTCAAATTTCTATAGGAAATTTGGTCAAATTTCTATAGGAAATTTGGTCAAATTTCTATAGGAAATTTGGTCAAATTTCTAAAGGAAATTTGGTCAAATTTCTAAAGGAAATTTGGTCAAATTTCTATAGGAAATTTGGTAAAATTTCTTTAGGAAATTTGGTAAAATTTCTTTAGGAAATTTGGTCAAATTTCTAAAGGAAATTTGGTCAAATTTCTAAAGGAAATTTTGTCAAATTTCTAAAGGAAATTTTGTCAAATTTCTATAGGAATTTGGTAAAATTTCTTTAGGAAATTTGGTCAAATTTCTAAAGGAAATTTGGTCAAATTTCTATAGGAAATTTTGTCAAATTTCTATAGGAAATTTGGTCAAATTTCTATAGGAAATTTGGTCAAATTTCTATAGGAAATTTGGTCAAATTTCTATAGGAAATTTGCTCAAAATTTTATAGGAAATTTGGTCAAATTTCTATAGGAAATTTGGTCAAATTTCTATAGGAAATTTGCTCAAATTTCTATAGGAAATTTGCTCAAATTTCTATAGGAAATTTGGTCAAATTTCTATAGGAAATTTGGTCAAATTTCTATAGGAAATTTGGTCAAATTTCTATAGGAAATTTGGTCAAATTTCTATAGGAAATTTGGTCAAATTTCTATAGGAAATTTGGTCAAATTTCTATAGGAAATTTGGTCAAATTTCTATAGGAAATTTGGTCAAATTTCTATAGGAAATTTGGTCAAATTTCTATAGGAAATTTGGTCAAATTTCTATAGGAAATTTGGTCAAATTTCTATAGGAAATTTGCTCAAATTTCTATAGGAAATTTGGTCAAATTTCTATAGGAAATTTGCTCAAATTTCTATAGGAAATTTGGTCAAATTTCTATAGGAAATTTGCTCAAATTTCTATAGGAAATTTGCTCAAATTTCTATAGGAAATTTGCTCAAATTTCTATAGGAAATTTGCTCAAATTTCTATAGGAAATTTGCTCAAATTTCTATAGGAAATTTGCTCAAATTTCTATAGGAAATTTGCTCAAATTTCTATAGGAAATTTGCTCAAATTTCTATAGGAAATTTGCTCAAATTTCTATAGGAAATTTGCTCAAATTTCTATAGGAAATTTGCTCAAATTTCTATAGGAAATTTGCTCAAATTTCTATAGGAAATTTGCTCAAATTTCTATAGGAAATTTGCTCAAATTTCTATAGGAAATTTGCTCAAATTTCTATAGGAAATTTGCCCAAATTTTTATAGGAAATTTGCTCAAATTTCTATAGGAAATTTGCTCAAATTTCTATAGGAAATTTGCTCAAATTTCTATAGGAAATTTGCTCAAATTTCTATAGGAAATTTGCTCAAATTTCTATAGGAAATTTGCTCAAATTTCTATAGGAAATTTGCTCAAATTTCTAAAGGAAATTTGCTCAAATTTCTATAGGAAATTTGGTCAAATTTCTATAGGAAATTTGGTCAAATTTCTATAGGAAATTTGGTCAAATTTCTATAGGAAATTTGGTCAAATTTCTATAGGAAATTTGGTCAAATTTCTATAGGAAATTTGGTCAAATTTCTATAGGAAATTTGGTCAAATTTCTATAGGAAATTTGGTCAAATTTCTATAGGAAATTTGGTCAAATTTCTATAGGAAATTTGGTCAAATTTCTATAGGAAATTTGGTCAAATTTCTATAGGAAATTTGGTCAAATTTCTATAGAAAATTTGGTCAAATTTCTATAGGAAATTTGGTCAAATTTCTATAGGAAATTTCTATAGGAAATTTCTCAAATTTCTATAGGAAATTTCTCAAATTTCTATAGGAAATTTCTCAAATTTCTATAGGAAATTTCTCAAATTTCTATAGAAAATTTCTCATATTTCTATATGAAATTTCTCAAATTTCTTAGGAAATTTCTCAAATTTCTATAAGAAATTTGTCAAATTTCAAAGTTTAAAAATATTTTACAACATTTTAAATTCCTTTCCAAAAATGTGTACAATTGTGCCCTTTATTTCATCCTTACATTTTTCTATATATCTCTGTATGTGTGTGTGTGTGTGTGTGTAAGTTTACGTTGCTTTGGTATGTGTATGCAGCTTCTAGTTCTTGTTAGTTTGTCAGGTGAAAGTTCATTCAAATTCAATATTTACATACATATATTTCAATTCCATCCAATTGCACCTCGCCCGCAATTTCTGAACTCGTCCTCTAAATTTTTTCTAACACTTTTGATTTAGTCAAATGCATTTAGTGTTTGAACAAAAAAACAATTTTAGTAATAGAATAAAATATATTTTTACTATGGGATATAGTATTTTTTGTCTAAATACTCGTTTTTATTTCTATTCACATGCATTTTATTTGGAAAAAGCAACAACAACAACTAAAATATGCAACAAAAAAAGCAAAAATGCATATAAATATTTAGTCTTTTTAGTAGCATATTTGTTGGTAGTGGTAGTAGTGGCGATGATGATGATGTTTTTTGTGTGTTAGTAGTGGTTGTGTTAGAATTTAGAATTATTTTATTTAGGTTTATGACTAAATTGACCTTGAAAAATGATGTTAGAATATTTAGAGAAAAAAAAGTATTAAAAAAATAGAAAAAAATAGAAATTGTTCTAAATGGTTGAATCAATTTTTTATTGAAATCTATATGCGGCAGACTTTTGAGCCAGGCGTTAAATCATCCTGTTCAGATTTTTTTTTTATATTTAAAGGAGTTTTTTACGGTATTTAGTTCAAATTTCGATAGAAATGTTATAGAGAATTGTTTTAGATTTATTTTAAGTAACAAATTTAAAGCTTTTTTGATATTTTGTTTGACTAATTTTTGTAGTCTATCGAAATTTGGGTTAATAAACTTGAAACTAATTTAATTTGTAACAATTTTAAATAATTTAGGGCTTGATTCGACAAAATAAAGATAAAAAAGTCTACTTTTAGGCGTTATTAAAAACAGTTTTATCTAGAATTTCGTACAGAAGCAAATTTGCTACAGAAATTTAACCAAATTTCCTATTAAAATTTGACCAAATTTCCTATAGAAATTTGACCAAATTTCCTATAGAAATTTGACCAAATTTCCTATAGAAATTTGACCAAATTTCCTATAGAAATTTGACCAAATTTCCTATAGAAATTTGACCAAATTTCCTATAGAAATTTGACCAAATTTCCTATAGAAATTTGACCAAATTTCCTATAGAAATTTGACCAAATTTCCTATAGAAATTTGACCAAATTTCCTATAGAAATTTGACCAAATTTCCTATAGAAATTTGACCAAATTTCCTATAGAAATTTGACCAAATTTCCTATAGAAATTTGACCAAATTTCCTATAGAAATTTGACCAAATTTCCTATAGAAATTTGACCAAATTTCCTATAGAAATTTGACCAAATTTCCTATAGAAATTTGACCAAATTTCCTATAGAAATTTGACCAAATTTCCTATAGAAATTTGACCAAATTTCCTATAGAAATTTGACCAAATTTCCTATAGAAATTTGACCAAATTTCCTATAGAAATTTGACCAAATTTCCTATAGAAATTTGACCAAATTTTATTTAGAAATTTGACCAAATTTCCTATAGAAATTTGACCAAATTTCCTATAGAAATTTGACCAAATTTCCTATAGAAATTTGACCAAATTTCCTATAGAAATTTGACCAAATTTACTATAGAAATTTGACCAAATTTCCTATAGAAATTTGGCCAAATTTCCTATAGAAATTTGACCATTTTTCCTATAGAAATTTGACCAAATTTCCTATAGAAATTTGACCAAATTTCCTATAGAAATTTGACCAAATTTCCTATAGAAATTTGACCAAATTTCCTATAGAAATTTGACCAAATTTCCTATAGAAATTTGACCAAATTTCCTATAGAAATTTGACCAAATTTCCTATAGAAATTTGACCAAATTTCCTATAGAAATTTGACCAAATTTCCTATAGAAATTTGACCAAATTTCCTATAGAAATTTGACCAAATTTCCTATAGAAATTTGACCAAATTTCCTATAGAAATTTGACCAAATTTCCTATAGAAATTTGACCAAATTTCCTATAGAAATTTGACCAAATTTCCTATAGAAATTTGACCAAATTTCCTATAGAAATTTGACCAAATTTCCTATAGAAATTTGACCAAATTTCCTATAGAAATTTGACCAAATTTCCTATAGAAATTTGACCAAATTTCCTATAGAAATTTGACCAAATTTCCTATAGAAATTTGACCAAATTTCCTATAGAAATTTGACCAAATTTCCTATAGAAATTTGACCAAATTTCCTATAGAAATTTGACCAAATTTCCTATAGAAATTTGACCAAATTTCCTATAGAAATTTGACAAAATTTCCTATAGAAATTTGACCAAATTTCCTATAGAAATTTGACCAAATTTCCTATAGAAATTTGACCAAATTTCCTATAGAAATTTGACCAAATTTCCTATAGAAATTTGACCAAATTTCCTATAGAAATTTGACCAAATTTCCTATAGAAATTTGACCAAATTTCCTATAGAAATTTGACCAAATTTCCTATAGAAATTTGACCAAATTTCCTATAGAAATTTGAACAAATTTCCTATAGAAATTTGACCAAATTTCCTATAGAAATTTGACCAAATTTCCTATAGAAATTTGACCAAATTTCCTATAGAAATTTGACCAAATTTCCTATAGAAATTTGACCAAATTTCCTATAGAAATTTGACCAAATTTCCTATAGAAATTTGAACAAATTTCCTATAGAAATTTGACCAAATTTCCTATAGAAATTTGACCAAATTTCCTATAGAAATTTGACCAAATTTCCTATAGAAATTTGACCAAATTTCCTATAGAAATTTGACCAAATTTCCTATAGAAATTTGACCAAATTTCCTATAGAAATTTGACCAAATTTCCTATAGAAATTTGACCAAATTTCCTATAGAAATTTGACCAAATTTCCTATAGAAATTTGACCAAATTTCCTATAGAAATTTGACCAAATTTCCTATAGAAATTTGACCAAATTTCCTATAGAAATTTGACCAAATTTCCTATAGAAATTTGACCAAATTTCCTATAGAAATTTGACCAAATTTCCTATAGAAATTTGACCAAATTTCCTATAGAAATTTGACCAAATTTCCTATAGAAATTTGACCAAATTTCCTAGAGAAATTTGACCAATTTTCCTAGAGAAATTTGACAAAATTTCCTAGAGAGATTTGAATTTTGAAATCTGTGGTTGTTTCGAGGAATCGAGTTAAGAGGGACTCCATTTTAAGCCAAAACATTAACTGAGTCTAAATTTATTTAAAACGACAATATAAGTGGAGATTTGAATTCAATACAATTTAAGCCCAAAACCATTTTGCCACCTGATGCAATTTAAAAACTCGAATTGCATTTTTATCAGACATTTTAAGCGAATATAAAAAAAATATATTAAATATAAAATCAACTCATACATTCATAGTAACAGTTTCAGTTTTATTAGAATAAAGGTTTGAATGTTATAGAGACGAATGTGTTTGTGTTTTTATTTTGTAAATAAAATAATGTGAAAACAATTACATAAATGCTACTACATATGTACAACATAAAATGCTCATATACGCACGTAAAATATAACAAATATTTTAATGGTGTGATTAAATTTTAATAAAATTAACCCACAAATCTGACGGAAATAGTAGAAAAACGTCGTCATTAGGGAAGGTAGATTAAATTTTTAAATTAAAATGCAATACCTTGCAAATTGTTATGTATAGTCATATTAAATGTTCAAAGACTAACGCACTTTATTATAATTTTATAAGAAAAATTTATAAAAAAATTTTATAATGAATCCTATTTATGCTGACGATATATATACAATTTAAATTTAATACACCGGAAAAGATTTTCGGAGTTAAAGGAAAGGTTTGAGTCAAAGCTAAATGTGCCACACTTCGTTTTAGGACAAAATAACTAAAATGTGTAGCATACATTAGGGTGTTGCAATGGTTATTACATATTATTAATGTAAATAAACAGGGGCCAAATTACGGCATTCGATATCGATCGAAATCTTAGATATTTTCAAAACATTTGTATAGCATACTTTAAGGACAATCAAAATTATTTAAAAGATGCACAATTAACTATATTTTTTTGAAGTTATTTGCCAAAAGATGAACAATAGTAAAATAGTTTTAATTGAACAATATATATTTTAAAAAAGGAAACAAAATGGATACCAAATTTTAATTAACTTTTTTCATCGAAGTAACTTTGAACATCCCTAAAGTATACTTCACAATATTCGCTTAAAAGTTTGAATATTCGATCGATATCTAGTGCGGTAATTTGGCCCCAGCTCATCAAATTTCTGGGATTACAATGATCAAAAAATTGGTCTGACATCGAACTTTTAGTGTAGTTATCGATTCATAATAACTTCACTAGTATCAACAACAATATAGTGGTACAAATGAGCAACTTTTGTAAAAACTTGGAAAGCGACCTAGTGGGGGTTATAGACCAAAAACCATTTTTAAAGATTTGGAAACACATGCAAAGTTTTGAGATTTTCTTAAAAAAACTGTTTTCGGGTAGGTCATTGCACTTTAGTGCCTTTAACTCATACATTTGCAGGGCAATTTTGAAATTTTAAACAGTTTTGGAAAGTGAATTGATCAAGCTTTTATAAGCTGTATGCATAGAGCTTATATTCTATGAAATTATGTAATTTTTTTTATCGAAAGTTTAGCATTTTTTTTTTAATTTTCCATTTATCTTTAAAATTCAAAAGCAATTATTTCAACTTTTTTCTATAAAAACCTATTTTGTTGTATACAGTTTTTTAAAGGCTAATTCCTATATAGAAACAAGAAAGAAAGTGCTATAGTCGGTCTAGCCCGACCATGCGATACCCTTTTAACAGTAAGGTCAAAGGTGCTCTTTTTCCTGTATAAAGACAAATATTCGCTATATTTTGCCATCATACAAACATTTTCTCAAAACTTACGTATTTAAACTGTTTCCGTCATTTGGACTTATATGCGAGCTAGGGTCAAACATGGAACCATCATCTCGAAGTTTGGCAAATTGATTATACTTGTTAAAAAATAAAAAAAACCGAAGTACGTCTTTGTCCTTAGGGAAGCTGCTAGTAGTAGGTTGATCCTCTCGAACCAAGTAGAAAATTTTTGGTACAAAATTTTTAATAAGAAAATTTTTTATACAACATTTTTTATTAAAAATTTCCGCTACAAAATTTTTTAATAGAAAATTTTTGGTACAAAATTTTTAATTAGAAAATTTTCGGTAAAATTTTTTTTATTAGAAAATGTTCGATACAAAATTTTGTACCGAAAATTTTCTAATAGAAAATTTTGAATACAAAATTTTTTAACATAACATTTTGATACAAAATTTTGTAATAGAAAATTTTCGATGCACATTTTTCTTAATAGCAAATTTTTGGTACAATTTTGCGGTACAAAATTTTTTAATATAAAATTTTTTGTACAAAATTTTTTAGTAGAAAATTTTCGGTACAACATTTTTTAATAATTTTTGGTACAAGATTTTTTAATAGAAAATTTTTGGCACAAAATTTTTAATTACAAAATTTTCGGTTTGGTACAAAAATTTGAATTAGAAAATTTTCGGTTCAAAATTTTTTATTAGAAAATCTTCGGTACAAAATTTTTTAATAGAACATTTTTGGTACAAAATTTTTCAATAGAAAGTTTTCGGTACAAAGTTTTTTAAGAGAAAATTTTCGGTACAAAATTTTTTAAAAGAAAATTTTCGCTACAAAATATTTTAATAGAAAATTTTCTGTACAAAATTTTTTAATAGAAAACTTTTGGCACAAAATTTTTTAATAGAAAATTTTCGCTACAAAGTTTTTTAATAGAAAGTTTTCGGTACAAAGTTTTTTAATAGAAAATTTTCGGTACAAAATTTTTTAATTCGAAAATTTTCGGTTCAAAATTTTTTATTAGAAAATCTTCGGTACAAAATTTTTGGTACAAAATTTTTTAATACAAAGTTTTCGGTACAAAATTTTTTAATAGAAAACTTTTGGCACAAAATTATTTAATAGAAAATTTTCGCTACAAAGTTTTTTATTAGAAAATTTTCGCTACAAAGTTTTTTAATAGAAAGTTTTCGGTACAAAGTTTTTTAAGAGCAAATTTTCGGTACAAAATTTTTCAATAGAAAGTTTTCGGTACAAAATTTTTTAAGAGAAAATTTTCGGTACAAAATTTTTTAATAGAAAATTTTCGCTACAAAATGTTTTAATAGAAAATTTTCTGTACAAAATTTTTTAATAAAACATTTTTGGTACAAAATTTTTTTATAGAAAATTTTTGGTACAAAATTTTTTAAAAGAAAATTTTCGGTATTAAATTTTTTATTAGAAAATTTTCGGTAAAAAATTTTTTAATAGAAAATTTTCGGTACAAAATTTTTTAATAGAAAATTTTCGCTACAAAATGTTTTAATAGAACATTTTTGGTACAAAATTTTTTAAAAGAAAATTTTTTGTACAATGTTTTTTAATAGAAAATTTTCGCTTCAAAATTTTTTAATAGAAAATTTTTGGTACAAAATTTTTTTTTAGAAAATGTTTTTTTCGGTACAAAATGTTTTAATAGAACATTTTTGGTACAAATTGTTTTAATAGAACATTTTTGGTACAAAATTTAAAAAAAAAAAATTCGGTACAAAATTTTTTAATAGAAAATTTTCGGTACAGAATTTCTTAATAGAAAATTTTCGGTACAAAATTTTTAAATAGAAAATCTTCGGTACAAAATTTTTTAATAGAAAATTTTCAGTACAAAATTTTTTAATAGAAAATTTTCTGTACAAAATTTTTTAATAGAAAATTTTCGGTACAAAATTTTTAAATAGAAAATCTTCGGTACAAAATTTTTTAATAGAAAATTTTTGGTACAAAATTTTTAATTAGAAAATTTTCGGTTTGGTACAAAATTTTTTATTAGAAAATTTTCGGTATAAAATTTTGTAATACAAAATTTTCGGTACAACATTTTTTATTAGAAAATTTTCGGTACAAAATTTTTTATTAGAAAATTTTCGGTACAAAATTTTTTATTAGAAAATTTTCGGTACAAAATTTTTTATTAGAAAATTTTTGGTACAAAATTTTTTAAAAGAAAATTTTCGGTATAAAATTTTTTATTAGAAAATTTTCGGTGCAAAATTTTTGAATGGAAAATTTTCGCTACAAAATGTTTTAATAGAACATTTTTTGTACAAAATTTTTTAAAAGAAAATTTTCTGTACAAAGTTTTTTAATAGAAAATTTTCGGTACAAAATTTTTTAATGAAAATTTTCAGTAAAGAATTTTTAGTATAATTTTTTTAATTTTCGGTACAAAATATATTAACAGAGAGAAGATTTTCTTACATAATGTTTTAACTGACTTTAACTTATATTCAGAATACTCCTTATTATTAATGATTCGTACAAATATTTGGTAGTGTCATAGAAGGAAAAGTTTTTGCCCAATACCAGGATTCCGGTCTAAGTACAACTTTAATGTATCATTTTTTATTTGAATGTGTACCCTATAGTTTTCTTTTTGCGAAACTGCAATCAAAAATAATCAATTTTTACAAGAAAAGTAATGGAATATCAAAGAAAACTAATACAGATTTATTTCAAATAGCCAGCGACAAAAATCCATTAAGTAGTTTTGGAGTTATTGCAATTTTTCCCCGAAAATTCATGTCCCTATAAACGCGCCTAAAGATATGCATTAAACATTAATAAAGAAATTCCACAATTAGACATGATTTATCATTTAATGGCTTGTAAGTACTAAATAGTTTAGTTTTGTTAAAATATGATCGAATTTATTTAGTTTTTTTCATGTTGGAAAATGGTAAATTTTTCTCAGGTAGGTTTCAAAAATAATTTTTTAATTTTTTAAAAATTTTGTTTAAGAAATATTAAAAATGAAGAAATCGTGCATCGGTGTGTTAAAATAGATAAATGTGAGAAAAAAGCTCAGAAAAATTTGGGTCGATGAATTTTGAACCGTTTCGCAGTACTTGCGATTTAATATTGAAAAATTTCGAAAAATTTTGCTTGTATTCAATTTTAACCAGGGACCGTAACTGTTATAACTTTTATCGCAAAAGTTGGAAAATGAAAGTTATTTTTTCACTTTTATTTTTTCGAGCAGAAATAAAAGTTATTTTTTGACTTTTATTTTTTCGATCAGAAATAAAAGTTATTTTGTGTTTGAATTCATGATAAATTCATTGAAAAATTCTTTCAAACAAAGATAATTTTTCAGTGAAAATAATTTGCATATGATCAAAAAGTAATGGAGTTGAGTTTCGCAATCATAATTGAGGTTGAAAACACAAAAATAACAAAAAAGAACTTTTATTTCTGCTCGAAAAAATAAAAGTCAAAAAGTAACTTTTATTCATGCTCGAAAAAATAAAAGTCAAAAATAACAGTTATTTTTGCTCGAAAAAAATAAAAGTTAAAAATAACTGTTATTTTTACTCAAAAAAAAGGTAAAAATCAAAAAATAACTGTTATTTTTTTTTCTAAAAAATAAAAATCAGATTTTTAAAAAGCATCGCATTTTATGAAAATTTGGTCTAATACTTTCAAACATACCATTTTGGTTTTATTCTCCGATATTTCCTTGCGGTTGCTTTTTTTAATCAAGAATTCAAAAATAACAGTTATTTTCGGTCCCTGATTTTAACAAATATATATATATATATATATATATATATTATTTTATGAAAAACCTATGCTGAACGTTTTTTTTTTAGTATTGGACGAGATTAACCCTTTCTTCACCTGGATCAAGCATCAAAATTTATTTCTTGTAATAATAATTTATTTTTGGTTGAAATTTTATAAAAACAAAAAGAACCCATTTTTCCCTTCACAAATTTGGCTAAAATTTTCAGAACTGAACTTTCCTATTCTTTCAATATTCTTTTGAAAAAGCTATAAATTTTCAACAAAAATTTTCTTTCATACAAGCCATTGTCACCCTGGTATATATATATATACATATATATCTCCAAAACGGCTCTAACGATTTTGATAAAATTTGGACAGTGTGCACCTTTTTTGATGTATAGGTCGAGTAAAAAGGGACTTTTGGAACCGGGAAACGGGTAAAAAGGGGAAAAAAATCGAAAATGCTATATCTACTAAAGTAATAGGTATAGAAACAAAATTTTAATTATGTTTTCAATAGCTGTCAAAAAAGGTGTTTGGTACTTTTTCCAATCTGTGCCCGATAAGAGGTAAAAAAGGGTGAAAATAGCTTTTTTTGTTACCATTTTTAAGCCACTCTTATCTTTTGAACCAAACAATATAGAAAAGAATTTTGTAATGCAATCAACAAATGTGAGAAAAATATTGAATACGTATTTGGTACTTTTTTAATTTCGGGGGCCAAAATGGATAAAAAAGAGATAAAATGATAACTGAATACCCCATGAAGTAAAATGAATAGGAACAATATGTTAACTGCGTTTTTATAAAAAGTACCGAGTTCAATTGGTACCAAGTACCAAATATGCATATGTAACTTTTTAGAAATTAGGGGATAAAGGGGAAAAATTGATAATGTTATAACTTTTAAACAAATTAATGTTTTTCTGTCTGTATGTCCTTTATAGAACTGTGCATTTAACCAGGTTATGCTGATGCATTAATCTTTAGCTAATGTTGTTGTGCAGGACACGACAAAGGTTTTAAAGTTGGTATTACTAATTTCTGACAGGTGTCGCCAATCTAAATTACTCAAAATTAATTAAAACGTAAACTGTGAATTTGATCATGCTGTGATCTTTAGCGAAGTTGTTGTAAATGAGCTGGCGAAGGTTTTCTAAGTGCTATGAACAATTTACGACAGGTGGCGCCACTGAAAATAACTAAAAATTAATTAAAACGTAAACTGTGCATTTGATCATGCTGTGATCTTTAGCGAAGTTGTTGTAAATGAGCTGGCGAAGGTTTTCTATTGGTATGAACAATTTACGACAGGTGACGCCACTGAAAATAACTAAAAATTAATTCAATCGTAAACTGCACATTTGATCAGGCTGTGATCTTTAGCAAAGTTGTTGCGCATGAGCCAACGAAGGTTTTTTAGTTGACATTTGGCACTTTTTACATTTCGGTAGCCAAAATGGATAAAAAAGAGATAAAATGATAACTGAATACCCCATGAAGTAAAATGAATAGGAGCAACATGTCAAATGCGTTTTTATAAAAAGTACCGAGTTCAATTGGTACCAAGTACCAAATATGCATATGTAACTTTTTAGAAATTAGGGGATAAAGGGGAAAAATTGCTAATGTTATAACTTTTAAACAAATTAATGTTTTTCTGTCTGTATGTCCTTTATAGAATAGGAAACTATGCATTTAACCAGGTTATGCTGATGCATTAATCTTTAGCTAATGTTGTTGCGCCGGAGACGACGAAGGTTTTAAAGTTAGTATTACTAATTTCCGACAGGTGTCGCCAATCTAAATTACTCAAAATTAATTAAAACGTAAACTGTGCATTTGATCATGCTGTGATCTTTAGCGAAGTTGTTGTAAATGAGCTGGCGAAGGTTTTCTAAGTGGTATGAACAATTTACGACAGGTGACGCCACTGAAAATAACTAAAAATTAATTCAATCGTAAACTGCACATTTGATCAGGCTGTGATCTTTAGCAAAGTTGTTGCACATGAACCGACGAAGGTTTTTTTAGTTGACATGAACAATTTTCGACAGGTGGCGCTACTGAAAATTACTAAAAATTAATTAAATCGTACGCTGTGCATTTGATCATGATCTTTAGATCAAAGATCTTAAGTAAAGTTGTTAAGCATGAGCCGACAAAGGTTTCTAAGTATGTATGACAGGTGGCGCCACTGAAAATTACTCAAAATTAATTAAATCGTAAACTGTGCTTTTGATCAGGCTATAGTCTTTAGCAAAGTTCTTGCGCATTAGTCGACGGAGGTTTCTAAGTCGGTATGACCAATTTCCAAATTTTTCATATTAAACTATGCATTTGATCATCTGTTGTTAAGGCAAAACTAATTGGATGTTTGTGTACCGTCTTTTCTCCAAATTTATTTTAGCTGGTTAGTACTTTATAAAATAAAATATATCGACGCTTTATATTCAAAAAGTGCTATCTACATTTTCGACCAAAATGGTTTTTAATGGAAACGTGTTCCTTGGCTTATTTCTTATATGTTATATAAATTTTAAGCAAGAAAAATAATTTTAAAACATTTTTTTTTTTATAAATTGTGTTTGTGCTATCTACACATAATCAAAAAATAGTGCTATCTACATTAAAAATATTTGTGGAAATAATAACAATTGTTATAAAATATAGGTACATTGTAATTTGTGATAAACCAACAAACTGGAACACAATTCCCTGCAACGTACTGTAATAATGGATTTCTAAGATATACTCGGCCTTTGACCTTAACAGATTGTAAATAAACGTCATATAAGAAAGAGAGTACCCTGAATTCTGTTGACATATTTATAATAAATATTGTTTTATTCAAAAAACTTGTTATTTTAATTAAAATTCGTGATATTTTGATATAAGCTTCAATTTTCGTTATATTTTATTTTTTTCTTGTTAAAATAATGCTATCTATCGGGTGTTTTTTATTGAGGTATAGAACTTTAAGTTGGCATCACTTTTTTAACTGGCGGCCATTTTGTCAGCTGTTAAGTTGTTAATATTTAGTTTGGTTTGCCATTTCATCATGAACAGGTTGACAAAAGAACAACGCTTGCAAATCGTGCAAATTTATTTCGAAAATAATGGTTCAGTTCGCGAAGTTTACCGCAAGCTCCGTCCATTTTATGGTCGACATAATCGTCCATCAGAGCAATTAATTCGGTTAACCATGGATCTTTTTCGCACTACGTTTACTCTAAGTGATAATACGCATCCGCAGCGACGTCGAACAGTGCGCACCGAAGAAACAATTGCCGCTGTTGAGCAAAGTGTTGAAGAGGACCCGAATGAATCGATTCGCCAGCGTGCACAGTAATTGGAGCTTTGTCCATCAACTTTATGGAAGATTTTGCGCAAAAATCTTGGCTTGCGACCTTACAAGATCCAGCTTGTGCAAGAATTAAAGCCGCGAGACTATGCAATGCGTCGTGATTTTGGTGTATGGGCCGAAAATGAGATTGATCTCGATGCTGATTTTCATCGCAAATTGGTCAATTGGCCACCAAGATCGTGCGATTTGACACCACTGGATTATTTTCTTTGGGGATATGTGAAGTCGCTCGTCTACGCCAACAAACCAGAAACATATGCTCGAAAAAGTTGTTGAAAATTGGACCTGTAGGCTTTATTCGAGCCAGACGCGGCGGCCACATGCCCGAAATCATATTTAAACATTAATAGCATAAAATTATCCTTCCAATAAAGCCAAATTGATAGACATTAAAACGATTTTCTTGTGTTTTATTTCAATTCGAAGTTCTATACCTCTAAAAAAAAAAACACCCATTACTTGCTTTAGTACTTGAAACGATCAAATTTTAACTCGTAAAAAGTGCTATCTACTATAGAACCGAAAATATAAGGAGTTAATAAAAAAACTTAATTTGTACAAGATCTTAGCCCCAATTTGTATGGTATTGTAAAACAAAGTTTATTTACTTCACTTATAGTTAATGACAAAAACAGTTTTTTCCCTCTCCTGTAAAATTGTGAATTTGTAGATAGCACTTTTTGAATATAAACCCTCGATATGAAAACTTTAAAATTTGCTGATCATTAAGCTCCGAGCAAGGCTCGGTTGCCCAGGTACTTAAAACTTATATGAATTAATAAATTTGGCTAGAGTTATTGGTTATATTTCTTTGCGATTCAAAAGTACAGCAGTCAAAGTTTAAAGGATATATAAAGAATATCTCTATAGAAAATATTTATCTAGTTTTACCTGATTTGTTCTTTTTATCCACTTGAGCTCCATTTTAAAAAAAAAAAACTTTTTCAAATATCTTTCAGCTATCAACTATCAAATATCCAAATTATACAAAAACCGTAAAAATGCTTAGATCGACATTTATAACACTTATGCTTAAGTACTTATGTAGAGGAATAGATAAAATAGATCTAAATGACAAATTAATTTTTTACAATAACTATTTCAAACTATTTGAAATTCTAATGGTTGATTTGAGGGTTAGAGGGCGTGTTTTTGAAACTAGCTTTTGATTAAAATTTTTCTCTAGCGAAAGTTGGAAGTGTCTAACTTAATTAAATAATTAAAGCAACAGGTATGAGTTGTTAATATATTTTTTTCGTTTTGGTTAATTTCTATATGCCAGAACATATTAAATAAATTTTAACTAATGACAACAATAGTGTAGTGGGCGTGGTTAATAATTTAAACAAATAAAAAACTTTAATGATTTGCAAAAAAAAAAGAATAAAATAAAACTAAATTATAGTTAAGCCTGTTTATGACATGAACAATCAGTGGCATCTAATGGCAGGAGTTATTAACAATTTTTCAAATATTTCCCCCGAGAGTTGGAACTGAAAACAGTTGAGGGTTAACTAAGTAAATACAATATATAGAAAAAATATAGCTCATACTATACGATTTTTTTGTATATAGAAATATCTACATATATATTTCATAAAAAATAAAGCCAAGAGTGTGAATTACATATACATACACACACACATATGTATAAGTTCGTGTGTGTGTGTGTATGTATGTCTATGTAAAGGCTAAAATACAACAATAAAAACAATGATAATTAATGACATTCTATGCATAAAATAGATTAATTTAATCACAAAAGTACACATGCATTTTTATTTTTGTTGTACATATTTAGTTGTTGTTGTTGCTGTTATTTTTTGTAGTTTTTGTTATTGTTGTTGTTGTTAATGTAAGTAAATAATAAAAATACATTAAAATTAAATTGTTTTTGTTGTATTTGTTTTATGGTTTTGCTGCTTTGTAGCAAAACGATATAGAATTATGTTATACATATAAACATACAGAAATAGATAGAACAACAACAAAATTCTGGCAGGATTATTCATATATACATAGATAAAAAGTATGTACACGAAACAATTTTTACATTTTCTCTTAGAAAATTAGAAAAAGCTCTAGAATCGCTGAATACGAATTTGAGTTCGTTTCGATACACACACTAATAAAAGACCACCTTTTGGCTTAATGAGTCAAAATTTTATCTTGATGGGCAATATTTATATTGAAACTTTCTGCTACCTAGGAAGTATAATCTCTAAAAGCGGTGGCAGCAGAGAAGATATCCAAAATAGATTATCCAGAGCAAAACAAGCTTTTGGTATTCTCAATAAGTTCTGGAGATCTCAAAATATCTCAACTATCACCAAACTCAATGTTTTTAACACTAATATCAAACCCGTGCTCTTATATGGCTGTGAGACATTTAATATTTCGAGTCGAGAGATAAGCGGACTACAAGCATTTATCAATCGGTGCCTCAGACGCATTCTAAGAATTTTCTGGCCCGTTACAATTTCAAACCAATATTTATGGTTGCGCACCAATCAAAAACCATTTTTCCGTCATTTGAACTTATATGAGAGCTAGGGTCAAATGTGGACCGATTATCTCGAAATTTGCCAAAATTTTGTAAGCAAAAAATCAACTTAAATTTCTCATTATCTTCAGGGGCCAAATCGCCGCATTCGATATCGATCGAAAACTCAGACTTCTAACAAAACTACTATTCGTACTCGGAAAAATGGTTGGCTAGGACCTACACTTAGAAAGCCAGCTACTGATATAAATCGTTTAGCCATCGAATATAATCCTCAAGGTTCCAGAAGGTTTGGTAGACCTGCTAACAAGTGGAGGCGGCAAACTGAGAACGAGTTACGAGAGTTCGGAGTATCGTGGAACAAGATGAAAGTGAAAAACATTTCTTGAGGCCCTATGTTCCACAAGGAATTAAAGGACTAAATATATATATATATATATATATATATATATATATATATATATATATATATATATATATATATATACATATATATATATATATATATATATATATATGTATATATATATATATATATATACATATTTTGGCTTAAACTCTGAAACTGAAATTAGCGAAATCTCGAAAATTGTTTTCCCTGAACCATCGACTGACTATAGTTCAGAAAATTTTACCCAAATCGGACACTGTTTTCTGGATGCAAGATTATTTATATGGGTCAAAATTGGAAATTTTTTGGTTTTAGCAAAATTTTAATCCATAAGAATTTATGTTCACAAGCAAAATAAAATGCAATACAAAAAAAAAAAAAAAAAAAAACTAGTAAGAAAGTGCTATAGTCGGTCAAGCCCGATCATACGATACCCTTCACCACTAAGGTCAAAGGTGTTCTTTTCCCTAAATAAAGACAAACATTTGCCAAATTTTACCATCATACAAACATTTCTCAAGATTTACATATTTAAGCTTTTTTCGTCATTTGAACTTATATGAGAGCTAGCGACAAATGTGGACCGATTATCTCGAAATTTGGCAAAATTATGTAAGCAAAAAATCAACTTAGAATTTTCATTATCTTCAGGGGCCAAATCGCCGCATTCGATATCGATCGAAAACTCAGACTTTTAACAAAATATTGTGTAGCATACCTTAGGGTTTTTCGAAACAATTTATTTTGCAAAAACTTAATAAAAATTGATATCTAAACATATCCGTTTGTTTGTCAAAACCTTCACTTTAAATAAAATTCTTTTACTATCAGGGAGCTTTTGACAAGTTATAAGTTACAATGTAGTACCTAAATTTTATATCTGTGGATTGGTGCTAAAAGGGCCAATATCAAAAAAAAAAAAATAGTTTTGAGAAAATGAAATTTTTATAAGATTTTGTTTTCCTTACAGCTCAGCTAATTTTCAAGTTTCGCTCATAAAATTGGGGTTAGACATGTATTATGATCAGTGTTGCCACCAACCAAATGGTAAATTACACATGGATCATACCAAAATTACACATGAAATTAGGAATTAAACATGATTTTTTTTTTTTGGCAAAATAACGTACTTACTTACTTGGCCTATATTTTTAACCTATTAAGGCCGAGCAAATTTCAAAATTCTATGCGTTTCGATCTTATGCGCATATTCTCCAACGGAAGTCCTCTTCTAACATATGGAGGTCATTTTTGTTCTAAATTTAGCTGTTTTTTCTAGCTCTTTGTAGTTCTTATAGGAGAACTCACGGCACATGATAGTTAAGTGTTAAAGTAGTTCCGTGGCAGCAGCGTTCAAATACGGCGAAATAAAAATATATTTAATAACTTTTTGCAAAGTAGGAAAAAATCTGTCTTCCAATAATCTTCTATCTCCCAATTGCTGTGAAACCCAAAATTTCAAAATCTAAGAGTGCAGTTGCAATTTTGGGATCACAATATCCACAATTGTACAAATATCGCCATTAAAATTAAATGTTTTTTTAATTTGACATTAAAAAATTTGCATTAAATATATTAATTTTTTTCTATTTCGAAAGGGACGTACAAACATTTACTTTTTGCTGAAAACTGTTAAAAAAATAAAACGACAAAAATATAAATTACACATGAGTTACACATGCAGCCAGTTACACATCGTCTACACATGAAAATAAAAATTACACATGATATGTGTAATTACACCTAAAGTGGCAACACTGATTATGATCGTCAAGGCTTGGGGCTATGTTACAGAATCCAAACAAAAGGAAATTTGCTTCATATATTCTATGATGATTCCCCCAAATATTTTGGTTCAAGCGTTGCCCATCCGTAAACTGGAGCATTTTTAAAAAATGTTTTTTTTTTTCAGTTCTTCGAATTTTTACACATTTTGCTCCAAGGCGACATAAGTAAAAGTTAATATCATCGAAAAGAGTTTTTGAAGACGTCAATCAGTGTCACTCGATGTATTCTTACTCATATTAGGAAACTGTCTGTTGGAAAGGTATTCTGATAGCATCCAGGCTCGAATTAGTGACTTTCATTGAAAGACGATGCTCTTAAAGCTTGTCCAGGGATCGATGTTGTTCCGGAAAACATTGAATATGAACCTGTACTGCTACTTTAAAAGTCATGAAGCTTTTAGTGAAACTGAGGTAACCTTAAATAAAAGTCCAAGAAAAAGCAAATCCTAACCTGTTTTTTTCGGAAAAACTGGACCTGTCTCTAAAGGAATTTTTGAGCACTAAAAATTTTGGACTGATAGCATCTTTTTATTTCAGAAAACAGAAATAAATTACGGAGTGTAAGTGTTTCGAAACCTAGTGAAGAGGTTGAGGAGACTAAAAGAAATTGATTTTTATTTTATGATTTCCAAATGTAAAGAATTTTTCGTTAACAAACTTTACTTGGCGGTTTTTTTTTTGTAATTGTAGTTATTGTTGCTGGTTTGAATTTTTATAAAATTTATTTAATTTTTGTAACTTTTTTCTATCAACTTTAATGATTTTTTTTATTTAGCAAAAACAAAAAAAAAAAAAAAAAAGAATTGATTAATAACCAGTCATAGGCTAGAGAGTTAGGTGGCCCTTTAGTCTGGACTGAGTGGCGGGATTTGTTTGAGTGTATATGATTTGTTGGAAAAAGGATTTTAACTAATTAACATTTAGTGGTTTATAATTTTTTATTTTATTTTTTGCCATAATACTATTTTGTTTATTAATTAAAAAATATAATTAATTTTTTTTTACAGATTTTGTTCACCAGCTTTTGTTTTTTTTCTTTCTTAGTCAATACAAATTTTCATAGAATTAATTAGTTTTTTTTATTTAACATTTTGCATATAAATAATTCAATATTTATGTTTATTTTTTTAAGGCGTTTTTTCTTTAATACATAATCATTTTCATTTGAATTTAATTAATATTTGATTAAATTAAAAACTCTTTGATACACAAAAAATCTATATTATTAAACACTTTAATTTTCTTTTCTTCATACTCTTTCCGAAAGTCTGAAGAAAGTCCCTTTTCAAATTTATTTTCACTTCTTTTAAATTCGTTCGTTCGTTTGTTTCTTGTATTTTTTGTTTTTTGCACTTCAGTTTTTCCAAGTTTTGTTGTTAATCGCGCCCTTGTCTTTGATTTACTGATCTTTTAACTTTCGCAAACTTTGCAATTGAGCTGAGTGTCTGTTGTCCCTAATATGTTTCATGTTATTGACTTTTTGTTTTTGCCTTTTTCTATACATTCACACATACCCACATACACATACAGAGATATCTATTCATGTGTATGTGTGTGAGACTCATAATATCATCATACCATTGACAAAATCGTAAAAATTATCTCACATTATACGAATATTAATACAGGACTATGTCAACTCTACACCTACACTCACATTTTATATCTCTTGCAAATACTTCAACTTTTGCATAATCAGTATCTGATTATTATATTTAAACTAAATACCCAAACCCTGCACCAGTCCACTCTCACACATGTTTTAAAATTTTGCCCCATTTAAACGCTTTACATGAACTTTTGTTCGAGTATCTATTGGTAAAGTAACCCTTTCTTCTTCTTATTATTATCATTTTTAATTCATAATCATCAGGTGTACGAGTATGAGTGAAAGGATTTAGGTGTGAGTTTACTTGTAGATGTAAATACAAAAACAAATATATTGTTTACGTTTCAATGGTCAAGCAGTTTCTTAAAGAATGCTTTTACTTATCGGAAGTTGGGCTTGGGTTTTAGATATCTAAAATATAAGATAAGTCATGCAAATACTATAATATTGAGACATTGCACTCCTTACATTTTTTTCTGTTAAATATGAAATTAAAGTGGAAAAAGAACATTAATCTAGTACAAACTGTCGTAGTCGATGTCGTATACTCCACAACCGTAGTAAGGCTGACTAAAAATCGTCTCCATTAGTTGTTTCCGAATTAGAGTAAAAGCGGTATACTCTTTTTTTTGGATGGGACTTTTCGAAAGGACCATACGTCAATTCAATGTATGGAAGTGCATCATCTTTATATTATAGAGTCTTTAGTCATACTATAACAGTAGCAGTAAAGCACCCCTCATTATACCCTTCACTACCATAGGTGGAAAGGGTATTATAAGTATGTGCTGATGTATGCAACGCATATAAAATATTTGTCTTAGACCCACCTTTTAGTATACCAATAGGCTTTGAATCACTTTAGCGATGTCCGTCCGTTCGTCTGGCTGGCTGGACCCCCATGTAAACCTTGTAATCAAACTACAGGTCGCAATTCTAAAGATAATTTGATGAAATTTGGCACAGATAATTTTTTTGACAATGGGATCATGGCTATTGAAATTGGTCAAAATCGGTCCATCATTTATGGTACCTCCCATAGGTCCACTTCCCGGAATTGCTATATTGGCCACAAATATAAATATTTTTTCATGAAATTTACTGCTTATGTAAACTTAAATCACTGTACCAAATTTCGTTGAAATCGGTCCACATTTGACCATAGCTCCCATACAAACCCTTCTTCAAAAACGCACTAGATGAGACAAAAAATCACTAAAACGCTCGTAAATCTAAAGATAATGAAAATTTTGAGTTTATTTTTTGCATACATAATTTTTGTAACAACTGTAATCAATTTGCCAAATTTCGAGATAATCGGTCCACATTTGACCCTAGCTCTCATATAAGTCCAAATGACGGAAATAGCTTAAATATATAAGTTTTTAGAAAACGTTTGTATGTTGGCAAAATTTAGCAAATATTTGTCTTTTACAGGAAATATAACACCTTTGACCTTAGTGGTGAAGGGTATCGTATGGTCGGGCTTGAACGACTATAGCACTTTCTTACTTGTTTTAAAGTACATTTAATAGCAAATACCGCAGCCCCTTTATGTATGGGGGGTGGAGGGTCGTAAAGGTCCTTGGTCCTGTAGTATTTCTTGAACTTATTACGTAATAGTCAATGCTAAAAAGATAGATGCAGGTAGTTTGAAAATTCTGCTCTTAATAACGGGTGGCTGAAAAAAGCAGCTATTAAAAAAACGTAATAGGTTTTTAGAAGGAATCTGTTCCATTTGTGGCGTTGCTGCGCTACCAACTTAAATAAATTTTATGCTATTATACAAATATCCAATTTATTTTGAATCATTTCATTGATTTTGTCCGATCAACACATGTTCAAAAAGTTTACGATTCAATTCATTTTGATTAAATTACAGTGGCGTCATCTGGTGAAAATATGTCGAAACAACTTCGAAACCTTCGTTGCAGGGACCGAAAATAACTGTTACTTTTGAATTATGATAAAAATGATTAAAAAAAGCAACATCAAGGAAATGTCGGAGAACAAAAACCAAGTATACCGTTTTGATAGTCTTGGGCCAAAAAATAACTTTTATTCACGCTCGAAAAAATAAAAGTAAAAAATAACTGTTATTTTTTTATCAAAAAAAATAAAAGTCAAAAAATAGCTTTTATTTCTGATCGAAAAAATAAATGTCAAAAAATAACTTTTATTTTCTGATTTTTTCGATAAAAGTTATAACAGTTACGGTCCCTGCTTAGTTGGGTCATGTGCAACAACTTTGCAAAGTGTACATTTTAATTAATTTTGAATAAATTTCTCAAGATCATAGCAAGATCAAATGCACAGTTTACGATATAATTCATTTGTCGGAAATTGGTTACACGAACTTAGAAACCTTACATCCCATGCACAAGAACTTTGCAAAAGACTATACCGTTATTAAATGCACAGTTTACGATTTAAATAACTTAAAGCTATTTTCTGTGGCGCCACCTGTCGGAACGTTGTGATACAAACTTAGTAATATTCTTCGGCTCATGCGCAACTACTTTTTTTAATCAGATGCATAGATTCTATAAAGGACATACATAAACACAAACATTAATGTAGATATATATATATATATATATATATATATATATATATATATATTTATATATATATATGTAAGAGTGTCCCAAAAAAACGGAAAGTCGTTGTACCAAAAGACGTATCCCCAAAATTTATTACATTTGACCCCAATAATCCAAATACAAAGTTTCATTCAGATCAGATATCGGGAAAGGGTGCCGACTTGACATCAAAGTTTAGACCTCCCAGTTATATGGGTAAAATGAGGGGTTTCTTTAGATTTCTTCAAAATGTTTCTACTTAGAATATCTCTTAAAATATATCTTTAACAGCCTGAGCATAAATATCGGTTGAAAGGTTTCCTAATTATTAAGGGTTTAACAAAATAGTTTGTGTCCTGGAAGATGCTCGTGAACATATGCAATAAAAAAAATTATCATTTTAAAATTTTTTTCATACAATTTTCAAAACTGCATTTGTACCCAGCAAAACTTTTCATTACCAAATAATGAGTTAAACAGTTAAACTATTGAATACGAACTACTTACTCATTCGCTGTTTAAGTCATTTCATTAATATGGGGATGTCATTGGAGGCAAGTACTTACCAATTGCAGAAAAGTAATGACTTGGGTAAGAAATTTGAAAGCAACAACAACAACAGCAAAAACTTTTTTGTTGTTGTTTTATTAAAAACATATCCCATGCGGGCTCGAAAACCCAGACCCACCGACTGCTAGGCAGAAACTCTTCCACTGAGCTACTTCATATGTTGAAAACTTAGCAGATTATAATTAATATAAACAATTTTTATTTTTAGATCCAAAATCATGTGAAAATAACTTTGTTTTTCCCTGCTTTTTTTTGCTTTGTTGTAATTTTTGGAAAAATATTTTTATACGATTTTTTGTAATTATTTTAAAACTTTTTTAAAATTATTTTAAAACTTAAACAATTTAAATCTTCTTTTTTGTATAAGTTTTTACATAAAATTGACTCTTACTTAAATGTTACAACCTGTTAAGGTCAAAGTCCGAGCATATTTTAGAATTCCATGGATTTCGATCTTGTGCGAATATTCTCCAATTTTATAGGATAAGCTTTGAAAAATGTTTCTCTACTTGGTCTTTCTATCGAATTTTCGGACATCCTCCTCTAACATTAGGTAGTGGGACATTTCAATTCTAATTTTATCCTCTTCATTGTATTTTTTTTCAAGAGAGGGTTACTAGCCCGTAATCCTAACCCATTTTTATCGATCTTATGGGACAACTCTCGGAACATGTTAAATCACAATATTAATGGGTGTTAAACTAGCTCCCCGGGTGATACCATGAGGAGGTGTGTGTCCACAGTTGAGATGAAGGATGACCCAGATAAGTTGGGCTTACCAAGTTAAGACCAATTAGAATCGTGTTTCGTATTCAACATCCCCTAGATAATCAAAATTAACTCATGATGGTATTTTTTCATTAACGTGAGTTAGTTTTACAATTTTTTTTACAGAAGATAATATTTAAGTTCTTAAAATTCAAAAATAATTTAAAAAGACTATTTTAATAAAAAAAAACTGAAAAAAAATTGTTGCCCTTGGTGGGATTTGAACCGGGGCCATTCAGTTTAAATTACCATCTTAATTACAAATAAGTACTTCTGTAATAACTTATTATTTATTCGGATGGTATGTTGTAGTCGTTACAAGGTAACCAGTTATCAGAGTACTTGCCATTACCAAAGTTTTGCTGGGTAGTTTTTTTAATAGTTTGTTAAACGAATTCGAAAAAAAACCTAAAAAAAAAGATTCAGGGTGTTAGTAAAAACACCCTACAGTATAGGACAAAGAAAGAATTAAATCGATATCTGTAACGGCTTAGCCGTACTTGCGACTTAAAGTCAAAGAATTTGGACAAAAACCCAATTTCTACCAAAGTTATAAAAAAAAAGCATGTGAGTTGTTATATATTAGCAGTTTTTATAAACAGAACTATATATATATATATAATATTATTGTTTTCATGGGTAGAAATATATATGTGAACTTTGGTTGAAATCAGATGTCATTAACCCTATTATTACCAGGGTCCAAAGTAAAATTTTTAAAATATTAAATTTTTTTCAAAAAAGGTTTTTAGTACCTTCAAGTTTTTATTACCCTTGTAATCGGTTTTTTGGGTATAACTCCTAAACTTGGACGTATTTCTCAAATTTTGTTATGTTCTCAATAAGGGCTACAACCCATGCTAGGTCGTTTTCCGAGTTTTTTTTAGTGTAACAGAGTATTAATAGATTTAACAAAATTAGAGGATTGGGACAATGAAACAAGAATTTGGTTAGTGGGCCATTTTTAGGCTTTAGAGTCCGTAGTTTCCATCCAAAGATAATATAGGGGCACCTTTAGCGGCACTCCTCCTACAGACTGTAATGAGGCTCTTGACAAATTTTTCAGAGAGTGGCACAATCGGATTAGGGTCTATCATCGAGATTCCTCAGTTCGCATGGAAGAAACTAGCACTGTCACGCCAACATCAATTTTTGTAATTATTAATTTCTATTAAAATTATTAATTATCACAGCATACTACATCGGCTGTAGAGCCTACATCAATAATACGCTGTCGATGTAAAATAAATAAAATTGGCTGTAGTACAAAAAGCATTAAGAAATGCATATAAATAAAAACAATAGGCGCAACTTGACCGTTCTAAAAATAGACATGACATGCAATTGTAGTGTTGAATAACATAAAGCTTTATCCTTTTCACCACCTTCCACCACTTTACTATCCCCTTTACAAAGAAGGTAACCCAATTACCCTGAATGCTAATTCTCTTTATAAAAAAACAATAGACTTCCCGATTATATTAGAGTTTTGAGAGAAGGTCATTCAAATGCCGGCAGAGGATGGAAACATCTTGAACCACACTTTTATATCTTATAAGACACATTTTGATATAAACGACAATGTTAACAAACAAAATTGTTAAATAGGATTAATTGTAATCCACAAAAACTCCATGAGATGCAATTGTATCCACTTCCCATCCCAATGTTGTGTGCAGTTTCATCAAGGTTCATTCTCGGGCCTTACTTTTTCGAAGAAAGCCTTACTTTTACGGTCAATGCAGACTTAAAGGTGTTAAAAGAGTTTTTTTTTTAAGATTAAAGAGTTTTTTTTTAAGATTAAAATTAAAGAAGTATCCAATTAAAGAGTATCGAACTAAATGGCGAACTAATTTTAAAACACAATCTGAAGCTGGGTCCAGAAAATATTGTTTAACATACCTTAGGGATTTTAAAAATAACTTGTTTTGCAAAAAATGTAATAAAGTTTGATATATATCTAAACATATCGATTTGTTTGTCCAAACATTTGGTTTATTTGAAATTCTTTTACTTTCAGAAAACTTTTGACAAATAAGTTACAATGTAGTAAACCTTATAGGTTATATATTATTAAGGTTATCCTAAAAGTGTGCTACACGAATGGAATATCTTGGATTTCTATCGATATCGAATAGGTCGATTTGTCACCAAAATATCGTGTTCTTCCTAGTATTTATTTATTCATTAAAGTTAGTGATCCGATTAGTTCTGTAGTTAGCCGATCAAGAACAAAAGATTTTATCTCTCGGAGACTTATTTTGACAATTGAGAGCTGAAATTTATCTCGTCGGATTGAATGCAGTAATTAGCCGTTATATTTTCATTGGAGTATTATCTCAACTTGTAGTTAGCCGACTGACAGTTGATGTAATTATACCCTTCACCACCATAGGTGGAAAGGGTATTATAAGTTTGTGCTGATGAGTGTAACGCATAGAAATATTTGTCTTTTAGTATATCAATAGGCTTAGAATCACTTTCTGAGTCGATTTAGCGATGTCCGTCCGTCCGTCCATCTGGCTAGTTGGACCCCCATGTAAACCTTGTAATCAAACTACAGATCACAATTCTAAAGATAGTTTGATGAAATTTGGCACAGATCATTTTTTTGATAAAAGGACGTCAAAATCGGTCCATTATTTATGGTACCTCCCATAGGTCCCACTCCCGGAATTGATATTTTGGGCACAAAAATCAATATTTTTTCATGAAATTTTGAACAAATACTGCTTATATAAACTTAAATTACTGTACCAAATTTCGTTGAAATCGGTCCACATTTGACCATAGCTCCCATACAAACTCTTTTCTCAAAACCCACTAAATGAGACAAAATTCACTAAAACGTTCCTAAATCCGAAGACAATGGAATTTTAAGTTTATTTTTTGCATACATAATTTTTGTAATCAATTTACCAAATTTCGATAGTCGGTCCACATTTGACCCTAGCTCTCATATAAGTCCAAATGACGGAAACAGCTTAAATGTATAAGTTTTGAAAATATGTTTGTGTGATGGCAAATTTTAGCAAATAATTGTCTTTATACAGGAAAAAGAACACTTTTGACATTAGTGGTGAAGGGTATCGTATGGTCGGGCTTGACCGACTATAACACTTTCTTACTTGTTTTCTCTTCGGATTGAATGCAGGGAGGGAAAATAGCTTTACCGATTTTGTACAAAATATGAAAATAAAATGTACTTTTCAGACCATAAAGATATTATTGTTTTGATTTATAAAAAATAGAAACATGTGGACTTTAGTTTCAAATTTGACGGGTATTAATTATACGCGTAATCGAAAACTGTGTCAGAAATCTATTAAAACTTAGAACATTTGGTATACAATTGGACTTTTCTAAAATACGGTCGTAAATGTGAAATATTAACAAGAGTCCATAGTCAAAAAATTTTTAAAGACATAACAAACTGACACTGTGGAAATCTTAAAATTGCAAACTGTATCAAGTTGGATGCGGTAGTACCACGGTACCAGCAAGGGTTAAAATTTATCAAAAAAGTAAAATTGTATCGTCTTTGCCATCCCTGATGCCGTAGTAAGACAATCGGTAGCCATGGATCGGAAAATTATTATCATAGAATCGTAGCATTTATCTCTTTGGATTAAAGCTAGATAATCGGTTCATTATTTCATTATATCTTATGGTTAGCGAAGACCTTGCAATAAGACATTAAGAAAGAAGGTTAATATTCTTGTCAAAGTTCCAACAGAACTCGGTTAATATTAATATTGCGGATAGTAAGATCAAAACTCGTATTGTACAAAAAAGAATTTTCTTATTAAAGAAGCCTAAATAAGCATAGCCTTTTCAAAACTTCCCACAAAATACCAAGCCTTCTTGTGGAAGTAAAAGATATTCTGGAAAACAAATGTATCTTTACTACTCACAATTGAACGTTCTACGTTCCACCAAAACATTGCAATAAAACGGAAAACTAGAGCTATCTAGCTCTAGTTTTCCGAAAAAAAAACACGTAAAATTTACTTCGAGCCTTTCGACCTTTTGTTTAATATTGTCAGTTTTTGAAGACGCATAAAGTATTTATTTCAGACTGATATGACTTTCTATAGATACACAATTTTCGATCGCCCGTCAATACTAGATGAATCTTTACTTATGTTCGTCATGACAAGTCGCAGTTACGACGAAGAAGTGACCAACATACGGGGCCAAATTACGGCATTCGATATCGATCGAAATCTTACATAGTTTCAGAACATTTGTATAGCATACTTTAAGGAAAATCAAAATTATTTTAAAGATGCACAGTTTACTATATTTTTTTGAAATTATTTGCCAAAAGATGAACAATAGTAAAAGAGTTTTAATTGAACTATATCTTTTTAAAAACGAATCAAAAAGGATATCAAATTTTAATAAACTTTTTGCATCGGAGTTATTTTCAACATCCCTAAAGTATACTTCACAATATTCGCTTAAAAGTCTGAGTTTTGGATCGATATCGAATGATGTAATTTGGCCCCCGTTTTCAAATTTCTTTAAAGACCTAATTATCGATATCTATCGAAACATATGTGCTGCATAGTTTTAGGATAATCTAAATAAGATATAACATATATGATTTACTACATTGAAACTTATTGGTTTCCTGATAGTAAAAGAATTTCATTTAAACAAAATGTTTTGACGGATATGTTTAGATATAAAGTTTTATTAAATTTTTTAAGATATGTTACACAATATTTGCTTAAATGTCTGAGTTTTTGATCGATATCGAAAAAAATTATCCCCTAATTCATACAAATAATAAAATTATAAAAACTCAATAGTAGGAAATTTGTATGAAAAATTTTAAGTATGAAACACAATTGGAACGAACGACCAATTTTTCGGAACGAATATTCGTCGTTAGAAATAGAAGATATGGGTTTATGTGAAAGTGCTCACAATAGATGCGTACGACGAAATTCGTCGTGCGTATCGAATAGTGCGATAGGTTTATTTCTATTTCATACGCAGACGAACGACGACTAAACTGGTTTAGAGTGGCTGTATTTCTATTTCTGTTGTAAAGTATAAGAAATTATATGTGTTTTTTGTGAAATATGGTCACCTTTTAAATTGTAAACAAAAAAATAATTATTTCAAATAAAATTAATTAAATATTTTCGTTTTGTGAAAAATTGAAAGAATAAAATAAAGAAAAATTGCAAATATTGTGAGTGCGCGATATGTACGAAAGTATGTGTAATTTGTGCTAATGAAAAATAAACAAAAATGGCGTCAGCAACGTTTATTCGTCCCAAATGTGTTCAATTGACGAATATACAAGACGAATTTTTAAAGCCGAATTCGTCGTGCTGGACGAAATTAGTCATACGTCCCAATTGTATTTCTACCTTTATTCATACGCTTATCATTGTCTTTATTTCAAATAGAAACATTAGGTTTGTTTATTACGAAGAGGTTTGGGTTAATAAAATGGAAAAATATTTGGGTCAAATGATCCCTCTACTGGCTCGACAAACTCCAAAACTTTGAACAAAACTAAAGTCAATTTTTGAAATATCTTAAAAAGCGCGTTAAGTTATTGTCCCTAAAGTACACTTTTATACTCGAAATATTTGATGATTTTTGTTACTTCTTCTCAAAAGATTTCACAACTTTCCACCTCTGTCGTTGGGCATTATTTATATGTATTGGATATTTATTTATCATGTTTTGAATTTTAAAAGTTTATCACATCTGTTTCATTCTTCATTGATGATGAATTTCTTAAACTCCAAAACACCAATACTTATCCACTCGTACCGCCAGTCAACTGCATAACTCCAACTAATACCACCTACAATATGTAAACTAACGCCAATGTGGACTTAGGGATATAGAAACAAATATACATACATATATATATATATATATATATATCTATGTACATATGAATGTATGTACCTTCTCCTATAGAAGTATGAGATTAAAATTATAATTCATAAATTATCTTCCAGCCTTTGTGTTTTTATTAACAGGTTTTCTTTAAATCTTTTTCTCAATATATCAAATTACATCCAAGAAATTACTCATTTCATTTTTAAACCTTTTAGTATACCCTACACCTCAAAGTGGAAAGTTTATTTTAAGATTGTCCTAATGTTTGTAAGGCATAGAAATATTTTTTAGACAGACAACTTAAAGTATTTGTATCAATCGACTTGGAATTATTTAGTCCATTTAAAGGTCTATTATATATATATATATATATATATATATATATATATATATATATATATATATATATATATATATATATATATAATTCCCCGACAACATTCCAATTGGAACAAGGGGTACTTCTCTCAGACAATGAGCTGCATCCGATTCTATTTTTAGACTCATTGAAAGGGACCTACGTTTTAACGCCGGCTCCGAACGGCAAATGCATTAGTTAGAGAAGTTTTTCATAGCCTAATACTCAATAACCAGTGGCTAGCTGAGTTATGAGGTGAACTGCCGCTTTTTTGAAAATTATTTTTTTTCAAGTGGGTCTGACAGGGATTGAACTTGGGACCTCTGGTATGCTAGGCGGATGACTAACCTGCTACACCACGGCGGTTCACACTAAAGGTCTATTAGCTGTCTATATAATTTTTATAATCAAAGTAAAAATTTTGCAGAATTACTGCTTTTTGAAGACTTACTGCTTCACTGTCTTTTTAAATTATACGAAATCTGTTCATAGAAATAAACCTCCGCGCAATACCAGAATTCCGATCTGAAAACTGATGTCCCTTTAGTAAACTTAGTCATTTTTGACAATATACGTCCTCAGCAGTTACAACTTCAAGTTGTGTAGGTTATCATATAGTCGACTTTTATCACCTATAGTACTATCAGCTCGTTTAAGCATTTTGTTGGGTGGTCAGTTTTTAAAACTTTTATGCTTGATTTACATACTTATTATCTTAAAGATATAAAGGATAATTTTGTTCTTATTTAAAGTAGATAAGAAACGAAATGTTCTGCACGCGTTTTAAGATTTTCAAGACAAGTAGCAGGAACATCTGTTGGGTTAATGTGTGAAACCTTGTTATGTCGTTAAGTGTTATTATTTGTAATTGATCAAAATGTCATAAACGATTATTAACAAATTATTTCTTTGGTTTTTTTTTTTGGCTTCAATGTTATTACTGAAAAAAATATTCAGTCAACTCAGGGGTCAAGGGCCAAATCTCCGCTTTTAATATGATCGAAATGCAAGATATTTAAAAAAACATTTGTACAGCATACTTTTAGGAAATTCCGAATAATATATAACATATGAGGTTCACTACATTGTAACTTATTTGTCAAAAATTCCCTAATAGTAAAAGAATTAAAATTAAACTAAATAGTTAAAAAAACAAATATTTCCACCATAGGTGAAACGGGTATTATAAGTTTGTGCTGATGTATGTAACGCATAGAAATATTTGTCTTAGGCCCTCCTTTTAGTATACCAAATGGCCCTCCGCCTTTGCCTTGAAAGCAGATGCTCACAACATCTCTTTTGTACGTTCAACATCTCTCTTGTACGGCACCCACTTTCTTACCAATTCCCTTGTCTTTCAGGGGCCAAATCTCCGCATTCGATATCGAAAACTTAGACATTTTAGCAAATAATTTGTAACATACATTAGGGAGTTCAAAATAATTTATTATGCAAACCATTTAATAAAAACAAGTAAGAAAGTGCTATAGTCGGTAAAGCCCGACCATACGATACCATTCACCACTAAGGTCAAAGGTGTTCTTTTTTCTAAATAAAGACAAATATTTGCTAAATTTTGCCATCATATAAATATTTTCCCAAAACTTATATATTTAAGCTGTTTCCTTCATTTGGACTTATATGAGCTAGGGTCAAATGAGAACCGATTATCTCGAGACTAGACAAATTGATTACAGTTTTTACAAAAATTATGTATGTAAAAAATAAACTTAAAATTCTCATTACCTTTAGATTTATGAGCGTTTTAGAGATTTTTGTCTCATTTAGTGCGTTTTGACAGAAGAGTTTGTATGGGAACTATGGTCAAATGTGGATCGATTTCAACGAAATTTGGTACAGTGATTTTGGTTTACATAATCAGTATTTGTTTCAAATTTCAATATTTGTGGCCAAAATATCAATTTCGGGAAGTGGGACCTATGGGTACCATAAATAATGCACCGATTTTGACGAATTTCAATAGTCATGGTCCCATTATCAAAAAAAAAAAAAAAGATCTATACCAAGTTTCATCAAATTATCTTTAGAATTGCCAGCTAGACGGTCGGACTGACATCGCTAAATCGACTCAGAAAAGCAAAGGCGGAGGGTCGCATTGTGACTGTGACGAAAAATAGGTTCTTTACGATAATCCCAAGAAAATCTTGTGAATATCTCGGTTATCGACAGTCAAACCGAATATTGACGATTCCAAGGTTATGTTGTAGCTTGGCGTAGTGTATTATGGGTTGTTTAAATTAATTAAACGAACGCAATTAATGCTTTTGAGCCGAGAAGTGAAAGAATAACGGCATCAATACAACAAGAGATGTGATAAAGTGATTTTATAGCATGACAATGCTCGATTTTATAGCATGACAATGCGAAAGAGGTCAAGACATTCTTGAAAACGTTGAAATGGAAAGTCCTACCCCACCCGCAGTATTATCCAAACGTTGGCCAAATCGGAGTATTCGATATCGATTAAGAACTCAGAAGTTTAAGTAAATATTATGTATCATTAGGGATTTGCAAAATAATTTATATTGCAAAAAGTTTAATAAATTTCATATTTAAACATATCCGTTTGTTTGTCAAAACATTTAGTTTTAATAAAATTTTTTTACTGTCAGAGAACTTTTAACAAAGTTACAATGTAGTGAACCTTATATGTTATATATTATTTAGATTATCCTTAAAGTATACTACATACATGCTTCTAAAATATCCTACAATTCTATCGAAATCGAATGCGACGATTTAGTCTCAGAACATCATAACGATTAAAACAAATCGATTGTTACCGAAAAGTGTTAATTTTGTAAAGAATTTTTGATTTATCTAAAAACGCACTTTCAAAATGATATATATAGAGAATTGTATGCCATTTGCAGTGGGTCACTTCCGCATCATCCTCCCAGTAAATTGTTTAGTGTGTAGTTGATTTAAACATTTTCATGGTGAAAATTTGCATATGTCGGACGTTTTGCTGAAAAATATGACTATATTTTGATCATGGTCAAGATATACCGATATGCAACCTAAGTGAACAAACAGTTAAGAATCAATTACCCCAAGAAACTCGATAATTGCGTGCCACATGAATTGACTATATGACCGGATAAGACCAGATAATTGGAAATATTCGGACAGAGTTGTTTAATAGAAAAGGTATTGAGTTCTATCACCATAATGCCAGGTCATACACATAATTGGTGACCCAAAAATAAATAACAAAGCCTGGATAGTTGTTATCAGGACATTTTTTATAATTTTTGGAATCTGTGGTCTCTACAGCAAATGAAAATATAATCAATGATTAGGTTTTATTATTTTTGTCTTCTTCAACGATTTTCAGGGCATGCACAATTGATGCATCTCGGTTAATATTTTTAACTAAATCAAATTTTTATGATGAAGTATTTTCAAGACATGTACAATTGACGCATCTTGTTTAATATAAACTAAAATACATTTTTAAGGCTTGAAACAATTTGAATTAGTTTGAAGTATTAAAATTTATAATTTTTCTGGTAAATACACATATGTATGTGTACTTCATTGTTTGTAAACAATTAATACTTTTGTAGTTAGAGACACAACTTTTCTGGACTCAAGAATTTGGCAAATATTCCAATAATGGTAAATCAAACAGAAGCGAAATATGAAAAGCAAATATAAAGAAACAATCAGCACAATCGATGCATGTAAGCCTTTTTCATAAGAAGTAAAAATATTGAAACCGAAATTTACCCGCGTAATCGATACATTACGGTCTGAAAGGGCTAATGCATCCACCGTATAGCTGGGACATTGTACCATCTGACAATATATTATTTCGATCTCTGTATAACTCTCCTATTCTCATTTAGAAATGAAAATAGGAGACCAAATAAAAGACCATCTAAAATTCATATAGCCAAGTTTTTCGATAATATACCACATAAATTCTACAATAATAATACCCGAAAATTGCCAAAATATCATAATATGCACATAAATTTCTAAATGGAAAAACTGCTATCAGTTTATTGCATGTATGCAGAAACATTTGTGTAGTATACTTTTGGGATAATCTAAATAATATATAACATATCTGTGCTAAAAGTTCCAATGTCAATGTCCTTCTTTACAATATTTTATCTGGCTCCAATTGCTCATCTGTAACTTAACTCAGAATAAATTTATAAGGGTTTTTCTGGGAAATATTACTATGCATTTATATGGAAAATAAAAACTTTAAATCAAATTTTCTCAAAACTGACAGTGGCTCTTTTAGCACCAAACGACAGATATCAAGGCTCACTCATTTTAACCTATTTGTAAAAAGTTCCCTGAAAGTAAAAGAATTTAATTTACTCTAAATGTTTTGACAAACAACTTTTTCTAAAATAAATTATTTTTAAAATCCCTAAGGTATGTTACCAAATATTTGCATAAAAGTTTGAGTTTCGATCGATATCGAATGCCACAATTTAGGCCCTGATTCAAAATTCTTAAAGAAATCGAGGCTGAATCATAGAGATTTTAGAAAAACAAAATTTGTTTGAAAAAAATGCAATAAAATTGTCTGCGTTTTAAATTTTAATCCAAAACATTAAATGCCATTTTTTGATAACATAAAGCCCTTATTCTATAAATCTATTTCGATCACTAAAATTCAGAATGATAAAAACTGAATTTAACACTTTCATTAGGCGTTTTAAGATATAAACAACTAAAGAAGTTATTTGGAAATTTGGAAACATTTTAATGAGATTTTAAAGAACTCATTCGTGTCTTTAAATATAATTTTAAGCATAATTAACAAATACTTAATAAAATTAGCAAATATTTATATATAAGAGTCCTCATCGCGTAGCCGCATATGCAATGAAAAAATATAAAGAAATGATGTATTACTTTTTCGCGATCGTTAAAAAGTTTTCGCAGCAAACGCGATAAAATTTTGAGTTTAAATTTTTCTCCCAAGTATACAAAATTGCCAATTAATAAAAAAATTTTAAATTTTTTCTAAAAATTTCATGAACATAACAAGAATTTTCCATTTATACGAAGAAGGTCGCAAAAAAATCGCGATATGGAAATTAAAAAAAAATTGGGAGCTTTAGAAATTGATAATAAAAAATTATTTTTACTATCAGTGGAGGGATGAACAAATTTTGTGCAAAAAAAGTTATAGTCCTATTTTTGATAGTAACAAGGTAGGTTCATTTATTTTGTTAGGAGTTCCTAATGCATCTACCGTATATAAAGTCTGGACTTAACATTGATTGATAGCTATCTCATTTCGTGGGTGCAATCTTAATACTGAATGTATTTCAAAAATCTTTTTGATTGTAGATATAAAAAGGGGATGTTATATATATCAGAATTATAGCCAAATGTTGACCGATTGTCACAAAATTTTATATACTGGCTGGTATTTATTTAAAGTTTATTTGGCCATAGCTGTCATAGTTTATAACTTAAAAGCTTTTAACTGGCGTTTGTGGCTTTTGTGGAGCGGTTTTTAAATTAATGCTATGGTCAAATATGGACCGATTCCTATAAAATTTGACATACTGACCATGAATTGCATAAAACTACTCTGTATAAATGTGATTCCCGGAGCAGGGTATATGGGAGCTCTAACTAAATGTGAACCGATTTCGCCCATTTTCAGTATACAACTTAACTTATATCGAAAATAATTTTGTTAAATTTTGTCTCTCTAGCTCTTGTAGTTAAGGAGCTATCACGCTTTCATTTGACGCACAGAGTCATGTGGTCAAATGGTGACCGATTGTGACAAAATTGCACACAATTTGACATAAGATTTCTTTGTGCTTAATTTAGTGGTTATATCTATTATAGTTTTAAATTTATTGGTATTTAAGTGTATTTTAGGTAAAATTTAGGCAGATTTCATAAGTGTTTTGTATGGGAGCTATGGCTAAATTTGAACCGATTTCGATGAAATTTTATATTATCTTTAGTGCTCATGGCTATTATAGTTTGTTATTTATTAGCAAATAAGCGATTACCCTAGGCGAGGTTATGCGGGGGCTATGGTCAAATGTTAAACGATTTTCCCAATTTCAATACAAAAATGCTGAATGTATTAACGAAGTTTCAGTGAGCTAGCTCCTTTCGTTTAGGCGTTATCGTGTTTTCAACAGACAGACAGTCGCCCGTCTCGCTAATTTTTTTTAGTAGAAATTATTAAATTTAAATTATTTATTAGAAGATTTTGTATTGTAAGCAGTTAGGATTTGATTAATATTTAATTTTAGCTCCTTAGGGTATGCAGTGTTTTTTCTTTGATTCTTTATTAATTTCCAAAGTAAAGCACCTAATATCTGGAGTAGTAAATTTCGAGAAATAAACAAAACTTATCATTAATTGATTACTAAAATCGCTGTTTTTAAGAAAATTGAACACTTAATCATTATCAAAGTCTTTCAGGCGGATTTTTATATGAAAAATTTAAATTAAAAGCTTGTCAAAAGCTGCTTCTAAATGCTTAAGGAACATATTTGTTGACTGAAGATATAGGAGGAGAATGATGCCTTACACTCGATTTTGAATCACAATTTTAAATTTCATTGTTATTTTATTAAATTTTATTTTTATTAATTTTTTAAAAAATTTTGCATCTCCTAAAAGTATGCTGTATACTTTTCATAGAAATCTAATAAATATAAATTATAAAGGGGAAATTAGTTTAGATTCAGCTGAACTGTGTAGAATTTGCAAATATTAAGAATCTTTTGACTTAAACATTTTTATTGACAAAGTACCCATTCCATTTAACATTTGTCTATTTCATACAATGTTTAGGATTTTCCAAAATTTTGAATTTCGCTGTGGTTTAGATTTTATGGCGGTCTAAAGTTAGATTTTTTCCAGATTTTTTTTTTTCAAAACATACCCATTTTATATGCCTATAACTTTTGATACGGTTATCAGAAGGTTTGAAATTCGCATTTTTCGTTTGAAAAAAAAAATTGATTTAACCCCACTTTATCATTATCAAGTAGAAGTTTTGTATAAAAAATTTAAATTATAAGCTTGTTTATGAATTAGGAAGTTAATACTAAAGGAATATGCTTGCCAAGACATAGTAGTAAAATTCTGGAGGAGGATGATTCCTGCAGTCGACTTTAAATCAGAATGTAAAATTTTATAAAACTATATAAATTACTTTGCATCTCCTAAAATTATGCTGCAGACTTCTTGAGAAAATCTCATAAATTTATATTATAAAGGGTAACTTAGTTTAGGTTAAGCAGAACGAACTTGCAAAACTTAAGAAACTATTGATTTGAAAATTTTTACTGGCATTGAAATTATATTAAGAAATAGTAAAACTGTTTAAATATAATATTTTTTCAACATAATCAAAAATGTAACAAAAGTAATTTTTATGATAGAAATTATTAAATTTTTATTATTCAGTAGATTTTATATTGTAAATAAGTATGCTTTGATTAATATTTAATTTTAGCTCCCTAAAGTATGCAGTGATTTTTTTGTTTCTTTATTTAATTCCAAAGTAGATCACTGAATGTCTAGAGTAGCATAACTCCAGAAATTAACAAACATTTTATCATTATCAAAGTGTTTTTGTAGGATTTTTGAGTGGAAAATTTAAATTTTTAGCTTGTCAAAATCTATATTTTTTGTTTATGAATTAGGTAGCTAATACTAAAGGAACATGTTTGCTAACTGAACACATAGTAATAAAATTCTGGAGGAGGAAGATTCCTGTAGTCAATTTTGAATCAGAATTTTAAATTTTATTAAACTATATAAATTATTTTGCATCTCCTAAAGGTATGCTGCAGATCTTTCATGAAAATCTCATAAATTTAAATTAGAACTAACTTGGTTTAGGTTCAGCAGAACTAGAACTTGCAAAACTTAAGAATCTTTTGATTTGAAATTTTTATTGACAAAGTACTCCATTCCATTTAATAATTATTCAGGGAAATTGCATTTAAAAATAGTAAAATTGTTTAAATATAATTTTTTCAACATAATAGAAATTATTAAATTTTAATTATTCAGTAGATTTTATATTGTAAATAAGTATGCTTTGATTAATATTTAATTTAAGCTCCCTAAAGTATGCAGTGATTTTTTTGTTTCTTTATTCAGTTCCTAAATAGATCACTGAATGTATAGAGTAGTAAAACATATTGAACACTTTATCATTAACCTTGTTATCATAGCCTTTTTGTAGGATTTTTGTGTGGAAAATTAAAATTATAAGCTTGTCAAAAGCTATATTTTTTGTTTATGAATTAGGTAGCTAATACTAAAGGAACATGTTTGCTAACTGAAGACATAGTAGTAAAATTCTGGAGGAGGAAGATTCCAAATGAAAGATAATATATCAGCAAAAGGATTAAAGCCCAAATTTTTTGGGGGTAATAACCGAAAATTATCGCAAAAATATATCTGAAATCGATCGATTTGAAAACGATCGGTTTCCATCGAATACCTGTTATTTTTATTCCATTCCGTTTAATAATTAGAAGCTACGTAAATTATATTTAAAAATATTAAAATTCTAAAAATGTACATATATTTTTTCAAAATATAATAAGAAAACTAATTTATTGGATAGAATTTATTAAATTTGAATTATTTAATAGTAGATTTTATATTGCTACAAAGCATGCTCTGATTAATATTTTATTCTAACTCCCTAAGGTATGCAGTGTTTTTTTTTTTTCATTTCTTTATTTAATTCCAAAGTAAAGCACTGAATGTCTGGAGTAGTAAAACTCCAGAAATAAACAAAACATATCATTAATTGATTACGAAAATCAGCTGTTTTAAAGAAAATTGAAACACTTTTCCATATATAGATTTTCACTTACACACATGCATACAGCAGACATAGGGACTTACTTTTATAAACAAAACAAATATACAAACAAAAATGCATGCATGTGTCTCATATTTAAAGAAAGAAAGAAAAAAAAAACAGTTACTTTAAGAAAGAGAGAGTTAAAAGAAATCGCGTAAAAAACCGTTAAGAAAAACATACGAGACACAAACACAGACTTTTTTTTTTAAACACTAATACACACACTTATACATATGTATATACTAAAGATATTTTTGAATGTAAGTATATAAAGTCTGGCTGTTAGATTCACGGACACAGTAAAGGAATTGGCAACGAAAATGAAACAAAATTGCAGATATAAGAAGAAAAAATCAAATGCACAAGAATTTGAAAAACAAAATTGAGAAGAAAATCTAAGTTTTCTTTTGCTTTTGTTGGTAAGGAAAAATATAAGATATGGGTTTTCTGTGGAAACGGCCAAAAAGTTTTGCACTCACATGAACACAAATTCTTACACATACTTAACTATGTACATATGTGTGATGATTGTATAAGAAGGAAAATTGCAAGGATTTTATTTTTAGATATGTAAGATTTTATTTTTTGCTTCTTTTGAATTATTTTTTTATTAACGACAACAATGAAGATGATTACGAGATATTCTTAAAAGAAACACAAACACACACACACACACGCTCAGATACACAGACACTCATGCCGCTTTACAAAGGATTTTCAAGCGCGCTCTTTTCTGTTATTTATTTTGTTAAGGATAAGAATACAACGGCCATTGTAACACACACGTGAGTAAAACGGAAATTAGCGATTGTTCCGTTTCCTTTGTTATTCCATTTAGTTTAAAAATATTGCAAATACGAGTTTATTTTAGTTCGATATTTTAAAGAACGAACAGCAAAAAAGCGGAAACTAAACATAGATTGTTAGTGTAACATTTAAACTAGCAAATACTTGCTAAAGTAAATGTAGGTGTATTTTTATATTACATTTCCAACACTTGTCATAGATAGATTTGAATATTATACATTTGTAAAAATGTTAAATGGTTTTAAGCACAAAAACACCAGGAGTTTTACTATGTAGAGTTCTAGAGCGAGCGAGCGTTAACGCGAGCAACACTTGGCAAGCAGCACGATCCGTCACCAATGTAAAAACTCAACTAAAAGCTGAATGTTGGAAAAAAATCTGAAACAATATATACTTTTTTTGGGGGGGCCCCCAAAAACAAAAAAAATAAAAACGGAAAACATACAAAAAAGTGTAAAAAAAAGAATGAATGAAAGGAAAGCAAGAAAAAATGCTTAAAAAATAGCAATAGCAGCACAAAAAAAAAGTAGACGCAGCAACGTCATCAGCATCATTATCCTGTTGAAGATAATAATAATGTTGTTGCTGACTACTACTACTACTACTATAACTTCAACAAATGATGATGGGCTCTAAATGCTAAATGTTTTTTGTTGTTGCTGCTGCTGCTGCCACAAATGTTTAAAGCTTGTAGCAGCATAGAATGTAGCCAAAGCAGCATTATCGTAAATTTTAGTAGGTTTGTGTCTGTAAGCAACAGACAACAAACATTAGCAACAGAAATAGTTAAACAGACCTAACCTGCTACAAACAACAATCATCAAACACAGATAATTCACAAAACTAACAGCAATATCTAACCAATATTAAAATATTCTACTCAAAATATAAAAACAAAAGCATCATTATTAACATCATAATGAACATAACCGTCGCCATGAAACACATCATTATCATAAACAATGATTTACCTTATAATAATGATAGTAATCATCATGAAGGTAATACAATACAACCCAACCTAACCTAACCCAATCTAACACCCAACCTCCCCTTCTATTTCACTCTATTTCAAACAACAGCTCTCACCAACACTAAAACACTTGCAACTTCCCAAAATCCTTACCCACACACATACACACAAAAACACTCACACCTTACCTTCTCCCTAACCCCAGAGAGCGGGTGCTACAACCTCAAAAAAAATTGCACTAAACATCTTTATCATACCAAACTTGTTGTTTGGTTGGTTGGTAGGTATGAATGTGTACGAGCATTACTTTTTTACAATTTTTTCCTTTAACTTTTTGTAGTTTCCAGCATCTTTTTTTCTCCACATTTTTTTTCTTCTTCTCAGTTTTCAAAATAAAGAAGAATTCTTGAAAAGAAAAAATGATTTCCTCCCCAAAAATTGTACGCCCTCTATAACCGGTATTCAAAACAAGCTTTTTGTCTGGCAATCAACCCATCAGCGCCAGCAACAATAACAACTACAAGCCAGAGCAAAAATACGACAACAACATCTACGTCATTGAACACACTAACCTTTTCTTCATAACACCCAGAGCCTCTCTTCTAGATTCCGTTTCCTATATTGACTCATTCACCACTTTAAGGGGGGAGGAAGTAGGGGTTCGGAGTATAAAATTGTCTTTGGGGTGGCGAAAGTTTCTAAAAAAAGGCAGGAAAAAAAGTTCACTAACAATTTTTTCGCATTTTTTTAAATTTTTTTCCAAAGTTTTTGTTGTTGGAATTGGGGTTTTTCGTTAGCCCGATTGGAAATTTAAATGTAACAGAAGATTTTTATTTAAGCTAGAAGTATCTTTATAGATGTAAAGTATCGTTTTATACTAACGTTATGTACCATTTTTAACCTTTTTTAAGAAAAGTACCTTTTTTAAGAAAATTACTTTTTTAAGAAAAGTACAATTTTTTGGAGATGTACTTTTTTTTTATTAAAAGTGCCTTGTTTAAAAGATGTAACTTTTTTAGGAAAAATAATTTTTTTAAGAAAACTACCTTTTTTAAGAAAAGTACCTTTTTAGGAGAAGTAATTTTTTAGGAAAAGTAACTTTGAGTAACTTTTCAGAAAAGAACCTTTTTAAGAAAAGTACCTATTTTACGAAAAGTACATTGTTTAGAAGAAGCACCTTTAAGAAAAAATACCTTTTTAGGAGAAGTACTTTTGTAGGAAAAGTTACTTTTTATAAGAAAAGTACCTTTTTTAGAAAAAGTGTTTTTTTTAAATAGTACCTTTTTTTGGAGAAGTACTTTTTTTCTTAGGAAAAGTACTTTATTTAAAAGAAGTACCTTTTTTATGAAAAGTGCATTTTTTAAGAAAAGTACCTTATTTAAAAGAAGTACTTTTTTAGAAGAAGTACTTTTTAAGCAAAAGTAACTTTTTTAGAAAAAGTACCTTTTTAGGAAAAGTGTTTTTTTTTTTTAGGAAAAGTTAATTTTTATAAGACCAGGATGATTTAAAGAAAAGTACCTTTTGATATGAAAAAACAATCCGATAGGAAATTTAAATGTAACAGAACATAAAGTACATTATTACACATAAAGCACCTTATTATACATAAAGTACCTTAATTTACATAAAGTACGTTTTTATACATAAATTGCCTTATTATACATAGTGTAACTTATTATACATAAAGTACCTTATCATACCAAAAGTAAGTTTTTATACATAAAGAACTTTATTATACACAAAGTACCTTATTATACATATAATACCTTATTACACATAAAGTACCTTATTACTTATAAAGTACCTTATAAATAAGGTAACTTATTATACATAAAGTACCTTATCATACCAAAAGTAAGTTTTTATACATAAAGAACTTTATTATACACAAAGTACCTTATTATACATATAATACCTTATTACACATAAAGTACCTTATTACTTATAAAGTACCTTATAAATAAGGTAACTTATTATACATAAAGTACCTTATCATACCAAAAGTAAGTTTTTATACATAAAGAACTTTATTATACACAAAGTACCTTATTATACATATAATACCTTATTACACATAAAGTACCTTATTACTTATAAAGTACCTTATAAATAAGGTAACTTATTATACATAAAGTACCTTATCATACCAAAAGTAAGTTTTTATACATAAAGAACTTTATTATACACAAAGTACCTTATTATACATATAATACCTTATTACACATAAAGTACCTTATTACTTGTAAAGTACCTTATAAATAAGGTAACTTATTATACATAAAGTACCTTATCATACCAAAAGTAAGTTTTTATACATAAAGAACTTTATTATACACAAAGTACCTTATTATACATATAATACCTTATTACACATAAAGTACCTTATTACTTATAAAGTACCTTATAAATAAGGTAACTTATTATACATAAAGTACCTTATCATACCAAAAGTAAGTTTTTATACATAAAGAACTTTATTATACACAAAGTACCTTATTATACATATAATACCTTATTACACATAAAGTACCTTATTACTTATAAAGTACCTTATAAATAAGGTAACTTATTATACATAAAGTACCTTATCATACCAAAAGTAAGTTTTTATACATAAAGAACTTTATTATACACAAAGTACCTTATTATACATATAATACCTTATTACACATAAAGTACCTTATTACTTATAAAGTACCTTATAAATAAGGTAACTTATTATACATAAAGTACCTTATCATACCAAAAGTAAGTTTTTATACATAAAGAACTTTATTATACACAAAGTACCTTATTATACATATAATACCTTATTACACATAAAGTACCTTATTACTTATAAAGTACCTTATAAATAAGGTAACTTATTATACATAAAGTACCTTATCATACCAAAAGTAAGTTTTTATACATAAAGAACTTTATTATACACAAAGTACCTTATTATACATATAATACCTTATTACACATAAAGTACCTTATTACTTATAAAGTACCTTATAAATAAGGTAACTTATTATACATAAAGTACCTTATCATACCAAAAGTAAGTTTTTATACATAAAGAACTTTATTATACACAAAGTACCTTATTATACATATAATACCTTATTACACATAAAGTACCTTATTACTTATAAAGTACCTTATAAATAAGGTAACTTATTATACATAAAGTACCTTATCATACCAAAAGTAAGTTTTTATACATAAAGAACTTTATTATACACAAAGTACCTTATTATACATAAAATACCTTATTACACATAAAGTACCTTATTACTTATAAAGTACCTTATAAATAAGGTAACTTATTATACATAAAGTACCTTATCATACCAAAAGTAAGTTTTTATACATAAAGAACTTTATTATACACAAAGTACCTTATTATACATATAATACCTTATTACACATAAAGTACCTTATTACTTATAAAGTACCTTATAAATAAGGTAACTTATTATACATAAAGTACCTTATCATACCAAAAGTAAGTTTTTATACATAAAGAACTTTATTATACACAAAGTACCTTATTATACATATAATACCTTATTACACATAAAGTACCTTATTACTTATAAAGTACCTTATAAATAAGGTAACTTATTATACATAAAGTACCTTATCATACCAAAAGTAAGTTTTTATACATAAAGAACTTTATTATACACAAAGTACCTTATTATACATATAATACCTTATTACACATAAAGTACCTTATTACTTATAAAGTACCTTATAAATAAGGTAACTTATTATACATAAAGTACCTTATCATACCAAAAGTAAGTTTTTATACATAAAGAACTTTATTATACACAAAGTACCTTATTATACATATAATACCTTATTACACATAAAGTACCTTATTACTTATAAAGTACCTTATAAATAAGGTAACTTATTATACATAAAGTACCTTATCATACCAAAAGTAAGTTTTTATACATAAAGAACTTTATTATACACAAAGTACCTTATTATACATATAATACCTTATTACACATAAAGTACCTTATTACTTATAAAGTACCTTATAAATAAGGTAACTTATTATACATAAAGTACCTTATCATACCAAAAGTAAGTTTTTATACATAAAGAACTTTATTATACACAAAGTACCTTATTATACATAAAATACCTTATTACACATAAAGTACCTTATTACTTATAAAGTACCTTATAAATAAGGTAACTTATTATACATAAAGTACCTTATCATACCAAAAGTAAGTTTTTATACATAAAGAACTTTATTATACACAAAGTACCTTATTATACATATAATACCTTATTACACATAAAGTACCTTATTACTTGTAAAGTACCTTATAAATAAGGTAACTTATTATACATAAAGTACCTTATCATACCAAAAGTAAGTTTTTATACATAAAGAACTTTATTATACACAAAGTACCTTATTATACATATAATACCTTATTACACATAAAGTACCTTATTACTTATAAAGTACCTTATAAATAAGGTAACTTATTATACATAAAGTACCTTATCATACCAAAAGTAAGTTTTTATACATAAAGAACTTTATTATACACAAAGTACCTTATTATACATATAATACCTTATTACACATAAAGTACCTTATTACTTATAAAGTACCTTATAAATAAGGTAACTTATTATACATAAAGTACCTTATCATACCAAAAGTAAGTTTTTATACATAAAGAACTTTATTATACACAAAGTACCTTATTATACATATAATACCTTATTACACATAAAGTACCTTATTACTTATAAAGTACCTTATAAATAAGGTAACTTATTATACATAAAGTACCTTATCATACCAAAAGTAAGTTTTTATACATAAAGAACTTTATTATACACAAAGTACCTTATTATACATATAATACCTTATTACACATAAAGTACCTTATTACTTATAAAGTACCTTATAAATAAGGTAACTTATTATACATAAAGTACCTTGTCATACCAAAAGTAAGTTTTTATACATAAAGAACTTTATTATACACAAAGTACCTTATTATACATATAATACCTTATTACACATAAAGTACCTTATTACTTATAAAGTACCTTATAAATAAGGTAACTTATTATACATAAAGTACCTTATCATACCAAAAGTAAGTTTTTATACATAAAGAACTTTATTATACACAAAGTACCTTATTATACATATAATACCTTATTACACATAAAGTACCTTATTACTTATAAAGTACCTTATAAATAAGGTAACTTATTATACATAAAGTACCTTATCATACCAAAAGTAAGTTTTTATACATAAAGAACTTTATTATACACAAAGTACCTTATTATACATATAATACCTTATTACATATAAAGTACCTTATTACTTATAAAGTACCTTATAAATAAGGTAACTTATTATACATAAAGTACCTTATCATACCAAAAGTAAGTTTTTATACATAAAGAACTTTATTATACACAAAGTACCTTATTATACATATAATACCTTATTACACATAAAGTACCTTATTACTTATAAAGTACCTTATAAATAAGGTAACTTATTATACATAAAGTACCTTATCATACCAAAAGTAAGTTTTTATACATAAAGAACTTTATTATACACAAAGTACCTTATTATACATATAATACCTTATTACACATAAAGTACCTTATTACTAATAAAGTACCTTATAAATAAGGTAACTTATTATACATAAAGTACTTTATTATACATAAAGTAACTTATTATGCATAAAGTAACTTATTATACATAAAGTATCTTATTATACATAAAGTAACTTATTATACATAAAGTACCTTATTATACATAAGGTACCTTATTACACATAAAGTACCTTATTATACTTAAATCACCTTATTATACATAAAGTACCTTATTATACACAAAGTACCTTATTACACATAAAGTACCTTATTATACATAAATTACCTTATTATACATAAAGTACCTTATTATACACAAAGTACCTTATTACACATAAAGTACCTTATTATACATAAAGTACCTTATTACACATAAAGTACTTTATTATACATAAATCACCTTATTATACATAAAGTACCTTATTATACACAAAGTACCTTATTATACATAAAGTACCTTATTATACACAAAGTACCTTATTACACATAAAGAACCTTATTATACATAAAGTACCTTATTATACATAAAGTACCTTATTATACATAAAGTACCTTATTATAAATAAATTACCTTATTATACATAAAGTACCTTATTATACACAAAGTACCTTATTACACATAAAGTACCTTATTATACATAAAGTACCTTATTACACATAAAGTACCTTATTATACATAAATCACCTTATTATACATAAAGTACCTTATTTTACACAAAGTACCTTATTACACATAAAGAACCTTATTATACATAAAGTACCTTATTATGCATAAAGTACCTTATTATACATAAATTACCTTATTATACATAAAGTACCTTATTATACACAAAGTACCTTATTACCCATAAAGTACCTTATTATACATAAAGTACCTTATTACGCATAAAGTACCTTATTATACTTAAGTCACCTTATTATACATAAAGTACCTTATTATACACAAAGTACCTTATTACACATAAAGTACCTTATTATACATAAATTACCTTATTATACATAAAGTACCTTATTATACATAAATTACCTTATTATACATAAAGTACCTTATTACACATAAAGTACCTTATTATACATAAAGTACTTTTTTATACCTTAAGTACCTTTTTTACATAAAGTACACATAAAGCACTAATGCATAAAACACACATAAAGTGCCTTTTTATTCATTAAAGTACCTAATTATACATAAATTACCTTATGATATATAGAGTACATAATTATATTTTAAGTATCTTTTTGTACATTAAGTACCTTTTTCCATATATATAAAGTACCTTATTATATATAAAGTCCCTTATTATGTATAAAGTAACTTATTATATATAAAGTACCTTATTATATATAAAGTACCTTATTGTATATAAAGAACCTTATAATATATAGGGTACCTAATTACACATTAAGTACCTAATTATACATAAATTACCTTTCTCTGCATAAAGTACCTTTATTACGAAAAGAACCTAGTGTATATAGTATATAGTGTATATATATTTTTTCGGAAAAGTGTTAATTTTTACTCAAAGTACCATTTTATACAAAAAGTAAAATAAACAAAAGTACTTTTTTATAATAATTTTTCATAGTAAAACTATTTTCACTTAATAAAAAGTACCTATTAATAAAAAACTTATTTATTATTTCTGTAAAAAAAGTACAAAATTATTTCCTTTACATAAAAACCAGTTCTATTCGAAAAGTAATACTCAAAGTACCTTTTCATATAAAAAAAATTATGAAAAAAATATCCCTTCTATATTAAAATACTTTGGGCAACTAAAGAACCTTCTAATGAGTCAACGATAGTACTTAATGATAATATAAGAAGCTATTTTAAAACGCACTTTTTCCCATTAAACGTACAGAAGTATTTTTGTGTACATCAAAAATACAATAGTACTTTTTTGGATAAAAAATGTACAAAATGTATTTGGGTAGCTATTGGGTATTGTGGAAGTCTAAAAATCAGATTCACATAGACTATAGGCAATGGACTTAATTGTCTTAGCATATTACCGGATCCCTGCATTGAAGCATCCGAATGGCCCTAAAAAAGCCAAGTCTCAAAAAAATCTAAAACAGCCAGATCGTTTTGGTCTCCAAAAAAACTTGGTAAGAGTTAGTCCCCTATAGGGAAAGTGAATATAAAAAGTACTTTTGTGAATATAAAATGTACCTTTTTGAGAAAATAAAAAGTACCTTTTGTGAATAGAAAAAGTACCTTTATGAATATAAAAAGTACATTTGTGAATACAAAAAGTACCTTTGTGAATACAAAAATTACCTTTGTGTATACAATAAGTACTTTTGTTAATTCAAAAAGTACATATTTTTAAAAACCAACTTTTTCGATACAAAACTTAACGACAAAAAGTACTTTTGTGAATACAAAAAGTACCTTTGTGAATACAAAAAGTGCCTTTTTGAATACAAAAAGTACCTTTGTGAATACAAAAAGTGCCTTTTTGAATACAAAAAGTACCTTTGTGAATACAAAAAGTACCTTTGTGAATACAAAAAGTACTTTTGTGAATACAAAAAGTACCTTTGTGAATACAAAAAGTATCTTTGTGAATACAAAAAGTACCTTTGTGAATACAAAAAGTACCTTTGTGAATACAAAAAGTACCTTTGTGAATACAAAAAGTACCTTTGTGAATACAAAAAGTACCTTTGTGAATACAAAAAGTACTTTTGTCGATACAAAAAGCACCTTTGTGAATACAAAAAGTATCTTTGTGCATACAAAATCTACCTTTGTGAATACAAAACGTACCTTAGTGAATACAAAAAGTACCTTTGTGAATACAAAAAAGAACCTTTGTAAAAACATACAAAAAATGCCTTTGGAAATACAAAAAAAGTACCTTTATGAAAAGATAAAGTACCTTTGCAGATACCAAGAATAAATGTTTCTTATACATATACAAATCTTCTTTAAACTTTTTGTTTTTAAAACCTCGAATTTTTGTAGAATAAATTTCCTAATGGGTTTGAAATGTGTACGTATTTAAAAAATCCTATGTTTGGTGTTCCTTTTTTTTAGAAATTTTTTCCTATTACTTTTTATGCCATTCATGCAACTTTTTTTAAACCAACATTCGCATAGAGGCATACAAACACACACAAATAAAAACTTACGCCTCATACAATTAAAAAAATGAAAATGAAGAAAGAAGAGAATTATAAAATAGACATCTATTCCTGTGTACAATTGTATGTCCAATGTCTCACACTTACACACACACACACACAAAACACATTGTGTGAATGTAATGCACTACTACCATTACCATCCAGGACTTCAACCCATTCCCCTTGTCCTGCACAGCCACCCATTAACTCTGTGTCTCTCTAATTTGAAAACATTATTTAACTTTCCTCATCATCAGTCTATTCAATGATGAGCTGGATTTTTTTTCGGTTGCCTGTTACCAATACTGTTGGTTTTGTTGTTGTTGGTGTTTTTGTTAAACAGGCTTAATGCAAAATAATGGAAAAAAATTAAAAACAAAATTCAGTAAACAATTTTTCCACAAGTCCATTTTTTTAGAATGGTGATTTTTTTCCTTTCATGTCCTATTCCTCCTGTTTGGTTGTTTATACTTTAACACCTTTCCCCTTTGGTTGGAGTTGTATGGCAAAGATGATGGTGATGATGATGATGGGTCCGTTTTTGTGATGATGTTGGTATATGTTTCATTTGTGGAGTTGTGGCATGATTTGGATCCAAAAAACCAAAGCAAAACAAATCAAAAGGCAATAAAAAATAGAATCACACAAATACAAAATCAAACACTTACACACTTGTGATGTCTAAAGCTGCACAATGGGGTGAAAGAAAAAATTGTTGGGAATAAAATTACCAGTTTGGCTGCAAAGTTTCATTTATGAATTATTTTTTAATGAGATCTCCTACTGTTATTGGTTTTTACAAAAAGTACCCTCTTTGGTTACAATTAGTACCTTTTAGAGAGTAAATAGCATCTTTTTGAGCACAAGTTAGACAAGACCTTTTAAATACAAAAAGTTATTTTTAATCAAGTACCGCTTTTATAACAAAAAGTACCTTTTGAAACACATAGAAACTACCCTCTTCAGTACAAAAAGTATTATTTTAAACACAAAAATATATACTCGTATGTGTAAACCAAAAAGTATTTTTTATACGCGATGTACAAATGTACAAAAAGTACATTTTTTGTATAAAAATAACTTTTAAATAAAAAAGTACCTTTCATATACAAAAAGTACCTTTTTATATACAAAACTACATTTTTATATACGAATGGTACTCTTTTACATATATAAAATTACCCTTTTATATAAAAAAGTACCCTTTTTGTATAAAAAATAACTTTTGTATAAACAAGCACCTTTTCAAATACAAAAGTACCTTTTAATATATATAAAGAAAATTTTTATATAAAAAATGTACCTCTTTATATATATAAAGTACCTTGTTATGCACAAAAAGTACTTTATATATACAAAAATTCCCTTTTTATAAAAAAGTACCTTTTTGATATAAAAAAGGACTTTTTATATACAAAAAGAACTTTTTATACAAAAAGCACTACAAAGTGTACCTATTAATATACAAAAAGTTCCTTGTGATACACAGAAAGTACCTTTTGATATACTAATAGTACCTTTTGATATACAAAAAGTAACTTTTGTTATAGAAAAAGTACCTTTTGACATACAAAAGTACCTTTTTATAGACAAATGTACCTTTTGATATACTAAAGTACCTTCTGATATACAAAAAGTATTTTGTGGTACCTTTTTGATATAAAAAAGTACATTTAATATACCAACAGTATCTTTTTATATACAAAAACTACAATAAGTAAGTCTTGATATACAAAAGGTTCCTTGTGATATACAGAAAATACCTTTTGATGTACTAATAGTTCCTTTTGATATACTAAAAGTACCTTCTGATATACAAAAGTACCTTTTGATATACTAAAGTACCTTTTGATATACAAAAAGTACCTTTTGATACACAAAAAGTACCTTCTGATATACAAAAAGTACCTCTTGATATACAAAAAGTACCTTTTGATATACAAAAACTACCTTTTGACATAAAAAAGTACCTTTTGATATACAAAAAGTACCTTTTGATATACAAGAAGTACCTTTTGGTATACAAAAAGTACCTTATATACAAAAAGTACCTTTTGTTATACAAAAAGTACCTTGTTATATACAAAAACCTCCTTTTGATATACAAAAAGTACCTTTTGATATACAAAAAGTACCTTTTGATATACAAAAGTACCTTTAGATATACAAAAGTATCTTTTTGTTATACAAAAGTTCTTTTTGATAACAAAAAGTACCTTTTAATATAAAAAAGTACCTTTTGTTATACAAAAATACCTTTTTATTAACAAATATTACCCTTTGATATACAAAAAGTACCTTTTGATATACAAAAAAGTACGTTTTACGCCCAAATGTGCTTTCTGGTATGCAAATAATATATTTTTATATTATAAGTAACTTTCTATAAACAAAAAGTACCTTTTTATATACAAAAAGTACCTTTTTATATACAAAAAATACATTTTTGAATACACAAAGTATCTTTTTGAATGCAAAAAGTTTTTTTAATACAAAAAGTATATTTTTGAATGACGAAAACTACCTCTCAAATACTAAGGATACCTTTTGTATTAAAAAAGTACTTTTTTATTTCAAAATTAATCTTTAAAAAAGTACTTATGTAATATGTCCACTAGGGCGTCTCGAAAAAATAAAGTTCGCCATTCACCATCGAATATAAGGCGTTGCTATAAGACAGCTTCGAAAAAAAAATTCTTAATTTTTTTCGCCGCACATTGGGGTCGCCAAAACATATTTTTCGTTATATCTTCGGCATTTACAGTCGGATCTTGAAGTGTGATATATCGATGTTTTTGTCCTGAGGAGGCCAACATTTCTCAGGTATCCGGTTCTAGTATTTATGTATCAGACCTTTGTTCCTACCACCCTAATGTATCACCCTAATATCAAAAAATTAAAGCTCTTAAGCAAAAACAAGGAATTTCATATTTTACGCACTTAGTGATCGCCAAAATATATTTTTCGTTATATTTTCGCCATTTTCAGTCAGATGTTAAAGTGTAATATATCGATGTTTTTGTCTAACGAAGGCCAATGTTTTGCGTTATTAATCCTATAGACAAAAACATCCTAGAAACAAAAAAAAATGTATTTTGGCGACAATGTGCGACGAAAAAAATTAAAAACAATTTTTTCGAAACTGCCTTACAGCAATGCTTTATATTCGATGGTGAACGGCGAACTTTGTTTTTTCCCATATAAGTCGAGACGCTCTAATGTCCACCTTTCCTTTAGTATTTCAAATTAGAATACCTTTCAAATACCAAAAGTACCTTTCTGAATACGAAAAGTACCTAAAAAACTAACCTTTTTAATAGGAAAATATTTAATAATACAAAAAATATATTTTTGAATACAAAAAAGAGATAGTTTTTGATACTATAAGTATCAAAGGATACATTTTTTATGCAAAAAGTACTTATTTGATTTCAAAAAATATCTTTTAAAATAGGGTAATAGTTTTAGAAAAAAGTTTTTTTTAAATAACATTTATTTCCAGGGACCGAAAATAACTGTTATTTTTGAATTTTTGATTAAAAAAAGCAACCGCAAGGAAATGTCGGAGAATAAAACCAAGTATACCATTTTGATAGTCTTGGACAAAATTTTCATAAAATGCGATGATTTTTAAAAATCTGATTTTTAGTTTTTAGAAAAAAAAAATAACAGTTATTTTTTGATTTTTATTTTTTTGAGCAAAAATAAAAGTTATTTTTTAACTTTTATTTTTTCAAGCAAAAATAACAGTTTATTTTCACTTTTATTATTTCGATCATGAATAAAAGTTATTTTTTGACTTTTATTTTTTCGAGCAAAAATAAAAGTTATTTTTTGACTTTTATTTTTTCGAGCAGAAATAAAAATTATTTTTGTGTTTTCAACCCTAATTATGATTGCGAAACTCAACTCCATTAATTTTTGAGCATATGCAAATTATTTTCACTGAAAAATTATCTTTGTTTGACAAAAATTTTCAATAAATTTATCATGAATTTAAACAAAAGTAACTTTTATTTCTGCTCGAAAAAATAAAAGTCAAAAAATAACTTTTATTCATGCTCGAAATAATAAAAGTCAAAAATAACTGTTATTTTTGCTCGAAAAATAAAAGTTAAAAAATAACTTTTATTTTTGCTTGAAAAAAAAAGTCAAAAATAACTGTTATTTTTTATCGAAAAAATAAAAGTCAAATAATAACTTTTATTTTCTGACTTTTACGATAAAAGCTATAACAGTTACGGTCCCTGTTTATTTCTGCCCCATTGTGCAGTGTTGATTTGCCGTTTTTGGTTTTGTTTATCGTGTAAATAATAAAACAATATAAATAAAAATACAACAAAGCACGCACTCACTAAATACAACAAATTATAATAAATTTTTCATTGCCCGCCATTTGTTGTATTTAGTTTTATTTTTCAATATTTCGTCCTTTTTTCCATATTGTTGCTGTCTTTGGCCCCGTGCAAACGCATACTCGCACGTGTTTGTTGTTTTTATTTTCTTTTTCTGTTTTTACATTTTTTTTTTGTGTGTGTTTGTAAATAAAATGCTCCATCATCGTCATCGTCATCAGCATCATTATTAACATTTGCTGTCGCTAACTTAGCAGCAGCAGCATCAGAAGCAGAGAAAGTAACATTAACAGCAACAGCAACAACAACAGCAGCAACTGCAGGAGCAACATTTACAGACGCACAACAACATTATTTTTGTATTTTTGCCCATAAACTTGTATGAATGTTGTCGTTGTTGTTGCTGCTGTTGTTGTTGGTTGATTTTGTTACATTTATTTGTAATTCACGTGTTTCAAACCAAAACATTTACTCATACCTTTACACAACACCTTACCAGATTGTAAGGCTCTCTTTCGCCCACCTCCTCCAACCCTCCCCCTTAAACATAACAAAAATTTTTAAAAATTCTCATTTTTTTCTCCTGCCCAAGAAAAATCCTTTAAAAAAATTCTCTAAAAAATTCTAAAAAAGCTGAAAAAATCCTGTTTATATATATGTATGTATGTATGTGTGAATGTATGAGAACTTCATGTATCTTAACAATCCTTTACTTTTGTTAACTTAAATATCCTTAATCCTCTGCTTCCCCTCACCTCACCTTAACCCATGCTACTCTTCTGATACAAATCTGCCTCTCTAAAATTCAACTAGAATTTTTATTTTTTAAATTACGCTCTCTTATTTGGCCTCCCCTCCTCTTTTCCCCCCCTTAATTTTTTTAGAATTTTTTTCTCTCTTTCAACTCTCATTTCGCCTTCTTTACCACCCCCCATTTTTCTAGATTTTTTTTTTTTTCAGTTCCCTTCTGTTTTCTTAGATTTTTTTAAGGCCCCCTTTTAGATTTTTTCCAGAATTTTTTTTTGTAGCCAAAACAAAAACAAAAAAATTGCATTGAAAAAATTGTTTTGCGTATCTTTTGCTGATTTTTATGTTTTTTATGAGTGCCGCCTTCTTCTCTTTTTACTGTTGTAGTTGTAGTTGGTGTTGTTGTTGCTCTAGCCTTACTGTCGTTCGTAGTACTATGGAGTCATCATCATCATCCTCAGCAGCAGTCGAGAGTTGGATGTGTTTTTGTTGTGTTTTGGTCCTTTTTTTAGATTTTTTTCAGTTTAGTTCGATTTTTTTCCTCGCAAAAACACGAAAGGAGTTGCCGTCGTTTTATTTACTGATCAAATTAATGTGCATTTTTTGAGGGATTGACATGCAAACATATTTGGATTCCTATTGATCATAGGGAAGACTTATGTTCACTTACTGTGCCGAATCTTCTATACCCACCATCAAATTGTGTTAAATTTAAAAACGTATATCATATGTAAAGGGTGTCCCAACTAGAACGCAATTTTTAAATTTTAAATAAAACACATTAGTTAAAAAAAAAAAAAAAATCGTGAAACTTTATTACGTCGTAAAGTAGACAGAATGAGTTTATGTACGGAACAAGATATCGTGCAGATGGCCGCCGCGGCTTTGCTGGCACAAACGCGATCTTTTAATTAAATTTTCAATTACCTTTTTGCATAAATGCTGCGGTATTTCATTTCTGCAGCGTTCGATTTCCTCTTTTAAGGCTCAAGTCGTCGTCGGCTTATTCGCGTAAACCATCGACTTCAAAAAACCCCAAAGAAAAAAATCTAAAGGTGTTAAATCGCACAATCTAGGCGGCCAATTCTGGTCTCCAAAATGTGAAATAACACGACCGGGAAATGACTGATGTAGCAATTGAATTTTTTCTCTGGCTGTATGACATGTGGCGCCCTCTTGTTGAAACCACATGCGCTCCACATTAATTTCTTCAATTATAGGCAAGAAAAAACTAGTTATCATTTCACGATACCGAACACCATTGACTGTTTGCGCTTGACCTGCCTCATTTTCATAAAAAAGGTCCAATGATGCCTCTAGCCCAAAAACCACACCACACAGTGACACGTTGAGAGTGCATTTGCTTCTCGTGAATCCCTCTGAGATTTTCGTCACCCCAAATGCGACAATTCTGCCTATTGACGAAGCCATCAAGATGGAAATGGGTCTCGTCATTGAAGATGATTTTATCGGCAAAATCAGCATTTTTATGTTGTCTCTCCAATAGCCAATTAACGAACACGATATCTTGTTCCATACATAAACTCATTCTGTCTACTTTACGATATAATAAAAAAAAGGGTGCAGGTAATTCAAAATGTAGACCGAATGTAAGCATTGTTATTAAAAAATTTGGACTAAATTCGTTTGCAGTAGCTACACAGTTTCCCTAGTGTTTCCCTAGTGTTATTTACTTTGCACAAAATTTTGTCCCATAACCGGGTAAAGTTTTACATAAATAAGCTTTTAAATAGGATGCAAATGGGATGCAGTTGTTAACTGAGTTTCCTGCTAACAGGTAATAACTATATTCAATTCCTACTCACACCTCCTCGTGACACATTCTGGAAACCTGAGCAACCAAGTAGAAGATGCGGTAAACAACCCGAGTGGGATTCTAGGTCTGGGTTAACGTGAGGGGGAGCCATTCCGACGTATTTGGTCTAAGGGTCTAACATAATTGTACTTGGTAAAGTACGAAACTGTAGCGTCTGTTCAACATGTTAGTTGCGGCTGTAAGTGGGCGTCTGTTTCGAAACGAGCGGCTCGCTTTACAAACGTGGCTCTTGTTTTTGGACTCATCATCCATCGACTTAGCACTTACGATGTTTTAAGCATGGAAAGAAACAACATAACAGAATATACTACTCAAAGGGTTATTGATCAAGCGAGAAATCCTCCTGCTTTTGCAGCCGGCACAAGGATTTTGGAGGTGTCTAATCTATGCAAGAACATCCTGATGAATGAAACCAATTCTATCCAAAGAAATCGGACTATAAAACCTAATATAGGCATTAAAGAAAGTTTAAAATTTGCGACATGGAACGTACGCACGCTATATGAAACTGGAGAAACTAGAACAATTAAGGCTTGAAACGTTGGGTCATAAAATCGATTTGCTGGCGGTGCAAAAAGCAAAATGGATAGGACAAGGGAAAGTTCGGAACGAAAATGCTGTGAACATAGTAGGGGTGTGGGCTTTCTGATGACTAAAAGAATACCTAAAGCCATGATAGCATGGCAATAAGAGGCTAATGGCAATAAAACTTAAGACTAAAGCTCGTAATTTGATAATTATCAATGTCTACGCTCCTACTGAAGTTCAATCTAAAAACGAAAAAGACGAATTTTACGATGTATTAAGCAGTTGGATGAACAGTAATGTACAAAATAGTTGTAGGTGGCACCATTTTTCCTCATAAGCTCCACCGTAAAATAATTTGGATATCGCCAAACGGCGTTACTAAGAACCAAATTGATCATATTTAGATCAACTCTAAGTGGCGATCATCTTTACTTGGTGTGCGCTCATCATTTAATTATATTAATTATAGCGATCATCATTTAATTGTATCTAAAGTTCGTTGAAAAGTAGCGACTCTGTGATCTAAAACGGCAAAAGCCGATCGGAAAATTGATGTGGGGAATTTGGAATCATAGCATCGAAATGCCTTTATTACTTCTATAGGGAATCGGCATCCAGAACGCTAGGATTCAAAAATCGTAGAAGGAAAGTTTGGCTCACCTAAGCAACATGAGACCTGGTGGAAGAACGTAGAACCTTAAAAAATAAAATTTTAAATGAAAACGTGGATGTTGAAGAGCTCAGTACAAAATACCGTGTCTGCAAGGAGGGACAAGAGAATTTGCATAGATGAACAAGCGAGCCAAGCGGAGTCAGCTGCAAGTAAATTCGACATGAGGCATTTAGGAAATATATCAAGCGCGTTGCATGGCAAACCTACCTACACTAACAGTCTTATCCTGAGTAGTAGCGGCACACTTCTCTCAACTCCGGATGAACAATTAATACGTTGGATGTAACACTTCAAGTCAACATTAAACAATCCTATTGGATTAGAGCCATTGACGGAAGTGCATAATAAAACCAGCTATGATAGTGACTTCAATGGAATACCAGAAAATCCAGCAACAATATAAGAAGTAAAGAACGCCATTAAAAGCCTTAAGCACAACAAGGCCTCATGGAATGACAACAATGCTTTTTTGTGATGTTGAAGGAGTATGTGGCACCCACTTGTGCGTAAAATATGGGAAGAAGAAGAAGAAGCTTTGTCAGCCTCCTGCAATGAACAACAGGTGTAAACCACTTCTTCCAATTCCGAGAAAATACTAAGTCGAGTAATTTTGAACAGAAAATCCGATGCTGTTTCCACTACAATCCGCGAAAATCAGTTTGGGTTTAAAAAGAATGGATCTTGTGTTGACCTAATCAACACAGTAAGAATAGTACTAGAGCAATGTTATGAGTTCCGCACCCCCATTTACCTGGCGCTTATTAACTTTATGAAGGCCTTCGAAAGTGTCAATAGGAGCTATCTATGGAGAATTTTAGAAAATCGTAGCATGCCAAAGAAAATTCAAAACTAAATTCTGGCAGAGTACGTTGAATTTAAATGTCGGGTCCTAAACAAGTGTAAATTGTCTAATTCGTTCGATGCAACTACTGAAGTAAGACAAGGATGCATCTTGTCCCCTACACTTTTTATCCTCGTCATCGACAACATAATGGGCACGGCTTTGAATGGTTGACACGGTATCCAATGGACAACGCCCTTTAAACAACTCGAGAACTTGAAATACGCTGATGACGTATGTATGTCTTCTAAGCCAAAGCTCAGGGCACCTTCAAGAAAACACTAGCGCTATCACTGTTGAATCTCGGGCAGCTGGGCTGGAAATCAATATTTCCAAGACAAAGGTTATGCCTGGAGGCTATGGCGCAAGCCCGTCGACAAACATCAATGTGGATAACGAAGTTATTGGATGTGTAGGTACCTCAAGTTATCTTGGTAGCTTGGTATCTGGAAAAGGTGGCGCAGACGAGAATATTGAATCGCGTATTAATAAGGCAAAATCTGCATTCGGCATTATCCGAGCTATTTGGAAATTTCGACAAATATCAACAACAACTACGTTACGAATATACAACTCAAATGTCAAGTTCATTATGGTTACGAAACTTGGAAACGCACAAATGCCCTCGATTTGTGCCTTTGCAAACAAATGCTTAATATATGGTCGCATAAGAAATTAAGATCCACTAAACCCTAAAAACTAAATTCCATCTTCTATAGAGGTAAGTAAACGGAAATGGCGGTGGATAGGCCACACACTTCGAACTCCAAATACCAACATTGCTCGACAAGCGCTTCGTTGGGATCCACAAGGAAGCGGTCGTCGTGTTGGTGCACCTGCTAGAACTTGGAGAAGGCCAATTGATGCGGAGTTATTCATGGAATGATGTACACCTAACATCTCGCTATAAAGTTCGATTTAAAAGGATGGTCGATGCTATATGCTATACTGGAAGTCAAGGATAACAGAAGAAAACCTTTGCAAGAAGAAGAAACCTTTGCAATCGCATAAGAAATGAAGATCTACTAAACGCGACAAACCAAATAACTTTTCTGTAGAGGTATGTCAAGGACAATAGCGGTTGATAGGCAACACCTTTCGTTGATAGGCAACACCCTTCGTTGGAATCCACAGAGAAGCGGTCAATTGATACGGAGTTGCAATCAGCAAACTATTCATGGAATGACGTATGTCTAACATCTCGCAATAAAATTCGATATAAAAGGATGGTTGAGGACCTGTGCTCCACTGGCAATCAAGGATAATAGGAGAAGATATTTGAGGGAATTAAATATTAGGGATCCTATAGCTTATATCTATAGGATCCCTGGTAAAAGGGCCAATGTCAAAAAAGTAGTTTTGAGAAAATTTGATTCAAAGTTTTTATTTTCCATAAATTTATAGTAAGATTGCCCAGAAAACCCCTTATAAATTTATTCTGAGTTAAGTTTCAGATTAGTTGTTGGGGCCAAATATAAAAGGGTAAAGTAGGAAATCTAATGTAATGATTAACTCAAAACAGCAAAAAATTGACATTGGTCCCTTTAGCACCAAGCCACAGATATGTAGGTATATAAAAACTACAATAATATTCACTGAAGAATCAAATATAACTTCGAGTTTTAGATGAAATAAAAATCGTATGCTGGCCCCTTTCTAGTTTTTAAATGTAACTAGTCACATCAAAGTTGGTGATTCCTGGGGGGTTACTGCGTATTTAGATTCGAAATAAATTATTTTCGAAGCACAATGCTTTAGGCATACAAATTCGAACAGTTTTATTTTCGAATCGAGATGCGCAGTTACCCTCCTGTTCTTGCATACGAGGCTCTGTCGACCTTTAATGGACGGTATAGTCCCAGTAACAGCTTAACTAAATATATGCATACATATATAACGTTTAAACTCAAGTTTCCCTTATTGCCTTTTCTGTTAATGTTTCGACTGGACCTCCTGTAAGCTTAGGGGCTGTTCACATATTACGTAACTCTCTTAGGGGCGGGGGAGCGGGTTATGAAAGATAAACGATAGATAAACGTCTTCATTACTTGTTTCTGAATTAAAGTAAAAGCGGTATACTCCCTTTTTTATGGGACTTTTCAAATGGACCATATGTCAAACCAATGTATGGAAGTGTAAAATCTTTATATTATAAAGTCTTTGCTTAAAGATTAATAAACTTCTAATTGATTCGTTTTTTGAAGAAGAGGGGTCCTAATGTATCAATATGATTCTTTACACTCTGACATTGGCAACCCTGCTTACGTGTTTTGCCACACTTATACATTTTTTGTGTAGTATTTTGTTGTTTTGTTTTGGTCGACTTTTTTTTCCTTCCAGCCTTCTGTTTTATTTTGTGAGCACAAAACAACACAAAAAAAAAACCAAAATCGTTTCATTAATTTTTTTTCTCATCGTTCACGCTTTCGCATGGACAAAGACAAGCACATGCACGCACATGAATTCATAAAATTCAAAAATGCATGTATGTATGCATGTATGTGAGTTTGTATGCAAATGAGAGAGCATACAAATGCATAAGTATATGTGAAATTTGGAAAAAAAATATCAAATCCAAAAAAAAAAGTAAAAAACTAACGGCAAAGTCCTAATGTGAGCGAGTGCTCTGGGGAGGGGGTGTTAGGTGGGATGGGTTTTAGTAGATGAATGCGTTTTTTATGCGTGTATAGAACAAAAACGATGACAGAAATTGCTGTTATTATTGTGAATATTCACATGTAGTATGTGAAGATACATACTAACATAAATACATATGCATATGAATGAATACGTGCGTATGTTTGTAAATGCGTGGTTATGTATGAGGTATATGAATGTATGTAGTATGTGTGTTCCAGTGAACATATGAACAGGAAATATACACAAAACGTTAGAGATGAAACTACCCAATAAAACCTACAAAGCCACTAAAAAATGTTTGTTTTCTATTTTTTCAGTTTTTTTTTTAAATTTTGCATATTTTGCACTATGGCTTGAACAAAAATATGCGGAAATACCAAGCCCCTCTGTATATACATAGATACCGCCTTCCGACGACATAATAGTTCGACAAAGCTTATCTTTAAATTTACTCAGTTTCTTAATGATGAAAAAGATGATGATGTTCAAGCTAAGCTCAACCTAATCGGTGACTTAACTGAAAAAAATGTAGAAAAATAGGCGAAAGCCTTAGTTTTCTATAGACAAATTAGATGGAAGCCCTAACTTTTTATGGTGGTAGTAGTTGCTAAGGCTGCTCTATATGTTTTAGTTTTAGCAAAAAACCGGACTTCTATTTATTTTGTTAAGAAATATTAAACATTTTATTTTCTTAATAGGGTGCGTATGATTAATATTAATTATTTAGTTGTGGCAGAAAATTCTTTAAAACTTTGACAATTTTTGGAGGATTTTTAAATCATTGATGGTTATTGAAAGATAAGACTTAAACCTTTAATGAATTTATTTCAAACGGCTAACGGAAATGTTAGGCATTGTTTATGTTAAAATATAAAAAAATGTTTTTAAACAAATATTAAATTTTGGGTTTTTAGGATTTTATTTGCAAAGTATTTTTATTAAACCAGGCTTCATTTGACTTTAAAAATATTGATGTTTCTTATGAAATATCATAATTTTCCAATTGATAAAAGCCTTTTAATAAAGTCCAGTTCAAAGAATTTAAGCACTTTATTGATCAAAAAGATATTAATTTCTTTGGAAATGAAACGATTTCTATCTTTCAAAATTTTAAGTTAAGTTATAATAAAACAAGAAACTATGTATATTTTTTTAAACCCTTCACCACCATAGGTGAATAGGCTTAGAATCACTTTCTGAGTCGATTTAGCGATGTCCGTTCGTCCGTCTGGCTGGCAGGCTGGACCCCCATGTAAACCTTGCAATCAAACTACACGTCGCAATTCTAAAGATAATTTGATGAAATTTGGCACAGATAATTTTTTTGATAATGGGACCATGGCTATTGAAATTCGTCAAAATCGGTCCATTATTTTCGGTACCTCCCATAGGTCCCACTTCCCGGAATTGATATATTGGCCACAAAAATCAATATTTTTTCATGAGATTTAAAAAAAATACTGCTTATATAAACCTTAATCACTATACCAAATTTCGTTGAAATCGGTTCACATTTGACCATAGCTCCCATACAAACTCTTTTCTAAAAACGCACTAAATGAGACAAAAATCACTAAAACGCTCGTAAATCCGAAGATAATGGGAATTTTAAGTTTAGTTTTTGCATACATAATTTTTGTAACAGCTGTAATCAATTTGCCAAAGTATGATGGCAAAATGTAGCTAGTATTTGTTTTTATACAGGAAAAAGAACACCTTTAACCTAAGTGATGAAGGGTATCGTATGGTCGGGCTTGACCGACTGTAGCACTTTCTTACTTGTTTAATATAATGAAGTGGACTTTATTCAAAAGAAAATTTTATGAAATACATATTAAAATATGACTTCATGACTGGGGCTTTTAAGAAGTTTTCTGGAACACCACTTTTTAACAACTTTTCGCAGCATTTGCGGCCGTATTGAATGTTGATTTCCAAGTCTTCAATTGTTTTTGTGTTCAATTGAAAGTGACTAAACATAACCCCAAAGAAATCCAATGTTGTTAAATCACACGATTTTGGTGGCCAATTAATTGGGCCATTATGTGAAATTATTTGTGAGTCAAAAGTAGGGTGTTTACTCGAGTTATGTTTGCTCGATTAATCGGAAAAATATAATCGATTAATCGCTCGAGTAAAATAAAATGGCTAATTTCAAATAAAGATTTATTTGAGTAATCTTCCACGAGTAATCGAGTTACTCGAGTAAAATTATTTCATTGTAAATAGTCCGTTGTGTGTATATAGTGCATTGTATGTATATAGTCTATAGTATATATATAGTCAATGTAATTTCTGATATAAATAGCCTAGTCTACCATAGACCTGTTGTGGTATCCAATGTATTCGTAATTTCTACTATTGTTTATTAAAAGGTCCTAATGTAATCGTAGCTTCTGTTACAGATTAGTTGTAGGTATCATTGCAAACGTAAAACCTACTATAGTCCAGTTGAAGTTTCCAATGTATCCGTAGATACTACTATAGTTTAAATAGTTGAAGATACATGTGTAATCGTAGGTCCTACTATAGTAATGGTACGTCCTACTATAGTTCAGTTAAAGGACGTAGATCCTACTTTAGATCAGTTGAAGATTCCATTGTAAACATGGGTAAAAGGTAGTCGTAGAGCCTACTAATCTATTAGGATTTATGAAATCGAAATATTGCTTTTTATATATAGAAGTAAATAAACTCGCTTAAAATATTTACTCGCTTAAAATAATATGTTACAAATGTTAATAAAACACTAAAATTTTATTAAAAAAAATTTTGTATTAAAAATATATATATATATATAAAGCTTACAGAAAAATCTTACTCGAGTAATTTTGAGATGAATTTTTTACTCGATTAACTCGAGTAATCTTTAACGATTAATCGATTTTCCGAGTAATTAAAAACCCTATTTTCAAGTTATTTGATTACTCAAACAATTAAAAGTCGAATAAAATGAACACCCTAGTCAAACGTTTCTTTGAGTAAATCAATTGCAGCGCCCGCTGTATGGATCCGTCCGTTTATATTTCTTACTGCTCTTTTGACATTTCTCTTCAGTAAGGTTTGTCATTTCATGATGGAGAGATATACGAGCCAACAACGAGTCAAAATTTTTGAAACTTACCACCGAAGTTCGGAGCCAATCGCCTTAACTTTAAAAGAAAAATCATCTTCAGCGATGGAGCTCATTTCTGGCAGAATGGCTTCGTCAATAAACATAATATGCGTTATTGATCAGGCAACAATCCACACGTACTCTATGAGTCATCATTGCATCCCGAAAAATTACGGTTTGGTGCCGGCGGCGTCATTGGGTCGCACTTCTTCCATGATGATCAAGACCGGAACGTTACTGTGAATGGGAATCAGTACCGTTCAATGATAACTAAATATTTTTGGCCTCAATTGGATGATATGGACTTGAAGGACATGTGGTTCCAACAGGACGACGCCACAAGCCACATAGCAAATGTCACAATCAATGTGACTATCGAACGTCAAAAATTGGGTTCAGCGTTCGAACTTCTGCAAACGTGCCCGTGGTGGCCATACAAAAGAAAAAAACTTCATTGATATCCAAAACCGTTTTTGTGTTTTTTTTTTTAACTTTTGTAGCGCTCTTATTGAAAAACCCTTTATTAGCAAGATACTTACTTTACTTAATTAATTGGTATATATTTACAACCTGTTATGGTCATCGGCAGAGCATATTTTAGAATTCCATGCGCTTCGATTTTGCCCGCATATTCTCCAATTTGCTTAGTCCAAGCTTTGAACGATTTTTCTTCCGCTTGGTATTTTCATCGAAGTTTCGAACGTCCTCTTCTACAAGATCCCTCGGGATCATTTTTGAGCACTTTAGGCGATTGATGCAAACTGGTCCAAAGATCTTTCGTAGAATCTTCCTCTCAAAAACTCCAGGAATAGCTTCATCTGAATGTGCAAGTACCCATGACTCAGCACCATATAATAACAAGGGCAGTATAGGCGTTTTATAGACATAATTTTAGTGTGATTCTACGTTTCGAAACTTATATCGCTATTTATGTTGACGGTGGTCCCAAGGTAAACAAATTCTTTTACAATCTCGAAGTTATAGTCCTCAACGATCATATGTGGTCCAACTCTTGTAGACTGTCTATTTGTAGAAACCATCAGCTTTGTTTTTGATTCATTATACCCTTCACCAATAGGTGAAAGGGTATTATAAGTTTGTCATTCAGTTTGTAATTTTTTCATAAAAACTATACCGATCGACTCAGAATCGCCAGGAGAGTTGATTTAGCCATGTCCGTCTGTCTGTCTGTCTGTCTGTCTGTCTGTCTGTCTGTCTGTCTGTCTGTCTGTCTGTCTGTCTGTCTGTCTGTCTGTCTGTCTGTCTGTCTTTCTGTCTGTCTGTCTGTCTGTCTGTGTGTCTGTCTGTCTGTCTGTCTGTCTGTCTGTCTGTCTGTCTGTCTGTCTGCCTGTCTGTCTGTCTGTCTGTCTGTCTGTCTGTCTGTCTGTCTGTCTGTCTGTCTGCCTGTCTGCCTGTCTGTCTGTCTGTCTGTCTGTCTGTCTGTCTGTCTGTCTGTCTGTCTGTCTGTCTGTCTGTCTGTCTGTCTGTCTGTCTGTCTGTCTGTCCGTCTGTCCGTCTGTCTGTCTGTTGAAATTAAGTTTGTGGAGCTCCTGATCGGTATACCCAAACGAATTATGTGATAGATATCGATCGTTTTCAAATCGTTCGATTTCAGATATATTTTTGAGGTAATTTTTGGTTATTTTTCCAAAAAATTCAAACCAAATGAAAGATAAAATATTTAATCCTTTCGACTGATATTTTATCTTTCATTTGGTTTGATTTTTTTGGAAAAATAAACGAAAATTACCTCAAAAATATATCTGAAATCGAACGATTTGAAAACGATCGATTTCCATCACATACCTGATATACCAGATTTTAGGAAATTTTAATCGCAGCACGCTATTTAATATCATTAAAATTGGTCCATAAACACCAGAGATATCGCTAAAATACTAAAATTCGACGACGAATTTTAAAAATTTTTTTTAAAAAATTCAGTTTTTTAAAAAAATTTTAATTTTCATCGAATTTTGAATTTTGGCGATATCTCCGGTGTTTATAGACCGATTTTGATAAAATTTGATATCATGTTGCGTTAGAGTATTTTCTAAAATCTGATATATAATTAAAAAAAAATTTTTTTAATACTTTTTTTTAATTTTTTTTTTTTTTTAATTTGTCAATTTGCGTACTTCGATATCTTTTGCTTTGGCGATATCTCGGTTATTGATCTACCGATTTGGATGAAATTTAATAGTGTGCTGCCTTTAATGATTTCCTAAAATTTGATATAAATATAGTTAAAAAAAAAAACTTTTGAAAAAATCGCAGTTTTTTGACGAGTTAATTTTTTTTTTCGAAAAATACAGTTTTTTTTTAATTTTTTTTTAGTTCCCGCCGAATTGTGAAATTTGGCGATATCTCTGGTGTTTATAGACCGATTTTAATGAAATTTAATAGCATGCTGCGTTAGAGAATTTTTTAAAATCTGATAAATAATTCGATTTTTTTTTAATGTTGTTTTTTTTAATTTTTTTCGAGAATTTGTCAAATTGCCTACTTCGATATCTTTTGCTTTGGCGATATCTCGGTTGTTGATCCACCAATTTTGATGAAATTTTAAAGCATGCTGCAATGGAGTATTTTCTAAAATCTGATTTATAATTCGAAATTAAAAAAAAAAATATTGTTTTTTAAAAAAATTTTTCTAAAATTTGCCAATTTCCATACATCGATATCTTTTACTTTGGCGATATCTCAGTTATTGATCTACCGACTTTGATGAAATTTAGTAGTTTGTTGCGTTGAATGATTTCCCAAAATTTGATATCCAGTTCAAGAAAGTTTTTTTTAAATACACAGTTAAAAAAAAGTTAATTCGGTAATTTTCGGGACATCGAATTTTAAGGTTTTTTTTGTACCTATTTTGATCATATATAATATAGTTTTGCTTTGGAGTATTTTCCAAGATCTGATATATAATTCATGTCGGTAAAATATCCGCCAATTGTGGAATTTTAAACAAAATTATGTTTTTATGCAAATAAAAAAGAATTCATTTTGAAAGAAATTAAAAATAATTTAATTTGGCATCGAATTTCGAGTTTTGGCTATATCTCAGTTCTAGAACACTATTAACATCTAATACTATATGTATAGGTATAGGTAGGTATATAGTAGGTAATGACTTTTGAACATTATGATGGCGTTTATTCATATCTTACGTAAGTGTTGTTGCTAAAAGTCTAATATAAAGAGGTACGCTAAATATTCTCATTAAAGCAACCACATTTAATCGATCCTCTAACTTCAAAGATATATGCATTTAAATACGACCTCTCTCAAGGTGCGAAATGTTACAATGTTGTGCAATTTCTGAAATTTTCTGTATTTCAATCCAAAATGTTTTAGATTCAATATAAAATAAGGTTATTCACTAATTAAAGTATTATTCATATATCGCCAGCAAATTAAAAGTCGTGTTAATTATCGAGATTTTAAACTTTCTCAGATCAGAAAATCAATATACATATATTAGTATTTTTGTAGGACACACCTAAATCAGTCTTCAGAACCATACATACTTGTAATTGACCAAAAACTCTTTCATTTCTTTACTTTACTTTTGTAACACCATTGGTGAAGGGTATTTTAGGTTCGGCATAGCCGAATATTATAGTACTCTTACTTGTTTTATAATAATGTTTTTTGTGGCATATCCTTTTTCATATTTTCCAGCCTCCAATCATCCAATCTCCTACAATTTGGTTTATATAACATTTATATTACCGAGACTTGGGACGAAGGTGAAGTCAAATGCAAATCAAACTTTTGGTAAAAACAAGTAAGAAAGCGCTATAGTCGGTCAGCCGACCATACGATACCCTTCTCCACTAAGGTCAAAGGTGTTATTTTTCCTGTGTAAACACAAATATTTGCTAAATTTTGCCATCATACAAACATTTTCTCAAAACTTATATATTCAACCTGTTTCCGTCATTTGGACTTATATGAGAGCTAGGGTCAAATGTGGACCGATTATCTCGAAATTTGGCAGATTGATTACAGTTGTTACAAAAATTATGTATGCAAAAAATAGACTCAAAATTTCCATTATCTTTAGATTTACGAGCGTTTTAGTGATTTTTTGTCTCATTTAGTGCGTTTTTAAAGAATAATTTGTATGGGAGCTATGGTCAAATGTGAACCGATTTCAACGAAATTTGGTACAGTGGTTTAAGTTTACATAAGCAGTATTTGTTTTAAATTTCATGAAAAAATATTGATATTTGTGGCCAATATAGCAATTCCGGGAAGTGGGACCTATGGGAGGTACCATAAATAATAGACCGATTTTGACCAATTTCAATAGCCATGGTCCCATTATCAAAAAAATGATCTGTGCCAAATTTCATCAAATTATCTTTAGAATTGCGACCTGTAGTTTGATTACAAGGTTTACATGGGGGTCCAGCCAGCCAGCCAGCCAGACGGACGGACGGACGGACATCGCTAAATCGACTCAGAAAGTGATTCTAAGCATATTGGTATACTAAAAGGTGGGTCTAAGACAAATATTTCTATGCGTTACAAACATCAGCACAAATTTATAATACCCTTTCCACCTATGGTGGTGAAGGGTATAATGAAACACCCTAATGTAAATAGGATATTTAGCCATAGAAATCTTGTTTTTAAAATAAACTTTAAGTTTATATACTATTTTTTTTTAACGAAAAGTTACCTTTTTTTCCAATAAAAATTCATCTCGACCCATAGTGAATTAAAATTTCATAATAGTGTGAGAGTGTATACGTATATGATAGGTGTATCTGTGAGTACATGTGTAGGCATGTTAAATTCTAGCAACTACAAAAACAAAACAAAAAACCCAACTACTACTAATACAAAATACAATTTCAAATTCATTGCGTATGAGAATATATATGAATATCTGGCATGAGAATAGTATGAATGTTAATCCATAACGTCAACCAACCAAACAACCATCCAACCATTCATCCGTCCATCCATCCAACCGTCCATCCATCCATCCAACCATCTATTCATTCAGTCATTCGTTGTTATCCATATGCGAAAAATTCACAAGAAAAACAATAAAAAACACGCCAAAAATGAAATAGAAAAAGTTAGAGTAAGAGGAGGAGGAGGAAAAACTTAAATTTTTGGTTTGTCAACAGCATCATAATGTTACTTTAAAAACATGATAAAGATGTTCTTTGACTATTATTGAGTCCCCTTTTTTCTAATGTCCTAAACATACCTGGTAATGGCGACACTATTACAAGTCAAAAACAAATTTGAGATGAAAATTTCAAGTATTTTGAAAAACAATATCTAGTTCTTAATAGATTTACTCAAACTTCTACATCAAGACACTTGCATTCAAGACTTTGTTTTTGTTTTTTTTTTTATTTTATTTTGTAAATATCCTTTAGATTCTTTTATAATTGCTGACTGCTTTTGTTTATGCTACAAGTAGCAAAAGTGGTAGTCAAAGGTGGGTAGTCACATACGAGTACATACATACACATGTACATGAATGAAGTGGTGTTAGTTGATTTCTTTTTCTTTCTCGCCAAATAAAATGTTTTTCCTACATTTTCTTTTCTATAAAATTTTGTCATTTTCTAAACTACAAAAAAAAAAGACATTTCATGCTCAGCAAACTCCCTTTTACACTTGGGTTTCTATAATTTTTTACTCATCTTTCGTTTCTATGTTACAAAGAGAATTTACTTTTATTTTTTCCCCGTAAAGGAAATAACAAAAGCCGGTATATTTGAATATTGTGTTTTTTTTTACCAACTTCATGAATATTTTTCATACGTGTTTCTATTATAAACACAATCTACAATAAAAGACAAAAAATCATCAGGTTCTTTTTGAAAAATACACTTGTTTTTTGTGTCGCCTTTCTTTTTGTTACTCTCAGGTTTTTGTTGGATGTTGCCAAGTTTGTGTTGTAAGTGTAAAAAGATGCTAAACATGCCAGGTTTTTATACCCTATGTCATCATAAGGGAAAAGGGTATACTGGATTGATGCTGGTGCTTGAAACAGACCTAACTTAAATGAAACCGATCGACCTTTAATATTATCTTGAGTCTATTTGATGATGTCTTGTCTGTGACATTTGACATTTGTTTGTCAAATAGGCATAGTTAAGGATTGTTAGGACATCATCTTAAGGAAACGCGTCGATGATTTGGTTGTCTCCACAAACATTTTTTGGCTTTTATAAATAAATTCTTCTTCTGTTATCCTTGACTCCCAGTGGAACATGTGCAAAATATTATTGATTTATTTTTAGGATACGGGGAAAACTGAGAGTACTTGCAGTTTTTGCTATATTTCGTCCATTTAGAATTTATTTCAAAGAGAAAAGATAATGGAATCTAAAAGTGAACGAATGCAGCTTTAATTGAAGTCATCAGTATTTGAAATCCATAAAACAGTTTTGAAGTTATTGCGATTTTCCCTTAAAAATTCGTGTCCTTGACAATACGCCTAAGGAGACATCGCTAGAAAAAACTACTTTGGACAAAAGCTCGCAAAGTAAGACATGATTTATCATTTTAAGACTTGCAAGTACTTCATAGTTAAATTTTGTTAAAATATAACAAGTTTTACTTAGCTTTTTTCATAATCGAAAAGGGGTCATTTTTCTCAGGTGGGTTTCAAAACGCATTTTTTAATTTTTTGAAAATTTTGTTAAACAAATATTACAAATTTGAATTTATCTCATCGGTGTGTTAAAATATATAGAAAAGACAATAAAACTCAGAAAAATTTAGATCGATATCTCAAACCATGTGTACCTTGTGTTCGAATTCGACGAATTTCGCAAAAAAGTAATTTTTTGCTCATAATTTGAGTAAATGCTTCATAAATCTTATTTATGTTCAATTTTAACAATGTTTGTATGGAATAAAATTATTCATACTATGGAAAATTTAAACGGGTTCTTGGTTTTTAAAATTGGGTAAACGTAACCCTTTTTGTCCGGAGTCAAAGATGAAAAATTTGATCTTTTGTATTTTACTTAAAAGTAATTATTTTACACTAAGACAAAGTCTCTTTAATTAAAAAAAAAATATGTTAACCCTTTTTAGACATGGGGTCAAAAATGGCCCAAGTTTTTTGGCACTTTTTTCAGCAAATTTTGATTAAAAACCATTAATGTTATTATTTGACACCAAGATTCATTTTTTTTACTATAAAAAATATTTTAACCCTTCAATGACATGGAAGCAAAAATTAAAAATTTGTGGGTACAATATGGTCCCCATAAATTTTTAGGATTAACTTTGGGCCCGTTGCGCTGGCTCGTATCCTAAAAATAAATCAATAAATCCGATTGACATAATTTGGCCATATAATTTCACTATTAGAAGTCGATCAGAGACAAAAGCCTAAAAACGACCCACCCTAATGTCGGTATTTGGCCTTTGAAGTGTGTGGCCTATCCACAGCCATTTCCATTGACATACCTCTATAGAAGAAGAGATTTGGTTTGTAGCGTTTAGTAGATCTTCATTTCTTATGCGATTTGGCCACAATATATTAAGGATTTGCCGTAAGCATTTGTTTGCAAAGGTTTGTAGGCGCTTATCGATGGCATTTGTGCGTTTCCAAGTTTCGCAGCCGTAATACAAGATGTACTTGACATTCGAGGTATATATTTGTTATTTAGTTCTTGTTGATATTTTCCGAGATTTCCATAAAGTTCGGAGAATGCCGAATGCAGATTTTGTCTTATTAAATAATACGCGATTCAATATCCTCGTCGGCGCCACCTTTTGTAGATACCAAACTACCAAGATAATTAAGGGTACCTACACATCCAATACCCTCCACAATGATGTGTGGCGACGGGTTTGCGCCATAGCCTCCAGGCATAATCTTTGTCTTGGAAATATTGATTTCCAGCCCAGCTGCCCGAGATTCAACAGTAGTAGCACTAGTGTTTTCTTGAAGGTGTGCTGGTCTTTGGCTTAGAAGACATACGTCATTGGCGTATTCCAAGTCCTCGAGTTGCTTAAATGGTGTCTATTGGATACCACGTCTACCATTCAGTGCCGTGCGCATTATATTGTCGAAGACAAGGATAAAAAGTATAGGTGATAATATACATCCTTGTCTTACTCCAGTAGTAACTTCGAACGGATTAGACAATTTACCCTTATGTAGAACCCGGCATTTAAAGTCCACGTACATTGCCCGAATTAAGTTCAGAATTTTCGTTGGCATGTTACGGTTTTCTAAAATTCTCCATAGATAGCACCTGTTTACACTGTAGAAGGCCTTCATAAGCGCTAGATAAATGGGAGTGCGGAATTCATTACATTGCTCCAGTACTATTCTTATTTACTGTGTTGATTAGATCAAAACAAGATCTTTTCTCTCGAAACCCAAACTGATTTTCGCGGAGTGTTTCAGAAACTGCGTCAGACGTTCTATTCAAAATAACTCGACTTAGTATTTTGCTCGGTATTGGAAGAAGTGTTATTCAGTCCTAGACAGCACAAAAATTTCATCAAAATCGGTTCACATTTAGCCATAGCTACCATACAAAACACTTATGAAGACAGCCCAAATTTCACTTAAGAAACACTTAAGTGCCAATAAATAAAACTACAACAGATATTACTACTAAATTTAGCATAAGGAAGTCTTATGTTAATGCCAGCCAGTGCGAAAAATTTTGTCACAATCGGCTACCATTTCACCATAGCTCCCATATAAAAAACTTACGGAAACACAAAATACAAAAAGAGAAGGGGGTTCATGTCCGTCAGATAAAAGCTCGATAGCTCCTTAACTGCAAGAGCTAGAGAGATAAAATTTTACAAAAGTATTTTCAATACGTTATAGAAGTTGTGTACTGAAAATAGATGAAATCGGTTCACATTTAGTTAGAGCTCCCATATAACATTGCCCCGGGAATCACATTTATGCTGATAAATTGAATACAATTGTAATATCTATGACAACTTAATTTAGAACACAGAAGTTTTATGCAACTTTTGGTCAGTATGTCAAATTTTATAGGAATCGGTCCATATTTGACCATAGCTTTCATACAAAAACCGCTCCCAGAAACCACTAAAATGCCACAAACGCCATTTAAAAGCTATTAAACTATAAACTACCCAGCAAAACTTTGGTAATGGCAAGTACTCTGATAACTGGTTACCTTGTAATGACTACAACATACCCTCCGAATAAGTAATAAGTTATTACAGAAGTACTTATTTGTAATTAAGATGGTAATTTAAACTGAATGGCCCCGGTTCAAATCCCACCAAGAGCAAAAATTTCTTTTAGTTTTTTATACCCACCATCAAAAAGAATGGGGGGTATATTGAGATTGTCATTCCGTTTGTAATTTCCTTAATATTGGCTCAAAAATCAAAAACGATATATATTCTGAATCCTTATGAAATTATAAGACGATTGAGCGATGTCCGTCTGTCTGTCCGTCTGTCTGTCCGTCTGTCTGTCTGTCTGTCTGTCTGTTGAAATCACGATAACGCCTAAACGAAAGGAGCTAGCTCACTGAAACTTAGCAAAAACATTCTTCATTTATGAGAAAATTTTGGTATTGAAATTGGGCAAAATCAGTTAACATTTGACCATAGCTCCCGTATAACCTCGTCTACGCCAGTCGCTTATTTGCTAATAAATGACAAATTATAACAGCTAAGATGACAAAATTTGGTATCTAGAAGTTTTACATAAGCACTAGGCAGCATATAAAATTTCATTGAAATCGGTTCACATTTAACCATAGCTCCCATATAAAAAACATACGGAAACAGCCTAAATTCCACCTGAAATTCACTTAAATGCCAATAAATGCTAAAATGTAATAGCTTTGGTCACCAAATTTAGCACAAATAAGTCTTATGTAAATACCAGCCAGTGTGCAAAATTTTGTCACAATCGGTCACCATTTGACCATAGCTCCCATATAAAAAACTTACGGAAACACAAAAATACAAAAAGAAAAGGGGGTTTATGTCCGTCTGTCCGCTAGATAAAAGCGCGATAGCGCCTTTACTGAAAGGGCTACAGCAACAAAATTTTACAAAAGGAAGTCTTATGTGAATGCCAGCCGGTGTGCAAAATTTTGTTACAATCGGTCACCGTTTGACCATAGCTCCCATATAAAAAACTTACAGAAACACAAAAATCAAAAAGAAAAGGAGATTTATGTCCGTCTGTCCGTCAGATAAAATCGCGACAGCTCCTTAACTACAAAAGCTAGAGCGACAAAATTTTACAAAAGTATTTCTGATATGTAACAAAAGTTGTGTACTGAAAATGGGCGAAATCGGTTCACATTTAGTTAGAGCTCCCATATAACCCCGCCCCGGGAAACACATGAATGCTGATAAATTGAGTACAATTGTAATAGCTATGACGACTAAATTTAGAATAGAGAACTTTTATGCAACTATTAGTCAGTATATTAAATTTTATAGGAATCGGTCCATATTTGACTATAGCTTTCATATAAAAAACACTCCCGGAAACCAAAAAATATTTAGCAAGGACCAGTTAAAAGCTATTAAATTAGAAACTATGACAGCTATTACCACTAAATTTTGCAAAAATAAGCTTTATATAAATACCAGCCAGTGTGCGAAATTTTGTTGCAATCGGTCAACATTTGGCTATAATTCTTATATATATATTACATCCCCTTTTTTATATCTACAATCAAAAAGATTCTGAGGTACAAGCAGCATATTATGATTTGTATATGGTAGATGCACTAGGACCTCCTAACAAAATATATGGACCACTCGTATTACTATCAACTACTTTATCCTAACTAAATATTAACCTAAAGGAAAAGTATTTAACAACTTATTAATGTAAAACCATACCCGGTTACGATAGTGAATTTTGTTCAAAGTAAATTAATACTAGGGAAACCACTTACATACTTTTGAATGTTGAACTATAAAGCTACTGGAACCGAAGTAATTCCAAATATTTTACTAACAATACCAACTAGCGTAACAACTTTTTTCCAATTTGGTCCACGTTTTGAATTTTCTGCACCCTCGTAGATATATGAGATATGTTTCTAAATTTAACACAACTTGATGGTGGGTATATAAGATTCGGCACAGCCGAATATAACACTCTTACTTGTTTTTAACTGATACTCTCTCAATCCTATTGTTGGGGCAGCTTAGATGAGTCTTCGAAAAATACGAAAACCCCAAAGAAACAAAGACATTTTCGATGATATATATTTACCTCGAAATATGAAAGGTTAGCTTTGTATTGGGATTGTGCTGGCTAATCAACAACAAATTGATAAGTTATTGAAGTTATACGAGCACTTTATGCTGAAATTTGGATTTCGGAAACAAGGTCCCTGATTTTATTAAAACACATACCATTATAGTAGATACAATACTGTCGTCAATAAGCAGCTACGCCCACTAAAATATACTTTGAAGCACCAGCCCATACACGGTAGTTGTTTTCTTTTTATTTCGGATATAAGTAGTACAACGAAATCAGATTGACTGAAATATGTCTTTTAACCTTAGCATATGTATGTAGGGTATCACAAAGTTGGGCTTGATCGTCTAGGACACTTTCTTGCTTATTTTCCCCTGCTTTACATATAATTTTTGTATTTTTTTATAAAAGCCATAAAAACTCCATATTCTGCTAAACTGCTTCATTTAGAAACATTCCAATTGCAGTTTTTCTTTTTCAACTGAATGAAAGAAATAAATAAAAAACACTTTGACATTGAAATTTTGTTTAACATCCTGTAAATAAAATGCTTAAGGATGCATTTTTGTTGTATTACTTATATGTATGTTTGAATGTACTTGTACTCGTATGTATGTGTTTGTTTATGAGTCTTTGCCAGTGGCTTTTTGTAATTCTTTTAACCGTGTAAACGAGCGAAAGCGAAGTAGATTTTTACACTTTTTTTGGCCTTTGATATGAATTCCATATTTATTCTTCAGTTTACACTTACTTTAACAAATTTTCTCATGCTAAAATAAGTATCTAGAGCTAAAATTAATGGGTTTAAATGTAGGCTTTTATTGTATGTTTTGAAGATAACTAGGACTGTCTTTTCTGATTTAAGTGGTCAACATAATATGGCAAAAATATAAACAGAATTATAATAAGTCAATAGCGAATCTTATGATAACTTTTAAAATAATCTTTCTTATAACAAAAGTAGCGTCACAGTAACTCTAAAACTATTGTTTATAATATCAACAAATTTTAACAGCTGTTGTTTGAAGTTTCCCAGTAACCCAGTAAGAACAGTGTCAAACGTTTGAAATATGATGACTTTTACATTTGATATCAAACGTTTTTTTCAAACTTTTTTCAAACCTGAACAGATGTTTGAGATTCACATTAATTTTTAAATGTGTATTTGAGAATTAACGTTTGAAGAATGATAGTTTCTCAAATTGAGAATAAAGGTTATTCTCAAATCATTATCAAACCCTAAGATGATTTGAGAATAATTTGAATAATGGTGTTATATAAATTTGATATCAAACCATATTTTAATGTTTTTTTCAAACTTAAAAAAAATAATGTTTAAAAATAATTTAAATGGAATGGCATTGCATCTCAAAGAAATTCGTTATTTCTTTCGGATTTTTTAAAATTGATCCATATTTGACCATAAAACCTTGCTTAAAAAAGTCAAAATGAAAAATTCAATAATATTCATATGCATAAGTAAATTTTCTTTGTTTCTTAATTTTTTTTTTACCTAACAATAAAAAATTATATTTTAAGCAAAAGAAATATGATACTCCGTTTTCAAAAACAAAATAAACAAACTCAAAAATATCAAAAATACAAGGCCATTTTATTTATGTTCCACATGTAGATGATATCCACATTTGAAAAGCCTTTGAGAATGAGGTTTGATAATGATTTGAGAAAAAAGGCATTTCTCAATTTGGGAATAAAGTCTCCTTTTTCAGTATCAAACGTTTGACCTTTGAAAAAAGATTTATTTTCAAATCATCCTCAATTTGAGAATAAACCTTTTTTCTTACTGGGAAGAACAGCGTCAAATGTTTGAAATATAATGACTTTTACATTTGATATCAAACGTTTTTTTTCAAACTTTTTTCAAACCTGAACAGATGCTTGAAATTCTCATTCATTTTCAAATGAGGGTTCATTTGAGAATAAACGTTTGAAAAATGATAGTTTCTCAAATTGAGAATAAAGGTTATTTTCAAATCATTATCAAACCCTAAGATGATTTGAGAATAATTTGAAAAATGGTATTATATAAATTTGATATCAAACCATATTTTAATGTTTTTTCAAACTTTAAAAAAATATTATGTTAAAAAAAAAAATATGCTTAAGATATTTTAATGGAATGGCATTGCATTTCAAAGAAATTCGTTATTTCTTTCGGACTTTTTAAAATTGATCCATATTTGACCATAAAACCTTGATTAAAAATAGTCAAGATTAAAAATTCAATAATATTCATATGCATAAGTAAATTTTCTTTGTTTCCTAAATTTTTTTTATCTAACAATAAAAAAAATTATATTTTAAGCAAAAGAATTCAAATCTGATGCACCGTTTTCAAAAACAATAAACAATCTCAAAAATACAACGCAATTTTATTTATGTTCCACATGTAGATGATATCCACATTTGAAAAACCTTTGAGAATGAGATTATTTCTCAATTTGAGAATAAAGTTCCCGTTTTGCTGAGAACGCTATTATTCCCAAATCGGTATCAAACGTTTGACCTTTCAAAAAAGATTTATTTACAAATCATCCTCAGGCGAAAGAGGTGAATACAGAAACATTTGATTTCAATAAAATAAGCCTGGAACTTCCCTATACATGTGCTAGAAAGGTGGTGTGGCTTATGATAGGTTTGAGAACCGCTGTGGCTTATAGGTAATTCGCATACATTTGCGACTTAAAAACCCTCATAAAAAAGTATAACGGACTCAAATCGCAGGATCTCGATGAACAGTTTACAAATCCTCTTCTTAGGATTTAGGCCGCAAGCCCAAAATTCGAAGCAAACAACGATTTTTTTGAACTGCATTCGACGCTCTAAAATCTCAAGGAATTTGGAATCGTCTCCAATTGGATTTTTTGGATATCCAATGATTGACAAAACTATAAAATTCATATACTTAAAATTCTCCAAAGTTGTAGAATTCTATAATACCCCAGTAAAACTTTTCATTACCAAATAATGAGTTAAACAGTAAAACTACTGAACACGAACTACTTACTCATTCGCTGTTTAAGTCATTACATTAACATGGGGATGTCATTGGAGGCAAGTACTTACCAATTGCAGAAAAGTAATGACTTGGGTAAGCAATTTGAAAGCAACAACAACAACAGCAACAACTTTTTTGTTGTTGTTTTATTAAAAACATATATTTTTAAACGAAATACAAAATTTTTTTTATGATCCCATGGGGGCTCGAACCTAGACCCTCCGACTGCTAGGCAGAGACTCTTCCACTGAGCTACTTCATATGTTGAAAACTTAGCAGCTTATAATTAACATAAACAATTTTTATTTTTAGATCTAAAATCATATGAAAATAAATTGTTTTTCCCTGCTTTTTTTTTTGCTTTGTTGTAATTTTTGGAAAAATATTTTTATACGATCTTTTGTAATTATTTTAAAACTTTTTTAAAATTATTTTAAAACTTAAACAATTTAAATCTTCTTTTTTGTATAAGTTTTTACATAAGATTGACTGTTACTTACTTAAATGTTACAACCTGTTAAGGTCAAAGTCCGAGCATATTTTAGAATTCCATGGATTTCGATCTTGTGCGAATATTCTCCAATTTTATAGGCCAAGCTTTGAAAAATGTTCCTCTACTTGGTCTTTCTATCGAAGTTTTGGACATCCTCCTCTAACATTAGGTAGTGGGACATTTCAATTCTAATTTTATCCTCTTCATTGTATTTTTTTCAAGAGAAGGTTACTAGCCCGTAATCCTAACCCATTTTTTTTCGATCTTATGGGACAACTCTCGGAACATGTTAACTCGCAATATTAATGGGTGTTAAACTAGCTCCCCGGGTGATACCATGAGGAGGTGTGTGTCCACAGTTGAGATGAAGGATGACCCAGATAAGTTGGGCTTACCAAGTTAAGACCAATTAGAATCGTGTTTGGTATTCAACATCCCCTACATAATCAAAATTGACTCACGATGGTATTTTTTCATTAACGTTAGTTAGTTTTACAATTTTTTTTACAGAAGATAATATTTAAGTTCTTAAAATTCAAAAATCATTTAAAAAGACTCTTTTAATAAAAAAAAAACTAAAAAAAATTGTTGCCCTTGGTGGGATTTGAACCGGGGCCATTCAGTTTAAATTACCATCTTAATTACAAATAAGTACTTCTGTAATAACTTATTATTTATTCGGATGGTATGTTGTAGTCGTTACAAGGTAACCAGTTATCAGAGTACTTGCCATTACCAAAGTTTTGCTGGGACCATTTCAAATTTAAGAGTTATACACAAAAAACCGATTTTATTGACCCATAGCTCTTTTAACCTTTTTACAGCAACTAAAATAAAACAGATTGCGCTTTAAAAAGGCATATCATTATACCCTTCACCACCATAGGTGGAAAGGGTATTATAAGTATGTGCTGATGTATGTAACGCATGGAAATATTTGTCTTAGACCTTTAGTATACCAATAGGCTTAGAATCACTTTCTGAGTCGATTTAGCGATGTCCGTCCGTCCGTCTGCCTGGCTGGACCCCCATGTAAACCTTGTAATCAAACTACAGGTCGCAATTCTAAAGATAATTTGATGAAATTTGGCACAGATCATTTTTCTGATAATGGGACCATGGCTATTGAAATTCGTTAAAACCATAGGTCCCACTTCCCGGAATTGATATATTGGCCACAAATATCAATATTTTTTCATGAAATTATCATTTTCAATTATTATTGCGACTACGAAAAATATTCAGGAAAATATAATTAAACTTTTCAAAAAATCCGCCATGGGCTTAAAAAAATAGAAAAAAAATAAGAAAAACCTAGACATGGAAACGGTCCAAGGAAAATTGGTAAGCCAAAAAAAGCCGAGCAATGCTTTCGAAGAGCGCCTAATACTTCGACTAGAATAGCAGCTTGTATGGTAAAATGCTCCAATAGTTCTGACCGCAGAGAAGAATCTTATGATGGGCCGAACATACAAAGTTCAGAAAGTTCCAGATCGCAATTCAGTAAATAACTTAGAAGCAAAAAGTAAAGTTTACACTTCTTGCTCTACAGCCAATTTTATTTATTTTACATCTACGGCAAGTTATAGGCTTACCGCCGATAATTAATATTTGTTTATAGAAATTATTAAGTACAGATACTGATGTTGACGTGACCGGGGCTCGAACCCAAGCCGAATATGATATGTTATGCCTAGAAGTCGACGGTCTAACCAACTAATGTAATGCATAACTATGGCCGCTTATACATAGTTCGTATCTTAATTTTCATTTCACAGTAGGTTAAAGGTGATGCAAAACAAAAACGTAATAACTTTGTTTTTCAGTGTAACCAACCTGTTTCATTATACTCTTCACCACCAAAGGTGGAAAGGGTATTATAAGTTTGTGCTGATGTTTGTAACGCATAGAAATATTTGTCTTGTGAACCGTCGTGGTATAGCATACAAGAGGTCTCAAGTTCAATCCCGGTCAGACCCATTGAAAAAATAAATTTTCAAAAAAGCGGCGGTTCACCTCATAAGTATTAGGCTATGTAAAACTTCTGTTACTAATGCATTTGCCGTTCGGAGCCGGAGTTAAAACGTAGGTCCCTTTCAATGAGTATAAAAAAATAGAATCGGATCATTGTCTGAGAGAAGTACCCATTGTCTGAGAGAAGTACCCCTTGTTCCAATTGGAATGTTGTCGGGGAATTATATATATATATATATATATATATATATATATATATATATATATATATTTGTCTTAGACCTGTCTTTTAGTAAACCAATAGGCTTAGAATCACTTTCTGAGTCGATTTAGCGATGTCGGTCCGTCCGTCCGTCTGGCTGGACGGACCCCCATTTAAACCATGTAATCAAAGTACATATCGCAATTCTAAAGATAATTTTATGACATTTGGCGCAGATCATTTTTTTTGGCTATTAAAGTCAAAATCAGTTCATACATATTTTTTATGAAAACTGTAATCAATTTGCCAAATTTCGAGATAATCGGTTCACATTTGACATTAGCTCTCATATAAGACTAAATGACGGAAACAGCTTAAATAAAGAGTGCTCTAAATAAAATTTGTAGTTGGATTTTCTTAAATAAAAATCAAACCTTTTAATATAAAAACTCTACAAAATACGCAAATATAATGACATATTATACAAAATCATTTAGCATTAAAATGTTTACTTAGTACTCGGGTTTTGCAAAATTATCGACTTTTTTCGGAAACCCTCCCATTAAAGATTTTACAGTTGCTTTTGATACCTTTTTGGAGCATGTGTTTCACCTGCGCTTAAAATCGGACATGTTCTTGGAAATCTTTCCCAGAGCTCAATACCTTTCCACAGGCCGAAGTTCTGGACAGTTAGGTGGATTTGCCTCTCGTGGTACAAAAATGACATTATTCATTGAGTACCACTCAAGTGCTTTTTTTCCATAATGGCATGATGCCAAATCGGGCCAAAAAAATTTAGTCACTCTGTGCTCTCTTAAAAAGGGTAACAACCATTTTTGTAGGCACTCCTTTATATAAATTTCTGTGTTTATTGTGCCAGATGTCACAAATACTTTACTTCTTTTGCCACAACTGCAAATAGCTTGCCACACGAGAAACTTCTTAGAGAATTTTGTTTGTTTTTTTGTGCGAAACTCTTGCCGAACATTGCCCCGTTTATCAGCAACATAAAAATCTTGACTAGGGAGTTGAGAAAAGTCTGCCAGTACGTATGTTTCATCATCCATCACACAACAGGTGTATTTTTTTATAAAATCAGACTTCAATTTTTTCGCTCGTTTTTTGCTTCTAAGTTCTTTATAGCATTGCGATCTGGAACCTTTTGGACTTTGTATGTCTCCAGTCCAGCATAAGCTTTGACTCTATGTGCAAAATTCGTAGAACATTTCACCGTAGGAGCTGCTTTTCTTAAAGAAGTGTTAGGTGCTCTTCGAAAGAGTCGCTCGACTTCTTTTGCCTTACCAATATCTGTAGGACCTTTTTTCCTCCCTGATCCAGGCTTTCTTTCAATGCTCAGGTTTTCCTTATACCGTCTGATGGCATTAGAAACCGATCGAGGGTCAACTTTCAAATTTTTAGCTATTTTTTTAAAAGTCCATGACGGATTTTTTTGAAAAGTTTTAATTATATTTTCACGAACTTTTTTTTCGCAGTCCATTTTGATTGAAATAACTATTGAAAATTAATAATTTCTAAAATAATAGTATCTGACATATCTATAGAAACTAAGTTGATCAAAAAATAAATTATTTCTTGCACTATGGATAAATTTTGTCTAAAATAGTAAATGCATATTTTTTTTAGAACAATCTTTATTTAAACTGTCTATAACAAATCTTATTATTAAGGAACCAAATGTTAAAAAAACATCTGGAGCTGGCAAAATTACTGGACTTATGCTAAAGAATTTGCCAGTTTGTGAATTAAGAATTATATTATACATATTTTATGCCCTTTTAAGGACAGGATATTTTCCGACCTCTTGGAAGGAGTCTGAAATTACTATGATGGAACCAGGAAAAGACTCCAGTCAAATAGTGTCTTATAGACCAATTAGCTTGTAACCGATATTGTCAAAAATGTTTGTAAAGATAATACTGCGAAATATAACACCCTACCTAAATGAAACATAATTCCCGAGCATCAGTTCGGATTCCGGGAAAGTCATGAAACTTTTGAACAGGTCCATATAATTGTTACTGATAAAGTATCTGCATTCGAGAAGAAGCTTGTTCAGCACTGTTTATTGACATCACCTAAACTTTCGACAAGGCTTGGCATAATGGCGTACCTACAAAAAAAATTTTGGATTTCTTCCAGAAAATACTTACAAGCTGATCAAGAGTTATCTTTCAGATAGAACGTTTACAGGTAAATCAAAAGATGTATTTTAAAAAGTCAAAAAAATTGAGACAGGTGTCCCACAGGGAAGTATATTAGGTCTCATTTTGTATATCATCAGCAGATATGTCCACAAATACAAGAACCTTTACATCAACATTTGTAAATGATAAAGCAATTCTAAGCTTTAGCGGAAATCCCAAAAATGCCTCAAAGCACTTAAATGCTCACATAAATTAATTGAAGACCTGGTTATCCACATGGAAAATAAAAGTAAATCCATCAAAATGTGTACATGTAACATTTACCGCTGCTAAAAATCAATAAAGTTAATGTCTCCATACAAAACCAAGTCAAATATATAGGAGTATACCTCAAAAGGCGTTTATCGAGGCAAAAATCTCCGAAATTAAACTAAAAACAAGTAAGAAAGTGCTATAGTCGGTCAAGCCCGACCATACGATACCCTTCACCACTAAGGTCAAAAGTGTTATTTTTTCTGTATAAAGACAAATATTTGCTAAATTTTGCCATCAAACAAACATTTTCTCAAAACTTTTATATTTAAGCTGCTTCCGACATTTGGACTTATATGAGAGCTAGGGTCAAATGTGGATCGATTATCCGATTTGGCAAATTGATTACAGTTGTTACAAAAATTATGTATGTAAAAAATAAACTTAAAATTCCCATTATCTTCAGATTTACGAGCTTTTTAGTGATTTTTGTCTCATTTACAACAATTCTACAAGTTTACAAGTTACAATTACAAGTCTAATTGTTCATTAAAATTTTCACAACAATTGTAACTTTTTGGAATTGTAAACTACAATTTCTACAATTCTAAAATTACAATTTCTACAATTATAATAAAATATTTTGATAAATACATATATAGAGTCAAATAAAACATTCTTGAACTCGTACTGAACCACACCATCTACGATTTTCATGAAATTATTTACATTCTCCTAGCCTAGGCAATTTTTACACTTCTTCAAAATTTTTAATTTCGCTTTGGTTCAGATTTTATGGCGATTCAAATTTCGTTTTTTTCAAGATTTTTCCGAAATATACCCACTTTATATGCCTACGGTTATCAAATTTTTATAAGACTAGGCTCATGTTTTAGCATATGTCCTGTAGTTTTATGTCCTTTTAATTAAAAAATTAAATCTTGTATTCAAATTCAAAATTTGTACTGAAATATTATGAATTGTTTTAGAAGACGTTTGTGTTTTCCGATCCACCATGGGTCCATTTTTTTGGCTTTCACATTTTGTTGTCTACACTATTATCCACATTTGACCATACATACATACCCTTCACTACTATAGGTGGAAAGCGTATTATAAGTTTGGGCTGATGTATGTAACGCATAGAAATAATGGTCTTAGACCACCTTTAGTACACCAATGGACTTAGAATTCATTCCTGAGTCGATGTCAGTCCGTCCGTTCATATGGCTGGACCCCCATGTAAACCTTTTAATCAAACAAAATAAAAAATGGTCATTAATATTGATTTGATTTTGTGTTAATTTTAACTAATTTTTATTAAAAGATAGTTAAAAACGACACTTGAATTCAATTTATCATTCAATTGTAACTTGTAAATTTTTTTTTGAGAGTCTCAGTCGACCCTATGCTTTTTTCATGCAATTCTACAAGTGTACAAGTACAAATTTAGATTAGTGAAACAAAACCACTTGTAGAAGCATGACTTCTAAACTTGTGAATTGTAAAAATCACTTGTAGCTACAAACTTGTAGTTGTATTTTAATAAAACACAATTTTTTACAAGTTCACAATTTTACAGGCAAAAACACTTGTAATTGTAGACTTGTAGCTTAGTGTAATAGGGCCCAGATGTCCGTTGTCAATTGCAAAATTTTGGAAATCATTGTTAACTGTTTTAAGGAATTGAAAATACTGTTATCACTTGAAAGAAATTATGAGAGGAATTGTATTTTTTTGCACCACAGTGCAGAAGTGAATTTGCATGCATGAATGATTGTTTGCGTATGAGTAATGATGACCGCGTATGAGCAACACGATTACAATTACATCAAGTATACGACAGTATTTAAAAACAATAATAATGTTTAAAACTTAAATTTAAAAAAAATTTACATTAGTAGTGGCATTTTGTAGCAAAATTTTATTAAAAGCCAAAGACTCGGCTGTTTTTCGTTATACAAACTTTTAGTTTAAAATTACTCTGATAGATCTGAAAGCAGAAAAAAATTAAAATTTTGAAATTCCCTTTTGTGAACATAATAAATTGATTAAAACCATTTTTTGTTTGCCTTAATCCATAAAAGGCTTTGATTGGCAACAATCATTAATTAGGGCATTGTTAACCAGTTAAACTTAAAGCTATAGATAATTGATATAAAACACTTTAATTAGCCCCACCCCTTAATTAATCCAAGTTAAGAGCAAAACAAAACAAAAACGAAGGATATAGAAATCTACATATACATATACACGATAACATTCAACTTGTATTACTTACGTTTGTATTGAAAATAATTATTAAAATTTGTTGATTTCAAAAAGTTATTCTGAGTAATAGAATAAGCGTCGGCTTTTGATATAAGGCCAACTACTTTGATGACAAATAGCCAGGCCAAAAATCCAAAAGAAGGCCAATAACACAAAAAACACACACAATAACGTGGTTAATAACACACTGTATAGATAGGATATACTTTGTACTTGTAATATCTTTGAAATAGCCACACCTACTGTTAGTTGAAATATAAAAATTTCATATTTTTAACAAAATTTAAAAAGGACACAATTTTTGATGCCACACACAAATATACAACCAAACACACACATACACACTCACTTACTCACTTTGTTTTAAATATTCGAACGCATTTGCTACACACACATACAGACACACGTACAAATATAGAACTAGTAGAAAACTCTTTATGATTATAAAAAAATGGGCTACAACAACAAGAGTGGCAACAAAACATTTAAAAAAATCAAAACAAAACAACAACAAAAAAAAACGGGGCAAGTGCAATAATAGATGCAAACAAGTGCATCCATTGCATTTATGGCCAGAAAAAAAAACAGAAAAAAATTATCATCATCATCATCGTCATTGTAAGGCTGATTAACTCAATGCATGAAATGCAACTGAAAGCCAACACAAAAACCAACAACAACCAGTTAGTAATGAATGCATGTGGATGAATATGAATGTGTGTGTGTGTGCATCTCTACGTTAATAAAACAAATTATATATAAAAATAAACTAAAAATGTTGGCAAAAATAGACAAAAAACCTAAAAACCCATCCAAAGCTCATAGACACTTACCCACAGACCAGTCTCACCTTCAGACGGGACGGGACTCGACTTGCAGACTCGTAAAATAACTGGAAAACAGTTTAAATTGCAGTGGAACAAAGCTTTGGTCGTATGTATGTATGTATGTGTGTGTGTCAGCTGATATGTACGCATATTTAACAAATACATATGTATGAGTATATCTAAACAGGAGGGCAAACCATAAAAACAATTTTAGGAAAAAATTCCATAATCACAAATTTTAAACACAAAATTTAAAAAAAAAAATATTTGGAAAAATATATGTCCAAGAATTTAGAATTGTTGGAATAGACAAAATTTATTAGAATTTATTCAAAAAAAAAAAAAATGTTTTTTTTTTGTAATTAATCCCAGTTTTTTACATTTATTTATTAATGTAATAAACAATTTATTGATAATAGTCGCACAAAAAATGTATGGGGGACAACTAGTTCCACGAAGCGTTTCTATGGTTGGTTAGGCCATCAGCATCTGGAAGAGTATTTCTAATTCAAGACAGATCTAAGACAACATATTATTATCTATTTTTAATAAACAATAAATACGAATTAATGTTTTGTAGACCAAAAGGTAAAAGCGAAGATCGACTGAATATAATTGTCAGATGAAAAAAGTTCATTAGTGTTTCAAAAAATAAGAAATCGCCTAAAAGTACTTCAAGATTGGTTTGTCTTTGTTTTAGTAAACAAAACGCAATTTTAATCTTGTTTATTTCCCTATTAGTTTAAGAGATATAAAGTTAAGTTAAAGGTCATGCATTTTATTTAAACCAATATTTATGTTAAAGATTGTGAGTTCAAGTCATTTCATGTCATAAATTATACTCTGATACACCAAAGTAAACTCGGGAAACGACCCACCGTGGGTTGAAGGCCTTGAGCTTATTGTCTCAAAAGATACATCTGTACGGATTTTGTTGTTCTAAACAAGATATCTTTGCACAGATTTCAGAAAACTATAGCCCATCGATTGCACTTTCGAATGGCATTTGTTTATTTGCATATTCCTTTTTAGGAAAACAAATACTCGCGCCTTAAGTGCTGTGACGGACGCTACAACAAATGGAAGGAATTTCTTTTTTTCAACACATATTTCTGTAATTTTCTGGAAATCGGTCAAGTAATAAAAAATAAATCTATTAAAAAGAGAGGAAAGTCAGAGGATTACAAAACAGCTTTTTCAAAGCTTTCAAACTTTCCAGTTGCATCAGAAATTAATAACTAAACTGTTGCGGACGCTATGTGTCGGATGCTATATTTTTAGCTTAAATGTTTCTTATTTGAGTAAATTCATATATTTGTGAAACGCCGTAGTATAGCAGATTAGTTATCCTCTTAGCATACCAGAGGTCCCAAGTTCGATCCCCGGCCAGACCCACTTATAAAAAAATAAATGTTCAAAAAAGCGGCGGTTCACTGGTTATTGAGTAAAACTTTTCTAACTAATGCATTTGTCGTTCGGAGCCGGAGCCAAAACGTATGTCCCTTTCAATGAATAAAAAAAAGTATAATCGGATGCAGCTGATGCCCTGATTGGGTGGAATCGGTTAACATTTTACCATAGCTCCTGTATAACCTCTAACTAATTCATTTGCCGTTCGGAGCCGGAGTTAAAATGCAGATTCTTTTCAATGAGTCTAAAAATAGAATCGGATGCAGCTCATTGTCTAAGAGAAGTACCCCTTGTTGAAAATGGAATGTTGTCGGGGAATTATGTATATAAATATATATATATATATATATATATATATATATATATATATATATATATATATATATATATCTATATATACATATATATATATATATATATATATATATATATATATATATATATATGTATATATATATATATACATCTTTAAGCTACAGCTTAGGACAGTGAAGTCTTATTTCAAGGCTAGTCAGTATGCAAAATTTTGTCACAATCGGTCACTATTTGATCATGTCCGTCTGTCTGTCGAATAAAAGTGCTGCTTAACGAAAAGAGCTAGAGGGGCAAAATTTTAGACTTTGTACCTGTTCTGAAACTCGACAACTATATGGATATTTTTGTAATTTTTACGAACTTTTAAAAAACCCATAATTTATAAAAAATTACAAAAATTCGAGATGAATGCAAATATACAACTGCCATTCACGAAGAGACCAATCAAAAATTGTATCTGTTATATGGGCATTTTCAGCGGATGGTCAATCAAGATCGAAAAATGAAATGTTGATAAAAATCATGTTTTACTACGTTTAATTGTATATAATACGAAATGGTTACATACAATATCTCAGCATTTGTACTTGAGAAAATTGAGCCGGAAACTGCAAAACCTTAAATTTTCTTTTTTACCTACTTCAATAGCCATTTTTATACCCACCATCAAAAAGAATGGGGGGTATATTGAGATTGTCATTTTGTTTGTAATTTCCTTAATATTGGCCCAAAAATCAAAAACGATAAATATTCTAAATCCTTATGAAATTCTAAGACGATTGAGCGATGTCCGTCTGTCTGTCCGTCTGTCTGTCTTTTGAAATCACGATAACGCCTAAACGAAAGAAGCTAGCTCAATGAAACTTAGTAAAAACATTCTTCATCACTGAGAAAATTTTGGTATTGAAATTGGGCAAAATCGGTTAACATTTGACCATAGCTCCCGTATAACCTCACCTACGCTAATCGCTTATTTGCTAATAAATGACAAACTATAAGAGTTATGATGATACAATTTTGTTTATAGAAGTTTTACATAAGCCCTAGGCAGCATATAAAATTTCATCAAAATCCGTTAACATTTAGTCATAGCTCCCACAGAAAAAACTTACGGAAACAGCCTAAATTTCACCTAAAATACACTTAAATGCCAATAAATCTAAAACTATAACAGATATAAAAACTAAATTTAGCACGAGGAGGTCTTATGACAATGCCAACCAGAGTCACAAGGCAAAATTTTGTCACAATCGGTCACCATTTGAGCATAGCTCCCATATAAAAAATTTACTGAAACACAAAAATACAAAAAGAAAAGGGGGCTTATGTCCATCTGTCCGTCAGATAAAAGCTCGATAGCGCCTTAACGAAAAGGGCTACCGCAACAAAATTTTACAAAAGGAAGTCTTATATGAATGCCAGCCAGTTGTTATAATCGGCTACTATTTGACCATAGCTCCCATGTAAAAAACTTACAGAAACACAAAAATACAATGAGAAAACACGGTTTATGTCCGTCTTTCCGTCAGAGAAAAGCGCAATAGCTCCTTAACTACAAGAGCTAGAGAGACAAAACTTAGCAATAATATTTTCGATATATTATAGAAATTGTGTGGTAATATCGGTTCAGGTAAAATCGGTTCACATTTAGTTAGAGCTCCTATATAACCCTGCCCCGGGAATCACATTTATGCTAACAAATTGAATAAAATTGTAAACTCTATGACTACTACATTTAGAACAGAGAAGTTTTATGCAACTTTCAGTCAATATGTCAAATTTTATGGGAATCGGTCCATAGCTTTCATATAAAAACCACTCCCGGTAACCACTAAAATGCCAAAAACGCCAGTTAAAAGCTTTTAAATTATAAACTATGTCAGCTATGGTCACTAAATTTTGCACAAATAAACTTTATATTAATACTAGCCAGTATGCAACAATCGGTCAACATTTGGCTATAGTTCTTATATATATAACATCCCCTTTTTATATCTACAATCAAAAAGATTTGGAGGTACATTCAGTATATTAAGATTGCGTCTACGAAATTAGATAGCTATCAATCAATGTTCAATGTCCAGACTTTATATACGGTAGATGCATTAGGAACTCCTTAAAAAATATATGAACCTGCCGTATTGCTATCAACATGTTTATGGCACAACGAAACAGCTTATTAATGTAAAACTATATTCGGTTATGGAACAGCATTTTGTCCAAGCTAAATACTAGGGAAACCACTTAAATACTTTTTAATGTTGAACTATAGTAACTATACCACTGCAACCGAATTTAGTCCAAATATATTACCAACAATATCACATTTGGTCAACATTTTGAATTAGCTGCACTCTCGTACAACTTGATGGTGGGTATACAAGATTCGGCACAGCCGAATATAATACTCTTACTTGTTATGAGTCATTTTATAGATGACTTCACATGCTAAACAAATTTTTTGTTATTTCTTAATATTATTGATAATAAAAATAATAAAAATAACATATGCAGAAATCGTACGTTCGTGACCCGTACGTGCGCGACCTGAACTTAAGCCAATTAAACAAAAACTAATAGAGGTATTTTATTTTCTAAATACCGGATGGAGGCCTACATTAATACACTTTTAAAATAAATGAATCACTTTTGAATACAGTGCACTCGCGGTAACGTGAACTAATTAAAACCAAGGGAGTTCACGTTAGCGAAAATGTTCACGTTTGCGATTGTCAAATTTTATGAAAGAAACATATGTATTTGTATGTGTTTTATACGATTAAACATGAAATTAATTTATTATTATTAGCTTTTTTATAAATAAAAATAAAAAGAAATCCGTTATCTTTTTCTGCTGCTTTTTCTTCTCTAGTAGCTAAAATACTGCTTTCTCTCTTAAGCGTCTAAGTACACTCATGTCACTCTGATCCACCTTTGCATCTTCTACCCATTGTAATGCCTTATTAAAAACTTCAATTGCCTCACTTGCGATAATTTTTTTCCTAGGATAATCGGCATCGCAATTATCGTCGTCACTTTCTTCGTGTTGCTCAATTTCATTTATATCAGTCGTATTATCAACACAAGGATCATTATTTCACTGTTGAATGATCGGAATGGTAAACTCAACCAAAAGGTAAGTAAAACATGTTTTAATTGTGATTTCACAGTTTATACTGGCACTCTTACCTGAGGACTCAATACCTGAAGAAGATCGGCTGACAATTGCATCAAGGAGTTTATTTCAGCATCCCATTTCTTTTTAAGAATACTTAGTGGAATATTCTCTTCAGGGTCATCCTGGTTTCTAACAAACCTAAAATATTGGCAAGAGTTTCTGTACTGACCCGTTCTCAAGCGACAGATAAAAAAAGTGACACCATCTTTCAGAGTTAGGTCGCTCATTGATTGGAGTTTTTAGCTGCTATCGAAGCTAACAAGCTATTTCTATAGTATAATTTTGTTATTTTAATCGCATTTTGGTCCATTGGTTTAATGAGAGGAGTGACATTTGGTGGCATAAACATGGCAACTATCTTTCCATCTTCGGTTTTAAATACTGCTTCGCTTCTATTATTAAAAGTTTAAGTCTATGTTCACCGGATGCATTTGCGCAACACAGAAACGTTATTCGTTGCTTCTCCGTCTTTGTACCGGGAGCACATTTACGTTTTATTTTGGTAAAAGTTTCCAGAATAAACCAGACTCATCAGCGTTGTAGAGTTTGTCATTGCATAACTCCATTTCTTCAATTTTTTGTTTAAATTTAAGCTTAAATGGATCCACTAATTCAGGCTGCGATGAGAGTTTCTCTCCGGAAACTTTAAGGAGTCTAACTCCGTACCTTTTTTAAATCGCTGAAGCCATCCGTCACTAGCATTGAATCCGCCCTCATTTTATTTAAGTTGGGAGTGCAGTTCCTTGGCTTTTTCTTTTAATATTAGCCCACTCACAGGCAAGTTCCTTTCACGTGTTCTGATGAACCAACGGTAAAGAGTATGTTCCATAAAATCTGATGATTTTAAGGCTTTCCTTTTTCCCGGTCCTTGATATGTGTTGTTTACACATTTTAAAATTGCTTCTTTTTTCTTTTTAATACTGCATATTGTTGACTTAGCGACGTTATACTTTTTTGCTAAACTAGGAACAAGTGTTTTTTTGCAAACTATCTAAAATGTCTGCCTTTAGTTTTAATTCTAAACATTTCGATTTTTTAACACTCATGCCGACCGATTCACTTAAAATTTCCTTGCCAAATAAAAGACAAATAATTTAGAAGCTATAAGGGGATTCCTAGAGCTTTTTTAGTTTTTATTTTTTCTTTCTTTAGATGACCGTATTTGTAGAATTTGCAGTCGGGGTATCCCACAATGCTTCAATTCAGCGTTCCCTGCAAGCTTAGAAAACATATTCAGTGGATTAAAAATTGTTCACGTTATAGGGCTTTCTGAGTTTGTTCACGTTACAGAGTAGTCAATGTAAACAAATGCTTGTTCCCATGTCTGGAGTTTTTTCAAAACGTACTTATTTGAATTTTTTAAGAAATTAGTTTTTGGCTTTTTAGCCACCTTTTTTATTTTTTGTTCTAATATTTTTGTTAAAAGTTTCTTTTAACTTTTCAAAGTCAGTGCTGCCAGATTATAACCTTTTGCTCGATTGTATGAAAAAATGTAAATCTGGTAACACTGACCGTAAGATCTTCCAAAGCTATTTACCACAAATGCAAATATTAATGTTTGTGTTTTTGGACAGGTCTGATCCCAGTCAGCATTTAGAAGACTATTTTTTGAAAAATCACCCAAATGAGTCTTTTTTAATCAGTTTGGAAGACCAAAAAACCGATTTGTCGTCTGCGCGATTTAAAAACTAGTCGAAGTGGATTCGCGCTTATGCTTTAAAACGCACATAGATAATGGGTGCTGTAGCTAAGTGGGTTAGCACGCCGACTACTCAACATAACATATCATTTTTAGCCTGAGTTCGATTCCAGGTCGCGGCCGTCGATGAAAAATAAATAAAATAACAAGAAATAGCGCAACTTCTTCAGTATTCTAAAAATAGACTTTTCACCACACTTCATCTCTCTACTCTCTCTCTCTCTCTCTAAGGTAACTCAATTCGTATAAACACACTCTACATATGTACAATTATAAAGGCAATGTTGCTTTTTTTTAATCAACTGAAAAAATAGTCAAAATTAAGTCAAAAATGACTCGAAAATGGCTCGTAAAAGATTCATAAAGGTGCTCATAAAAGATTCTCTCAAGGGAGTCGCGGCAAGGGTACCATTTTTTCCCGAATGCACAGTCTTTTTCGAATCGAAAATGATAGCATATTAGATTATTTTAATCGTCCGCGGCAGTCGAAAAAGAGTCAAATATGATCAGAAAATAACAAAAATGCTGACAGGGTCAATTCATATAAATACACTCTACATATGTACAATTGTAAATGTTACTTTTTTTTTTTTTTTTGAATCAACTGAAAAAATAATCAAAATTGAGTCAAAAATGACTCGAAAATGGCTCGAAAAAGATTCATAAAGGTGCTCATAAAAGATTCTCTCTAGGGAGTCGCGGCAAGGGTACCATTTTTTTACGAAGGCACAGTCTTTTTCGAATCGAAAATAATAGCATATTCGATCGTTTTAATCGTCCGTGGCAGTCGAAAAAGAGTCAAATATGATCAGAAAATAACAAAAATGCTGACTGGGATGTAGGACCTTCCGCTACAATAATATATTTTTTCTATAAATTTTAAGTAAAACGTTACAAAATCTTAAATTCTTTAAAAAAATAATATTTTCTATCAGATCATAGCTGAAATATTATCATTGTCAGAGCCTTTTTGCGTTTAAGGCTTTTAATCGCATTCTTCACATCACTCTTAAAAAACTTCGCAAATTCTAATAGAAACATTTATGTTATTATTAAAAGAAACATTAATTTTATTGATAAAGAGGAATATCAACAGAAATGGCGATGGAGTTGCAAGCACCGAGCTACTCTTGTAACGACGTATGCCTACATATCGCAATAGGGTCCGATATAAAAGGTTATTTGAGGCCCTATGCTCCACTGGGAGTCAAGGATAGCAGAAAAATAAGAAGGTTAAAGGTCGAGCATATTTAAGAATTCCATGCGCTTCGATCTTGTGGGCATATTCTCCAATTTCGAAGGCAAAGCTTTGAACTATTTCCCTCTAATTGGTCTTTCCATTGAAGTTTCGGACGTCCTCTTCTACGAGTTCCCTCGGCATCATTTCCTAACACTTTTCATGCTGGGGTATTTTCATACATACGCATAATATGTCCTAGGCAACGCATAGATACCTAAAGTCCTTTTAATCCTAACCTCCTATTTTAGGTTTTTTGATATTTGTTTTATTTTTAAATGGATGAATAAAAATTGGTTAAAGGCCTAAGTGTTGGCAGAATATACTATAAAATTAAAATGCAACAGCAAAAAAATAAAACGCATCCACAGGCACTTCACTTGCAAATGGATTTACAAAAACAATATCAGAAAAAAGAGGCACTGGTTCCAAAACTACTACTAAAACCCAGCAACATCAACAACAACAAAGGCTACAAATTGTTTTGATTTTTATTTTGTTTCTATTTTATATTCTATGAATAAAAAATTGGCCTCTACTGAACTTAACTCCTATACGCATAAATAAACCTAATGGCCCAACACTAAAACTCATTCTCAAATCCCCTATAAGTATACTATACTTTACTCTAAATATGAAATAAACACAAGCACTCAAACATACAGGCAATAGTTTTTTTGCTTACACACACACACACTTACACACATTTGGTTACAAAATAAAATTAATTAGTGTGAGTTCTTGTCATGAATTTCAGTGAAAATTTTTATAATATATTTTTTCTGTTTCTGTTTTTGTTATTTTTATTTATTTTTGCATTTTTCTATTTCCTTTTTTTTCGCTTAAAGTTTTTGTGTTTGTGAGTGAGTGCTTGTGTGCGCATTAAAGTGCATGTGTGTGTTTTTGTTATATTTTTTATATCCAGAGCCGCTGATGGGTTATTTGTGTGTCCATTGATGAGCAATTTGTGGCTTGACCATATTATTTTGTTGTTCTTGTTGTTTTTGTATGCACATTCTTGATTATTGTTGTTTTTGTTGCTATTATTTTGTTGTTGTTAGACAAAATCTACCTACATTTAAACACATAATAAGCTTTTGATTTCATCATTGCGGGGGCTGTATAAACACCCCCTTATAGGCAAAAAAATCCTTTTGTGGCAAGAAAATTAAAAAAAAATTTATAATATTTTATTTGAAAAAAAAAACAAACAAAAAAAATGAAAATAGAAAAACTGAAAACAAAACAAAACTAAAACCCGCATAGAGACAAGTTTGCAACTTGATATGCGCATAAAAGCGCATGTTAATGCAACATTTTTCTAGACTTTTTAGTCATTTTTAGCCTATTTTTATTTATTATTAATTATATTTTTTGTTTTGCCTTTTTTTCGAATGCCATCCTCTGATTTGATGCAAAGAATTTAAAAAAAAAAGAAATAGAAAAATTCAAATTCAAAAAAATTGTAATATTGTATAAATTTTGATGAAGAAATTTGTAATTTCGTAGATTTTTTATTTAAGATTTTGTAAGAGCACAGAAAAATATACAAACTTTTTAAAATCGAACATTTTTTATAAAAAAATTTGAACTATCGTAAATTTTTATAAGAAATTTCGGTATTGAAATTTTTTTTGTAAGAAATTTGTTTTACCATAAATTCTGAAAATACTAAAAATTTGTTAAATAAGTAAGAGTGTTATATTCGGCTATGCCGAATCTTATATACCCACCATCAAGTTGTGTTAAATTTAGAAACATGTCTCATATATCTACAGGGGTGCAGCTAATTCAAAATCTGGGACCAAACTGAAAAAATCGCTAAGCTAATTGGTATTGTTGGTAAAACCTTTGGACTAAGTTTGGTTGCCGTAGCTTTATAGTTCAACATTTAAAAATATTTTAGTGGTTTCACCAGTATTTATATATATATATATCTTATATTCTTAAATGAGCAATAATTGTATATATATATATATATATATATATGTATATATATATATATATATATATATATATATATATATATATATATATATATATATATATATATATATATATATATATATATATATATATATAAAATTTCTATCTCGAAAACGGCTCTAACGATTTTGATAAAATTTGGACAGTGGGTATCTTTTTTGATGTATAGGTCGAAGAAGAAGGGACTTTTGGAACTTTTACCTCTAAGAGGGTAAAAACGGGTAAAAAGGGGAAAAAATCGAAAACGATATGTTTCCTAAAGTAATAGGTATAGAAACAAAATTAAAATTACGTTTTAAACAGCTTTGAAAATAAGCGGACAGGTATTTGGTACTTTTTTGAAACTATGTCCGATAGGGGGTAAAAAAGGGTGAAAATAGTTTTTTTGGCACCTTTTTAACCCACTCTTATATTTTAAACTAAAGAATATAGAAAGAAACTTGGTACTGCAATCAATAGATGTAAAAAAAACATGAAACACGTATTTGGTACTTTTTTGATTTTGGAGCCATAATGGGTAAAAAAGGGATAACATGATAACTTAACATCTCCAAAGTAATATCAATAGGAACATTATACATTATGTTAAATGCGTTTTAAAAAAATGTACCGAATTCAATTGGCACCAAAAAAGTACCAAATATACATATGGAACTTTTAGAAATTAGGGCATAAAAAGGGGGGGGGGGGAAATAGTGTTATTTTAAACAAATGAATGTTTGTCTGTATGTATGTTCTTTATAGAATAGTAAACTGTGAATTTGATTGTGTTATGCTCTTTAGCGAAGATGTTGCGGATAAGCCGGCGAAGGTTTTAAAGTTGATAAGACTAATTTCCGACAGATGGCGCCACTGAAAATTACTAAAAATTAATTAAATCGTAAACTGTACATTTGATCATGCTATGATCTTTAGCAAAGTTGTAGCGCATGAGCCGACGAAGGCTTTTTAGTTGGTATGAATAATTTCCGACAGGTGGCGCTACAGAAACTTACTCAAAGTCAATTTATCGTAATCTGTACATTTAATCATCGTAATCTGTACATTTAATCATGCTACAATCTTTAGCAAAGTTGTTGCACATGAGCCGACGAAGGTTTCTTAGTTGGTATGAAGAAATTTCGACAGGTGGCGCTACTGAAATTTACTCAAAGTCAATTTAATCGTATGCTGTACATTTAATCATGCTATAATCTTCAGCAAAGTTGTTACGGATAAGCCGAAGAAGGTTTATGAATTGGAATAAGCAAAGTCCGACAGGTGGCGCCACAGAAAACTACTCAAAATGAATTAAATCGTAAACTGTGCATTTGATCAGACTATAATCTTTAGCAAAGTTGTTGCGCATGAGTCGACAGAGGTTTCTGTTGATATGAATAATTTCCAAAATTATTCAAAATGAGTTAAACTGTAAACTATGCAAACTATGTGTTGGTCGGACAAAATAAATCAAATAATTCAAAATTAACTGAATATTTCTGCAATGTCTTTCCTCTAAATTTATTTTAGCACTTTATAATATAAAATATATAAAAACTTTAAAATTTTCCTCAAAATGCTTATCATAAAGCTCCGAGCAAGGCTCGGTCTACCAGGTACTATATATATAATTCCCCGACAACATTCCAATTGGAACAAGGGGTACTTCTCTTCACCAGTATTTACTTTGATCAAAATTCTGTCTCATAACCAGGTATAGTTTTACATTAATAAGTTCTTAAATACTTTTCGTTGTGCTTATTATGTAGTTAGGCTAAACACGTTAATAGTAATATGGCAGGTCCATATAGTTCGTTAGGAGTTCCTAAAGCATTCATTATATATAAAGCCTGGGCTGAACATTGATTGACGCCTATCTAGTTTCTTTTTGATTGTATATATAAAAAGGGGATGTTATATATATAGGAATTATAGCCAAACGTTGACACACTGCCTTATTCTTGCAAAATTTAGTGGCCATAGCTATCATAGTTTCTTATTTCATAGCTTTTAATTGGATGTTGCTAAAATTTTTGGTTTCCGTGAGGGTTTTTTATATGAAAGATATAATTAAATATGGACTGATTCCTATAAAATCTGATAAACTGATCAAAAGTTGCATAAAACTTCCCTATTTTAAATTTAGTTGTCATAGCTATTACAATTGTATTCAATTTATCAGCATTAATGTGTTTCCCGGGGCGGGGTTATATGGAAGCTCTAACTAAATTTGAACCGATATTGTCCATTTTCAACACAAAAGTTTTTCAAGATATCCAAAATACTTTTGCAAAATTTTGTCCCTCTAGCTCTTTTCGTTAAGGCGCTATCGTGCTTTTATCTGACGGACAGACGGACATAAAAAACCTTTTCTTTTTGTATTTTTGTGTTTCCATAAGTTTTTTTATATGGGAGCTATGGTCAAATGGTGACCGATTGTGGCATTGACATAAGACTTCCTTGTGCTTAATTCAGTTTTTCTACCTCTTCTAGTTATGGAGCTATCACGCTTTTATCTGACGGACAGTAGGACATAAAACCTCTTTTCTTTCTGAATTTTTGTGTTTCCGTAATTACTTTATATGGGAGCTATGGTCAAATGGTGACCGATTCCGACAAAATTTTGCACACTGGCTGGCATTGACATAAGACTCTCTTGTGCCAAATTTAGTGGTTATATCTGTTAAACTTTTAGATTTATTGGCATTTAAGTGTATTTTAGGTGAAATTTATTCTGTTTTCGTAAGTTTTTTGTATGGGAGCTATGGCTAAATGTGAACCGATTTTGATGAAATTTTATATGCTGCCTAATGCTTACATAAAACTTTTATATATCATCATAGCTTTTATAATTTGTTTACAAATAAGCGATTAGCCTAGACGAGGTTATACGGGAGCTCTGGTCAAATGTGAACGGATTTTGCCCAATTTCAATACCAAAATAATAATTTGCAGATATGAGGAATATTTTTTGCTAAGTTTCATTGAGCTAGCTCCTTTTGTTTAGGCGTTATCGTGATTTCAACAGACAAACAGACAGACGGACAGACATACAGACGGACGGACAGACATTTTCGATATTAAGTAATTTTTTATACCCACCATCAAAAAGAATGGGGGGTATATTGAGATTGTCATTCCGTTTGTAATTTCCTTATTATTGGCTCAAAAACCAAAAACGATATATATTCTGAATTCTTATGAAATTCTAAGACGATTGAGTGATTGTCTGTCTGTCTGTCTGTCTGTCTGTCTGTCTGTCTGTCCGTCCGTCTGTCTGTCTGTCTGTCTGTCTGTCTGTCTGTCTGTCTGTCTGTCTGTCTGTCTGTCTGTCTGTCTGTCTGTCTGTCCGTCTGTATGTATGTCTGTCTGTCTGTCTGTCTGTCTGTCTGTCTGTCTGTCTGTCTGTCTGTCTGTCTGTCTGTCTGTCTGTCTGTCTGTCTGTCTGTCTGTCTGTCCGTCTGTCTGTCTGTCTGTCTGTCTGTCTGTCTGTCTGTCTGTCCGTCTGTCTGTCTGTCTGTCTGTCTGTCTGTCTGTCTGTCTGTCCGTCTGTCTGTCTGGCTCTCTGTTGAAATCACGATAACGCCTAAACAAAAGGAGTTAGCTTACTGAAACCTAGTAGAAATTTTCTTCATCTCTGAGAAAATTTTGGTATTGAAATTGGGCATAATCGGTTCACATTTGACCATAGCTCCCATATAACCTCGTCTAGGCTAATCGCTTATTTGTTAATAAATGACAAATTATAGCAGCTATAATGTATATAGAAGTTTTACATTAGCCCTAGGCAGCGTATAAAATTTCATAAAAATCGGTTCACATTTAGCCATAGCTCCCATACAAAAAACTTACGAAAACAGCCTAAATTTCACCTAAAATACACTTAAATGCCAATAAATCTAAAAGCCAGTGTGCAATTTTGTGGCAATCGGTAACTATTTGATCTAGCTTCTATATAAAAAACTTACGAAAACACAAAAATTCAAAAAGAAAAGGGATTTATGTCCGTCTGTCCGTCAGATAAAATCGTCATAGCTCCTTAACTACAAGAGCCAATAAGACTAAATTAAGCACAAGGAGGTCTTATGTCAGAGGCCTGTCCGTCAGATAAAAGCACGATAGCGCCGTAACGAAAAGAGCTAGAGGGACAAAATTTTACAGAAGTATTTTGGATATCTTTAAAAAGATGTGTGTTGAAAATGGACAAAATCGGTACAAATTTAGTTAGAGCTCCCATATAACCCCGCGCCGGGAAACACATTAATGCTGATAAATTGAATACAAATGTAATAGCTATGACGATTTTTAAGTTTAATAGTTTTATGCAATTTTTGATCAGTTTATCAAATTTTATAGGAATCAGTCCATATTTGACTTTAGCTTTCATATCAAAAACACTCACGGAAACCAAAAATTTTAGCAAAGGCCAGTTAAAAGCTATTAAATTAGAAACTATGATAGCTATGGCTCTATATAAAAACCGGTGTGTAAAATTTTGTTACAATCGGTCAACATTTGGCTATAATTTTTATATATATAACATGCCCTTTTTATATCTACAATCAAAAAGATTTGGAGGTACATTCATTATATTAAGATTGCATCTACGAAATTAGATAGGCATCAATCAATGTTCAGTCCAGACTTTATATATGATGAATGCCCTAGGAACTCCGAACGAAATATATGGACCTGCTGTATTACTATTAACGTGTTTAGCCTAACTACATATTAAGCACAAGGAAAAGTCTTTAACAACTTATTAATGTAAAACTAAACCCGGTTATGAGACCGAATTTTGAACAAAGTAAATACTGGGGAAACCACTAAAATATTTTTAAATGTTGAACTATAAAGCTACGGCAACCGAATTTAGTCCAAAGGTTTTACCAACAATACCAATTAGCTTAGCGATTTTTCAGTTTTGGTCCAGATTTTGAATTAGCTGCACCCTTGTAGATATATGAGATATGTTTCTGTTTTGCTTTCTGTATGACTACACATTTTCTATTACATAAAAAACTGGACTTTGGGGAAGCCAATTCAGAGTTTAAGCACCAGCCTCTGTGATCATTTTGCTCTTATGACATAAAGCGTTATCCTGTTTGAAAATGAATGCTTCTCCGATCAATTTATCGTCGGAGGGAAATGCATATTCATTCAATACTCTTAAGTATTGATGATGGCTCATGGAACCGTCAACAGGAACAATGCTCCCTACTCCACTACATAAATATATCCCCAGGCCAGAAAGTATGATATGGAGCTTAAGGTAGAAGGCCAATGCACGCGACAAGCGGCTGCAGGCGGCAATCAGCTGTTTTTTTTTTGTCAAATTTCAAGCCGCAATGGAAAAATGTAGAACTTTGTTCTACTTTTCCGGGCGGCAGATTTTTTCAGTGCTGCCAGATTTAATTATATCCTACTTAAATATTTCTTTATATGAACATTTTTGTAAACAAGCGCACATTTTATGTACTGGCAATACTACGACCGCCCGCAGCCGCATGCCGCGTATATTGGCCCTGTACCTTTAATGCGTTATCACCTTCATATCATACTTTCTGGCCTACTGGTGCACTCTCATTACACAAAATAGTTTTTATCAAGTTTAATAAAAAAAAATTCATTAAAATGTTGCACCTGTAAGCCATGGAGGTGGAAGTGTTATGTTCTGGTGATATATTTATGTAGTGGAATAGGGAACATGGTTCCTGTTGATGGTTCCATAAGCAATATATTTTTGATTAATTTAAATAATTATTATTAATTTTTGTTGACCTTGAAGCTCCCAATTATTTTAAATACGCTCTGTATAAATATGTCAAAATACTTATGCCACATCCTAAAATTTCCTTTTTTAGTTTCAATAAAAAAAAAATTATACAAAACTTTTAAAATACGAAATGTCTTTTGTTTTCTAATAAACTACAATATTTATACCCATCGACTTAGAATCACTCCCTGAGTTGTTTTAACGATGTCCGTCCGGCTGGCTGGCTGGCCGGTTATCCATGTAAGCTTGTTATCACTCTACAGGTGGTAACTTTGAAAATAATTTGATGAAATTTAGCACAGGTTCATATATTGGCCCAAGGACAATCCCTATACTTTTTGGGTACAATCGGATTACTATTTCGGGTACCTCCCATAGGGATGCCTTCCCGGAATAGAGTTTTTGGTCCTTTACAGCGACAAATTTAGTTGTATTTTAATAATATTCAGTACAAGTATTGCTTATCATAAATTTAATCAGTGTTTCTGATTTTGTAGAAATCGGCCCATGTTTGACCATACTTCCCATACAAGTCACATTCTCAATAGACGTTTATATACACATAAAAGCACAAAAACGTTAATAACTCTTAAGATAAATGCATTTGATTACTTAAACTTTGCACAGATAAATATTTTGTATATATAAATCAATAATCAAAATTTGTTAATAATCGGTCCACAATTGACCCTAGCTCCCATATCAGGTCCTTAGCCGGAAATGTTATAAATCTCGAAATTTTGGAAAAATAGCACATAGTATATGTATGTATGTCTCTAAGACTTAAGGAAAACTTGTTTAATTGTTGGTCCATATTTGACCTTAGTAGTGAAGGGTATTATATAGTCGGGCTTGACCGACTATAGCTTTTCTTACTTGTTTTTACTATTTTCAATATTTTTAATTTATTTTTTTAATTACATAGGACCGAAAATAAAAAAAACGAAGAAAAACAACTGGTATGTCAAAATAATTCTGCCGACTAGTGTATGTGTTATATATTATTTAGATTATCCTAAAAGTATGCTACACAAATGTTTCTGAAATATCTTACAATTTTATCGATATATTGGCCACTGGTTAATCTGGCTGACGTTGATATTAGGTTAGGTTAAGCAGGCAGCCGATGTAGGTCAGCGTCACTTGGGTCCAAAAAGCGGTCCCTTTGTGTTACCTGCAAGGGATAGACTGGAAGAAAAGAACAAAGGCAATTACTCCAGGCTATCAGTGAGAGGCTGATCAAGCCATCCTGAAGCCCTGATATATGAGTCTATTTTACGAATGTCAATACTCGCTAGATCCGATAAATCATGCAGAAAAGGTGCCCCCAAATTGAGAGCCCTAGGGGTCGAGAGGGCGGGGCAGTGACAGAGAAGATGAGTCACTGTCTCCACCTCTTCTATGTTGTGACAGCTGCGACAGTAGTCGTAAAATTGAAGATTAAGTCTTCTGGCATGAAGCCCAAAAACGCAGTGCCCTGTTAGGGTCGAGATAAGATTGCGAAGTCTGTGACGGGGTAGAGTTACCAAGATATTTGAACGTTTAGTGTTGTAGGGGGGCCATGTTTGCCTAGATATGGAGCAATTCGTTACCGAAGACCACTCGTTTTGCGCTGACGCATAAAGTGATTGCCTAATTATTGATTTGCAGGCGGATAGCGGTAAGCCCGTAAATTGGTCGATGCTATCCTGACTCAGGAGAGCACCGGATTTAGCAATGGAGTTACCAGATTTATCGGTGGAGTTACCAGGTATGTTGTTGTGCCCGGGTACCCATAAGAGTTCGATTTTGCAATATCTCGCCATCTCGTTAAGAGATGCCCGGCATTCGCTGGTAAGAACAGATGTCGTATGGACATTAGATAGGGATTTTATTGCAGCCTGACTGTCGATACAAAAGCGAATATCCCTGCCGTATACTCTGTGGTATCTCAAACATTTGACTGCTTTGTGGATAGCCGATATCTCGGATTGTAGGACACTGCATTGATCAGGGAGCCTAAAGCAGATTTCCTTCCCAGGCAATAGGATGAAGAAGAGCCAAACCCCCCCCCCCCTCGCCTATCTTTGACTTCGATCCATCAGTGTAAACCTCTAGACAGCCATCATCTAAGGATGGGGGTTCTCCAGAGATAGTCACAGTGAAGGATTTGTCGAAGATAGGAGTGGATATGCAGTAGTCTATATGTTGAGGGATGTTAGTGATTTTGCCCAGGATGGTGGAATGCCCGATTTGTGAGTGGGATATTGGTCGGATAATATAACGAGGACAACCGTGGTACAACAATGGACTTCAGAGAATAAATGATCCTGTATATCAGACTAACATAACCTATGCCATTTATATAGCCCCTTAATTCATAGAGTGGATGAAATTTTATTTTATATTTATAATAAATAAATTTGTAAGAATTCCTTTTATCCTTTTCATATTTTTAATTTGTATAAATATTCTCATAAGTTTTGTAATTAATAAACCGAACACTATTCATGTAAATAATACTCGAGTGTAAAAAGAATTATGAATAGAAATTGCAATTGATAACAAATAATAATTTAGCATTAACAGGTCAAAACGAAGTTTTAACAATTTTAGATATGAAGTAGTCATTTCTTTTCAACTCATTCATTTATTTACATATATTAAATACAAAAGAATCATGAAAAGCTATGGAAAATACTTATAATACTCGCGTATGTTAAGGTAATTTTTTAGAAGTGATTTTAAGTGGAATTTAAGTACAAAAATATTAGTTTGAAAAAAATTCATACAGATAATCAAAATTGTCTAGGGTCTATTTTGTAGCGATAAGTGTAGAAATAAAATAAAAAAATTTAAATTAGATTTTATCATTTGGTGGTTGGCTCTTTTGTTCAATTTTTTTTTTCATTTTAACATTTAATAGAAAAGTCAGGAATAGTTTAAAAATATATCATGTAACCATTGAAGACCTCTTATGTAATGGCATAAACGTAAATGAATAGGTAAATAAATAGGTACATATTTATTTACATAGGCTTTATATGTGTTGTATATTTACATATACATGTGTATATAAATAATATTATACATTTATGGGTACATGTTTTCATACCTCTTCTACGTATTATTAAATGTATGTAATATTTTTAATAAATTTAATTAAAGGGTAAATTAAAAAGTTTGAATACTGGTAGATTTGTTTAGAATCTTAATTATTTGAAGTGAATTTTCAGATTTTTTTCAATTTGGTAAAATATTATTAAAGATCAGTCAAGAACCTTTTGAAATATCTTAAATATATTCTTAAACGAGCAATAATTGTATATATATATATATATATACCCAGCAAAACTTTGGTAACGGCAAGTACTCTGATAACTGGTTACCTTGTAACGACTACAACATTCCATCCGAATAAATAATAAGTTATTACATAAGTACTTATTTGTAATTAAGATGGTAATTTAAACTGAATGGCCCCGGTTCAAATCCCACCAAGGGCAACAATTTTTTTTAGTTTTTTTTTATTAAAAGAGTCTTTTTAAATGATTTTTGAATTTTAAGAACTTAAATATTATCTTCTGTGAAAAAAATTTGTAAAACTAACTCACGTTAATGAAAAAATACTATCATGAGTCAATTTTGATTATGTAGGGGATGTTGAATACCAAACACGATTCTAATTGGTCTTAACTTGGTAAGCCCAACTTATCTGGGTCATCCTTCATCTCAACTGTGGACACACACCTCCTCATGGTATCACCCGGGGAGCTAGTTTAACACCCACTAATATTGTGAGTTAACATGTTTCGAGAGTTGTCCCATAAGATCGATAAAAATGGGTTAGGATTACGGGCTAGTAACCCTCTCTTGAAAAAAAATACAATGAAGAAGATAAAATTAGAATTGAAATGTCCCACTACCTTATATTAGAGGAGGATGTCCGAAACTTCGATAGAAAGACTAAGTAGAGGAACATTTTTCAAAGCTTGGCCTATAAAATTGGAGAATATTCGCACAAGATCGAAATCCATGGAATTCTAAAATATGCTCGGACTTTGACCTTAACAGGTTGTAACATTTAAATAAGTAAGAGTCAATCTTATATAAAAACTTATACAAAAAAGAAGATTTAAATTGTTTAAGTTTTAAAATAATTTTAAAAAAGTTTTAAAATAATTACAAAAAATCGTATAAAAATATTTTTCCAAAAATTACAACAAAGCAAAAAAAAGCAGGGAAAAACAAAGTTATTTTCACATGATTTTGGATCTAAAAATAAAAATTGTTTATATTAATTATAAGCTGCTAAGTTTTCAACATATGAAGTAGCTCAGTGGAAGAGTCTCTGCCTAGCAGTCGGAGGGTCTGGGTTCGAGCCCCCATGGGATCATAAAAAAAATTTTGTATGTCGTTTAAAAATATATGTTTTTAATAAAACAACAACAAAAAAGTTGTTGCTGTTGTTGTTGTTGCTTTCAAATTGCTTACCCAAGTCATTACTTTTCTGCAATTGGTAAGTATTTGCCTCCAATGACATCCCCATGTTAATGTAATGACTTAAACAGCGAATGAGTAAGTAGTTCGTGTTCAATAGTTGATAAAATTTGGACAGTGGGTATCTTTTTTGATGTATATGTCGAAGAAGAAGGGACTTTTGGAACTTTTACCTCTAAGAGGGTAAAAAGGGGAAAAAATCGAAAACGGGTAAAAAGGGGAAAAAATCGAAAACGCTATGTCTCCTAAAGTAATAGGTATAGAAACAAAATTAAAATTACGTTTTAAACAGCTATGAAAATAAGCGGACAGGTGTTTGGTACTTTTTTGAAACTATGTCCGATAGGGGGTAAAAAAGGGTGAAAATAGTTTTTTTTGGCACCTTTTTAACCCACTCTTATATTTTAAACTAAAGAATATAGAAAGAAACTTGGTACTGCAATCAATAGATGTAAGAAAAACATGAAACACGTATTTGGTACTTTTTTGATTTTGGAGCCAAAATGGGTAAAAAAGGGATAAAATGATAACTTAACATCTCCAAAGTAATATGAATAGGAACATTATACATTATGTTAAATGCGTTTTAAAAAAATGTACCGAATTCAATTGGCACCAAAAAAGTACCAAATATACATATGGAACTTTTAGAAATTAGGGAATAAAAAGGGGGAAAAATTTGTATTATTTTAAACAAATGAATGTTTGTCTGTATGTATGTTCTTTATAGAATAGTAAACTGTGAATTTGATTGTATTATGCTCTTTAGCGAAGATGTTGCGGATAAGCCGGCGAAGGTTTTAAAGTTGATAAGACTAATTTCCGACAGATGGCGCCACTGAAAATTACTAAAAATTAATTAAATCGTAAACTGTACATTTGATCATGCTATGATCTTTAGCAAAGTTGTAGCGCATGAGCCGACGAAGGCTTTTTAGTTGGTATGAATAATTTCCGACAGGTGGCGCTACAGAAACTTACTCAAAGTCAATTTAATCGTAATCTGTACATTTAATCATGCTACAATATTTAGCAAAGTTGTTGCACATAAGCCGACGAAGGTTTCTTAGTTGGTATGAAGAAATTTCGACAGGTGGCGCTACTGAAATTTACTCAAAGTCAATTTAATCGTATCCTGTACATTTAATCATGCTATAATCTTCAGCAAAGTTGTTACGGATAAGCCTCTTCGGCTTTTATGAATTGGAATAAGCAAAGTCCGACAGGTGGCGCCACAGAAAACTACTCAAAATGAATTAAATCGTAAACTGTGCATTTGATCAGACTATAATCTTTAGCAAAGTTGTTGCGCATGAGTCGACAGAGGTTTCTGTTGATATGAATAATTTCCAAAATTATTCAAAATGAGTTAAACTGTAAACTATGCAAACTATGTGTTGGTCGGACAAAATAAATCAAATAATTCAAAATTAACTGAATATTTCTACAATGTCTTTCCTTTAAATTTATTTTAGCACTTTATAATATAAAATATATAAAAACTTTAAAATTTTCCTCAAAATGCTTATCATAAAGCTCCGAGCAAGGCTCGGTCTACCAGGTACTTTCAACAAAATTAACACAACTTTCTGTCTTACTCTTTCTATTGACGTATATAATTGCTGGCCATTTATGTAGGTGTATACATATTTATGTCTATACACTAAATAATTTTTGTTTTATTTTTCTATTTTATTCTTTTTTTAGCTATTCAAATAAAATAAAAATAAAATAAAACAAAATACCATAACCATCAAAATGAAATGCGAATACACTGGGAAAAATAATAAAGAAATTTAATAAGTAAGAATTACTTAGTTGACCATATTCGACAAAAGTTGATTTAAAGACTCAGTTCGCTATTGTGGACTATTTATTATTTACACTTAACATACATGATGTAAACAATTTATGGTTGTAAAAAATTCCTTAATAATCTAAATAATTATAAATCTTGGTAATAATTTCCATTATTTACAGTACCTGGTAGACCGAGCCTTGCTCGGAGCTTTATGATAAGCATTTTGAGGAAAATTTTAAAGTTTTTATATATTTTATATTATAAAGTGCTAAAATAAATTTAGAGGAAAGACATTGTAGAAATATTCAGTTAATTTTGAATTATTTGATTTATTTTGTCCGACCAACACATAGTTTGCATAGTTTACAGTTTAACTCATTTTGAATAATTTTGGAAATTATTCATATCAACAGAAACCTCTGTCGACTCATGCGCAACAACTTTGCTAAAGATTATAGTCTGATCAAATGCACAGTTTACGATTTAATTCATTTTGAGTAGTTTTCTGTGGCGCCACCTGTCGGACTTTGCTTATTCCAATTCATTAACCTTCTTCGGCTTATCCGTAACAACTTTGCTGAAGATTATAGCATGATTAAACGTACAGCATACGATTAAACTGACTTTGAGTAAATTTCAGTAGCGCCACCTGTCGAAATTTCTTCATACCAACTAAGAAACCTTCGTCGGCTCATGTGCAACAACTTTGCTAAAGATTGTAGCATGATTAAATGTACAGATTACGATTAAATTGACTTTGAGTAAGTTTCGGTAGCGCCACCTGTCGGAAATTATTCATACCAACTAAAAAGCCTTCGTCGGCTCATGCCGACAGTTTACGATTTAATTAATTTTTAGTAATTTTCAGTGGCGCCATCTGTCGGAAATTAGTCTTATCAACTTTAAAACCTTCGCCGGCTTATCCGCAACATCTTCGCTAAAGAGCATAACACAATCAAATTCACAGTTTACTATTCTATAAAGAACATACATACAGACAAACATTCATTTGTTTAAAATAATACTAATTTTTCCCCCTTTTTATTCCCTAATTTCTAAAAGTTCCATATGTATATTTGGTACTTTTTTGGTGCCAATTGAATTCGGTACATTTTTTTAAAACGCATTTAACATAATGTATAATGTTCCTATTCATATTACTTTGGAGATGTTAAGTTATCATTTTATCCCTTTTTTTACCCATTTTGGCTCCAAAATCAAAAAAGTACCAAATACGTGTTTCATGTTTTTTTACATCTATTGATTGCAGTACCAAGTTTCTTTCTATATTCTTTAGTTTAAAATATCAGAGTGGGTTAAAAAGGTGCCAAAAAAACTATTTTCACCCTTTTTTACCCCCTATCGGACATAGTTTCAAAAAAGTACCAAACACCTGTCCGCTTATTTTCAATGCTGTTTAAAACGTAATTTTAATTTTGTTTCTATACCTATTACTTTAGGAGATATAGCGTTTTCGATTTTTTCCCTTTTTTACCCGTTTTTACCCTCTTAGAGGTAAAAGTTCCAAAAGTCCCTTCTTCTTCGACCTATACATCAAAAAAGATACCCACTGTCCAAATTTTATCAAAATCGTTAGAGCCGTTTTCGAGATAGCCATTCTATATATATATATATATATATATATATATATATACAATTATTGCTCGTTTAAGAATATAAGATTCATAATATATTGTTTACATGATGTAAATTATATTTAATGTTGAAAAATAGAAAATAAAAGCAATTATTTATATATAATGTAAACAGTTAAAAATGTTGGTTTATTTACACCAAAAATTTCTAAATTTCTAATTTGCTATATTTACACCATTCATTACATTATTTACATGATTTATCCAAAAATTAGCATAATTTATACCGCAATTACATTGTTTTCATGATGTTCATATATAGCAACTACTGGCCTAAATTGCACAAAAAATACATTGTATACATGATGTAAACAATTGAAAAAGTTTGCCTTTCAAGATTTAAAATACAAGAAATGATGCAAAACAAGTAAAAATTTAACTAAAATTTGCATTATTTACAATAACTAAGAAATTATTTACATGATTTATCCAATAATTTGCATAATATTCATCACATTTACAATGTTTACATGATGTTCAGAATATATACCATAAAGAAACAACAAAATAAATTAAATTATAGCAAATATTGGCTTTAGTTACATATAAAATACATTGTATACATGTTGTAAACAATTAAAAAGTTTAACTTACAAGGCTTAAAATACAAGAAATAATGCAACAGCTTTAAAAATGTATAAATTTAAAATTAAATTTGCATTATTTACACCATCAAATACATTATTACATTACATTGTATTATTCACATCATAATTACATTGTTTACATGATGCTAAGAAAAAATTTTACAGAAAAAATAACACCATAGCAAATATTGGCTTTAATTACACATAAAATATATTGTATACATGATGTAAACAATTAAAAAGTTTTAAAGTACAAGTTTTAAAATATAAGAAATCATGCAAAAACTTTAAAAATATATAAATATAAAATAAAATTTGCATTATTTACAACATCAAACATATTTTTTACATGGTTTGTTGAATAATTTGCATTATTTACATCACAATTACATTGTTTACAGGATGTCCAAAATAAATATTATTATGAAATAACACAATTATTTAAATAAAAGCATTTATTAGCTTTAATTACACATAAAATATATTGTATACATGATGTAAACAATTGAAAAGTTTACCTTACAATATTAAAAATACAAGAAATCATACACTCAGAATATTATGTAAGTAAAATTAACTTAAAATGTAATTTGAAATGAATGAATATTTATTTAAAAACCGGTCAACTGATTTTTCATTCAAATTCAATAAATATTTCATTTAAATTTAACTGACAAATATTTAAACTACATTTTCAGTTTTAAAAACGGAATATTCAGTTGTTTTCAAAAAAATGTATAAATTTTAAATAAAATTTGCAGTATTTACACCAAATAAGACATTATTTACATGATTTATCCAAAAATGTGCATTATTTGCACCACAACTATATTCTTTACATGATGTTTAGGAAAGATTTTACAAAGAAATAACAAATATTGGCTTAAATTAGACAAAAAAATATATATTATACACATCATGTAAACAATTGAAAAGTTTACCTTACAAGATTTAAAACACAAGAAATCATGTAAAAACTTTAAAAATGTTTAAATTTCAAATAAAATTTGCATTATTTACACCAAATAAGACATTATTTACATGATTTATCAAATAATTTGCAAAACTTACATCACAATTGCATTGTTTACATAATGTCCAGAATAGAATTTTTTTAAATCACACAATAATTTGAATTATAGCAACTATTGGCTTTAATTACCCATAAAATATATTGTATACATGATGTAAACAATTGAGAAGTTTACATTATAAGTTTTAAAATACAATAAATCATGCAAAAACTTTAAAAATGTATAAATTTAAAATAAAATTTACATTATTTACACCAAATAAGACATTATTTACATGATTTATCTAATAATTTTTATAATTTACATCACTTTTACATTGTTCACATGATGTTGAGATTGTATATTATTGAGAAATAATGCAATAATTTAAAACATTGCAACTATTGCCTTTAATTATACATTAAATATATTGTTTACATGATGTAAACAATTGAAAAGTTTGTGTTGTAAGTTTTAAAATACAAGAAATCATGTAAAAACTTTAAAAATGTATCAATTTAAAATAAAATATGCATTATTTACACCAATCATTTTATATTTACACTAAATAACGTATCATTTATATAATTTTACCCATAATATTCAGTATTTACATCACATTTATATTGTTTTCATGATATCTAGAGTGGATATAATTAAAAAATTACAAAAAAAAATGAATTTTATCATTACATATATTTACTCAAAAAATATATTATATACATGATGTAAATAGTTAAAAAATCAGCTTTGCAAATTTCTTAAGCCAAAAAAACAAACTAAAATATACCATTTACCACATGTAAACCATTCATATCATTAGCATAATTTTAATATCTTTTAATTTTTCCATTATTTATAATTAAAAAATATTGTTTACATCATGTGAAGAGTTAATATTGCTAAGAAATAATTCAAAAGTTTGCAGATGAAATCCACAATTTACATTTTTTATCCCAAAATACATAAGTTCTATGATGTAAACAATTGGAAATTGTTCCTCAAATAAGATAAAGCACTAAAAATTACATTAAAACTCCCCAATTTTACAATTTTACCTAATAATTTTATTATTTACTCCGAAAAATGCATTGTTTATACTTTATATACATAATGTAAATAATTTATGTTTCGAATAATTTTGTTAATGATGTAAATAATTATAAATCTAAATAAAAATGTATATTATTTACACTCCGAATACATTGTTTACATAAAGTAAAGAATAAATAATGTTGGAAAACCACAAATAGAATTTGTATAAGAATTAAAATTTACTTTTTATATCATGTCAACAATTCATATTATTAGCAAAATGGTTAAGTCTTTCAATTTTTATATTATTTACATTCAAAATATCTATAATGTTGTATATTTGATGTAAACAATTAAACATTTTTCCCCAAAAGGGATAAAATGCTAAAAATTGTATAATAAATCCCCAAAGTTACAATTAAATATACCCAATAATTTAGGTATTTACTCCGAAAAATGCACTGTTTACACTTTATATACATGATGTATACAATTTATATTTGGTAACATTTTTGTTAATGATGTAACTAATTACAAATCCATGTTAAAATTTGCATTATTTACACTCAAAATACTTTGCTTACATGATGTAAAGAGTGTATATCGTTGAAAAAAGAAAATAGAATTCATATAAGAGTAAAAATATACTTTTAATATCATGTGAATAATAATTTACAAAGTGCTATCATCTTTCAATGTTTGCATTATTTACACCTAAAATATAATGTTTTATATATAAAGTAAATAATTAAAAATTTTACATTTAAAAGGACAAAATGCTAAAAATTATATAATAACTACCCAAAGTTACAATTTTAATCAATAATTTTGTTATTTACTCCGAAAAATGCCTTGTTTACACATTATATACATGATGTAAACAATTTACATTTTGTAAAATTTCGTTAATAATGAAACTAGTTATAAATCCATGTTAAAATTTACATTATTTACACTACAAATACATTGTTTACATGATGTAAAGAATTGATATTGATGGAAAATGAAAATATAATTTAAAATAAGAGTAAAAATATAATTTTAATACCATGTCAACAATTCACATTATTTACAAAACGGTAATCTCTTTAAATATTTTGCATTATTTACATCCGAAATATAATATTGTATACATAATGTAAACAATTAAAAATGTCAGCTTAAAAGTGATCAAATGCTAAAAACTAAATGTCAATTCCCAAAATTTACAATTTTACCCAATAATCATGTTATTTACTCCAAAAAATACATTGTTTACACTTTATATACAAGATGTAAACAATTTATATTTCGAAAAATTTTGTTATTGATGTAACTTATTATAAATCCATGTTAAAATTTACATTATTTACATTCAAAATTGTTTGTTTACATGATGTAAAGAATTGATATTGATGGAAAATGAAAATATAATTTAAAATAAGAGTAAAAATATAATTTTAATACCATGTCAACAATTCACATTATTTACAAAACGGTAATCTCTTTAAATATTTTGCATTATTTACATCCGAAATATAATATTGTATACATAATGTAAACAATTAAAAATGTCAGCTTAAAAGTGATCAAATGCTAAAAACTAAATTTCAATTCCCAAAATTTACAATTTTACCCAATAATCTTGTTATTTACTCCAAAAAATACATTGTTTACACTTTATATATAAGATGTTAACAATTTATATTTTGAAAAATTTTGTTATTGATGTAACTAATTATAAATCCATGTTAAAATTTACATTATTTACATTCAAAATTGTTTTTTTACATGATGTAAAGAATTGATATTGATGGAAAATGAAAATATAATTTAAAATAAGAGTAAAAATATAATTTTAATACCATGTCAACTATTCACATTATTTACAAAACGGTAATCTCTTTAAATATTTTGCATTATTTACATCCGAAATATAATATTGTATACATAATGTAAACAATTAAAAATGTCAGCTTAAAAGTGATCAAATGCTAAAAACTAAATTTGAGTTCCCAAAATTTACAATTTTACCCAATAATCTTGTTATTTACTCCAAAAAATACATTATTTACACTTTATATACAAGATGTAAACAATTTATATTTTGAAAAATTTTGTTATTGATGTAACTTATTATAAATCCATGTTAAAATTTACATTATTTACATTCAAAATTGTTTGTTTACATGATGTAAAGAATTGATATTGATGGTAAATGAAAATATAATTTAAAATAAGAGTAAAAATATAATTTTAATACCATGTCAAGAATTCACATTATTTACAAAACGGTAATCTCTTTAAATATTTTGCATTATTTACATCCGAAATATAATATTGTATACATAATGTAAACAATTAAAAATGTCAGCTTAAAAGTGATCAAATGCTAAAAACTAAATTTGAGTTCCCAAAATTTACAATTTTACCCAATAATCTTGTTATTTACTCCAAAAAATACATTATTTACACTTTATATACAAGATGTAAACAATTTATATTTTGAAAAATTTTGTCATTGATGTAACTAATTATAAATCCATGTTAAAATTTACATTATTTACATTCAAAATTGTTTGTTTACATGATGTAAAGAATTGATATTGATGGAAAATGAAAATATAATTTAAAATAAGAGTAAAAATATAATTTTAATACCATGTCAAGAATTCACATTATTTACAAAACGGTAATCTCTTTAAATATTTTGCATTATTTACATCCGAAATATAATATTGTATACATAATGTAAACAATTAAAAATGTTAGCTTAAAAGAGATCAAATGCTAAAAACTAAATTTGAATTCCCAAAATTTACAATTTTACCCAATAATCTTGTTATTTACTCCAAAAAATACATTGTTTACACTTTATATACAAGATGTAAACAATTTATATTTTGAACAATTTTGTTATTGATGTAACTAATTATAAATCCATGTTAAAATTTACATTATTTACATTCAAAATTGTTTGTTTACATGATGTAAAGAATTGATATTGATGGAAAATGAAAATATAATTTAAAATAAGAGTAAAAATATAATTTTAATACCATGTCAACAATTCACATTATTTACATAACGGTAATCTCTTTAAATATTTTGCATTATTTACATCCGAAATATAATATTGTATACATAATGTAAACAATTAAAAATGTCAGCTTAAAAGTGATCAAATGCTAAAAAATAAATTTGAATTACCAAAATTTACAATTTTACCCAATAATCTTGTTATTTACTCCAAAAAATACATTGTTTACACTTTATATACAAGATGTAAATAATTTATATTTTTTATATACAAGATATAAACAATTGATATAACTAATTATAAATCCATGTTAACATTTACATTATTTACATTCAAAATTGTTTGTTTACATGATGTAAAGAATTGATATTGTTGGAATAATATACAAAAAATGTAAATAAAGTAAAAACTTGTGTTTCTAGAATACATAGTTTACACTAAAAATATATTGTTTATGTCATGTCAACAATTCATATCATAAGCAAAATTAAACAAATTTATAAACATTTTTTCTCCGACTGGACTAAATAAAAATGTATAAAACTAAAATAAAAATAGGTAAAACATGGTCCTACCATACCAAGGGGATGAGACACACTCGTGTGTGTCCGCCATTTGTCCATTGGTTTGGTTAACGACAACAATTGTTGTTCAAAATATAAAAATTAACAAAATAAGTCCGAAAAAAACGCAGCTATAGGATATGAAAATATTTAAAATAATTGTGTAATACTACACACAATTCTTTTTAGTTTAATTTAACATTTTACTGCATTTGAACAATTGCCTCTGGAGAAGGGAGAGCTGAATGAGGATGGGAGTAGGGTGTACTTTGTTAAATTCTAAAAAATAAAATAAAAATTTTTGAAAAACTAGGCGGATATTTTTAATTTAAAATACGCAATTTTTTGTTGCTGAAAATTAAATACATTCAAATATAAATGAATGTATGTGTGTAAATATATGAATTTCATACACATACATATAAAGTGGCCACCAAAACAAACCACATAAAGTTGAGTGTATATGTACATATGTGGGTAAAATACAAATGTACATATGTATGTAAATAACGTTGAATACACAAACATTTAAACATATAGTTCGCATACGATTAAAATTATACATAAGCTCATACCTTTTAACCATTTACATATGTATTAATTTATATAAATTTCAAAATATATAAATGATTTACATGAGCATGAGTTATATACCCTAAACATTTACATATTTACTTATTTCGACACATAAACCTTTCGAACGCACTTGTTTTATTAATTCTATTTTTTTTTCAATTTTTTTCGCATTTTTATTTATTTTATTTAGCATTTTTGTTAAATTAAAACTTAGAGTTGATTTGATTTTATTATTAAATTTTTTTCGCCAACTCCCTCTATCTTTCATAATTTTACTTTTTGTTTTCATCATAAAAATGTTTGGATTTTTAATAAATTGCTTCAAATGCGGCTTTAAAAAATAATTAATAGAATGAACAAATTTATTAAATCATGCATAAGTTATTCCGCTAATTTCAGAATAATTTGAAAAATTTTTTTCTGCTAAGATTCACATTCTTTTGTTAAAGGTTTAATAAGATGCTAATTAGGGATTTATTTGTTGATGATTGAAAATTTTTTAGTTTATATTATTTTAGTATTTAACTTTCTAGAATGCAATAAATCATATAAGAATTTTCCAAATTCATGAAATTAGCCAGTACTTGGGCATTATTTACACAAATAAAAACATTATTTACATGATTTTAACAATAATTTTTATTATTTACACCACAAATATATTGTCTACATAGTGTTCGGAATATATATTATTGATATATATTACAAAAATTTTAATTTAAGCAACTATTCACTTCATTTACACAAAACATACATTATCTACATTATGTAAACAATTGAAAAGTTCAGCTTACAAGAGTAAAAATGCTAAAAAAATCATATACAAATTTTCAAAATTATAAATTTTGCATAAAATTTGTTTATTTACATCAAATGGTATATTATTTACATGATTTTACCAATAATTTTTATTATTGACACAACTTATATATTGTTGACATGATAATCAAAATAGAGAAAATTGAGAAATAATAAAATAATTTAAGCTAAAGCTGGCTTTTTTTACACAAAACATACATTGTTTACATGATGTAAACAATTTAAAAGTTCTCCTTACAAGATGTCAATTGTCAGAAATCGTATTAAAAACTTCAAAACTTATAAACAAGGCATATACATACATTATTTACATTGAATAATACATTATTTACTCGATTTTACCAACAGTTTATATTATTTGAACCACCATTGGCTTTATTTACAAAAATACATTGTATACATGATGTGAAGAATTGAAAAGTTCATTTTACATAAGCAAAAATGCAAAAAGTCATACAAAAACTTTCAAAATTTATAAATTTTGCATATAATTTATTTTATTTTACACCAAATAATACATTATTTACACGTTTTTATAAATAATTTTCATTATTTACATCTCAAATATAATGTTGACATGATATCCGCAATAAGTATAATTGAGAAATAATATAATAATTTAAATAAAAGCAACCATTGACTTTATTTACACAAAGTATACATTGTTTACATGATGTAAACAATTGAAAAGTTCATCTTACATGAGTAAAAAGGCAAAAAATCATATAAAAACTTTTAAAATTTATAAATTTGGCATATAATTTATTTTATTTACACCAAATTATATATTATTGACACGATTTTACCAATAATTGTCATTATTTATGCAACAAATATATTGTTGACATGATATTCGCAATAAATATAATTAAAAAATAATGAAAAAATTTTAATAAAATAAAGCTTTATTACACGAGGTAAACATTGTTTACATGATGTAAACAATTGAAAAGTTCGCCTTACAAGTGTAAGAATGCAAACAATCATACAAAAACTTATAAAAATGATAAATTTTGGACATAATTTATTTCATTTACACCAAATAATGCATTATTTACACGATTTTACCAATAATTTTCATTATTTACATTACAAATATATTGTTGACATGATATCCGCAATAAGTATAATTGAAAAATTATAAAAAAATTTAAAGTAAAGCAACCATTGGCCTTATTTACACAAAAAATACATTGTATACACGATGTAAACAATTGAGAAATTCATCTTACTGGAGTAAAAAGACAAAAAACCATACAAAAACTTTCAAAATTTATAAATTTTGCATATAACTTACTTATTTACACCAAATAATTAATTATTTACACGATTTTACCAATAATTGCCATTATTTACACAACAAATATATTTTTGACATGATATTCACAATAAATATATTTAAAAAATAATGAAATAATTTAAATTAAAACAGCCATTGGCTTTATTTACACAAGGTAAACATTGTTTACATGATGTAAACAATTGAAAAGTTCATCTTACATGAGTAAAAGGGCAAAAAATCATACAAAAACTTATAAAAATTATAAATTTTGCACATAATTTATTTCATTTACACCAAATAATACATTATTTACATGATGGCGCCAAAAATGTTCATTATTTACACAACAAATATATTGTTTACATGATGTTCAGAACATGTATTATTAAGAAATACCATCAAAATTACAATTAAGGCAATCATTTATATTATTTACATAAAACATGCATTGTATACATGATGTAAACAATTGAAAAGTTCAACTTACAAGAGCATAAACGCAAAAAAACCTTCAAAACTTTCAAAATTTATAAATGTTTGCAAATACTTTGTTTATTTACACCAAATATTATATTATTTACATGATTTTACCAATAATTTTAATTATTTACACAACATATATATTGTTGACATGATATTCAAAATAGCTATAATTGAGAAATAATAAAATTTTTTAAATTAAAGCAACCATTGGCTTTATTTACACTAAGTATACATTGTTTACATGATGTAAACAATTGAAAAGTTAGCAATAAATCATATTTAAACCTTCAAAACTTAAAAATTGTGCAAATAAATGCTTTATTTACACCAAATAATACATTATTTACACGATTGTACCAACAACTTTCATTATTTACACAACACATATATTGTTTACATGATGTTTAGGATATACATATATTATTGATATATAAGATAATAATTTAAATTAAGGCAGCTATTGGTTTTGTTGGTTTTATTTACACAAAAAAAACACATTGTATGCATGATGTAAACAATTGTAGAGTTCGCCTTACATGAGGTCAAATGCAATAAAACATATACAAATTTTCAAAATTTGTTAATTGAACCTAGAATATTCTATATTTACATATATATATATATATATAGTGTATTATTTACATGATTATTTGCATTATTTACACCAGATATATATTGTTTACATGATTATTTGCATTATTTACACCAGATATATATTGTTTACATTACGTTGCTATTTATTATTCATATATAATCTAATATTAATAATAAATAGCATTAATTTAAATTAAAGCGACCATAAGTTTTATTTACATAAAACATACATTGTCTACATGATGTAAACAATTACAAAATTCACTTTACAAAAGGTAAAATACAAGAAATCATATTAAAACTTCAAAAATCTATAAATTTTTCATACAAAATGTATTATTTACAACAAATGGTACATTATTTACATGATTTGTCGTATAATTTTTATTATTTACAGCACAAGGGCATTATTTACATGATGTTAATAGAAGATTTTATTGACAAATAATACAGCTTTTCAAATTAAGGCAACCATTGGCTTTAATTACACAAAAAATACTTTGTATATATGATGTAAACAATTGAAATATTTACCTTGTAAGATGTAAAATATTTAATTTATAAGATGTAAAATCATGCAACAGCTTATGAATATAGCATAAAATTTGCATTATTTACACTTACAATTTCAAATAAGAGCAACTAGTGGCTTTATTTACATAAGAAATATATTCTACATGATGTAAACAATTGCAAAGTTAATACTCCAAGATACTTTATTAGAAATATAAAAACTCACAAGCTTAGCACATAATTTGGCTTATTTATACAAAAAAAAAAAACATTATTAACTTGATTTATCCAATAGATCGCATTATTTACACAACTATTGCATTGTTTACATGGTGTCCAGGATAGGTATTATGGATAAATAATCTAATATTTTGTATACTTATTTACTCTAAAACTACATTGTATACATGATGTAAACAAATGAAAAGTTTGTAAGGAGGTAAAATGGAAAAAAAATCTTAGAAGTTAGTTTTTTTAAATTCAAAATTTTTTCCAACAATTTGAATTATTTACAACAAAAAGTATATTCCTTACATAATTTAACCAAAAATATACATTATTTACCCAACAAATACATTGTGTACATGATCCCAGCAAAACTTTGGTAATGGCAAGTACTCTGATAACTGGTTACCTTGTAACGACTACAACATACCATCCGAATAAATAATAAGTTATTACAGAAGTACTTATTTGTAATTAAGATGGTAATTTAAACTGAATGGCCCCGGTTCAAATCCCACCAAGGGCAACAATTTTTTTTAGTTTTCTTTTTATTAAAAGAGTCTTTTTAAATGATTTTTGAATTTTAAGAACTTAAATATTATCTTCTGTAAAAAAAATTTGGAAAACTAACTCACGTTAATGAAAAAATACCATCATGAGTCAATTTTGATTATGTAGGGGATGTTGAATACCAAACACGATTCTAATTGGTCTTAACTTGGTAAGCCCAACTTATCTGGGTCATTCTTCATCTCAACTGTGGACACACAGTATCACCCTGGGAGCTATTCTAATACCCATTAATATTGTGAGTTAACATGTTCCGAGAGTTGTCCCATAAGATCGATAGAAATGGGTTAGGATTACGGGCTAGTAACCCTCTCTTGAAAAAAAATACAATGAAGAGGATAAAATTAGAATTGAAATGTCCCACTACCTAGTGTTAGAGAAGGATGTCCGAAACTTCGATAGAAAGACCAAGTAGAGGAACATTTTTCAAAGCTTGGCCTATAAAATTGGAGAATATTCGCACAATATCGAAATCCATGGAATTCTAAAATATGCTCGGACTTTGACCTTAACAGGTTGTAACATTTAAGTAAGTAACAGTCAATCTTATGTAAAAACTTATACAAAAAAGAAGATTTAAATTGTTTAAGTTTTAAAATAATTTTAAAAAAGTTTTAAAATAATTACAAAAAATCATATAAAAATATTTTTCCAAAAATTACAACAAAGCAAAAAAAAGCAGGGAAAAACAAAGTAATTTTCACATGATTTTGGATCTAGAAATAAAAATTGTTTATATTAATTATAAGCTGCTAAGTTTTCAACATATGAAGTAGCTCAGTGGAAGAGTCTCTGCCTAGCAGTCGGAGGGTCTGGGTGTGGGATCATAAAAAAATTTTGTATTTCGTTTAAAAATATATGTTTTTAATAAAACAACAACAAAAAAGTTGTTGTTGTTGTTGCTTTCAAATTGCTTTCCCAAGTCATTACTTTTCCGCAATTGGTAAGTACTTGCCTCCAATGACATCCCCATGTTAATGTAATGTCTTAAACAGCGAATGAGTAAGTAGTTCGTGTTCAATAGTTTAACTGTTTAACTCATTATTTGGTAATGAAAAGTTTTACTGGGATGTTCTGAACTGATATTATCGAAAAATAAAATTTTTAACGGAAATTTAATGATATCAAGAAAACTGTGATTGAATAGAATCTTGTCCCAGAAACCTTCCCAGTAAAACTTTTCATTACCAAATAATGAGTTAAACAGTTAAACTATTGAACACGAACTACTTACTCATTCGCTGTTTAAGTCATTACACTAACATGGGGATGTCATTGGAGGCAAGTACTTACCAATTGCAGAAAAGTAATGACTTGGGTAAGCAATTTCGAAGCAACAACAACAACAGCAACAACTTTTTTGTTGTTGTTTCATTAAAAACATATATTTTTAAACGAAATACAAAATTTTTTTTATGATCCCATGGGGGCTCGAACCCAGACCCTCCGACTGCTAGGCAGAGACTCTTCCACTGAGCTACTTCATATGTTGAAAACTTAGCAGCTTATAATTAATATAAACAATTTTTATTTTTAGATCCAAAATCATGTGAAAATAACTTTGTTTTTCCCTGCTTTTTTTTGCTTTGTTGTAATTTTTGGAAAAATATTTTTATACGATTTGTTGTAATTATTTTAAAACTTTTTTAACTTAAACAATTTAAATCTTCTTTTTTGTATAAGTTTTTACATAAGATTGACTCTTACTTACTTAAATGTTACAACCTGTTAAGGTCAAAGTCCGAGCATATTTTAGAATTCCATGGATTTCGATCTTATGCGAATATTCTCCAATTTTATAGGCCAAGCTTTGAAAAATGTTCCTCTACTTGGTCTTTCTATCGAAGTTTCGGACATCCTTCTCTAACACTAGGTAGTGGGACATTTCAATTCTAATTTTATCCTCTTCATTGTATTTTTTTCAAGAGAGGGTTACTAGCCCGTAATCCTAACCCATTTTTATCGATCTTATGGGACCATTCTCGGAACATGTTAACTCACAATATTAATGGGTGTTAAACTAGCTCCCCGGGTGATACCATGAGGAGGTGTGTGTCCACAGTTGAGATGAAGGATGACCCAGATAAGTTGGGCTTACCAAGTTAAGACCAATTAGAATCGTATTTGGTATTCAACATCCCCTACATAATCAAAATTGACTCATGATGGTATTTTTTCATTAACGTGAGTTAGTTTTACAATTTTTTTTTACAGAAGATAATATTTAAGTTCTTAAAATTCAAAAATCATTTAAAAAGACTCTTTTAATAAAAAAAAAACTAAAAAAATTGTTGCCCTTGGTGGGATTTGAACCGGGGCCATTCAGTTTAAATTACCATCTTAATTACAAATAAGTACTTCTGTAATAACTTATTATTTATTCGAATGGTATGTTGTAGTCGCTACAAGGTAACCAGTTATCAGAGTACTTGCCATTACCAAAGTTTTGCTGGGTTTTTAGAACCTTTTAAAAACTACAAATTCCTAAGATATCTCTGAAATTACCTTAAAAGATAATCAAGCAATATTTTGAGGTTATAAAAAACTATTAAATATTTTTAAAGCAATAAAAACATTTAAAATGTCTTCCTTCCAAAATGACCTTGAGAGCCCAGCATAAAACCCAATAAAATATTTAAGCGCATATAAAATCCCATAACTCCGCTTTTTTGTTAAGCCACACAAATAAAATCAATTTTTAAAACGTCTGTAGATGCAACATATGGATGGATGTGGCATTAATTTGACACAGAAAATTCAACGAAAATTCCGCATAAGATTTAATACGATTTATCAATGTCCTGTGTGTGTGTGTGTGTGTGTGTTTGAGTGAGTAGGAGTGTGCGATGCAATACGTGAATGTTAAAGGAGGCTGTGTGCCTGTGTAAATCCTTAATAAAAATGTAACTATGTCCTTTTTCGAAAAGTTGTATTTAAATGTATTGACCTGTTATTGTTCAATTATTAATAACATTGTGCGGGAAAATGTGGCAAGGACGATGTTTCTTATGAATATGCATATACATACGAGTATGTAGTCACAAAATGTGTTTTTTACACCAGCAGCAGGAACTTTGACTGACATCAACTTTAACAACTTTTATATACAACGCACAATGGGGCTTAACAAAAAGAGTTTATAAAATTTAAAACATTAAACGTCTGGTCTGATTGAAGTAAAATAAGTAAAAACATACTACAGTCATTCGAAGTGGATAACACGCCGTTAATGTAAAAGAAGTTTAATTGGTTGTATAACATTAAGCAGAATTGTCGCTTTTGGAGTGAGGAAAACCCTAGTACGCTTTATGGGCTGGCAGATTCATTGGTCCATATGTCTATAAAAATGATGCTGGACAATATTACTGTGAACAGTAAACGATATAGGGACAAGATTCGAAATTTGGTATTACCCTATTTACCTGGTAGTAATCTTGCTACATAGCGGGTGCTATTATTGATATACTCAAAGAAATTTTTGATAAAATAGTTATTTCGCGAAATGGCCCAATCAATTGGTCACCAAGATAGTGTAATTTTATCCTATTGGATTATTTTCTTTGTAGTTAAGTTGAATCACTTGAACAACTAAAAGACTACAAATTCTGCGAAAAATTTGTGTTCAAGATTGTTCCTTCTATGCACCAGCCATGGCGGCCACGTGTTAGAAATCATTTTTAAACGTTAGTTTTATAAAATTTTGTTTTCAATAAAGCCCGTTTTACTGATATCAAGAATATATTTCCTAGTTTTACTATGATTTAAACTTGTGTCACTCTATAAAAAGCACCCGATATAAACATATTGTTTTTTTTTGTCTAATGGTCTTAGTTTAAGCAGGGTCGGTGAAGGGGGAGTTCTGCCCTTTAAAAATATAAAACTTATCTGTGAAGATAGAGGCCAATATTTTGAGTTTTTAAAATTATCTTTATAACTTCATATACAAACTTTCACACTGTCATAGGTTTGGTAAACCGCCGTGCCATAGCAGGTAAGTTTGGTTTGGTAAACATATGAAAGATTCAGGGGTAAGGGGAACTTTTTCCCCCCATATAAAGGTTGTATTGTAAAATCCGTAATCAAATTTTTTACAGACATAAAAACTCAAGTTTTGTGAAAAAATATAATTTTTTTTTCATATTTTTGAAAATTTTCGATTGACTTAAGATCAACAACTTCTTCTATATAATAACTTCAGATCTAGAACTTTTTCAATATAAAAATTTGAGATCGACAACTTTTTCTACAGGAAAATCGGCAACTTTTTCTAAACAAACTTGAGAGCGACAGCTTGTTCTATAGGAAAATTTGTGATTGACCACTTTTTCTATTGAAAAATTTGAGATTGATAAGTTTTTCTATTGAAAAATTTGAGATCGACAACTTTTTCTATAGAAAAACTTAAGATCGACAACTTTTTGTACAGAAAAACTTAAGATCGACAACTTTTTCTATAGAAAAACTTAAGATCGACAACTTTTTCTATAGAAAAACTTGAGATTGACAACTTTTGCTATAGAAAAACTCGAGATCGACAACTTTTTCTATAGAAAAACTTAAAATCGACAAATTTTTCTATAGAAAAACTTGAGATCGACAACTTTTTCTATAAATCGACCATCACTGGTTATAGCGTGAATGTCCAAAATTATTCAGTTTACAATTCACACGCATCCCTGAATCTTAATATTTTAGTAAATGTTATAAAAAAAAATATTTTGAAAAAAATTAAAAAAAATATAAAAAAAATTAAGTTTCTTTTTTTTAATTTAATTTTTTACGATTTTTCGGTACCCAAATTTTGAAGAATTTTTCTGTATTACAAATTTTACATCATTTAAATTTTTTTCTTTTAATTTGTTTAAAAATTTATCAGCAATATTGCAGTATTTTTTAAAAAAAATTCCGTCTTACCAAAAATGATTTGTAAGCTAAAAAAAAAGCCTGAAGTCATGCCAAAAAAAAATGCAGAAATAAATATTTGTACTCAATAATCTCTTAAACTATAAAAGATATGATGGTACAGTACAAATGTTTTTTTTAAGAAGTTAATTTGTTTAAGAAGTTTTCGAAAGTGTAAAAATCTTTCGTGTATAAAGACAAATGTTTACTAAATTTTGTCATTATGCAAACATTTTCTCATGACTTAGATATTTAAGCTTTTTCTGTCATTTGGACTTATATGAGAGCTGGGGTCAAATGTGGCCTGATTTTCTCGAAATTTAGCAAATAGATCACAGTTTATGCAAAAATTATGTATCCAAAAAATATACCTAAAATTTGATTTATCTTCAAATTTACGAGCGTTTTAGTGATTTTTGTGTCATTTAGTGAGTTTTTAAAGAAGAGTTTGTATGGGACCTATGGCCAAATGTGGACCGATTTCAACGAAATTTAGTACAGTAATTTTAGTTTACATAAGCAGTATATATTTATAATTTCATAAAAAAAATATTGATATTTGTGGCCAAAATATCAATTCCGGGAAGTGGGACCTGTGGGAGGTACCGTAAATAATGGTCCGATTTTGAAGAATTTCAATAGCCAATGTTAAATCGACTCAGGAAGTGATTCTAAGTCTATTGATATACTTAAAGGTGGGTCTACGGCCAATATTTCTATGTCCCAGCAAAACTTTGGTAATGGCAAGTACTCTGATAACTGGTTACCTTGTAACGACTACAACATACCATCCGAATAAAAAATAAGTTATTACAGATATACTTGTTTGTAATTAAGATGGTAATTTAAACTGAATGGCACCGGTTCAAGTTCTACCAAGGGCAACAATTTTTTTTAGTTTTTTTTTTTATTAAAAGAGTCTTTTTAAATGATTTTTGAATTTTAAGAACTTAAATATTATCTTCTGTAAAAAAAAAAAATTGTAAAACTAACTCACGTTAATGAAAAAATACCATCATGAGTCAATTTTGATTATGTAGGGGATGTTGAATACCAAACACGATTCTAATTGGTCTTAACTTGGTAAGCCCAACTTATCTGGGTCATACTTCATCTCAACTGTGGACACACACCTCCTCATGGTATCACCCGGGGAGCTAGTTTAACACCCATTATTATTGTGAGTTAACATGTTCCGAGAGTTGTCGCATAAGATCGATAAAAATGGGTTAGGATTACGGGCTAATAACCCTCTCTTGAAAAAAAAAATACAATGAAGAGGATAAAATTAGAATTGAAATGTCCCACTACCTAATGTTAGAGGAGGATGTCCGAAACTTCGATAGAAAGACCAAGTAGAGGAACATTTTTCAAAGCTTGGCCTATAAAATTGGAGAATATTCGCACAAGATCGAAATCCATGGAATTCTAAAATATGCTCGGACTTTGACCTTAACAGGTTGTAACATTTAAGTAAGTAAGAGTCAATCTTATGTAAAAACTTATACAAAAAAGAAGAAGAAGTTTCAAAAATTACAACAAAGCAAAAAAAGCAGGGAAAAACAAAGTTATTTTTACATGATTTTGGATCTAAAAATAAAAATTGTTTATATTAATTATAAGCTGCTAAGTTTTCAACATATGAAGTAGCTCAGTGGAAGAGTCTCTGCCTAGCAGTCGGAGGGTCTGGGTTCGAGCCCCCCATGGAATCATAAAAAAAATTTTGTATTTCGTTTAAAAATATATGTTTTTAATAAAACAACAACAAAAAAGTCGTTGCTGTTGTTGTTGTTGTTGATTTCAAATTGCTTACCCAAGTCATTACTTTTCTGCAATTGGTAAGTACTTGCCTCCAATGACATCCCCATTTTAATGTAATGACTTAAACAGCGAATGAGTAAGTAGTTCGTGTTCAATAGTTTAACTGTTTAACTCATTATTTGGTAATTAAAAGTTTTACTGGGGTGTTATATAAGGGTATAAAAACTTAAAAATTTATTGACAGCAGTTCAGTAGAGAAGGGCATGAAATAGTCGGGCTGACTCACTATTGATATTAATTATTTGTTGCAAATAGTCAATGAGTAGTCGAGGGAATGTTTGTATGTAAAGAGTGTTCTAATAAAAATATGCATTTACTATTTTAGACAAAATTTATCCATAGTGCAAGAAATAATTTATTTTTTGATCAAGTTAGTTTCTATAGATATGTCAGATTATTATTTTAGAAATTATTAATTTTCAATAGTTATTTTAATCAAAATGGACTGCGAAAAAAAAGTTCGTGAAAATATAATTAAAACTTTTCAAAAAAATCTGTCATGGACTTTGAAAAAAATAGCTAAAAATTTGAAAGTTAACCCTCGAACGGTTTCTAATGCCATCAGACGGTATAAGGAAAACCTGAGCATTGAAAGAAAACCTGGATCAAGAAGGAAAAAAGGTCCTACAGAGATTAGTATGGCAAAAGAAGTCGAGCGACTCTTTCGAAGAGCGCCTAACACTTCTTTAAGAAAAGCAGCTCGTATGGTGAAATGTTCTACGAATTTTGCACATAGAGTCAAAGCTTATGCTGGACTGAAGACATACAAAGTCCAAAAGGTTCCAGATCGCAATGCTATAAAGAACTTAGAAGCAAAAAAACGAGCGAAAAAATTGAGGTCTGATTTTATAAAAAAATACACCTGTTGTGTGATGGATGATGAAACATATGTACTGGCAGACTTTTCTCAACTTCCTGGTCAAGATTTTTATGTTGCTGATAAACGGGGCAATGTTCGGCAAGAGTTTCGCACAAAAAAACAAACAAAATTCCCTAAGAAGTTTCTCGTGTGGCAAGCTATTTGCAGTTGTGGCAAAATAAGTAAAGTATTTGTGGCATCTGGCACAATAAACACAGAAATTTATATCAAGGAGTGCCTACAAAAACGGTTGTTACCCTTTTTAAGAGAGCACAGAGTGACTACATTTTTTTGGCCCGATTTGGCATCATGCCATTATGGAAAAAAGGCACCTGAGTGGTACTCAAAGAATAATGTCATTTTTGTACCACGAGAGGCAAATCCACCTAACTGTCCAGAACTTCGGCCTGTGAAAAGGTATTGGGCTCTGGTAAAAAAGGAATTGAAGAACACAGGAAAGATTTCCAAGAACATATCCGATTTTAAGCGCAGGTGGAACACATGCTCCAAAAAGGTATCAGAAGCAACTGTAAAATCTTTAATGGGAGGGTTTCCGAAAAAAGTCGATAATTTTGCAAAACCCGAGTACAAAGTAAACATTTTAATGCTAAATGATTTTGTATAATATGTCATTATATTTGCGTATTTTGTAGAGTTTTTATATTAAAAGGTTTGATTTTTATTTAAGAAAATCCAACTACAAATTTTATTTAGAGCACTCTTTATATCACAGAAGCGACACTATAAGGATAGAAATTAGAACATAAAAATTTATTTTTCCTCCCCCCATTGTGCAATTCTATTTCGTTATATTGGGTTGGGTGCGTTAAAAGAACTGTAATAAAAACTTGAGTTTTAAATATGAAGCCAATATAAAATTCATGCCAACACATTTATTTCACAGGTATTCCCCCAAAAAAAAATGGAACAAATAAATATGGTAACCAGTTTCAACAGATACCAAGTAGATGACAACAGAGTCAATATGATGTAGTCACTATAAACTGGGACTCACACAAACATTTTGTTCGAAGCCTTGATAAAATTTGCATGATACGTTAAGAAATTCCATAAAAGACATTGTCTTTGTTGCTGTTTATTGTTATTGAAATTGAGACAAATTTTCCAATTGATTTAACTTTTTGGGTTTTAGTCTTTAATAATCATTTTATGCCACAATTAATTCTCACAATATTTGTTTATTTATTAATAGCCCAAAGACAAAGACTGACAGAAAGTCAGTTAGGCGGACGGACATGTATGTATATCATTAGCCAAACAGCCACTTTGTTGGTCCTTCATTCTTATACGGTTTCGTGTGCTTAAGACTCTCAAGACAGTCAGCAGGTGTCACAGGTGTTTAAGGTTTTTTTTATTCTGTTTATTTTTGATGTTTATTAAGATTTATTCCCGATTTATGGTTGGGTATCATGAATATCGTTACTTGTTTCATGAATCTGTAACAGATGGTGCTTTGTTGAATTATGAAATTAATACTTTGTTTAACGGTGATTTCATTAAGGATTAGAGTCAGGGAATTTAACTAATATGCGTGAGATTCTTGTTGGGAGGTTGAAAAAATCAAAAAAATGTTATTAGCTTTTAGGTGTTTAAGAAGGGATGAAAAGATAAGTTTGTTTTATTGGCGTATTTAACGTTAAGAGTGTTCTGGCGCTTATGTTTTTGGGACTATGTACTTGCAAATATACAAATTAAACTAAACTAGTTTTTTGACGGCTAAACGTTTCCAATATCAAAACAAGTAAGGAAGCGCTATAGTCGGTCAAGCCGACCATACGATACCCTTCACCACTAAGGTCAAAGGTGTTATTTTTCCTGTGTAAAGACAAATATTTGCTAAATTTTGCCATCATACAAACATTTTCTCAAAACTTATATATTCAACCTGTTTCCGTCATTTGGACTTATATGAGAGCTAGGGTCACATGTGGACCGATTATCTCGAAATTTGGCAGATTGATTACAGTTGTTACAAAAATTATGTATGCAGAAAATAGACTCAAAATTTCCATTATCTTTAGATTTACGAGCGTTTTAGTGATTTTTTGTCTCATTTAGTGCGTTTTTAAAGAAGAGTTTGTATGGGAGCTATGGTCAAATGTGGACCGATTTCAACAAAATTTGGTACAGTGATTTTAGTTGACATAAGCAGTATTTGTTTTAAATTTCATGAAAAAATATTGATATTCGTGGCCAATATAGCAATTCCGGGAAGTGGGACCTATGGGAGGTACCATAAATAATGGACCGATTTTGACCAATTTCAATAGCCATGGT